>CM061263.1:1970000-2570000 GCA_030848825.1 Tadarida brasiliensis | reverse complement strand
TCTGCCTACCACAGTGTATGGTGAAGTCTCGGTGCCGGGAAGAGAAATAAAGTCAGAGAGGAGGAGAGGAGTAGTGGACGCGGAGCAATTTCTGTTGTTGTTAATCCTCACCTGAGATTTTATTCCATTGATTTTTTAGAGAGGGGGGGGGAACAATCTATGTGAGAGGGACACATTGCCTGCCTGCCTCAGGGATCGAACCTGCAACCAAGGTATGTGCCTTTGATCGGGAAGCCAACCTGGGCCCCTTTGGTGCACAGGCCAACGCTCTAACCACGGAGCCACGCGGGCCAGGGCGGCATCGAGCAGTTTCTGAGTAGGATGGTCAGGGTGGACCTCAAGAGAAAGGAGCAGTTGAGCAAAGGCCTGAAGAGGGTGAGGGCGGAGCTGTGCGGCCCTTGGAGCGGAGAGCGGTCACTCAGGGAGCAGCAAAGCCTGAAGCAGGAGCACGCCAGGTGTGCCTGGAGGTGGCCTGGCCGAAGGTGGGCAGTAGGACCTGCAGTCGGAGAAGCTGGGGGCGGGTGGCAAGGTGAGGACTGTGCAGGTCCCACCTGCTTCCCTGCGAAGGTAGGGGTGGGGTGCGGGCTCTCAGTGAGAACCCTGGCTTCCTTGTAGGCCCAGAGGTGAGCCGTGCTTGGGGGACCTACTAGTCCCACTGGAGGTCGCTGCTCTGGGCACAGTAGGAGCAAGGATCTCAGGCTGTCTGAATGTCTCCACCCCTTGCCACGGGGTGGGCGATAGCAGGCCTGGCCAGGCGTCTCCTTGACCCCTGAGGTCACTAGCCCCCGTTGGTGGGCACTGCGCTCATTCCCGAATCTTTGCCCTCCCATACGACCACTGCCAAGCAGATGTGGTCCCGTGCGCCTCTGATGGGGTGTCCAGCGGGCGGGCCGCGGGCAAGGTGACAGCAGCGTGCGTGCGTGCTTGTGCGTGGCTGTGCCTGAGGCCTCTGCCGAGCCAGAAGCGCGGGACCGCGTGGCGGTGACCGCGAATGGCAGGCAGACAGGCTGGAGCCGCCGCGCGTGCACGTGGGTGCGAGTGGCGGGGACGCACGTGGGCCACCCAAACAAAGGCTACACCGCGTGACCGCACTTGCGCGAGCGCGCGGAACCTCTAGGGTAGGCGCGTCCCCGCGGGTCCCGGAGCCTGCCGCGCTGGGAGGGGTGCGGTGGGGGCGGTGCACGGGGTGGGGCGGCTCCTTTAAGGCGCGGCGTGGGCGGGGCTGTGCGGCGCGCTTGGGGGCAGGTGGCGGCGCGCGGGGCGGGGCGGCGGCTGCGCAGGCCGGGCCGGGGGCGCGCAGACTCCGCGCAGCGGGACGCGAGCGCGCGACCTGGCGCCGCCGCCGCCTCCGCGCTCGTGGCCGGGACCCGCGGGGCCGCCTCCTCCGCGCTCCCCGGCGCCGCTGGGCTCCCGGGCGGGCGGCAGGTGCAGCGCGGCCGGGCGGCCGGTGAGGGGGGCGCCGCGACGGCGGGTGGATGAGAGTTGGCCCCGATCTCCGCTCAGGGTAAGCGGCGCGCGCGGACGCCCACACGGACCTCGACGGATAGACGGACACGCTCCCGGCACTGGGCAGCCGGGCCACGACCCGGCGCGCTCGGCCACGTTCTCCCCCGCGCCCAGTGCCCGCGGCCTTCCGAGCAGGGCCCCGCGCGGGCGCGCCCCGCACACACGCCCCCGGGTCCCGCACGGGCCGGGCGCGCGTCCTGGCGCCCCGTGTCTCCTGGTCTGCGTTCTGCCAGGCCCACCGGGGACAGAAGGACGTTGCGGGGGCGCGGGATCCGGGCTGGGGTGGTGGTTGAGGGGCAAGGGGTCACCGAGGCTGACGGGGGCGTGGGCTCGGGGGGTGTCGTCTTCCCGGCTCACTCTTTGAGGGCCCAGGAGAGGAGGGAGCCTCCGGGCCCTGCGACCTCTGAGACGACCCCGCCAAAAAGTTGTGGGCTTTCGCCCGCTCCCTGCACCCCTCTGTTTGCCATCTCCTCTCCCTTTGTTTGGGGTTGTTTTGCTAGTGGGCTTGCCGGGCCCAGGCCTGTGTTCAGGAGAGGGGGCGGGCTGTAGTGGCGGCCCCCAGCCTGTGCCCTCACCCTGTGCCCTCACCTGCCCAGAGCAGGCCCTGCACCCCTTCAGGGAGAGGAGGAGAGCCTGAGATGGGTGGGCTCGCACCCTGCCCCACCTGGAGGCTCTGTGGCAAAAGGAGCAGCAATCCCCAGGGCTGGAGACCTGATTGGGGGAACCCCCCTGGAAGCTAGGTCCGCCCAGCAGCCCTTCATTTCCAGAGGCAGGGTCGATTGTGTTTGAGGGACACCTTTTGCAGCATGGGGTTCCCTCCTTGCCTTCCTGGTGTGGGTGGGGGAGCAGATCCAGAGTTCAGAGCCTCTCCCACAACCCACCAGTCCAGCCCTGGGGGTTGTTTTCCAGCCCAGCCTCGCCGGACCCAAGGGCAGGGCAGGGCTGGGCTGTAGTTAAGAGAGGAATTTGGAGGCTTGGCTTCATCAGACACCTGCTCTGACCTTGGGCAAGAAGGCATTGAGCTGCCCTGTGCCTCAGTTTCCCCCAGTAAGCGGGAAGGGGGCCTGATGAGAGGATTAGATGAGGTGATGCAGGTTCCCACTGACCAGGCACACCCAGGGCAGAGATCAAACACCCTGGCCAGGCTGGAAGTGCCCTTTGCCCCCCTGGCAGCCATTGTTTCTGTGACACTGCTCCCCGGAGGCCCATTTGTGGACACGCAGTCTGGCTGGGTGAGTGTGTTCCATTCATGCCCCTGCCCACATCCCACAGCTGGTATCGGGGACACCTTGGTTGGGGGCCTCACTAAACCTGCTCCTCCTTCCTGCTGCAGACTCCCCTGAAAACCCTCTGCCTGGCCCAGGTGAGGGGCCTCCCTGCCGAGAGCGTGAAGTTGAGGCTTCCGCAGCAAGTGTGATACTGGGGCAGGGGGTGAACCCCGCTGCCGCCCCCCTCCACCCCAGTCTGGACAGTGCTGGACTCAGGGTGGGGTTGCCGGCTTGCGCCTGGGGATGGGGCAGGAGGGTCCTCGAGCCTCCTGGCTGATGGGTTGTGGGAGGTGGCATCCCAGCTGGGCGGCCTGGCATGGGCAGGGCTGCCCCTGTGATGTCTGCTTGCCTGCACTCAGGAAAGGCGTTTCCTGGAAACGCATGGGACTCTCAGAGCTGTGGTCAGCTTGGCCCTGGCCGTGGTTAGTGTGCCTTTTACCAGCACGGGCGGGGGCCCTTCATGAAGGAAGAGCCCGGTGGTCTGTCTCCAGGCTGCCGGCCTGCCAGGCCTGCCAGGCCCCCTCTGCGCCCTCCGCTCCTCTGCGAGTTCATCCCGGAGGGGAGGGGGTGTCGGTCACCAGCATCTGTGACCTCCGCTTTCCTCCCTCTCCCTGGGCCCCCCTTCACCAGCCAGGAACCAGGAGGAGGGTCAGGCCGTTTTCCCTGAATCACTGTGCGTGCTGTGGGGTAGGACAAGAGAGTGGTCAGGCGCGGTGGGAGTGCGTGTTATTAGATTCCAGCGCTGGCTGCCAGGGGGGGCTGCGAGCCTGAGCCCACTTCCCTGTGTCACAGGCTCTGATCCATGCCCTAGCGCCACGGACGGTGGCACCAAACCGAGGCCACATCTCGGTGGCACCCATGCAATCAAAGAAAGGGGCCCCCTGACTTTTCCACAGTGTGGCCCATGTCAGTGGCTGTGCCAGGGGTACCCTGGCATCTCAGGGGCCCCAGTGAACCCCTTCCAGCTCCTCTTGCTTCGTGGTTTGGGTGTCTCCCTGTGGAAGCTGCTCTAGCCAAGCTCTGTGAGGGAATGGAGTTCCCATCCTGAGTGGCCTGGCTCCAGCCAGGTGCTATTTTGGGGGGATTGCCCTCCTTGGGGAGCTAGGCCGATTTCCCCTAGTGTGGGCCTCTGGCCCTCGTCTCTGGTGCTTGGCCCTCCATGGGTCTGGGTCGGGGGGCTCCTGCCTAGTGGCTGCGACGGGGACTTGAGCGTTTCCATAGCACCCGCTGGTGCTGGGTGGGGAGGAGGACACGGGTGGCGGCTGTCTCTGAATTCCTCCTCCTTCCCTGCGAGGTGGGCGGGGTGCACCTGTCATTGAAGGGTAGCGGAGACCGCTTTTGTCGAGAGCTGAGGATCTCGCTGCCCAGCGGGGGCAGAGCATCCCTGTGCTCAGAGAAGTGACTATGAGTTGGGGAATGAGAGTGGGCCGGGAGAAGGGAGCAGGAGGAGGGACACAGGTGTCCTGGCCTGGGAAGCACCTCCTGCTGGCTTGGCCCAGACGTGGCGGATGTGACCTCTGTAAGGCCTTTGTTTTGGGGAGACTGAACGCTGGCTCGGGGCTCTTTGGCACGGCCGTGGGTTTAGGTCTGTCGGTGGCATAGCCATGGACACTCTTGTGGGGTCCTTGTCCTGGGCACAATCTAGACAACAGCCCGGTCGATGAGGGGAGTTCAGTCCAGTCCTGTGGCTGAGGGAGGAGGCCTGGGTCCCTGAAGGTGAACAGCGGCGAACGCACCACCCAGCGCTGGGTGTGGGGCAGCCCGGCCCTGCTGGGAACCGGCGAACTTGAGAACGTCAAGGTGCCCCCACGGCTCCTACAGACAGGTGGAGGAGGAGAGTGAGGGCCCCTAATCAGAGAAAATCTCTGGCGTCTGCCCGTGGCCTGTTCCGGGGGCTGGGCGGAGTCATGGGGTGTAATTCAGCCTAATGACTGCCCTCGGAGGGCTGTTGTGTGGCGTTGAGTTGTAGGCAGCGCTGTGACTACACTCTCGCCTGTGATTGACGCCCCTGCCGTGACACCGGCACACGGGAGTGTGGCCTTTCAGGAGCATTAGTAATAGTACTAGAAGTCACTCGGCACGGCCTCAGACGTTGCGCTGGGTTTCTCGTGCACCGTCCCACGCGGTCCTCATGAGGTACCCTTTCCCCCCATTCTGCGTTGGAAGAGGCACAGAGACGGGCTTGCCTGAGCCTCCGGTTAGTAAAGTAGCAGAGCTGGGGTTGGAGCTGGGGTTGTTTGGCCCCAAAGGCTGGGCCATCTCCCTAGTAACCCCTGTGTAAAGGTCAGTGTCTGGGGGCTTTGAAAGGAGTGACGAGGCGCCTGTCTGCTTTCACACGCGCGGTGACAGCAGAGGGCCCTGCCGCGCGTCTCACCCCCCCCCCCAGGTGTGGGGTTTGTAGCCCCGAGGCAGGTGCTGCGATGAGTCCCCTCACCCCCGAGGAAGCTCGGCCCCGGGAAGTTAAGCCACAGGCTGGTGAGTGACAGCCAGGTTTGACCCCGTCTCTGTGCCTAGGGTGGGTTCTGTGTTCGGGGTTCAGTGGAGAAAACTATCAGTCCGGCCGCTGTGTTCACGAGCCAGACTCTCTGGGCCTCACTTCAGTCACCTGTGAACCCGGGGCTCGGTCTGGAAGCCAGAAGCCAGAGGTCTGGGAGGGGGTGCCAGCCTGTGCTTCCCCGGAGGGAGAGGGAAGAAGGTGGGGGTGGGGGTGGGGGTGGGGCCCGCCGTGGGCCCCGCCCCAGTCCCTGCACTGGCTGGTGTTGGGGGGAGCTGCTGTGGTTGTCTAGGGGTGAGGTTTCTGGAAAGGTCTGTGACACTCTTCTCTGGGAACTGGGGGCGCTCAGGAAGCACTATGCTCTGAGTTGTTACCTGCCCCTTGAGAAGGGGGGAAGGGCGGCTCTACCCCGGACCCCTTGAGGCCACCGAATCCAAGTTAAGCTGGGGGGGGGGTAGTAACCAAAAGCTAGGGGTGCCATGGAGGCTGCAGGGGTTGGGGCACCTGGGGAAACAGCTCGCCCCTCGCCTGTGGGTTCCCATATTCAGTGGAGACGGCTGGAGCTGTCTGGGTGGGTGAGCGCGTGGGACAGGGAGCGCCCCAGGCACCAGCCTGGACAGAGACGTGGTTTCCTGTCCCAGCCCCACCTGCTCTGTGGGGGTGAGACAGCAGACCCCGTCTGCCACCTCTCTGTGCCTTCCCCTGGTGGGCGCCTTCTGTGAGCGCCCACCCTGAGAAGGGCCTCCTCACGCCCCTCCCGCTGTGCCCTCCCCACTGTGCCCTCCCTGGAGGCCGGGAGCACTTCTCCCCGTGCCCAGAGTAGGAGCTCCGTACACACCTGGGGAAGGAGTGAGTGAATGGACGACCTCCCTGCAGAAGGGACCTGGAGCGCAGCCTGGGGCGCCTTGCTCAGCCCTGGGGGCCCTGGGAGCCTGGCTGGGGGCATGGGCCGCTGCCCGGGCTGTGGGTGGGGAGGGCACGGGCGGGCAGTGAGAGGTGTGTGTTCTTTAAACGTCTTCACTGAGGGGTAAGTCACACACCGCACAATCCACCCGTCGGAAGCGTGCGGTCCTCTGAGGTAGTGTACTTGTGAAGTTGGGCGCTCTCCGGTCTAATGCAGAACGTTCCCATCCCCCGAGGAAACCGTGCCCTTCAGCGGTTGTCTTCATTTCCCACCCAGCGCCACTCGGGCCGCAGCCCCGTCTGCTTCCTGTCTCTAGATCTACCTCTTCTGGACACTTCACGGGAAGGAACCACGGCACAGGAGGCCTCGGGTCCGTTTCCCTCATTTAGTGGGGTGCATTTCCATCTGGTGGCAGTGTGTAGTGACAGAGTTGTGCTTTGTGCCTCTTCTGAAGGGTGGCCCCTCTCTCCGGTACCAAGTGGCCCTGGACCACCTTTAGTAGGTGTCTAGGTGGGGTGCTTGGCCTCACCAGGCTCCAGAGGTCAGAGTTCAGAACAGCCTGCATGCCATCCAAGAACTCTTGATGTTCAGCCACTGTGTGCAGGGACCCCTGAGCCATTGCAGGTGTCCCCTCTCATGTTCAGTGGCCATTTGTGGGAACTGTATGTACTCAAGTCACCTCCTCCAGGAAGCCTTCCTGGCCTTCCCACTCCCACAGGGCGAGGGCGCCTGTGCTGGTCTCCCCGTGTGTGGCTGTCTGTTTACCTGTCTGCCTTCTGAGTCCTGCAGGGCAGGGGCCCTGCTTTTCATCTGACCCCTGGCTGGCCTCCTGGGGACAGTGGCAAGTGTGTGGGGAATGAATTGTTGCAGGTGCAGGGGTACTGCGGGGGTGGAGGCCCTTTGTCACTGACTGCCCCACTATTCCTGTCCCTCGATTATCTTTCTGTTCAGTGTATCGCTTCACTGTGCTCCAGGGCAGGCCTGGGTGTGGCTGTGGGTGTCCACGTGCTGGGGCGGAGCTGCTGAGTGAGCCTGGAGCCCCACCTGCCCTGCCCCGCCACGCCCTCCGCCTTGCCCGCTTGTTTATTTTTTTAAGATAACAGACTCATTTAGAACAGTGTTAGATTTACAGAAAAGTTACAAATGCATTACGGAGTTTCCATCTACCTACCCGCCCCTTCCCCCAGTTTCTCCCATTACTAACATCTTCCTGTGTGTGTGGAACATTGTTACAATTAATGAACCACTACTGATACATTATTACTAAGAAAAGTCCGTATTTTATTTAGATTTCTTTCCTTTTTACCCGATGTCATTTTTCTTTCTCAAGACCGCATCGCGCATCCTTAGGCACTCCGGGCTGGGACAGTTTCCCAGACTCTTCTTTTGATGACCTTGACAGTCCTGAGCAGTTTTGGGTGCACTGCTGGGCCCCCTCCACTGGAATTTGTTTGGACAACTGGGATACGTCTGTTGGAATTTGGTTGTTTTCCTCGGGGTTGGACTGGGGTCCTGGTGTGGGAGGAGGACATGGAGGTACAGTGCCTTGTTGTCACGTCCTGCCAGGGGTACGTGCCCTCAACCTGACTGATCACTGTGGTGTTGACCTTGGCCTCCTGGCTGAGGTGTGTCTGCCAGGCTTCTCCACGGGGCCCTGTCCACACTGTCCTCTCTGGAGGGAGGTCACCATGCACGGCCCGGATTAAAGGGGTGGAGGTTACATTCTGCTTCTTGAGGGTGGAGCATCCGTCAAGATAACGTGGAATTCTTCTGCTGGAGACTCGTCTCCTCCCCCTTTTGTTAACTCATCATGTGCATGGACTCACACTGGACTTCGGGCTGTGATGCGCCCTGTTGTGTTCCATTGTCAACCTGTCCCCGCCCCGCCCTGGTGGGGTGAGGGGAGCACCTGTCACTGTCTGGCCTAGCGGTGCTCAGGGCTCACCTGGTGTATCTCTGCCCAGCCCAGAATCAGCCGGGTTCCAAGGAGCTGCTTCCTTCACGGGAGAGTGGTTTCAGAAGCCAAGGTCTGGGTGCTGGGTGCGTTGGATGCTACTGGGGCGTCGCTGCCCTGGGCCATCTCAGTGACAGACAGGAGCACACACACATCTGTCACTGCTGTGTGGGACCACCTGTGCCTACTTCCAGTGAAAGAGGTCTTCCCGGTGACAGGGTCATAGTCTAGTCCTCACCACGTGGGCGCTCGGCCTCCTCCCTGGCTGATCACTAACATTCCCTTCCTTCCTTCGGCCCCTCTGCACCCCCTTCTTCATGTTCAGTGCCAGTGTAGCTGCGCAGAGGATCCAGGGTGGGGATCCCGGACAAGGGAAGTGGCTGCGGGGGTGAGTGCGGCGCCCGTGGGTAGTTCCTTCTCCAGGAGCCTGGGAGCTGGGAGGGTCCTCTGTACCGCCCTGCAGAGGCTGGGGGCCACCACCTCGCTGAGAAGGTCCCAGACCCGCAGGGGAGGCAAAGAGCATAACAGGGGTCCCCACTGAGCCTGGGCAGCCAAGCCTGCGGGGATGGGCACACACTGGATATCCTTTGAAATCTGCAAGAGGCGCTGACTTTGAGCAGGCCGCGGAGGGACCCTTTGGAGCGCAGACCCGCCACTGACACGGATCCTGGCAGGGCCTGGCCGCTCTGGCCTCTGAATGTGCGGTGCTGGGTGGAGGCAGCTCTGGAGGGAGAGCGTGGCTGTGCAGAGCCGCAGGGGGCACCAGCCGGCTTTCCACTCGGAAGGGGAAGCTGGGCCAAGCCCGCGCTCCCTGACTGCGCTGCAGGTGGGTCCGCTTTCTGCAGGTGTGGAGTTTGCTGGGTTTATGTTTGGAAGAAAGGAGTGCCGGCCTGGGCAGGCTCCGAGGGTGCAGGACCGGCAGCTGACCCTTTGTGTCCCTGTCTCTTGAGATAACATGATGTGGGCACAGTGGAAAGGAGGCTGGAATGGGACCCGGTGGGCTCGTTCAGGGCCTGGGTTCCTGTGCACTGCCTGATGGTGCTGACTGTACCATCTGTGCGCATGGGGGGTGCTGACCCCACCGTGTCTACACGCGTGGGCGGTGCTGACCGTACCATCTGTGCGCATGGGGGGTGCTGACCCCACCGTGTCTACACGCGTGGGCGGTGCTGACCGTACCATCTGTGCGCATGGGGGGTGCTGACCGTACCATCTCTGCGCTTGGGGGGGTGCTTACCGTGCCACCTCTGGCATGGGGAGGTGCTGACCGTGCCATCTCTACACACGTGGGGACCGTGCCATCTCTACACGCGTGAGGAGGTGCTGACCGTGCCATCTCTACACGCGTGGGGAGGTGCTGCCCGTGCCATCTCTACACGCGTGGGGAGGTGCTGCCCGTGCCATCTCTACACGCGTGGGGAGGTGCTGACCGTGCCATCTCTACACGCGTGGGGAGGTGCTGACCGTGCCATCTCTGCACATGGGGAGGTGCTCCCTGCCGTAGCCGCACGGTGTACACGCAACCGTAGTCTGTTTTCCACGCGGAGTTCTGGGATCTGAGAGGAGCCGTTTTGTTTTCTCCATCCTGCGTAAACTCCCTGTGGACCTGGGAGAGCTCTGGGTGCAGCACGCGGGCCACTGCCTGGCAGACCTCTGCTCCACCCGCCTGCCCACGTGCTTTCTGCAGTGTCTGTGTGGGTGCCCTGTGCCGATTTCTGTGTCTCGTCACTGCTGTGGTGAGGAGCTGCGCTGTGCTGTGCCAGACAGTGGTGAATGTGAATGGGGTGTGTGGTGGGAGGGGGCCTGGACCAGAGGCGTGGGAGGTGGGGCTGTGGGACAGAGGGCCTGAGAGGAGGGGCAGCCAGGCCCAGTGAGGTCTCAGGCCACCAGGCTACACTCCCCAGGACCAGTTCCAGCTGGTGTGGGGTCTTGGAGGTCAGCTTACCAAAGGTCATCTCCTCTCCAGCGCTCCTGGAGACCCAGACAGTGGGCTCCCACACCTGCTGGAGCCAGGACCAGGCTCCAGGCCATGTCGGGGGTACCATGGGACGTGTGGCTGCCTGCGCCTTCCTGGCTGGGCATCCCGAAAGCCCTTTGCTCTCTGCTGTGGGGCTGGGGCCTCACCGAGATGGCCCGTCTCCCCCAGTCCTGTGGAGGGCTGAGCTGGGTGAATGGGGGCTGTGCTGGATTGGGAGCCGTCGTCCTGGGTGGCTTTCCCCGGGAGCGAGGCTCAGGGGCCCGATGTGGGGCCAGCCTGCTGCAGTCCTGCTGGCTGGTCCCCCGCCCCTAGCTGGGTGCCCTGGCCCAGCTCCTCGCCAGGCCACACCGCATTCCTCTTGCTCTCTGGGTTGGGTGTGTGTGTCTAGTGGGTCCCACGTGAGGGGCACAGGCAGCTGAAGGCCTGGAGACGGTTTCCTTCCCTGGGATGACTGGAGTTGCCCCTGAGGTCCCAGCCGCCCGCTGCACCACTGGGGTGAACCTGGCCCGACCAAGGGCCCCGCAGCTCAGAGGGTACTCGGGGGGCAGAGACAGGCAGACACGTGTCAGCCTTGGCCTCTGGCTGGGCAGTTTGGTAATTATTGCTCTGAAGCAACTTGAGTCGTTAAAAGAACACACAAACCTTCAATATCGCGAAACCCAGAACCTCACTCTTAGAACAGACTGTGACTGACTGCCCCCCGGGGCTGCCAGAGTCCACGATCTGAGGGCTATCCCCATGCCCCAGGCACTGCTGGGGTGCTGCGTCCTGGCAGTGGGATGTGAGGGTCACGGGAGTGGGGTGAGGGGGGGAGGAGAGCCCAGCAGGCCCGCGTGACCCCGCCCGTGGGCTCTGGCAGCTCGTGGCTGTGCTGTGTGCTCCTTCAGGGCCTCTCCGGGCGAGTCCTTGGGTCTGTGCTGGCTCTGGTTTCTGTGCCATTCGGAGAGGAGGGTCAGACAGACAGATGGACTGGACAGGAGGCCCCTTGGAGGGTCTGTGGTGGTGCAGCCCTGCCGTGCTGGGAGCACGCGGCAGGCATGCTGGGCCCATCGGGACCAGGAAGAAAAGCGGTATTTTGTTCAACGGCCATCGCTCGAGAATGCAGGGCGGTGTGTGGTCACGCCCGGGGTCGTCCACCACAGAGTTAGGATGGGGTGTGAGCATCCCAGGGTGTGTGTGGGGGGACCTGAAGGCGCTGGACCCGGCGGTGGCATTTCAGGGAGTGTCCTCGTGGTCATCCTGGCCCTCATCGCCCAGCCTGCCTCGGCCGCAGGTGGGACGTAGCTGCGGCCGGGCACACGGTGGAAGGAAGTGAGAGATGAGTCAGCTGCCAGAAGGCCCAGGCACGCAGGGCGGGCGGAGCTGTGGGCAGGATGGGAGCTCGGACCGGGAGGGAAACGGGGGTGGGAGGGCATCCTGCCCCCGCGGCCCCTTGCCTGGCACCGTGTGTCAGGAGTCACACCCTGTGGGAGGTCCTGGGACCAGGGGTCAGTGTCCATCTGGAGGGGCACAGGTGGCCCGGTAGGGACCGTGGGCAAGCAGCTGGGTCTCCCTGGGCTGCCTGAGTTTTGCGTTCTAGGCCAAACACCTAGAACTGTGACTCGGAGTGGACAGGCCCTGGGAGGTGGGCCGACAGCCCCCGTCTGCTGCCAGCACGGGGTGAGCAGGCCCGGGGACCCTCTGACTCCCCACATCACCCCTGCGCCCGGCAGGTGAGGGCGAGGGAGGCAGGCCGCTGGGAGGCCTGGGCAGCAGCAGCGTCCAGGGGGGAGGCCGGGCCGCTGGGAGCCCTGGGCAGCAGCAGCGTCCAGGAGGGAGGCTGGGCCGCTGGGAGGCCTGGGCAGCAGCAGCGTCCAGGAGGGAGGCTGGGCCGCTGGGAGGCCTGGGCAGCAGCAGCGTCCAGGGGGGAGGCCGGGCCGCTGGGAGGCCTGGGCAGCAGCAGCGTCCAGGGGGGAGGCCGGGCCGCTGGGAGGCCTGGGCAGCAGCAGCGTCCAGGGGGGAGGCCGGGCCGCTGGGAGGCCTGGGCAGCAGCAGCGTCCAGGGGGGAGGCCGGGCCGCTGGGAGGCCTGGGCAGCAGCAGCGTCCAGGGGGGAGGCCGGGCCGCTGGGAGCCCTGGGCAGCAGCAGCATCCAGGGGGGAGGCCGGGCCGCTGGGAGGCCTGGGCAGCAGCAGCGTCCAGGGGGGAGGCCGGGCCGCTGGGAGGCCTGGGCAGCAGCAGCGTCCAGGGGGGAGGTGCCAGCCGCCTGTGGGTGTCAGTCTGTGCCACCTTCGTGAGAGGCAGGCCTGGCTGGTTCTCGGGGTGGGCCGGGCTGAGTGAAGACCAGAAAAGGGGAGACATGGCCTGGCACCAGCAGCCACACTGAGCGTTGAAAAGCCCCCCCCCCATCCTTCAGTCACGTGCCGCGTTTGAACTGACCGTCTGAAGATGAGCCCTGGGTGTCGGGGACCCCATCTTATGTGGCCCAGTGGTGGACAGCTCGCTGAGGGGGTAGGCTGACTGGGACAGTGGGAGGGCTGCCCGGGACTGCCCAGGGCAGGATTGTGGGGTGCGGGTGTCTGAACACCTACTGTGTGCCGGGGGGTGTAGGGGGGTGGCTGCCACCCCCACCGTGGAAGGGGCCACGTTATTCCCACTTCCAGGTGAGTGTGTGGTGGCCGTAGAGGGCCTGGGACGTGGTGGAGAGAGTTCTGCCGCCCGGAAGGCCAGGCCGTTCGCCCTGTCCCACCCGCCCACTCCTTTTGGGGTCAAGTGTTTTAAAAGATTGACGCTGTCCTGTCTGTCACCCACGCGTGGACCTCGCGTGGACCCTTAACTCCTCTCTCCTGGCCCATATTCTGCGTGGCCCGTGGGCCTCCCCGCCCTCTCAGAGAGGCTGTCCCGCACACGCCCATTCTGCCACTGACCCCTAGCCAGTCCCCCGGGCCCGCCCTGCCTCCTGGCCTGAGAGGCTGGGTGACTCCCAAGGCCACCATGCCCACCTGCTGTCGGCCTGGGTGGCCGAACCACTGGCCGTTGGCAAGGCCTGCACAGGCCTCAGGTCTTGGCGCTTCCCCGAGGCAGGAGGGGTCAAGCTGGAGTCTGGCCCGTGTAGCTCTGGGGGGCACATAGACTCTCCCCTGAGCCCCGGGAGGCCTGTCCCATGCCTGCCTTTCTGCTGTCTCTGTGTCCCCCAGGAACTACGGGACACCTTGTCTTCTGGCAGAGAGCTGAGAAGGTGATGGGGGTGGCGGCGAGGGGACCCCCGGGCTGGGGTTGCCAGAGTGTATGCTGGGCCAGTGGCTGTCTGGTGGCTGGTGACTGGCCTGGCTTGGAAGACTTTTGGGGGG
The DNA here is from genome assembly GCA_030848825.1 of Tadarida brasiliensis. Taxonomy (NCBI): domain Eukaryota; kingdom Metazoa; phylum Chordata; class Mammalia; order Chiroptera; family Molossidae; genus Tadarida; species Tadarida brasiliensis. The sequence continues at coordinate 2,556,569 of CM061263.1, read as the reverse complement.
AGAGGGGAGAAGCCCAGGGCTCAGACCGCGTGCCGTGCCCCGGCGGGATGGCAGGTGGGAAGGTTGGGAGGGAGAGCCCACGCGTCCGTCTGAGGAGGATGCCGAGGTTTCCAGGCTGGAAAAGCGGCTGGAGAGGGCAGGGGCCCTGGGAGGGAGCCGGGTGCCCCACGCTGACGGCCGAGGCCGGTGACCGTCCCCCGCTGTCCCTCTCAGTTCGTGGTCGTGAGAGCTCTCATCTCACATCCTCTCACCCGGACTTAAAAAGCGAACTTGGCTGCGTGAGCGAACGGGCTGTGGTTTGGACCCGTTTCCCAGAGCTAAACAAGGCTGATGCTGCCTCCGGGGTCCCCGGTCACATCCCCCTGGAAGGCCTGTGTCCCCCTCCCCCTGCACTCTGGTCAGCCATGGCCTCGGGGACGGGGACGGGCAGGGTTAGGTGGCGTTGATGGGACATTGGGCTTTCCGGTACCTGCAGGGTGGCGGGGCGGGGACCCTCTCCCTCATCGCTGCCCCCCACCGTCCCCGCAGGCTGCCCCCGCCCGGCTGACTTCGTTCACAGATCAGCCCCTTGTAAGTGATGCAAGTGCGAGTTTCATAATTGACTGCCTGATTATGTGACTAAAACTAGTTACGTGAACTGTTTGCCCTGAGTCATCGTGAGAAAGCACAGGTCTCACGCCTGGGCACGGGCGGCTCCGGCTCTGCGAAGGCTGTCGCTGTTCGATCCGGTCGGAGGCATCGTCTCCTCCCAGTTGGAGGCATCGGCTCCTCCCGGCAGGAGGCCCCAGGGCAGAGCAGGTTCTCCGACCCCAGAGTCTGGATTCCGTGGCTCCGTCTGTGGGGACCAGCCCCCAGGCCTTCCCAGGCTCTCGGCCGCACCGCACCCCCGCTCCCAGACGCGGTGGCATCGGGGTAGCGCTGGCTTCCCGCCTGTGGACGGTTCTTTGGCACACAGAGGCCGGCCCCGCCGCGTGGCGTTTTCAAGTCTTGGCGATAAAAAGAGCCTGTTGTGACCTATTTATAAACTATTTCAGAATCGCTTACATGAATACCGTCCTAAATTCTGTGTAATTAGAAGACGTAAACCCGGTTCCATGATTATTTTCGTGCACCCACATAACCTAAATTAGAACTTCCTCCGTGTAGGTTTTTTTTTTTTTTTTTAAAGAAACCATTTTAACAAAAGCAGGAGGAGAGTTGGTTTTTACCTACGGAGTCCTCGATGCTCGACGGTGGTGTGTCTGCACAGCGTGGGGACCTTGCTGACCACTGGATTTCAGACCCTTCCCCTTTACCGGGAGCAGAAAGGTGACCCCATGGAAGCGTTTAAAAAGCCCAAGGATTCTGACTGGGCGGCCGACGAGCATCCCCGCCCAGCGCGTGGTCCCCGGCCTCGGGCTCAGCCGGATGCCAGCGGGCAGTGAGCCAGGTCCTTCAGGTGAAGCGCCACACGATGCCACTGGGTGAGGAGGACGGACTGTGGCTCCTGTCCACCGAGCGCGTGTCCTTGGAGCCCGTCAGCTCTGGCCTGCTGCACCCGAGGGCCGACGGGCAGGTGTGGGGCTGGCGTGGCCTTACGTGGCCGACTTTCCATAGCAGCTCTAGTGGATTCGGGGGGACTTTAAGGGGGAAAATTGTGGGCCGAACCTTCTTCTTTTCTTTCTTTCTTTTTTTAAAATTCTCACCTGAGGATATGTTTAGAGAGAGAGACACATCGATGTGAGAGAGAAACATCGATTGGTTGCCTCCCCTTCGTGCCCCGACGGGATCGAACCCGAAACCTTTTGGTGTACAGGACAGTGCTCCAGCAAGCCGCCCGCCAGGGCCCGACTCTTTCCCTTTCTCTTCGTTCCTTTGGCTCTCGGGTGCGTTGGGTCCCCTCGTCGTGGCTGCCGCGTGGTCACGCAGGACCCTGCTGTCTGTCTGCTTCGCTGCTTTCCGTGGAGTAGACACTGTGGTGTTGCTGTCACTGCGTCCGTCTGCTCCGTGGGCCCCTCCTCCCTGCCCCCTTTGTGTGCTTGATCTTGAAGGACTGGTAGGAGCGGGTGGGGTGGGGGCGGAGACAGTAAGGGACATCCTGGGCCAGGGCAGGTGTGATCGCGGACAGGCGAGGGGCGGGTGTTCAGGAGAGACCAGAGTGGCCGGAGGAGGCTGGGGTGAGGAGGCTCCGGGAGCGCAGAGGCCCTGGGCAGAGGCTCCCGTGGGTGGGAGGAAGCGGGGAGGTGAGCCGCAGGGAGGGCAGGACTTTCCAGAAGTTTCAGGTGTGGAAATGACCCTGGCGGGGGAGGTGCTGGGATGAGGTCAGTGCTGGAGATGGAGGCTGAGGCCATCCTAGTCCTGGGTGAGGGCATCTCCCCGGGGCTGGCAGGGAAGCTTGAAGCCCCCCTGAAGTCTGGGGGTGTGAGGGCCAGACGGAGGGTCTTGGAGACCGGAAGGGGCCGCTGTGAGGCCAGGCATGGAGGGAAGCAGGTGTGGAGCACTGGAGGCCCACAGACTGGGCCCAGAGGGATGTGCCCTGTCGCCCCGAGACGTGGGGGTCTGAGGGCACCTGGGAAGTACGGCGGCAGCAGGTGCAGGGGGTGTGTGTGCGGAAACAACCAGAGTCCGAATGCCGCTGGACCCATGGGGAAGCTGCCTCGGTTTCCAGATCGATCCAGGAGGGGATTTGGGGGACATTGGCCATGGGGACTGGTGTTCCGTGTGGTTGCCTGGAGGGGGATGTCCTGGTCTGTGCGTCTGCCCTCTCTCGGGACCCCTCCTGGCCTGTGGGTCTGGCTGTGCTTCTCAAACAGGGAGGTGATGTCCCGATGCTCCGGGCCTGGTAGAGGTGGTGGGGTCCCCGTCAGGCGGCTCAGCCCTGGGCCAGGGTCGGGCGGGGCGCAGCTATGAGTGTCCCTTTTCCTGCCCCAACACCCCGACTCTGCCCAGCCCCAGCTGTCCTGTCGCCAGGGGAGCAGCTCTTTTGGGTAACTGTCCCCCAAATCATCGCGGGTCCTCTTGTGCTTGTCAGGGGCCCGAATTCACAGAGAACCCCTGAGCCCTCGATACAGGGCAGGTGCCACGGAGCCTGCCAACCTGGTGAGGGGCCGCCCCCCCGCCGTCCTTGCTGAAAGTGCCGTTGGAACCATCTGAGTGCTGCCGGGGACCTGCCAGCTCCTGTGGCCACGTCCCTGACCTGGCTGGGGGCACGGGGTGTGGGGCCCAGCTCCCCGCCGTGAACGGACACCTGGTTCAGTCTCTGAGGCCAGAGCCGGTGGCTCCTCAGGTGTGTGTGCTGGAGGGTGAGGTCAGGGCAGCCTTCCCAGCAGGGCACCGGCTGTGTGACAACCAAAGGTGTCCCCGTCTCCTGTGTGGGTGCCCCGGGGCCTGCTGGGGCGTGGGGGAGCGTTGCGTGCTTAGCAGAGGCCTCGGTGGGCTTTCTCCTCAGTTGAAGCCGTTGACAGAATTTTGTTGCCTTTTGGAATTTGGGGATTCGGCCCCCACGACAGCAGTCTGTCATCGTGGGCCTTTGCCACTGTCCTGAGGCCGGGGCTGCCTCCCTGGCTGCGGGTCTCTCTGCTGCCCTCTGCAGGCGGGTTAGGAAACCTCGCTTCGCAGTTGGCCAACCTGTTCCTCTGGTTACGCCTGGTCTCCACCTGGCTCGGGAGTCCTGCCCTCCCCGGGAAGCTACTGCCAGACCTCCCGGACCTCGGGCGCAGGGACAGACGCGAGGCAGCTGTCGGGCTTCGGCTTCGCGGAACTCAGCGCTGGAGGCCGGAGCGGAGGTGCCGGGCGGCCGGGCCAGGTGCGGGCGTCCAGGGCAGCCCTCCGCCGTGTGGGGGATCCTGGCAGGAGGCCCGGGCACCGCGAGGCCACGTTAGAGTTGCTTCATTCGGTGCTGGGTTCTCCTCGAGAGGAGGACCGAGGAGCCGGGACCCTTGCGTGCGGGGCTGCGATGGTGCAGAGCCGTGACCTTAGACCTGGAGGGAACTCCGCCGAGTGATGTCGCTGTTGAGGGGCAGGTGACTCCGGGCGGGGTTTGCATCAGGTCTGGAACAAGGGCCACTGTGTTCCAGGTGGCTGTCCTGGGACCAAGTCTGTATGAAATGTAGTTTCTCCCCGCGACCTGGCCGCACGCCTGGCCTGTCGTGTGCTGTGGGAGGTCTTTTAGTTCATTGGGTTTGGCAGTGGTGGCCTTTTTTTGGTCAAACTCGGATTCAAATTCTAGGCAGGTATTGTGGGGTCCAGGACGTGGCAGCTGGAGGGAGGGGGCTGGCCCCTGGCCACTGGGTGTCGGATCCTGAGGACCCCGAGGGTGGACAGTGTCGGACTCTCCCCACCCGTCCTGACTGCCCCGCAGTGGCTCCCTCTGCTTCTCGAGGAGGAAGTGCCCGGACCAGTGCATTGGCTCTGGGTGTGCTGGCGCTGGGTCCAGCTGCTGGTCCCGGTCAGCCGAGCTGTGGTGGCTGGGGCCAGGAGACTGTTCAGAAGGCTGTGCTCCCTGAGGGCAAGTGTGCCCGATCCCAGACCCCGGCGCTGCTGCTCACAGCCAGGCCCTCTGCCTGAGCCGGCACCGGCGGCGAGGACGGGGTGGGCGCTCAGATGGGCGCCTCTGTCCGCTGTTGCAGCCATTCTAGGCCTCTGTGGAAGAGGAGCGAACGGCCGAGACGTGGGTGCAGGGAGGTGTGCCCCCACACGGTGACCGCCACACACAGGAGGCTCGGCGGGAGCGCCGGGGGCTGTGGTGCCCGCTGCCCAGTGCTCTGTAGCCCCCGGGTGTCAGGCAGGATGTGGGTCCCAGGGGACTGTCACAGGAAGCGTGGGGTCAGATCAGGACATTACGAGACTCGGGGTGGATCCCTAGCACACAGGAAGTAGATTCTGGGGACCTGGGACCGGGGACAGACAGTTCTGTGCGGCTGCCTGGGCGTACGTAGGCGGGGGCCTGGGGTGTGAGCACTGCGTTCCGTTTGCACGCTCGTGCTTTGGGATGTGACCCTTTTAAGGAGTTAACAGCGCCTGGTGGCCCAGCCCGCTCGCCACGTGACGGCTCGGCTCCGTGGAAGGTGGAGGCGAGGACATTTCCCGCCGCCCCGGGAACGTGGGGGCCACCCCACGGTGGGCTCTGCCACGTGTTCTCCTGACAGCAAATCCGGTGTTGTCATCTAATTACCTCTGCAGGAGGGTGACCTCTGCAGCTTCCCGCATGGGGCCCTCTGGGGAGTCACTCAGGAGACTCCCAGGTGCACCTTGCTTCCTCCCTGCGGCATTGCCGCACTGGGAGGCCAGCTGCTGCTCGGACGCTGTGTCACAGGGCCCTGCGGAGAGGAGTCTTTTGGTCATGAAATTATTCTCCCCAAAGTATCTGTTTTGGAAACGGACGGCTTTACCCTTGATTTCTTAAGGGCGGCGAGGCCCGTGCTTTCCTGAGAATGCCGTCAGGTTATCCCCGATTCCCGTGGGCGTCCCCTGGCACCGTCACCTCCTCCGGGATGGAGGCCACTGTCCAGGGTCTCCCCACAGCGCAGGCTCACCTTGTCCGCCCAGCGTGGAGGGGCCCACTGCAGGCTTGCTTCAGCAGAAGGGCCTTGCGGGCTCAGGTCCTGGGCGTGGGGACATGAGGACGTGGGCGCCCAGGCCGGGCCGGTGTCTCTGGTTCCCCCTCTTCCAGTTGCTTCTGTTCAGCTTTCATTCAGGCAGGCTGTTCCTCCGGGTGGCAGCGCCTGCTGGCTCCAGGCTCACGCGGTCCCTTCACCAAAAAGGCTTAGGTTGCAGCACCTCCCCCTCCCCGTGGGCTGCACAATGACAGAACTGTGGTCCTCGTGCACTTGGAAGGCAGTGGCACGAGGTGTCGTGTGCACCCAGGTGCCCTAGCGCGGGGGTGTTCGTGGATGGAGAGATTCCTGGTGAAGTGGGTGTCTGGGAGGGCTTCCTGGAGGAGGAGACTTCTGTGACCCTTGAAAGGTACATCCGATCAGAAGGCAGGGAGGGCGTTTATAAACAGACCGGGTGGGGAGGTGGTGGGGAGCTTGGGAGAGGGCATGTGCTTTCGGGGCCCCTCCTCTGGCCTGAATGAACCCCCAGGGTGAGGGAAATGGAGGGAGGATGCACTTCTGCTGTGTGGGCCGTGCAGGTGTGGTGTGGTGCAGCTGTGAGGCTTACAGGTGAGGGTGCCACGGAGGCTGTGGAGCCTGGTGGGTCCCAGGAGGGGGCCTGCTGGGCCTGGCTCCTCCCTCCAGGTGGGCCACACCCTCTGCAGCCCTATGGCCCATGGGGACTCGGGGCTGCTCCTCTACCTGCTCCCTGCCACCCCAACCCAACAGCGGGTGTGCCAGGGTGTGCTGCCTGTGTGTGCACGAGGGCCCTGGGCTGTCACCCACGTGCCAGGTGCCGTGCCCGGTGAGTGCGTCAGTGAGGTGGAGGGGTGTGGTGGAGACAGGCCGTCCTGCTGCAGCCCCGGCAACTCCCCACCTGGAGTCTCGGGTTGGTCTGTGGGCACAGCTCCCTGCTGGGGCCCAGCTGTGGGTGCTGGCCTGGGCCAGGGTCATGGGGGGGCCATGGGCTTGTCCTTGGGGCACAGTGTCCCAGCCTTGCCCTGCACCCCTCCCAGCATCCCTGGGGTCGACCTCGGTTCCCAGGCTCTCTGGTCTGGGAACCCCTGTGTAGTCCCGTTAGTGAGGCCCCAGAGAGCCGCTGTGTGGTGCGTCCATTGCTGTTTAGTATTAGAAGTCAAATGTATTAATTTACCCCAGACTGCCAACTGTACGCCGTGTTTACACATATAGCATGTGTTTTCAGCCTGTCCCCTCCCCTCCAGAAAGAGGGACATTCGGGGGCCCCGTTGTGCAGGCCTCGTGGTCAGGTTTGAAGACAGTGGGTCCCTCGGCTTGAGTCCCACGGGTGCGCCCCAGAGCCGGCGAGGAAAAGCCGAGGACGTGTGGGGATTGTTGTTACATAGTTTGGATCTTGTGGGTTCCCCAGAAGGATCTGGGGGCCCCCAAGGGTCCCTGGCTCAGCATCGGGAGAGATTTCCCGGCACTGGTGGATGGGGGTGGTTCTCAGGTTTAGTTTTTTTTGTATTTTATTTGAATCCTCCTTCTTTTATTTTGAATTTTAACTTTAAAACTTAGTTTACTATGGAGTATTCAAGGGTTGGAGCGTAGGCTGGTTCCCCTGCTTCCCCTCCCCCCTCCCACCTCCCCCTCCCTTCCCCCTCCGTGCTTTTTGCTGATGGCAGCACACACTCTGAGTGCCTTGCCCTGGCAGGTGGCAGGGCTGGGGCGCCCTTGTGGGGCTGTCCCCATGAATGGACAGGAAGGTGAACTCAGCCTTTCGTTTTCTTTTTTTTTTTCATCTGCACCCAAGGACAGTTTTACCTTCATCTTCAGATAGAGCTAGAGGTAGAGAGGGAGGAAGAGAGAGAGAGAAACATCAATGTGAGAGAGACACATCGACTAGTTGCCACCCACCCGACCCCAACTGGGGACAAACTGCAACCGAGGTACGTGCCCTTAGCAGGAACCGAACCCGGGCCTCTCTGGTCTGCGGGCCGACGCTCTAACCGCTGAGCCAGACCAGCCAGGGCGAGCCTTTCGTTTTCTGTTACGGAAACTGCTGGGATGACCGACCTCACCCAGGCGTCATTTTGCAAGTGGGAGTGGGCGAGACCCCTGGAAGGACAGCGTCCTGTCACCCGACGGCGCGCAGTGGCCCTCTGCACCCTGCAGATGCTCGGACACCTGGGTTCTGCTCCTGGCGCGCACTGTCTTTGCCTGGCTGTCGGGGAGAGAGGTTTCTCTGTGCGGTTTTCATTTGTGTTTCTAAGTGAAGTCTCGCTGTCGTGTATTTAAAAACTACTTGTTTTTCCTTCTCTGGGAACTGTCTGTAGCTCTTACCCCTTTTTCTCCTGGGCTGTTTGTCAACGGTAGACCAACGAACCCTTCACGAACCATGGTGCGGGTGTTTATCGTTGACCGCTGACGGAGGTTCTTGCAGAAGCTGGTAGTCTGTCTGTTCCTTCACCAGCTTCACTCTTGTCCCACCTCGGGGTTTCCAGTCCCCACGGTCCCCAGGCCCAACACCCCCACTTCCCCCCCACCCCCAGGCCGAGCACCTCCACGACCCCCCACTACCCCCAGGCCGAGCACCTCCACGACCCCCCACTACCCCCAGGCTGAGCACCCCCACTACCCGCAGGCTGAGCACCCCCCACTACCCCGCAGGCCGAGCACCCCCATGACCCCCCACTACCCCCAGGCCGAGCACCTCCACGACCCCCCACTACCCCCAGGCCGAGCACCTCCATGACCCCCCACTACCCCCAGGCTGAGCACCCCCACTACCTGCAGGCCGAGCACCCCCATGACCCCCCACTACCCCCAGGCTGAGCACCCCCCACTACCCCCAGGCCAAGCACCCCCCACTACCCCTAGGTTGAGCACCCCCATGACCCCCCACTACCCCCAGGCCGAGCACCCCCATGACCCCCCACTACCCCCAGGCCGAGCACCCCCATGACCCCCCACTACCCACCAGGCCGAGTACCTCCCCAGTACCCCCCAGGCCGAGCACCCCCCACTACCCCCAGGCCAAGCACCCCCCACTACCCCTAGGTTGAGCACCCCCATGACCCCCCACTACCCACCAGGCTGAGTACCCCCCCCACTACCCTGCAGGCCGAGCACCCCCATGACCCCCCACTACCCCCCAGGCTGAGCACCTCCCCAGTAACCCCCAGGCCGAGCACCCCCACGACCCCCTACTACCCCCCAGGCCAAGGACACCCCAGTACCCCCCAGGCTGAGCACCCCCCACGATACCCCACTACCCCCCTGGCCGGAGTACCCCCCACGACCCCCTACTACCCCCCAGGCCAAGCACCCCCACTACCCCCCAGGCTGAGCACCCCCCACTATCCCCCAGGCCAAGGACCCCCCACTACCCTGAGGCCCGAGCTCCCCCACAGCCCCTGGCCATGTCAGTGGTCCCCTCATGCTGCAGCCCTTGGCCCACAGCACGGATTGGGGGGACAGGGGGTGCGGCTTCTGCGTTGTCCTCGCACAGCTGCCTGGATGTCTCCCGTGCTGTTGAACGATGTACCCCCCGTTTAGAATGCCACCTCGACCCCGTTGGGTCTGCGTCGGTCTCTGCGCGTTCTCATCTGTCCTGGGGCCTGTCCGCCCCTGCTGTCACCCCACTGCTGAAGCCACTGTGGCCGTGTCCCCTGTCACGGGGCAGGGCCCTCATCCTTCTTGCTTTTCAGAATTTTCCCAGCTACTCAGCTTGTCTTTCCTTATAAACCTCAGAGCCAGCTTGTCTTGCTTCTTCTAAAATCACTTTTAAGAGGGAGTCACATCATAGATTATTGCAGACGGGATTATGCGTGCCCTCCCTCCCTTCCCCCACACATGTACATATGGCAAAGTATACGGAACACGACACTCGCGTTTGGACGTCTCTGAGTGTTCCTTCGGCAGCGTTACCTACGTCACATTGTTGTGCAGACATCACCACGATCCTCTGCAGGGCTTTCTCATCTTCCCCTGAGACTGTCCCCAAGAACACCCCAGCCTCCGCCCCCGCCACCTGCTTTCTGTCTCATAAAAGTGGAACCACACAGTACGTGTCCTTTTTTTTTTTTCATCCTCACCCGAGGACAGTTTTGTATTTATCTTCATATAGAGCGGGAGGGAGAGAGGGAGGAAGAGAGAGAGAGAAACATCGATGTGAGAGAGACACATCGAGTGGCTGCCACCCACACGACCCCAACCGGGGCCGGGGACAAACTGCAACCGAGGTACGTGCCCTTAGCGGGAACCGAACTCGGGACTCTCTGGTCCGCGGGCCCACGCTCTAACCTGAGCCAAACCGGCCAGGGCAATGTGTGTCCTTTTGTGACAGGCTCGTTTCACAGAGCGTGGTATCTTGAAGGCTTGTCGTGTTCTGGCAGGTGTAGAGCCTTCCTCCTAAGGCTGAGCACTGTTCCGTCGTGGTGCAGACCACGTTCCACGTACCCGTCCACGTTCCACGTACCCGTCCACGTGGTGATAGGTACTGGGGTCGTTCCCACCTCTTGGCTGTTGTGAAAAAGGAACGTGTGTGTACAAGTATGTTTGAGACTTTCAGTTCTTTTGGGTGTGTACCAGAAGTGGGATTGCTGAGTCATTCGGTGATCCTAGCTTCATTTGTTCAGGGTGCTGTGCTGTTCTCCACGGCCCCGCGGCTGTGGTTTCTGCTCTCTGGCTGTGCTGGAAGGCAGGCCCGCGTGCTGGCTTGAGAATATGGTGCGGGCACTGCTCCGCTGCTGGCCCAGCTGGACCTCTGAGAGCCCGGCTGCCCGGTCCCCAGGCTGTGAGCTGGTCCTGGGGCGGGCAGGGGCGACCAGGCCCTGGACCCCACCTTCCAACTGGTGATGGCTGTGACTTCCCTTTCTGAACCTGTTTCCTTCCTTTTAAAAACAGGAGAGGCATCGTCACAGCAGCTAATATTTGTTAAGTTCTTAGTAAAAGCCAGGCCCAGAGGTGAGGGGTGGAGGAGCCTGGGATCCGGCCTCCTGTCGGCAGGTGTGTAAGGACTGAATGAGGTGAGGCGTGAAAGCACTTGGCACGTGCTGGTTCTCGGCGAGCGTGCCGTTAGTGAAATGACAGCAGGTGGGGACCAGTTAGCCCGGCTGCTCCCTCCCCTCGCTCCTCCCCTCGGGGTGTCTGGACAGCCTGCCTGGACCCCCTGCCCTCGCTCCTCCCCTCGGGGTGTCTGGACAGCCTGCCTGGACCCCCTGCCCTCCCTCCTCCCCTCGGGGTGTCTGGACAGCCTACCTGGACCCCCTGCCCTCACTCCTCCCCTCGGGGTGTCAGGACAGCCTGCCTGGACGCCATCTCCCTCTCCTGTCCGGCAGCCGGCGCCCCGGCGACAGCAGAGCTGAGACGTGAAGACAGACTGTGGCCACCGGGCTTGACCTTTCTGACCTGGCCCTTCACTGGGCTGGTCCTCCAGCCCCAGGGGCGCGCCCTGCGCCGTCTGCCGGCGGCAGCACGGGACAGCGCGATGCATTTGGAGAACAGCCTTTCTGCTTTCAGGGACTCGGGCCGGGGCCACGGCAGGAAGTACCGGGATCTGGAAGGTGTTTCCTCCCAGCTGTCCCTCCGGCTGGGCCTCCCGAGTTCTGGTTGCTAAGAGAGATGGAGAGCGTTGAAGAAGAGTCCCGGTGCGGTTCCCGTTCCAGCGGGGTTGCGTGTCTGCCTGCTGCGCTCCTGGGTGTCCTGCCAGCTTTGTTGTGAGTGAACACCTGTGTGGCACGGTGTGGTGGATGCATTACTAGAGGCCTATGCCGGGGAGGGCAGCCTGGGGCTGGGCCATGCAGAGGCTCCGAGTCCAGTGAGATTGGCTTATGTTCCTGCTGCCCGAGCCTCAGTTTCCCCATCTGTGGGTTGGTTTCACAGCAGTTCTGGGTGGGGAGACGAGCGGTTGAGGGAGCTTGTCACTCTTGCCCGAGATACAGGGCCCCAGGTAGGCTTCGGCGCACGCGGGAGGCCAGGAGGGCGGTGACCCCGTGGTCTCCTCCTGCCCAGCCGTTGGACCCCGGGTGTGGGTCCCTCCCTGTTTGGAGCCGGCAGTGACTTGGATTCTCGGGGTGTCCGGAACCTTTACCCTCACGTCCCTCATCTGTCAAACAGCGCCCCAGAGGTCACGTGACGTTTGCTAAGCGCGGAGCTCTGAGCTCGATCCCCGGGACCCCTGCCCCGGGCGCGACTGACCTGCCGGCACAACCGCAGGGAGCCCTCCAGCAGCTCCGGGTGGGGACTGCCGTTCGCATCCTCTTGCAACGGAGAAACGGGGCTGAGAAAGGTGGTGTGCGCACCCAAGGCCACCCAGCGGTGGCGGCCGGGGTCTGGCTTCGGTCTGCAGCGACCCCGAGTCTCGGCCTCGTGGTGGTGGAAGGAACAGCGCATGGACAGAGCTCGGGCAGAGCCACTGCTCCTCGTGGGCCCTCCACACCCAGAGGTATGACTGGAGCCCCGGCCGCGGCGGTGTGCAGAGGTGTGCTGGTGCGAGGGCACCGTGGGATCCGTGCAGGGTGACACGCTGAGCGTGGGCAGCGTGGCCCAGCGGGCAGGAGGCACTGAACCAGAGCTGGGGAGGAGGAGGTGACCTGGGGGCTGGGAAGGCCGCGGACAGTGGGTGTGGCCCAGGCAGGGCCCCAGCGGCCAGGGAGATCCTGGGACCTCGTATGGGGACACGTGGGGATGCTTAATGGCGATGCGCGTTTTGGGAGGACGACGGTCGGGTCTGACCTCCTTGCCACTGGCCTCCGGGGCGGGAGGGCGGCCCCGCCCAGTGCCTGTGCCTGGCATTCCCTTGGTGCGCCCCGTCCTCCCCGCCCCGCCCCCGTGAGTGTGCCTGTCTGGGTCCTGGCTCGGCCCCTTGGTCCTCTCAGGGACTGCACTTTGACCTCTGCCCCCTGAGCCGTGCCAGGGAAGGAGGAGGGGGGTGAGGGGACTGACGTTACTGCGCCCTGCCGCCCCGCATGGTGGAGGCACAGGACCTGGCGGGGTCGGGACGGCGTGGACGGGTGGCGTGGACAGGTAGCGGGAGCCACGGCTCCGGTTCCAGGGATTCTGGGAGCTGGCCGCTCATGAAAGGAAAGCATATGAACTGACAGTTAGAGATGTTACATTGCAAACGAAGGTTCTGACTGCTGGACGTCCCTCGTTTCTGAGTCGATTCACCGTTTTGCTCCTGGGTTGTCCCCGAGCTGGTTTGCATCCCGTGCGCCCTCCTGCGTGATGGAGGCCGCGGGACGGTTTACCCCACAGACGTTGGCAGACGCGACCAGCCGGGGCTCCTTGCCCCGCCGCAGGCCAGGGCGTCCGAGAGGAGGGACACGCTCACGCGCCCTCAGGTCTGTGGTACTCACCGTGCGCGGCGCAGACACGGAGGAAGGGCTGTGCCGCCGTCGACACCCTTGACTCCGCGAGGAAAGCTGTCGCGTCCTGGATGTACCGCTGTGGCTCGTTCACGGAAACAAGGGTGTCGCCTCTCGTGTCGGGACTGGACTGTTGGCCAGCGGCAGTCCAGGATGACCGGGGCACTCTGAGCGCCAGCCGGCCGCAGGGCCCTCACGGTCAGGAGTGGGTGTGTGATGCTTTGTGAACGCGTGTGAATGTCTTTATATCAGCGAAGTTTATAGTGAGCATATGACACCCCTGTACACGCAGGCTCCCCGAGGGGCTGGGCCCTGGACGGTCACGAGTGTCTAGGCCGTGGGCAGCATCCCAGTTCCCAGAGGAGGAGGTGGCGGCTCAAACAGGACCCTCCCAGCTCTCCCTGGGGCGCTGTCCTGGGCCACCCTGGCCTCTGACGGGGTCCTGTGCCGGCGTTCTCTCTCCAGGGCCTGCCCTCTGTCCTCCCGGCCGAGCTGGGTGGCTTCCCTTACATTGCAGGACGACTCAGCTCTTGGCCGGACCTCAGGGCCTGGCTTTGTGGGCGCTCAGAGCCCAGTCAGCGCGGCCCGCCTTCGTACACCCTGCCTCCCCGGACCGAGCGAGGGTTAGTGACTCCGGGCGTGGGCCAGCCCGGCCTCGCCCGAGGGCTGTGCCTGGCCCTGACCTCAGGGGCGAGAATCCTAACAGGTGGGCCGGGGCACAGACCCTACACAAGGGAGTTAGCCTCGTTGGAAGTTCCAGACTTTAAACTGAACGGGATGATGGAGTTGAAGGGGGTGCTTGGGGGAGAAGGAGCTGGGATGGGAGGCGTCCCAGAACTGGAGGTGTTGGGCCCCGCAGCTGGGCTGGAGCCCAGGGGAGGGGGGGCAGGGGCGCCCTGGCAGGGTCTCATCCGGATGCCGCCAGGTCTGCTTTCTTGCTGGGTGGAGAAGGGGCTCTGGGGGCACTGTGCCCCTTGGGCCGGCCTGGCGGGCGGGGGGTGGGGGGCGGGGAAGTGCAGATCGGGGCCTGGCCTGCAGGTGGGTGGCTGGGCCTGCTGTGGGTGGCTGTGGAGTGATCACACGGTCGAGGGCTCCGTCCAGGGTGATGGCTTGAGCAGCTGGTGGACCCGGCTGCCACCACGCGGGAGGACACTGAGACTGGACCTCTGTGCTCCGTGTGGCAGTCGAGGTACCAGGGAGCCGTCCCACGGGGCAAGCAGGACAAGCTCAAGGGGGCAAGCAGGCGTGGGGGTGAGAGTCAGCAGAGCCCCCGCATGGACACCTGGAGCATCGGGGGTCCCGCTGACTGTGCCCCGCCCAGCAGGACCAAGGCTGGAGTCCAGGGTGATGGAGGTAGCTCCCAGACCAGCCTCGAGTTTGGGGAAGTCGGGGGTCATCCGGTGTGAGCCAACATCCTGAGCCTGGCGTGAGGCAGGGACGGGACTAGCAGTCACGAGGGCCTGTGGGTCTCGGGCATCCAGACTGGTCCCAGGAGGCACCCAGCACAGGGCCCAGTGGCCAGCTGGGAGCTGTGTGCTGGGCCCTGCGGAGGTGGCGTGCAGGGCTGGAGGCCGTTGGGATGCTGTTAGGACCGGGTCTTAACGCCTCTTCCCTGGCCCCCCTGTTCCCCTGCAAAGCCTTGGGATCCGTAGCTGCCATCGCTGATGACTCCGACATCAGGGGTTGGGGCTGGCTTCCCTGAGGACAGAGACCTGGCCCAATGCCACGCGGTCAGCTGGGACCAGCTTGTGTGTGGGGGGCGGGGAGGAGCTCAGTTCTCTCTCAACATCTGTGACTCCCCAGGAACACGGTTTAGGACGAGGGTTGCTTCCTGTGGGAGAACAAACATTGTTTACCCGGGATCCGCGGGAGGGCGACCAGATGCCCGGAGGTGAAGCCGGGCCCCGCGGAGGGCCGAGGAATGCGGCCGGAGCCCCGCCAGGCCAGCGTGCGCCTCGCTTCCAGAGAGAACGGCCGGGACGTGGCAGGCACAGAGACCGGCAGCCACTTTTTTAAAAACCCTGGGCTGGGAGGGGAAATAAAGTCCTTTGTGGTTCCCAAGTCCAGTGTTCCCCAGACACTGCTGCCTTTGTGCGTCCAGAAGCCATTCAGTGGGTTTCCAGGGCAGAGGGCGTTGTGTCGGGCCGGCTCTGCCGGGCCCAGTCCCGCTGCCAAGGGCCCGGAGCCCCCTGCCCGGGCACAGCACCAGGTGCCAGCCCTGTGCCCTTCCCGGGGCCGTCCGCTCAGGCAGGCGGTCTCAGGCTCCTGCCGCGGCTCTGAGCAGGGGTCCGGCATGGCCCCCGCCAGGGAGCGCTAACCGGTGCGTCTGCTTCCACCCGGAGGTACGGGCGGTGGCCCTCGGGGGCCACGGGTGTGCAGGAGGGCCCGTCCTGGGGGGTCTGGGAAGGTGGGCTTCCTCCCGTGGGCCCTGGGGGTGAAGGGTGGGTGTGCAGGTGGGGTGCTGGTTGGATGGAGGGAGGACTGGATTCGGGATAGATCGCAGCCGCAGCAGAGGGCAGGTGCAGGAGAGGTTTGCAGAGACAGCGCCCATTCAGTGCTGGCCTTGTGGGGAGGGCTTCTCTCTGGGTCTCGGCTGGTGTCTGAGATCCGGTCCTCCGCTCCCCCTGTGGACAGCGGTCCATGTCTGTCCTCCATCTTCATCTGAAAGTTTAGGGGGGTGTCCTGTGTTGAACAGTGTCCCCAAAAGTCACATGTAGCCGGAACCTGTTGCTGTGACCTTACTTGGAAGCGGGGACTTTGAAGGCGTAATTCAGATGAGGTCATCCTCGGGGTGGGACGGGGAGGGCTTCCCCGGCAGCCTGGCCCCGCCCCGATGACGTGGCAGGTGCCGTGGGGTCGGGTCCTGGTCCACGGCGGTGTGAACTGTTCGTGTATTTGAGGAGCCTAAGCAGTCTGGGGGCGCAGGGCGGTGGGGATGGGAGCCGGCCCCTGGAGCCCCTCACTGGGGCAGGCTGGGTGCTCGGACCTCACGGTGTGAGTAGCCAGCAGGAGGAGCCCGAGGGTGGGGTGACTTGGCGGCTGGAAAGGGCCATAAAGTCCTCTGTGGTTTTCCAGTACAGTGTAGCGCCCCGTTGGGTAGCCACGCCACGCGGGCCCAGCACTGGAGCGCGTGTTGCATTCTGAGGGTGGCCGGCAGACACTCAGGGCTTTGTCCCCTCTCCCCGCACAGCCACCTCATTTGCTTGCAGGAGCTGAGTTGGGACAGAAGGTGGCCCCAGCCTCAGGGAGTGTGAGAACCCCAGACCGTGAGAGGCCCTGACCAGAGCCCTGGGCAGGGAGAGAGGCAGGGCGGGGGCCGGACAAGCTCTCGACCGCTCCGCTGGGCGTGAGCATCGGCCGGGCGCTCCTGCTCGGGGTGGGAGCCTCCGTGCCCGCCTGCCTCGTGCTGGAGGGCAGGACCTCGTGGGCCTCGGAGAAAACGAAAGGATGTAGGTCTTATGTGGCTGCATTTGCCCTATCCAGCGTGTTTTAATTTCTTTTAGTTTGAAAAGCAACGGGAGCCCGGCCAGTGTGGCTCAGTGGTTGAGCGTGGACCCATGCACCAAGAGGTCGCCGGTTCGATTCCTGGTCAGGGCACATGCCCAGGTTGTGGGCCCAATCCTCAGTGAGGGGCGTGCAGGAGGCGGCCAGTTGGTGTTCTCTCTCATGGATGTTTCTATCTCTCTCTCCCTTCCTCTCTCTCTAAAATCAATAAAGAAAAATAAATAAATAAAAAGCAACAGGAAAGCATCATAAGACGTTTGGAAAGAGAAATGTTACAAGCCGCCCACAAGCCTGCAACCCTCACACAGGGTCCTGTGTCTCCTTGGGTCTTTCTAGGCGCCTGTTGGCTGTAACGGTGACTGCGGGAGGCAGCATTTCATAATTGCCTGTGTCACTCCCTGGGACGTGAGCCCAGCAGGACTTCCCAGAGCCCCCGCCCTGCCCGCGTGGAGGGGCAGACAGATCATGCACAGCGCTGCTGTGTCATCGCGCCACCGTGGGCACCAGCCCTCCTCCACCTGTCGGATCTGCCCCTAGGGCGCAGACACCTGGCTCGGAGGGCTCTGTTCTGTGTCCTGCCCTGGCCGTCAGCTGTTGGAGGAGTCCTGGGGACATTTCCTCCCGCCCTGCACGCCTCTGCCCGGGGGTTTGCCTGTCTGGTACCGAGGTGCCGTCGTCGTTACCGTTTGTTCTGTCTACTTGATAACAGACATTAACCCTTCACGCACTGTGTTGGCTACACGCAGCCCTGGCCTCACGCAGCCCTGGCCTCGTGGCGCTTTTGAAACAAATGGAAGCTTACTTGTGTCCTGTTGACCATGAGACTTCTTCAACTTTGTGATTATTTTGTTTTTCAGTCTCTTAAATAGACTTACCCTCCCTAGGGACTGGATAAGCTCGAAGTTCTCTTTCCTTTCGTTTCTTCCCCCCCCGGTTTATGTAACCTTTTAGTGCTTCTGGACTTCACTGCTCCTTCACACATATTTTTCCAGATGTCTGGCCACATGCCTGCGCCCCACTGAGGGCAGGGCGCCACCTCCCGCACCCTCATCCCGCACGGCGTGGTGCACCCCGGTCTCTCCTGAGCTCCGGGGGGTATTGGGTGTCCCTCATCAGACCACCTGCAGTGTCCCAAGAGCACCTGCAGCCCCTCCCCTGGCACACTGCTCACCTCACCTGTCCTCATGGACCAGAGCAGGACTCTGCGTGGGGTCCTCACCGTGGGCAGTGAGGCCACGCAGTGAGGCCCTCGGGGGCGGGGCAGGCACGTCAGCGCTGACGACACCCCCAGACATGATTAACGGTCCTTGGGGAACCTCCGTGCACCAACGGTCGCAAACAGGAAACGCTCCTCCGCCCCCGTTCTGGTTCTTCGTGCAAATACCCCAGCGGCAGTTAGGGCCAGTTCATGGATTCCACCCTGCTCTCCCCGCTTCCTGCTCGCCTCGCGTGGAGATGAGCGTTCTGGTCACTGGGCCCGGGCCCGGTGTCGGGCCTTGATGGGCGTCCTCTGGAGTTCTCGGGGTACTTCAGTCTCACTGGTTCCGTTCGCATGTCAGAGGTGGGGGCTGAGGCTCAGAAAGGGGGTCCGGGCAGAGCAGGCTCGGAGCCTAGGTGTGTCCAGAGCCCCCTGCTGCTGCGAGGACCCAGGGCCTCCGGGAGAAATCTGGGGTGTGGGGCTGGGGGTGTGGGAGGTCTGACCTACAGCCCCCGGCGAGGAGCTGTGTGACAGGCACTAGGGTTGGGGCTGCCTGGCCCTGCTGTGGGCTTGTGTGAGGTTGGACCGCAGAGGAAGGGCCACCACACCCTGGCCCCTGGGGCTTGGGGGGGATCCCCTGGGCGTCTCTGGCTGATTTGGGACAGAGAGGTGGGGACCGGGCACTCCGTGGCATGTCTGTCCCTGGGTGTGCATGTGTGTTTAAACTTATGTGTCCTCCACACGGCCACATTGTGGCTCCCCCAGGGCAACCCCACCGGGCCAGAGGGGGCAGGCCAGCAGCGCACTGCGCCTGCAGTCTTGGGGGGCCGTCCGGGGAAGCGGATAGGCCGCTGGCCAGCTGAGTCTGTGGACTCTCAGAGCAAGGGCGGCTCAGGCGTGTCCAGCAGCCCAGCCCGGCGCCCACAGCGGCAGGATGGAGTGGCCTGGGCCGTGCCCCTGGGGGGCGCCCGGTGGAGGGCGGGAACACAGGCCAGAGCCGCATGGGGCCCAGAGGGACCCCGCCGAGACACCCCGGTGCCCGGTGCCGGGAGGTTTCGGGGGTTTGTGGCTGCCCCAGGCACACACACAGCCACACCGGCCACATTCTGGACGGCTTGTTAGGGCAGCTTGTGAGGAGAGCTCGGCCCCTCCCTGCTCCGTGTGGGGCCCCTGCCCGGCTGCCTCCACCCCAGGCTGGCCTCGTCTTCCTGAGACACTTGGCTCCGTTCTGCCCTGTGGGGCGCACAGTGGCCCCGCTTTTGTGCCCAGCGTGGCAGCGAGTTGGCCACCGGCCCCGCGGTGGTGCACTGTGGGAGCCGTGCCCCGGAACTGGCTGCTCCCCCGCGCAGGGCTCGGGGCCTGGGCTATGTGCGGGAGGGCCGTGCCCGGCAGGTGGCAGCAGGCGTGGCCCTGACGGTGCCCTCCTCCTCCTGCAGGGACCCCGCCCGTCATGTTCAGGTGAAGCAGAGGGGCTCCGTGCTGAACATGCTGAGGAGGCTGGACAAGATCAGGTTCAGAGGCCACAAGAGAGACGACTTCCTCGACCTGGCGGAGTCTCCCAATGCCTCGGACACCGAGTGTGGAGACGAAGTCCCGCTGAGGGCACCTCGGGCCTCGGCCCGCGACAGCGAGGAGCTCCGGGACCCTGTGAGTACGCCGTGCTGGGCTCCGGGGACCAGGGTGTGCTCCCTCCACTCCGCCCCCGCCCCCGCCCCCGGGGCCCTTGGTGTGGTGTCCCCCGTCCTCAGGAGGCCAGGCTGAGCGTGGACTCGGGCCGAATGGGACCTGCGTGGCTGGTCAGAGACAAGCTGAGCCCACTTCCCCCCCTCGCCTTGCTCACCTGCCCGGCTTAGCCCTCCCCACGCGTCCCTGGTGGGCGCGTCCCCGGGCCCAGGATAAGCGCCTTTCCTTCACCAAGGGCTGGTCCAGCAGCCGGACGCCCCGCGCTGTGCTTGGGTGGTTGGCAGACTTCTTGAGCAGATGTGACGTGAGGCCCCGCCTGGCCCCTGGAGCCTTGGCGTGGGAGGGGGGTGGCTGGGGCGCTGTCTGGAAGGTGGTGGCCCCGGCCTGCCGCCAGCTGCCCCCTGGCACCTGGCTGGTCTGCCCGGCCGTGCCAGGTTGCGTGTCCCTGACCCCTGGCAGCTGGCCAGCCCTCAGCCCACGCGGAGTCAGTGGCCCCTGTGGGCCCGTCGTGGGACCCTCTTCACTGGGGTGGCAGATATCCATGGGCACCTCCGCTAGGCACTGTGGCTGCCCCGGGAACCAGGCACTGGGGGGCCCTGCCCTCTGGAAGCTGGCGTTTGGCCAGCAGGGGCGGGGATCTCCGGCCCCTCTCTGGCCGTGGGTGATCGCTGGGCTCATCCTGTGGGCACAGCTGCCCAGGTCCTCCCCACTGCCAGCGAAGAAGCCCAGGGCCGGCTCACTCGGCGCGGGGTGGCCTCCCCACGGGGACCCCACATTTGGTGGCCCGTTGGTGTGCTCTCCGAGCACCCAAGCCAGGTTCTCTTTGCAGCGTGCCCTGTGCGCGCTCAGTCCCGGCAGGGTGAATGGCTTGGTGGCCCTGAGAGCCGGGCTGCCCCCCTTCCCCCGGGCAGGGCGCTCCCCTCGGCCCTGCCAGAGGCGGTGGCGGGTCCTGCAGGCCGGGCCTCGCTTGTTGGGGTGCGGTCACGTCACAGAGCCACGCAGGCTTGTCTTGCAAGGAAAGCGGTGTTTTCCGTGTGGCCGGTGCCAGCCTGGGGG
Organism: Tadarida brasiliensis; assembly: GCA_030848825.1. Classification (NCBI taxonomy): domain Eukaryota; kingdom Metazoa; phylum Chordata; class Mammalia; order Chiroptera; family Molossidae; genus Tadarida; species Tadarida brasiliensis. The sequence goes on along the minus strand of CM061263.1, from coordinate 2,536,227 downwards.
CTGGGGTTGTGGTTCTCGGACGTTCTGTGGGCTGAGTGGGCCTCTCAGGTGCAGGGGTCCCCACATGGGGTTCCAGAGGCCTGTTTGGCTCCACTCTGTCCGTCTGTCCATCCAGGGCCAGTGGCAGCTGCCTGGCTCTGGGAGCTGTCTCGATGGAGTCCCAGCCTCGGCCTGGAGCAAGCCCTCCTGTTGTGTGTGTGTGTGTGTGTGTGTGTGTGTGTGTGTGTGTCTGGGTGCGGGGGCGACTTGACGGCACAGAGGGTCTGCAGGCCTGGGGTTGCCGCGAGGCTGTGGTCTGGCGAGGCTGTCCAGCACCCGCCCCACCCCGCCGAGGCGCCCTGGGGGTCGCAGCGCTGTCCTAAGAGTCCGGTGCCTGGTGGGGAGACAGACGGTAGCCCTGAGTGGTTTCAGTTTGAGAGGCTTTCTTACGCGGGAGGGTGGTCACCTCTCTGTGCCTCGTCCTTACTGTGGTGAAACGTCCATCACGAAGTCTACTGTTCAGTGGTATTCCGTACATTCACATTGTTGTGTGGCCACCCCTTGGCCACCGAGGTGGGGGATGGGCAGGGGAGGGCCGGACTGGCTGGCAGGCTGGCAGGGGACGCCGTGCCTTCCCCCGTACCGGCCGGGGGGAGCCGAGGTGACTGATGCGGGTTGTAAGGCTGACCCCCAGGGGGCTGGGCCCCGCCCTTGCAGACGCAGGGTCCTCTGCCCCCAGGACTGCTGGGTGGGCGCAGGGCCTTCGGGCAGCCCTCTGGAGCTCTCGCTGTTTCCCTTCTAGGCTGGACCAGGGACCCTCATCATGGCCGCAGGAGTCCAGGACTTTAACCGCACAGAGTTTGATCGGTTAAATGAGATCAAAGGCCATCTGGAAATCGCCTTGCTGGAAAAGCACTTCTTACGTGAGTCCCGGCAGGGGAGGGAGGGTCACGCCAGCTTTTCTGCACTCGGGACGGGGCTGGCCCTGTGTGGACGTCCCCTCACGGCCTGTTGCCTCCCGAGTCCTCCGAGCGTCCCTCTGCTGCTCCGCGGAGCCCAGCCCTCCGGCGGCGACGTCTTCACTCTCGGGGGCAAAGGAGAACGTCACAGGGCGGGAGTGAACTGTCCCCGGGAATCTGAGTACCTCAGGGGAGCTGGTGCCTGTAACTCCGGCAGATAACGCGGAGCCTGGCGAGCTTCGGGAAGGACCCTGAGAGGCTCGGTTTGCCTGTCGGGTTGGGAGGGACAGCGGGGGCCTCATGGTTGGGGCGCTGACTGCCCGGCTGGTACTGGGCTGGGCTGTTTGCACGGCTCGACCACGTGCTCCGGCTGCTGGGTGGGTGCTGGTAATAGTGACGGCAGAGAGGGTTCGGCAGGCCTGCGGGTCCCTTACGGACACTGTCTCATTCCACGTGTGGCCTTTGATCTGCTCGCTGCCCCTCTTCATCCCCCTGCTTGAAAGGTGAGGAAACCCGGCCCTGGCCGGTGTGGCTCAGAGGTTAGAGCGTCGGCCCGCGCGCGGACCAGTGAGTCGCGGGTTCGATTCCGGTTGAGGGCATGTATCTGGGTTGCGGTTTGACCCTGGCCCTGGTCGGGTCGTGCAGGAGGCAACCAGTCGATGTGTCTCTATCACATCTATGTTTCTCTCCCCCTCCCTCCCACTCTATCTGATGATAAATAGAAAAATATCCTCGGGTGAGGAATAAAAATAAATAAAGGTGAGGAAACGGAGGCACAGAGGCTGAGCGAGTACAGTGACCCTCGGCTGGTCCTATCCCACCTGCCCGGCTGACCCACGGCGTGAGCCTTGCTGTGGGGGAAGCAGGAGAAAGAGCAGCTTTGGCCCGTGTGCCCACGCAGAGAGCTGCCCAGGAGGGAGGGCCGCGGGCAGGCGGCAGGTCACCTTCCTTCAGGTGTCGTGTGCAGCGGGGTCTCCCTCCGATGCCAGGACCAAGCAGCCTGGTGCCCTTGCCTGTCCACGGCGCCCACCCCCTTCGTGCCCCACTGGGTCTCCCTCCTTCCGTCCCGGTTGTTTCCTGCGGGAAGTGCCGTCTGAGCAGGAGCTACAGGCCCCAGCTTGCAGGCGAGGGCAGGAAGCCTTGGGGTGCCTGCCTGCTCCCGGGGAGTGGTCGCATGGCTGTCACTGCCTTGCTGCCCGTTGTCCCGCCTCCCGGGGGCTGCAGCCCCAAATGCCCTCAAAGCCCCCTTTCTGGTCAGCACTCCCCTCAGCAGGCGTGCAGGGGTGTGTGTGTGTGTGTGTGTGTGTGTGTGTGCATGTATGCAGTTCACACTGTGTGCAGGGGTGTGTGTGTGTGTGTGTGTATGCAGTTCACACTGTGTGCAGGGGTGTGTGTGCAGTTCACAGTGTGTGCAGGGGTGGGTGTGTGTGCACGCAGTTAACTCTGTGTGTGTGCAGTTAACACTGTGTGCAGGGGTGTGTGTGTGTGTGCAGTTAACTCCATGTGTGTGCATGTGCATGTGCATTCATGCACAGTTAACCCGGTCCCGTGTACAGTGGTGAGTGTGTATGTGTGTGTGCGCGCGGTTAACACTGTGTGCAGGGGTGTGAGTGTGCGCGCGGTTAACACTGTGTGCAGGGGGTGTGTGTGCGCGCGCGGTTAACACTGTGTGCAGGGTGTGTGTGTGCGTGTGCAGTTCACACTGTGTGCAGGGGTGTGTGTGTGCGCGTGGTTAACACTGTGTGCAGGGGGGTGTGTGTGCGCGCGGTTAACACTGTGTGCAGGGTGTGTGTGTGCACGTGCAGTTCACACTGTGCAGGGGTGTGTGTGCGCGCAGTTCACACTGTGCAGGGGTGTGTGTGCGTGCAGTTCACACTGTGTGCAGGTGTGTGTGCGTGCAGTTCACACTGTGTGCAGGGGTGTGTGTGTGCAGTTCACATTGTGTGCAGGGGTGTGTGTGTGCGCGGTTCACACTATGCAGGGATGTTTGTATGTGTGAGGTTCACACTGCAGGGGTGTGTTTGTGTGTGTGTGCAGTTAACTCCGTGTGTGTGTGTGTACAGTGATGTGTGTGTATGTGTGTGTGTGCACTCGCATGTTGTTAACTGGGTCCCGTGTGCAGGTGTGTGTGTGTGTGTGTGTGTGTGTGTGTGTGCAGTTAACTCCGTGTGTGTGTCTCCCACACAGCCGCAGTCTGCCACGTGTCCGAGGTTGGCGCGCTGGCTGGGCGCGCTGGCTGGGCCTGCCGCTGCGGCTCCCACACGGTGTGCCTGGTGCCCTCTGCGCCTGTCACACCATCTGTAAATATTTTAGTTGGCCGCCAATTACGGTTTAAAGATGAAAGCCCCACGTCTAACATCACAAGGGGGAAAAAACAAGTTTTCCTTGAATGTCAGCAGATATACATCTTAAGCTCACATTGCCCCAACGGGCTCAACATTCTTTTTCAACAGACGTCACACGTGTGACGGCAGCTGTGTTCCCTCCGTCGCCCGCCCTGCTGGTTCTCGCTCTGCTCATGGTGGCGGGCTCTCCACTCAGAGCTCTGCCCAGGGCGGCCGTGGACTCAACACGTGACCCAGCGTGCCCCGTCCCCCTGGGCCGGTGGGAGGGGGAGTCTTGGGGAGGCTCCTCCCTCAGGGCCCCGGCCTCCATCCTGACGGCTTCACTCCATCATCTCATTAGAGGTTACGAAACCTGCAATTCCGACTGTTCTGTTCTTCCTCCATGTGTTACCCGACATGCTTCTGAAACCCGGCTGTTTGGGTGCCCCGAGGGACGGTCCATGGGAAAGGCAGGACGTATGCTTGAGTTCTTCCCTTTATTGTCCGGTTTTCAAAGTAATGACTTGATTCTCTACTTAGGGCATCCTCAGAGGTGACAGGTCGGGCTGGGGGCCTCTTGTGGGGTTTTGTGTCATCGTGAGAGCGTGCACTTAAGCCTCAGTGACGAGTCTCGATGCCCATGGTGACGTCTTGGTGCTCAGGGAGACCCAGCCCCACCCGGCTATGGGGGCCTCTGCAGGCTTCTGTGTCCTCCGACACGAGCCCGCCCCATGGGCCCTCACTCCTTGCTGTCTGGTGTGAGAGGGGCTTCCAGGCCCCCAACACTTCCTGCCCGTCCTGGAGTGAACCATTTCTCCTGCTTCCTGTTGCTGGAAAGCGATGTTTGAGACTGAAGAAGGGTTCAGGGTGCTCGCTGTCTGTCGCTGTTCCTAGACCTTTTCAGTGGGCGGAGCGAGGGATCGCAGGTTCGTGCAGATAATTCTAATTCGTATCCAGGACCAGGGGTACTGGGCTTTGTTTGTTTGCTTGTTCTCTTTAAAAAAAAAAATTGTGATAAAATGCACACATACACAAAATGTGCCATCTCGCCTGTTTTTGTTTTTTTTACATTTTTTTTCTTTATTGATTTTAGAGAGGGAGGAAGGGAAAGGGAGAGAGAGATAGAAACATCGATGAGAGAGAACATCTATTGACCGCCTCCTGCATGCCCCCCACTGGGGATCAGGCCCACAACCAGGGCATGTGCCCTGACCGGGAATCGAACCCGCGACCTCTTGGTGCATGGGTCGACGCTCAACCACTGAGCCACACTGGCTGGGCCCATCTCACCCATTTCTAAGTGGACAGTTCAGTGGTGTGAAGTATATTCATAGATGTGCACCCATCACCGCCCTCCATCCCCAGAACCCTTCTCGTCTTATGAAGCTGAAACTGTCCCCATGCAACAACCCCTCCCCCTCCCACAGCCCCGGCACCCACCCTTTTTCCATCTCTGTGAATTTGACTCTTCTGACTTCCTCGTATAAGTGGAGTCACAGAGGATTTGTCCTTTTGTGTCTGGCTTATTTCACGCGCGTAATATCCCCAAGGGTCATCTGTGTTGTAGCAGGTGTCAGACTTTCGTTCCTTTTTAAGGCTGAGGACTATTCCATTGATGGACAGACCACATTTGTGTGTGTGTGTGTGTGTGGTGGTGGTGGTGTTAATCCTCACCCGAGGATTTTTTTTCCATTTATTGTTTTCAAAGAGAGTGGAAGGAAGAGAGGAGGAAGAGAGAGAGAGAGAGAGAAACATCCTTGTGAGAGAGAGACACATTGATTGGTTGCCTCCCACGACTGGACACGGGGATCAAACCTGCAACCCAGGTACGTGCCCTGAACTGGGAACCCGAGACCCTTCAGTGCACGGGCCAGTGCTCTAACCACTGAGCAACACCGGCCAGGGCAGACCACGTTTCTTCAGTCCATTCAGCCATCACCAGACACTTGGGCTGCTAACGTCTTTTGGTGACTGTGAACCCAGGTGTGCAAACATCTCTCCGAGCCCCTGCTCTCAGACTGTGAGGTCTTTACTTAACCTCAGGTGACTTTTCTCTGAATCTTTCTTTCATGCTGACCTGCTGGTTCTCGGTGAGGCACCCCGGCAACTGCTCACGTGTTTTACTGCACAGTGACACACGCACGGCAGTCTCAGAATAAAGCACCAACCGCCACGGTTCAGGGTTGCTTCCTGTCCCTTGTCCTCCAGGTGTGTTCCACTGGGGACACACAGTGACATTCAGGTTGCCTAGAAAAGTGTTTTCCATCTTTGTGGCTGTAATCAAATCAATAGAGAGTTTGGTTCATTTGTTTCTCTGTTTCAGCTCCTTAGAGATTGTTTCCTTTTTACTTTTTACTTCTTATTTGACACAATTTCAGGCTTACAAGAGAGTTACAAAGAATCCCTGTAAAGTTTTCAGCCAGTTTATTCCCCAAAGGGCGACATTTTACCGCATGTGTCTGCGTCTCTGTCTCCCATCCGTCTGTCTGCCCACCCATCCTTCCTCCTGTCCATATATTTTATTTCCTGTACCGTTGAGTGGTCCTCTGCAGACACAGTGTCCCTTGAGGTCTAAATACTTCTGTGTGTATTTCCTAAAAACAAGCATATTCTCTTGTCTAGACACAGCACGGTCATCAAAGTCAGGAAACTAACATTTATGTGATACCGTTATCTAATCCGCGATCGTATTCTAACTTCTCTGTGTGTTCCAAAAATGTCCTAGACGGCGACAGAGAGCCCGGGTCCCGTGTCATCCTCAGCTGCCCTGCCTCTTCGTCACCTGAACCGGTGACTCGGTCTGCCTTTGCGTTTCTTGACTGATGTTCTGAAGAATACAGGTCACTGTTTGGTAGACTGTCCCTCGATTTGGGATTGTCTGATGTCCCCTCACGGTGCGCTTCACAAGGGCGTCCCAGGTGCGAGGCTGTGTCCTTGGGGCTGAGGTGCAGATGTCATTCTGGCCCATGGTCCACTGTGCCCACTGCAAAGAGTGCTTTCAAAAATTAAACTTATTTTTGTAGGTATCTAACATTGTTCCCATGGTCTCAGAGTCCGGGTATGTTCAGAGAAACCAGGTCTCCTCCTGTGCCCACGTTCCCTCTCTGTCTCTGGAGAAACCAGCTGTCATAGTTTGTCCTTCCCTTGACTTCATAGAAGCGAATCTGTATGTTTGCTCTCACCTCCCCCGGGTAAGTGTTAGCGCATCCTCACTGTCTTCACGCTCACGCTGTGTCCTGGAGGTCCCTCCAAAGCGGTCCTCGGAGGTGTTCCCGTTCGCTGCTGTGTGGACATGGCCTGGTGCGAGCCCCGTCCCTGTCCCTGGCGACCCACTGCCTCTGGCTGCTTTCACAGCTGCCGCTTCTTAGCAGGCCTGTTCGTGGGTGTAGTAGCAGGCCTGTTGCGTGTTGCCGGTAGCCAGGCCTGTTCCGTGGTTGCTGGTAGCCAGGCCTGTTCCGTGGTTGCCGGTAGCCAGGCCTGTTCGTGGTTGCCGGTAGCCAGACCTGTTGCGTGTTGCCGGTAGCCAGGCCTGTTCGTGGTTGCCGGTAGCCAGGCCTGTTGCGTGGTTGCCGGTAGCCAGGCCTGTTCGTGGTTGCCGGTAGCCAGGCCTGTTGCGTGGTTGCCGGTAGCCAGGCCTGTTCGTGGTTGCCGGTAGCCAGACCTGTTGCGTGTTGCCGGTAGCCAGGCCTGTTCGTGGTTGCCGGTAGCCAGGCATGTTCCGTGGTTGCCGGTAGCCAGGCCTGTTGCGTGGTTGCCGGTAGCCAGACCTGTTGCGTGTTGCCGGTAGCCAGGCCTGTTCGTGGTTGCCGGTAGCCAGGCCTGTTCTGAGGTTGCCGGTAACCAGGCCTGTTCGTGGTTGCCGGTAGCCAGGCCTGTTCCGTGGTTGCCGGTAGCCAGGACTGTTGCGTGTTGCCGGTAGCCAGGCCTGTTCACGGTTGCTGGTTCTCACTGGGCTTGTCCCTCGGTTGCCGGTTCTCAGCGGCTGTCTGTGCCTGGTGTCTGTACCCTGAGCAGCCAGCACGAAGCACTGGGTGCAGCGGGAGCTCAGTGAGCGGAGGGGTGAGCTGCAGACGCAGGGCTGGAACCCGAAAGGGGGAGCCCCCCCGCCCTTGGCTCAGTGCCTGGGAGCGAGCTGCTTGCGGAAGTCGTGCTGTACCCTTGGGACCCACAGAGGTGTTGTAATTGCCTCTGACCTGCACCCCTGTGCTGGTGGGGCCACCCCTGGGCCCCCTGGTCTGCAGGAGGGACAGCTGACGAGGAAGGCGCCTTGTCTGGAGTTGGGACTCAGGCTTCCGGTCCTCGACTCAGCGGCCAGTGAGTGGCCGGCGGTGACAGGCTCGGTGGTCACTGTTCACGCTCCACTCAGTGACCTGAGCGCCTTCTCAGAAAGCAGACGAGGGCTTTTCTCGGAGAGGAGCTGGCCAAGGGCACCGCGGCGTTCTCCGGTTATTAAATATTGAAGAGAACAAATGTTCCTGAGAGAAAACGACAGGGTGAAGAATGGGGACCTGAGATGCACTCCAGCTCGTGACTGGAGGCAGGGTCCGAAATTTGTTACAGAAGCACATGAATAAGTGAAAAGCATCGTGCGTTTCCGTGCGGCCCGGAGTGCGTCTCGGCTGTGGCTGCCTTTTTGGCCGATGCACGCGTGCCCAGCTCTGGCGGGGGCGTGCCTATCGATCCCTGCTGGGTGCGGCCCGGGGAGCTCTCCAGCGCTGTGAGCTGGTGCACGGGCTCTCCCCGAAAGGCTTGGCATGGAATTTGGATCTTGGAGGGAATGCTCCCGGGGACCTCGGGGGCGCGCTTCCTGGCTGCCGGCCAAGCCCGAGGCCTCCTTGCCCACGCGTGGGCTCAATGTTGCGGCGTGGCTCTTCTCCTGTGCTGACTGGAGGCCTGCGGAGTCCTCCCTGGACGTGCCGGAGGGCGCTCCCCGAAGGCTCCCCGGGGCAGGGACTCCATCATCTCTGGGCTGCTGACACCCACTCAACGCCAGGGACACGTGGGTTCCTGGTGGGCGCCGACAGGAAGGGGGCGGTGATGGGTCCTGGGGAGCAGGGCCCGGGGAGAGGGTGCCCTGAGCTCCCCGTGCGCCCAGCTCTGCCCCACGGCAGGCCAGCGTGGCTGGCTGCTACCTGTGGGGATGCTTCTCGGAGATGCTGGTCAGGGAGGCAAACGGGAGGGCGTTCAGCTGCCTCCTGGGCCCTGGAGGAAAGGGGAGGTTCTGGGGCCAGTCTGTGTGATTCAGAGGAAGGAAGGCCGTTCTCACCAGTGAAGTCTTCTGAAATCAGAAGGGCCTTGGGAGCTGCCCGCTGCCCTGGGTGTCCAAAAGAGACAAGGAGCCCTGGCCGGTGTGGCTCAGCAGTTAGAGCGTCGGCCTGCGGACCAGGGAGTCCCGGGTTCGATTCCGGCCAAGGGCACGTACCTCCGTTGCGGTTCGTCCCCGGCCCTGGTCGGGTCGTGCGGGAGGCAACCAGTCGATGTGGCCCTATCACATCGATGTTTCTCTCTGTCTCTCTCTCTCCCCTTCCTTCCCACTCTATCTGATGATAAATGGAAAAGTATCCTTGGGTGAGGAATAAAAAATTTAAAAAGACAAGGAGCCACTCGAGGCCCGCTGGGGACAGGGTTGGTTATGAGGTTGAGCAGATGGCTCTGGACCCGCCCCTTCGGACCTGCCTGTCCCTCTGCTCCTGTTTTTGGTGATGTTGGGCTGAGAGGATGAACTCCCTGTGCCCAAGACGGGGTTGGACAGCCCTGCCCCCTTAGCGATGCGCTTTTTCAGCGGTTTCTGCCCTTTTGGGGGACGGCAGATGGATGACCCAGACAGACGGGAAGGGAGTAAACAGATTGGATACGCAGAGGTGAAGACAGATACCAGACATGAGACTCGATGCCGTATCATATAGAATTCATCCAGGAAAAACGTGAACTTGGCCCCTGAGAAAAGGACTTGTGTGACCCGCTGGGCTGGCTAGAGTTTCATTTATCTAGATCACGGCCTCACGCCTCACCCCCGGTGAGAATCTGCTCTTTCATTATTCATTGCGCATATGCGGTCCTGACTCCTCCTCGTCCAGGACAGACCTTGGAGAACAGGCCAGCTGACCCCACCCCGCAGCCTTGGCTCACCCCAGCCGGCACCTCCCCTGCCCTGTTTCTCAGCTCGCAGTTCAGAGGGGAGACCCTGGGTCCTGCCAGCTGCTCCCGGGGGCCCCAGGCTCCGGGCATCTTGGTGAGGGTGAAGTTAGAGAGGAAGCTTGAACACACCTCCCTGAGAGTTATTTTCATGGCTCGATGTCCGGGTCCAGCATTGTCACCTGACAGGTGCTTTGGAAGATGACAGACCCGGGTTCCTTGGGGAGTGTTAAGCCAGAACCCTGTGACCTCTCACGAGCTCCCTGGGCTGTGAGAAAGGCGGGTGTGATCCCAGCTTCCTGGTGGCACCCCTGAGCTGCCGTGTGTGTGTGAGCAGAGAAGCTGCCAGGGCAGCTTACCTTCCCCACCCTCTGCCACCTCCTGGGCAGTGCCCTTCTGCAGAAACCCTCATGTGCGTGATGAGGCCGGAATGGCAGAGCCGGGCTGTGTCCGGTGGCATGTGGGGAGTGCCCTGACGTTCCAGCTCCATATGGGACTCCTCTTCACCCACATTCTATCTCCTGTCCCTGCGCTGGACCCGTCTGAGGAGGAGTGAAAGCAGCTGCTGCCTGATGTGTGAATTCCCACAGTGTGGGCCCAGGGCCTAGCAGATATGGGGTGCTCGATGCACCCCTGGATGGATGGATGGATGGATGGATGGATGGATGGATGGATTAATGAGTGGATGGATGGATTGATGGATGGATGGATGAATGAGTAGATGGATGGATAGATCGATAGATGGATGGATGGATGGATCAATGAGTGGGTCAGTGGATGGATGGATGGATGGATAGATGGATGGATTAATGAGTAGTTGGATGGATAGATCAATGGATGAGTGGATGGATCAATGAGTGGGTTGGTGGATGGATGGATGGATCAATGAGTGGGGTCAGTGAGTGGATGGCTGGATGGATAGATGGTTGGATGGATGGATGAATGAGTAGATGGATGGAGAGATCAATGGATGAATGGATGGATCAATGAGTGGGTCAGTGGATGGATGGGTGGGTGGATGGATGGATGGATGGATGGATGGATGGATGGATCAATGAGTGGGTCAGTGGATGGATGGGTGGGTGGGTGGATGGATGGATGAATGAGTAGATGGATGGGTAGATTAATGGATGAATGCATGGATCAATGAGTGGGTCAGTGGATGGATGGGTGGGTGGATGGATGGATGGATGGATGGATGGATGGATGGATGGATGAATGAGTAGATGGATGGGTAGATTAATGGATGAATGCATGGATCAATGAGTGGGTCAGTGGATGGATCAATGAGTATGGATGGATGGATGGATGGATGGATGGTGGATCAATGAGTGGGTGAGTGATATGTGGGTAGATGATGGATGGATGGATCAGTGGGTCAGTGAGTGGATGGATGGGTGGACAGGTGGACAGATAGACTTGTTACCCCCACTGGGCACCCCCTTCTGTACATCCTTAAAGGCCTCGCTGGGCACCTCCCGGAGCTCTGGCTCCCCAGGGGCACCCGTGCCCACTCCCATCCTCTCTGGTGTCTGGTCCTAAGCGCATGTTGTGTGTGTCGCCTTTGCCTCCCGGTAGGCTCACCGCTCAGTGACGGGGCCTCGTCTCACCTTGCTGGGGCGGGGGTCCCTGGCCCCCCCAGCCCAGTGCTGGTAGGGAGTCGGGACTTAGCACACAGCTTGTGGCCCTGGGAGAGGACTGGTGCCTGGAGGCTGTGCTGCTGGGTGCTGAGTGTTTGGTTGGAAAGAGAGGGCGCGGGGTGGGGGACTCAGTGCGCCCCGGTTCCTGGTTCATGCTGGGCCCAGGCCCGAGGCGCAGACCGTGGGTGCGAGGCGGCGCACCGGCCCTGTGAGAGGCCGCCCTCGTTTCTGCGCGTCAGCCTGTGGGCGCAGTGCCGCGGGATCCCGCTGCTCGCTTTGCCCGCAAGAGCTGTGTCCCACCGCTTGTCCCCCACACCCAGCCCGCTCCTGAAGCGTGCCCAGAGCGCAGCGACGAGCCGGCGTCCATCTGCATGGCAGCCATCAGTGAGGGGGTGACGTGCTCACGGGTCGGGCCTCCCGCCGAGCAGGCGGTCAGCGGGCGCTGCTGGTGTTCACCGGTCCATAGACGTCGCCGAGCGCAGCAGCACGGACAGCCTCGAGTCAGCGTAGGGAGGAGATAAGAAGGTCTACGATGACAGGACTCATTTCCTGCAGTGAGCTGTTTCCCCGCGGCGGGGGGGGGGGGGGGGGGGGGGGGTGCAGAGAGGCGCAGTGGGCACTTCCTCCTGGGTGTTGAAAGGAAGGTGTGTGCCCTGCTCTGGGCCTGCATCTGGGCCCCTTGAGGGGGGTGTGGCTCCGCCTTCTGGAAAGTTCCCCAGTGATGGTGGGAGGGGTGAGTCGGGCTGGGAGGCTGGAGGCCAGGAGAGGTGTGGTGAGGGTGGGGGGAGGTGAGGGGCAGAGCCTGGGGCCCCAGGTGTGCAGGCCTCTCACCTGGCCAGGTGTGGGGGACCGCTTTTGAGGGGGTCCCTGCGTTTGTACTGCTGGCCGGTGGGAAGCATATTTATTTAAGGATTATCACTTGGTTTTTATTTTTGGCTGGGGCCGGGCCTGTTGGATGGTGTGCCAAGAGGCTCCTGCCTGAGAGTCCTCCTCTCACAGGTTTAAAAATAGCCTGGAAGCCGAGTTCCTTCCTCCCAGGGACGCCCCAGAGGCTGGGCCTCGGGCTGAGCTGCGCCCGGGCTGCCCGGTGGGCGGTGGGCGCGAGCTGAGGCCTGTCCTCTGTCTCCCTCCGATCAGGGTGCTGGGGGCTGCTGGGGTCCGGAGACCCTGTCTGCTTGCCGACCCAGCCCTGCCCCTCCCTGTCCCCCCTGACCCGGGCCTGGGGGCTGGAGCAGGTGGGTAGGCTGGCCTGCAAGGCAGTGTCACTGACGTCTCTGCCACCCGTGCTGGGTTCCTGTTTGCGGGGCTCCACTCTGTCCCTTTGAGAGCAGTGGCCAGCGGTCCCCGTGGAGCAGGGGGGCTGCAGGCAGGACCGGCGTCTCTTCCTCGTCAGGGTCCCTGGGAGCTCCGGCCGGAGCACGGCCCAGCTTGTTCGGACCCCGGGCCGCAAGGGGGGCATTTGGATGAGTAAGCTGAGCTCTAGGAAGTCAAGTGGACATCTCGGTGGGTTCTCGGGGTTCCCCATCTCCCCATCACATGCGCGGCCCGACTGCTCTCGAGGGAGGTGGGAGGTGGCGGGCACAGGCCGGGTCCCCTGGGGAGCCTCCTTGTTTCCCTCCGGTGCCTCCAAGCTGGTGGCTCACTGCTCACACGGGTGCCGCCGAGTGGGAGCGCAGTGAGTGGGTTCATGGACTACGGGGCACACTTCTCTCTCCCGGGTGCACCCTCAGGTCCTAGAAGGTTTAGGGGGGTCCTGACTCGTTGCCGGGGCGGCACGTTGGCTCCCTGGCACCTCCCGCTGGACCCAGGCGTCTGCCAGGTCAGCAGATGCTTGAAGCCCGAGCCCGCTGTGGCCGGCACCCGACCTTGAAAGAGAGCGAACCATCGGGCACCGTGCCGAGTGGCCGGCCCGCCACGGCCTCGGGGCAGTGTTCTTCCCGCCCTGCAGGGCTGTGACTCCGTGATTTGAGGCTCAGGGGTGTGGCTCCGCCTCCGGGGAGCCCGCTGGTGACGTGGCCACGGTAGATACGAAACAATGTGCGTCCTGGCCCACCTGCGCGGGAGGCGGGCCGGGCGCCGGGCCCGAGACGAGGTGCGGAGGGCTCTGGGAGCCGCCGGGAGCATGCTGGCCTCAGGACGTGTGTGGAAGGCCACGGGCCCGTGGCAGTGATTTCTCCATGGGTGGTTTTCACTGTGAGAGTTGCAGTCGGTGAGGGCACATCCGTGGGGGCGTCGCTGGGGGCGTTGGGTGAATCCTCCTTCAGGTGTGTCTGGGGTACAGCTGGAGATGGGGCCAGCTGGGGCCCCCACACCCCCGGGGACCATTTGACCTGCTAAAGAATCCCATCTCTGTTCCGTGACCTGTGGTGGGTCCCTGGGCCAGGTGGAAGGATGTCAGCCCTCCCCCTTGGGGCCACCGGGACCTCCTGGGACCCAGAGTTTCGTCTCAGAGGGAGTGTGGTGCCCAGAGTCCAGCCCCCCCCCCCCCAAGTGTCCGCGTCCTAATCCCAGAACCTGTGAGTGTGTTACCTTGCGTGGCGGAAGGGACTTGGCAGAGGTGATCGAGCTGAGCGTCTGAGACAGGAGATAACCTGGTTATCTGGGGGCCCGTTGTCACCGCAGGGTCCTGGAGGGGGAGGGGGAGGGTCAGTGTCGAGAGGAGACGCGACTGTGGAGTCAGAGGTCAGAGTGAGGTCATTGCTGGGGTCACTGGGCACCTCTAGAAGCTGGAAACGGCCAGGAAACATGTCCCCCGAGCCCCAGAAGGAGCAGCCCTGCCCACACCTTGACTTCAGCCCCTGAGACCCGTTTTGGACTCTGCAGCAGTAAGAGAGTGATTTGTGTTCACAGAAGCCACTGTCTGTGGTCGATTTTTACAGCTGCAGTAGGAAATCCACACAGGGCTGGCGGAGGGCCTTCGTCATTTGGCCCCAGCCCTCACCCTGCAGGAGACCCTCGGCCCCATCCCTGACGGAGCGGGAGCGTCTGCGGTCCAGGCGGGCTGCCGGGGTAGGCGGGGCGGGGGGCACTGTGCTGCCTGGCCCCGTCGTGGCGTCTGCGCGCAGCTCAGGGTGGAGGTGTCCCGTGCTGAGACCACGGGCCCGGGCTCTGCAGAAAGAAGGCCCGGTACCTGCTGGGAGCCTGAGCAGAGCCCGGGCGCAGAGGTCCTCGGCCGCGATGACAGCTCCCAGAGGGCTCAGGGTCCGCTCGGAGGCAGAGAGATGAGCCAGCGTATGAATGACCAGCTCAGCACTTCCAGGCAGGAAATTGGCTTGAGTCTTGCCTTGCTCCGAGAGGAGAGGGAAGTTGACGACAGGGATCTGCGGCGCCTCTGTCCCGTGCAAAGAGCCAGCTGTGGTCTGCGCGCTGCGGTTGACCTAAATATGTCGCCGTCGGGAGGGAGCACGCGGGAACGTCCGCCGTCGTTGCTGAAGTCCTTATTTCACTCAGGGAGAGTCGCCCAGAGAGGAGTCGTGGGAGAGAAACCATCACTAAATGCTGGTCACGTTAGTTTACTTCGTGCCTCTGTGCCCCTAGGAAGGGGGCCTGGAAGAGGTCGGACGTCCCCTCGTGGCCTTGCTGGAACTGGGACCAGCACATCGCTGGGCTGGGCACTGGCTGGGGGACCTGCCTTGCAGCCACTGGGGCGAGGGCTTTGAGGAGTGAGGGGCTTCAGGACCTGGGAGGAAGGTGTGTGTTTGTCCTGGCTCTACAGAGCCTCCACCCCAGGGAAGGAGCACAGGGCAGCTGGGAGGGGTTAAGAGGCCCAGGTTACAGGGGCACGGCCCCTTGGTGGCCCAGGCCCCTTGTCTGAAACCCCTCACGAGTGTCTGCACACTGAAAGGCCGGCGTAGCGCATTGCACGCATCTCGGGACGGGATCGTGCGTCCACGTGTGTTCACATCCAGCCCACGGCCAGCCTGCCTCTCGGTTGCCACGAGGTGGAACTTGGCCGTGAGTTTACCTTTCACAGGTGGTGATGTGGGGAGGGGAGTTCTGGGGCAGCCGCCTTAAGGAAAAGGTGGTTTCCTGTTCAGGGTGCTGGAGGCCCGGCGTCTGGATGGAGGGGGGCGGGGGCTGCCATGACCTTCCCAGGAGGCGGAGATCCACGGAGGCGATGGGGGCGTGTGTGGGTGTGGGGTTCAGAGGAGCAGACGGGAAGCCACCGTGACCTTGACTGGAGCACTCCCAGGAGCAAGGCTGTGGTGACGGAAGGCCTCACCTCTGGTGCCACAAGAGCAGGCCCCGTTCCCACGAGAAGCCCCCTGGTACCTTGGGGACCCGCCCCCGCCTGGTCCCTGTGACGGGGCACCCAGAACTGTCACCGCAGATGCTCGCCGGTGGCCCTTGGGAAGGAGGGGCTCTCCCCCTGCGGAGGGCCAACCCTGGAGCGCTGGGCTGACATTTCCACGGAGGCGCCCACAAGATCCCCCCACTGTCACACCCTGAGCCTCCATGGGGCACCGGCTGTACGCCAGGCCCGGTGCTCGGGGGGGTCCTGAGGAGGAGGCCACAGGTCTCTGCAGGCTCACAGGAGGGCGGAGGCCCTCCACGACCCCCGCGGCCCAGGCTGTCCCACTGTCAGGGGGCCCCTGTCCTCTCAGAGGAGGGTCCCAGGCCCCCACCTGCTCTGGGACGAACCCACCTCCCGAGGGGCCGGCAGGGGGCAGCACTGGGGCTCACCGGATGGAGCCAGTCCACACACGTGGGTTCTCGGGGACCCGTCCGATGCTCCATGCAGGGTGCGGTTGCTTTGTCGTAGGGCTGTTCCCACTTGGACAGTGAGTATTTGCCGGGCTTAGCACGGGGCCAAGTGGGGGTCCCCAGGGAGGCTGGGGCTCCTAAGCTGATCAGCGGTTAGGGCCGTGGACCCCTGATCCCCCGAGACCCCTTGCTGCCCCCCAGCAGGTGCTGTGGCTTCAGGATGTGGCAGGTTTCGGTACTCAGGTCAGGGTCCCCAGGAAGCCCAGTGCAAGGCTGGGGGCGGCCGAGGCCCGAAACGGGGCCACTGGACAGGATGCAGACAGCCTTCAGATGCTAGTGGCCTGTCCTGGGGCACCGGCCGCTGGTCTCACTCGGGCTGGTGGTTGAAGTCCCACGGGGACCCCTCCCCCACCACTGGTGTCCCCTCCAGCCAGTGAGTCCTGTGGTCGCTGGGCGTGCGTGAGGACGTGTGTGTCGCTGCCCACGTGCCCAGGGTGTGGACGCCACGTCTTTGCTGGTTTCTCCTCGAGTCACGCTGGGTCCTGGCGCCATCACAGACGGTGACACAGACGGGGTCCTCCCTCGGGCCTGCTGGGGGCTGGGGGCCTGAGGCAGGGAACCCTTAGATGAATGCAGACCTGGAAACTGGGTGTGTTTACTGGGGTCATGTTTGCTGAGCCCTTCTCTGTGGACCTGGGTCACCTCCCGGATCCCGTCCCAGCACCCCGAGGACCCGTGTTATCCCGACAGGAAAGGGCAAGACCCGTGAGAGAAAATGACAGAGGCCTAGTTAGATTGGGGGGCAGTGCCAGCGGGTTACTCAGGGGAGATGGCGTCTGGGTCAGGACCAACGTTGAGGGGCACCAGCCGGTGCAAAGGCCCTGGGGCAGGATCAGACCATGGGCATTTGAAGACGTAAAGGAAGGCCCCTGTGGCTTGAACCCCCTGAGCAAAGATGAGCGAGAGCAGAGGGGCACGAAGCTGGAGATCAGAGTGGGGGCCGTGGGGGGAGGACTCTTGGGTGCATTTTAATCACAAGCCTCGTGGGAAGACTTAGGCGTTGAGAGGACCCTCTGACTGCTGTTTGGAGCCAGATTGGAGGGTGTGAGGGGAGCTGGGGGGCCAGTTAGGATCAAGTGTGGGAGCTGAGGTGAGAAAAGTGGATGGATTTGGGGTGCCTCAAGGAATGACCCCAGCACGTGCCTGGCACCGTCACGCTTGCTCTCAGGGAGCCAGGCCATGAGCGGTGAGGGAGGGGGTGGGGGAGGGCGAGGCTCGGCCTCCCACAGCCTGGAGTGGGGGCTCTGCCCCGTCACCTGCCTTCCGGGCTGCTCCCCACTCTTTGCCTGGCCCGGGCTGGACCCTGCCTCTCTAACTCAGTGTCCCCAGGGCCCCAGACAGAGGCCATCCCTTTTTCTTTTTTTTTTAAATCCTCACCCGAGGACATGTTTCACTGATCTTAGAGAGGGGGGAAGGGAGAGAGAGAAACAAATGTCGATGTGTGACAGAAACATCGATTGGGTGCCTCCCGTAGGCATCCCCACTGGGGATCGAACCCGGAACCTGGGTGTGTGCCCTGACCGGGAATTGAACCAGCAACCTTTCGGTGTATGGGGTGACGCTCCAACCCACTGAGCCACACCGGTCAGGGCGCCACCCCTTGTCTCTGACCTCCCCTGTGTGTGGCCCCTGCACAGCTGGCCCTGTCCTCGGGCCACTCGGCCATGTGAGGACTGCAGGGCTTCAGACCCTGGCTGGTGGGAGCCAGGCGGGGCAGCCTCCGGGGGGTTGGGCGGCACCCTCCAGCCCCCTGGCTGGGGAGGGTCTTCTTGGAAGGGGCCGGTGGGAGTCGGGGGGCCCTGGGAAGAAGCTGAGCCCCAGATGCTAGAGCCCGGCAGGCGAGGACCCGGGGGGACTCAAGCACTCCAAATATTTACCGAGTGAACGTCCCAGCACTCAGCAAAGCTAAATATTTTCCCTTGGTTAGTGACAAAATCCGGCCAGTCACGCACTCCCCAGCTGGGGCCAGGGCTGTGTGGGCACCTCCCTTCCCCCTTGGGCGCCGCCCGGGCAGGGACGGGTCCTCTGACCGCAGGCCTCGCCCATCGGGTCCACCCAGGCGCTGTGAGACCAGGTCCTGCCGCTCACACAGAGTCGTTTACGTACGCCGCCTGTGTCTGGGGCCTCGGCCCTGGTCCCCAGGTCTGCTGGGTCGCTCTGAGCACCTCACCGCCCCCCCTCCCCCAGTTGTGACCGTGACCTGCAGCCCTGGCCACTGGTCAGCCCTCACCCAGGCCCAGCCCTCACCCAGGCCCAGCCCTCACCCGAGTGTGGTGAATTAACTGGTCACGTTCTAGGTCTCAGGAATGCCTTTCAGGACTTGAGCAAAGAGGCTTTTCCTATGGGAATTTCCATTTGCAAGGTCTCCACCTGTCAGCCCCACAATCAAGGTGGTCTGTGACCCTCACCTGGACCACGGCCACCGTAGGCCACACTCCACCGACGTCAGGGTGGAAATAGTACTTAGATGACCCTTGGCCACCCTGGACCCCACTGCTGCCCAGGAAACCACCTCAGCCCCGCCCGGGCAGGCGGTGGCCCTGAGCCCTGGCCAGTGACCTGCCCTCTGAGCCGCGGCGTTCCTTCTGTAGGTCCCGGGGGGTCTGCGCCTTGACCTCCAGGGGAATCTGTCTTCCTTGGCCCCCTCCAGCTTCAGAGTTAGCAAGAGACATCTTCCAGGCTCTCTCTGACCTCGGACCCTTCTCTTACGAACTCACATGATCTGGATAATCCAGGGTGCTCTCCCGTCTCAAGATCCTTAACTTCATCGCATTTGCAAAGTCCCTTTGTCCATGTGAGGTCACACGGTCCCAGGGATCAGGCTGTGGACCTCTGGGGGCCATTGCTCAACTCTCCACTTCCTTTGTTTATTTTAAACTATGTTTTTATTGACTTTGGAGAGGGAGGGAGAGGGAGAAAGAGAAACATCGATGAGAGAGAACATCGACTGGCCGCCTCCTGCATGCCCCCCACTGGGGATCAGGCCCACAACCTGGGCATGTGCCCTGACTGGGAATTGAACCGGCGACCTCCTGGTGCATGGGTCGACGCTCAACCACTGAGCACACCAGCTGGGACACTTACTCCATTCAAAATGACAACTACTTGGCATTGGTGTCCACACTCCTAGAACAAATGTCAGGCCCTCCTGCTGGCCGCCGGGGCTCTGCACACCTCCCCCATCTCTTCTGTGACTCCCCAGCCCCGCGGGCCCTGCAGCCTCGGGCCTTGGCAGAGCTGTTCCCTCGCCTGCCCACGCCCTTCCCCCGCACCCGGCCTGGCTCTTCATGTCGCCCAGCCTTCGCCTGAGGTCTCACCTTCTTGGTGAGGCTTCTCAGGAGGCCTTTGTCCTGCTGTGCTGGTCTGATGTCATCAGCACCCCAGCTGGCGGGAGCTGTCTGCCTGCCCCTCCCAGGGCCACGCGGGTGCGCTGTGCGTTGGCGATGTCGTGGGGTCCCTTCCCCGGGGGCACCCTGCCGGGGGTGTGGTTGGTGAGATGCCGCTTGCGGTCTGTTTTGTACCCCTTTTATTCAGTCAAGGGGTCCTCGCCCTTGCTTTGCCCCGGTTAATAGTCCCACCTGTGGGGGTGCCCCGGGGAGCAGGGAGCTCTGTGCCCTGCACGCCACGCTTCCCTCGGTGCCTGTGTGGTTGGAGGGGCAGGGGACCAGGGTGCTCACCCCGTGCATCCCCCCCCTCAGAGGAGGAGCTCCGGAAGCTGCGAGAAGAAACCAACTCGGAGATGCTGCGGCAGGAGCTGGACCGGGAGCGGCAGCGGCGGATCGAGCTGGAGCAGAAGGTTCAGGAGGTGCTGAAGGCCAGGTGAGGGGGCGCGGGGCCGGGGGAGGGGCGCGGGGCCGGGTGTGGAGGTGCCCAGGCCGGGTGGGGGTGCAGGATGTGCCCTCAGCCCCGACCAGGCTGCTGTCTGGTGGTGCCGTCATCCCCATACCCCCTGGGTGTGCCTCTCTCTGGTGCACACGTGCGTGTGTCCCACTTTCCCTGAGGCCACGTGGGTGGCCCGTGTGTCTGCTCTCCTGCAGGGTCTGTCCTGTTCCCCACCCAGCCTCGCTCCGGGGTTTAGTCCGTCCTTCCCCCAAGCCCCTGGGTGCCCAACCTGCCTCAGTTCTGAGGACACAGGGACCCGTCTCCCGTGGGTCGGCTTGGGGACTGGTGGGGGTTACAGGAAAGGAGCATCAGGCCAGGCCTGAGGAGGCTGAGGTTTGGGACCCTGAAGGAAACAGACCGAGAGCTGCAGGGAGAAGCGGGTTCCAGGGACGTGACTCCCGTTTCCTTGTCATCCTGGTGCCCGTCCAGGTGGCTGTGGGCTGTGCAGGGTGGGTGGCGAGCGGCACACACACAAGGATGCACACACGTCACACACACGCGCACACACCCCCAGGCTGCGGGTGAGCTGCAGGGTCAGAGCCAGGCAATGATGTCTACACAAGCCTCTGTTTCGTTTTATATTTTATTTTATTTTTGCTAGTCCTCACCCAAGGATATTTTTTCCATTGATTTTTAGAGAGAGTGGAGGAGGTGTGGGGAGAGACAGAGACAGACAGACAGACATTGTTGTGAAAGAGACACATCGATCGGTTGCCTCCTTCACACCCCCCGACGGGGGCCAGGGAACCCAGGCCGTGCCCTTGACCAGGATTCAAACCCGAGACCCTTCGGTTGGCAGGCCGACATTAACCGCCGCGCCACGCGGCCAGGGCTGTCTTGTTTTTTACGAAAAGTTCCCGGAATTCCTCAGCGGAAGCTCACCTATTAAGGCAAAGGCTGCCTTCTTTACTTCCGGGCCCGTGGTTGCCGCGCCCTCCCCGCCTGTGGGTTTTCCTCTTGGGGTCCCCGCCCTCCGGCTGTGTGGGGGCCGCAATTCTCTGCTGCGCCAGTACGCGGTGTCGTGGCCGTGGCTGAGGGCGCCGTGTGGGCACGAAATGGACCCTGGTGACCATCCAGTGCCCCCGGCCTGGGGAGGGGTGGCGTCAGAGGGGGCCTGACACGGGCCGTGGCGTGGACTCCCTGTGGCGTGGGTGTCTGCCCCGTGGCCTTGGGTCACTGCAGATCAGGGAGCGTGAGAGTTCAACAGTCGAGGCACGTTCCACTCCAACGTGTTTGGCGGGTCGTTCTCAGCGCAGGGCCCAGAAACCCTGGGAAGCAGCTCAGTGCTGGAACGCAGGGCCCGTGTGGCTGAGGTCCCCCGGTGTTCGTGGTGCTCCCGGCCCTCCGCTCCCACCAGGAGCCGCGTGGGACCGCTGGTGGGAACAGGCGGCCCTTCCTGGCTCACCGCCGGCCCTGTCTCCTTTCCACTTTCAAACCACCCTCGCTGGGGCCCTGTGCCCTCCCTGTCCCCACGTCCAGTGCACATCAGGGCACTTGAGAGCCCGCGTGTGACCGAGGAGAGGGAGTTGAGCCTCCTGCCACCGGAACAGCGGGGCCATGTCTCCAGCCTTCCCTCCCTGAAGGCAGCTTGCAGCCCCTGCTGTTGAGTACCTGCTGGTTCCAGCAGGTAACTGTTGGGAAGAGCACGCAGCCAGTGACTGTGCAGTTAACGGTGATAATAATTTACTGTGCAAATACATGGTCACGAGCACCCCAGGAAGCCTGCACCCAGCACTCAGGGCCTGCCCGTGGCTTCGGCGAGGTCCTCACGGCGCACGCCTGGGCCCAGGTGCTGCCGCGAGCTAGTTTGTCAGTGCTTCCTATGTGAGCTGTCCCTTCCTGAACCGCCAGGCTCGCTCAGGGGACATCCTGGTCCCGAGGCCTGGCCACCTGCCCAGGGATGGAGGGAATCCGGCCGGGGTCCTGGAGTCTCCGGTGTGCCCTGGGCTCCCCTTCCATCCCGCTAAAGCCCCATTTAGTCACTAGCTGCAGGTGCGGACGGCTGTTCGGGCAGCCCAGCCACGGGGCAGGGTCGCGTGGAGGCCGGCCTCTCCCTGAGCACAGCTGGTTCCTCGGGACCCCCTCCATCTCGTCTCCCACGCCCATGGCTTTGCTCTCACCCCGCTGGTCTCTTGTCCAGCTCGTCTGTGCTTCCTGGTTCAGGTTACGGTTTGGGGGTTACAGTCCCGCAGACTGGGTCGGCTCATGGAAATGTTGGGGTGAACCACATTATGTGGACAAAGCCGAAACCGCACCCCCTCCTCACTGAGGCGGAGGGTTTCCTGGCCTACTGTCCCTGTTCCAGAGGCCCCCCTGCACCCCCGCCCTGATGAGGTTTGCCCGGAACCACGCCTTTCCCTCGTCCCTGCCGGACGGGGCGCTGGGACCCACGGGACAGCACAGACTGAGGGCCCCGGGGGGGCGGGCTGCGGCACGGAGGAAGGTATCCCGGCCAGAGCCCAGGACAGGAGCCGCCTGAGGGACGGGGGCCAGGCCAGCTGCTGCGTCCAGCCCCGTCAGGGCCCTGGTCAGGACCTGGTGACTCCGGGAGAGGCTCTGAGCCGGGGACTACTGGGATCAGGTGTGGCAGGCTGCAGGGACAGGCAGCCAGGCAGGGGGTGAGCTGGGACTTGGGCACAGCCGGCTGGGGCGGGGGGTTCCCCACCCGGTGGCTTTGCGTGGTGTTTGGTGATTCCGTGACTTAGGCATCTTTGCATGAGCAGGCCGTTTCGTTGGCAGTGTGGTCACATGTTCCAGCTGAACAGTAAAGAAGTAAATGTGGGCCCTGGCCGGTTGGCTCAGCGGTTAGAGCGTCGGCCCGCGGACCCGAGAGTCCCGGGTTCGGTTTCCGCTAAGGGCACGTACCTCAGTTGCAGTTTGTCCCTGGCCTGATTGAGGTTGTGTGGGTGGCAACCAGTCGATGTGTCTCTCTCACATCGATGTGTCTCTCTCTCTCTCTTCCTCCCTTTCTCCCTCCCGCTCTATCTGAAGATAAATGTAAAAAAAGTCCTCTGGTGAGGATAAAAAAAAAAGATGTGAATGAGCGGAGGTTGGGAAAGAAAAGAGGTGCGTCTGTTCGGTCGTGGGAAAACGGGAGGTGCCTGCAGCATGCAGCCCGAGCAGCGAGGGTCCCGGAGGAGCCCGCGGGCGGGGCCGGGCCGTGCGGCACGCCTCCCTCTGTGCGCTGGGACCCCAGCCCCGCTCGCCCGTGTTTGAACTAATAGACATCTCGCTCCTTCTTCCCTCGTCAAGGACCGAGGAGCAGGCGGCTCAGCAGCCCCCGAAAAACCAGGCCCCGCTCACAAACGGAGCAGGTAGGCCCCGCGGGCTCCCGTGGGTGGCGGTGGCGGGTGTAGGTCCTGCTCCAGGGCACGCGGGCTCGTCGCCGGGGTCTCCGCCCCTCGGAACGGGTTCCTGTCTTACTGGGAATTGGTGAGGCGTGGTGATCAACGTACGCCGTTCCGTCGACATGTGGTTGTGTTTCTCAGACACACAGCACAGTGTGCCCGTCAGCTCTTCACAGGGACGCGGGGTCCCAGTCACACTGCCTGCCTAGCCGCTGACCTGGCAGGGTGGCCGTGGTCGGCATGTCCCCCCAGGTCAGGGCCCGGAACCCTGTTCTCTGCTTGTTTCTTCCTGCTCCAGCTCACGTTCTGTAGCTCACGCGATCCCTCACGCTTTCCACGTTGTCCTCCAGAGGACGGCGTGAGAGGACACCGGGTTCCGTCTGGCTGTCGAGGGGCCTGGCCCCCTTGTGCCTGGACCCAGGACCCATTCCCAAAGCCTGGCCATTCGTGGGAAGCCCCCTACCCAGGCCGGTGGCACTCAGAGAGTTACACTGGAAGGGCTGTAGGTTTAAGCCCTGCCCACTGTAAAGATGAGGAAACTGAGGCCGGAGGGAAGGCTTCTTGCAGGGGCAGCCGCCAGACCGAGGCTGAGCTTGGACCAGAGCCCCGTCCGCCCCTCCCGGCCCAGGTCAGGGCTGCCCTGCTTGCCTTCCGGCGGGAAGCTGGTGTGTGCCCTCCGCTGGGTCCCCTGGGTCCCCAGTGCTGGACCCCCCGGCTGGCCTGGGTGCAGGATCGGCTGCCGAGTCCCCGAGCCCTAGTCTCTCTGGGTTCTCGGGACCCGGCGGCCCAGGTTCCCAGCCCGGAGCAGCACAGGAGACCCCAGGAACCCCGCTGTGCGTGGTGGTGGTGAGCCTCCTGTGGGTGTGGGGAATGTCAGAGAAGTAAGTGGCAAGCCCCCAGTTCCATGCGTCCCCACAGCTCTGGCCCCCCGCCCAGGCCCAGCCTCAAGCTGAGTCCATTGTGATGGCAGGTGGTCGCTGGGCGGGGGCTCTGTGCGGGAGCTGGAGGGAGGGGCGGGCTCCACCGAGTGCAGCCCCAGCGTTAGGGAGGTGGGGACAGGCACTCTGTGTGGGGTGGTCCTGCAGCCAGGGCAGAGGGCTCACGACCCCCGAGACCCATCTGCCCAGAGCAGGCCTGACCTGTACCTGGGGGTCAGCAGACTCCAGCCCCTGTCTGCTTTTACATTTTTAACGTTTTTACATCTTCTAACGGTTGGAAAAAAATCGAAAGAACACCTCGTGATCTGTGAACATCACATGCATTTCAAATGTCAACGTCTTTAAGTACGTTTGGGCCACGGCTGCTTTTGAGAGAACAAAGCTGACCCTGCCTCTCACTCTAAAAACCCTGTCACATCGGGGACCCCCAGGCCCTCAGCGCCCCTCCTCTGTGCCTGGTGGCATCTGTGCAGAAACCCCCACCACCCTTGTCCTTGGAGCCCAGGGAACCTGACCTCCTCACCATTCCCTCCAACGGTGGCCGACACTGCCCCCTGCAGGCGGCTCCGAGACCTGCCTCCTGAAGGGACAGCCGAGCCCAAAGTGCTCCTATTCTTGGGGTTCACCTGGGTGTCTGAGTCTGGGATGGAGGTGGCTTTACATCCTCGGCTGTGGGTGAGGAGAGGTCACTTTGCTCACTGGGGCCCCCACCAGGACAGCACCCGCCACACTGGCTTGGCTGCAGGGTCCTGGGGGTGAGCCCACTCGGCCGGCTCCCGGGGCGGGAGGCAGGCTGCTGCGGACCTCCGTGGGTGAGCTGCCTGGACGGCCCGTGCTGGGGCCACCTCCAGCAAGCTGGGGGGCAGGTGTGAGAACACAGGCCCGTGTGGCTGGCGTGCTCTTTGCGGCGGAAGCAGGTCCAGCTGTTTTCGGGGGGCCGAGCCTTTCACAGCCTGGCGTGGACCTGCACCCCCGCCTGGGGGGCTTCCTCGAGTCCCCGCCCCGCCCTTCCGCGGCCCCCTCGGCCCCGGGCCCTCACGGACTCCCGCCTGTGCCCACAGACCGGCGGGACCAGGGGCTGTGCCCCCGCGCGCAGAAATGGTTCTCCGAGAAGTTCGGGGAGTACGTGGAGGACTTCCGCTTCCAGCCCGAGGAGAGCGCCGTGGAGACCGAGGAGCCCCTCAGCGCCCGCAGGTGGGGCCCTCGGGGGGCGCAGAGCCAGGCCAGCGTCTCGTGAGCCGTGACGTGGGGTTGCCGCGTGGCTGCAGGACCCCCTAAGGGACGAGCCAGGGGCACAGGTTTTCAGGACAGCCGCTGCCCCGCTGTGTCCTCCGCTCAGTGGCCTCCCTCACCCTTGGTGATGGACACGGGCACAGTGGGCTCAGGGAGGCATGCCCACTGTCTGGGCCTTCCTTGTGGGGTCATGCACCCGCTGGGTAAATGCGCCCTGTGCCGGGGGCCGCTGTAGGTCCCAGGGCCCTGAGGGCGCCAG
This sequence comes from Tadarida brasiliensis, assembly GCA_030848825.1. Taxonomy (NCBI): domain Eukaryota; kingdom Metazoa; phylum Chordata; class Mammalia; order Chiroptera; family Molossidae; genus Tadarida; species Tadarida brasiliensis. Next base: position 2,510,767 of record CM061263.1, on the reverse strand, counting down.
ACGGGCCAGCCCCTGCTCTCAGAGACTCGGGCTCCTGGGGAACACGGGCGGGACCCCTCCAGCGCAGGCCCCTCGTGCCTGGGTCACCCATGCTGCCCACGTGGCAACACCATGCTGCAGGCTCGGGGGGGGGGGGCACAGGAGCCCGTGCTCACCTCTCTCCCCGTCTTCCAGGTTAACCGAGAACATGCGGCGACTGAGTAAGTTACCGAGCCCGTGGGGTGCTGAGCTGGGGGTGGGGGGGCATTCCCACTCCAGCCTCCTTCCTGAAGCTGTTGGGAGTATGTCCTAGGCCCACCCCATCCGTCTGTCTCTCCAGATGGAGGCCCCATGGAAAAGTGGTGCTTTCCCAGATACCTGCCAGGGCCCAGGGTGTTCAAACAAGCCTGACAAGCCCCCAGCCCCTCTCCTGCCAGGGCCCAGGGCATGCAGACAAGCCCCCCAGCCCCCCAGCCCCCCTCTCCTGCCAGGGCCCAGGGCATGCAGACAAGCCCCCAGCCCCTCTCCTGCCAGGGCCCAGGGCATACAGACAAGCCCCCCAGCCCCCCAGCCCCCCTCTCCTGCCAGGGCCCAGGGCATGCAGACAAGCCCCCAGCCCCTCTCCTGCTGGGGCCCAGGGCATGCAGACAAGCCCCCCAGCCCCCCAGCCCCTCTCCTGCTGGGGCCCAGGGCATGCAGACAAGCCCCCAGCCCCTCTCCTGCCGGGGCCCAGGGCATGCAGACAAGCCCCCAGCCCCTCTCCTGCCGGGGCCCAGGGCATGCAGACAAGCCCCCAGCCCCTCTCCTGCTGGGGCCCAGGGCATGCAGACAAGCCCCCAGCCCCTCTCCTGCCGGGGCCCAGGGCATGCAGACAAGCCCCCAGCCCCTCTCCTGTCAGGGCCCAGGGCATGTAGACAAGCCCCCCAGCCCCCCAGTCCCCCTCTCCTGCGGGGGTCCAGGCGTGGGCGGGGTCGGACCACACCGGGAGGGCTGAGACGCACTGGCCCAGGGTCAGGCACACCAGGAGCCTGTAGTCTGCTTTGCGTCTGGCTCCCTCTGCGGGTGTGGCCAGCCTGCCCTCCCAGGTGTGCCCGAGGGCCGGCCAGTGCTGGCCTAACCACGCCGTCTGTTTCGTCCCCAGAGCGGGGCGCCAAGCCCGTCACCAGCTTTGTGAAGAACCTCTCTGCCTTATCCGACTGGTACTCCGTCTACACGTCCGCCATTGCCTTCACCGTGAGTGGTCCTCGTGGGGCAGGCGGGGTGTGCGCCCTCCCTGAAGTTCTCCAAGGGACCCACCCTGGTGTGTGGGACAGCCAGGGACAGCCTCCGTTTCTCCATCTGTAAAGTGGGCACGGTGGCGCCCAGCATGGGGCTGTCGGGAGGGTTGAGGGAGGGTTGTGTGTCCTGGGGCCAGTCTGCGGGGCCTCCCTGTCTGCGTTCCCGAAAAGGACCCTGGCCGTGCTTTGGTCTGCTTTCTCAGATGGTCAGAGGGGACAACGGGAGGCTTGTCTGCCCCTGTGGAACCCAAGGGTCCCTCCCACTGGGTGCCAGGGACTGGGGAAGGCACCGGTGACCTGGGGTCTGAGCCGGGCCGTGAGCCACCAGTCCTGGAAGAGGGTGGAGGGCACCACCGGCATTGAAGAGGTGCCTTGGGTAGGCCTGGCCGTCCTGCCTTCCTCTCTGAGGGGGGCCGGTGCCCCGGGGGTGCCCCACCCGCAGGCCCGCATCCCATGGGGCCAAGTGCTGCCTGCCTGGCGGGGCGGGGGGCAGGGGGGATGCGCCGGCCCTGAGGATGCCAGGTTCCTGACACCTCCCCCACCACCCTCTCCTGCCGCAGGTCTACATGAACGCCGTGTGGCGAGGCTGGGCCATCCCCATGTTCTTATTTCTGGCGATTTTGAGGTTGTCCCTCAATTACCTCATAGCCAGGTAGGTGGGCTGGTTCGCTGTGTGCTCAGCAGTGCTGCTCCCGTGTCACCCACATCCCCGCCCGCGCCCCGCCGGCCCTTCTCCACGCTGGCGCTGTGGGTACCCTCTGCTGGGCTCCCGGCCTCCAGGCTTGCTCCGCCGCTGCCCATTCCCAAAGCCCCAGTGCCAGCGGGTGCCGGCTGCAGGCTCACTCTAGCCCCTCCGATGGGCTCCGTTTGGCAAGAGATTCTGCCCCCAAACCTCAGGGAAGACATGGGGGTGACGGGGCTGCGCGGCCCTGTGCCCTGGACGGCCCTGTGCCCTGGGCGGCCCTGTGCCCTGGACGGCCCTGTGCCCTGCGCGGCCCTGTGCCCTGGGCGGCCCTGTGCCCTGCGCGGCCCTGTGCCCTGGGCGGCCCTGTGCCCTGCGTGGCCCTGTGCCCTGTGCGGCCCTGTGCCCTGCGCGGCCCTGTGCCCTGGGCGGCCCTGTGCCCTGGACGGCCCTGTGCCCTGCGCGGCCCTGTGCCCTGCGCGGCCCTGTGCCCTGCGTGGCCCTGTGCCCTGTGCGGCCCTGTGCCCTGTGCGGCCCTGTGCCCTGGGCGGCCCTGTGCCCTGCGTGGCCCTGTGCCCTGCGCGGCCCTGTGCCCTGCGCGGCCCTGTGCCCTGTGCGGCCCTGTGCCCTGCGTGGCCCTGTGCCCTGTGCGGCCCTGTGCCCTGGGCGGCCCTGTGCCCTGCGTGGCCCTGTGCCCTGTGCGGCCCTGTGCCCTGGGCGGCCCTGTGCCCTGGGTGGCCCTGTGCCCTGTGCGGCCCTGTGCCCTGGGCGGCCCTGTGCCCTGCGTGGTCCTGTGCCCTGCGTGGCCCTGTGCCCTGGGCGGTCCTGCCGGCGTCTGCGGGACAGGAGCTGGATTCCCAGCGAGCTCCCGGCTCTGCGCTCTCCCCTTGTGTTCCCTGAGCACCCCTCTCGAGGCCGTGGGGGCTCCATCGGGAAGCCAGGGGGCTTGTGCAGGCCCCGAGCCTGTCTGGACCTCACTTCACCAGGCCCGAGAGCCTTGCGCTCGCATTGGGCTCCGCCGTCGGGAGGCACACTTCGCCCGCTCATTTTCCCAGGTGCCTCCCGAGGCAGGTCCGTTTGAAATGCTTTTCATAGAAGAGAAAACATTTCAACACTGGTGAGGGGCCCCGGGCCCAGGCGACGCTCGTCCGCTTGTTCTGAAGGCTTTTGTCCCATCACCTCTGGGGGCGTTTAAGTGTGTCCCCCCAGGCGGACCCCCAGAGGAGGGGCCGGTGAGGGGGACCCCAGGCATCTGCACTGGGGAGCGGCCCTGGTGGGCTCAGGAGGGAAAGGCGGGGCTCCGAAACCCCTCCCGTCCACACCAGCCCTGTGGCCCCTGTGACCCCTGTGGCCCCTGTGACCCCTGTGACCCCTGTGGCCCCTGTGACCCCTGTGGCCCCTGTGACCCCTGTGCTGTCTCATCTTCAGGGGCTGGAGGATACAGTGGAGCATCGTCCCCGAAGTGTCCGAGGTGGTGGTAAGTCCTGGGGGCAAAGGTCCCGTCTGTCTCCCCCGGGTCAGGCCTCCCCCCGGGTCCCCTGCAGGGCCCCCGAGGCCCCCAGATCCAGCTGTGCGGATGCCCGCCAGGAGGAACCCCGATCCCGGGACAGCTGGTGCCCCCGAGTCCCCTCGCTGGCCCGGGCGTGGCTGCTCAGGAAGAGGGCATGCTGCCCTGACCTGTGCCGACCCTTCCCAGCTGGGATGTGACGTGGGGGAGGGGCAGCCGCCGGACCAGCAGCGTGTAGAGCAGGGTCAGCTCCGAGGGTACCCCACCTGCGACCTGCTGCCTGATTCCGTAAATAAAGTTGCGTTGGCACACGGCCGTGCCGTTCAGTTACACGCGCCAGGGCTCTGTCTGGGCTGGCACGGCAGGCTGAGGGGCTGGCACAGACTGCGTGGCCCGCAGAGCCACACCCGTGGGCGCTCCAGCCTTAGCGGGGGGTGTGGGCAAGAGGGAGCCCTCGGTGCCTCCTTGGCCTCAGCAGATGTTTGAGCACCTACTGTGTGCAAGGAGCGTGCAGTAGGGGTGCTGAGTGCGGGGGTGCCTGCAGGGCCCCCTTAGACAGGGGGTAGGCCTGAGCCCCCGGCCCGGGCCCAGGAGGCCCTCAGGAGGGCTTTGTCGGAGGAACTTAGATGAGCAGGAGAGGTCCGCCCTCCTTCGCCTCCGTCCCGTCTGTACAGGGCGGGGGGCTGCACGGTCTCAGGTGCACCGTCAGAGGTGAGCCGTTGCTGGTCAGTCGGAGCCTCCGCCCTGCCGGCTGCGGCGGTGCCCACCGCCCGCCCACCCTCTCAGGCACCAAGGGGGTGTCCTCAGGCCAGGTCCCCGGGAGGGAAGCCCTCCGTGCCGTTTTTGTCAGTAATGCCTGTGAACCGTTAAATTCCAGTGGCCATTCTCTCTCCCCTTTGACTGAAGGAGCCTCCGAAGGAAGACCTGACGGTGTCCGAGAAGTTCCAGCTGGTGCTGGACGTGGCCCAGAAGGCCCAGGTAGGCCCTGGCTCCAGCTCCCCGGGAGGGGCCCCGCACCCTGTCTGTCGTCAGCTGACCTGGAGTCGGCTTGCCCGTGATACCTTACCCACACCGGGACAGCCCCGAGGGGGGAGCGTCCCCCTGGTCTGGTCTGAGGGTGCTGCCTGGCAGTTGGAGACCCCCCCCTCGGCCAGGGCCCAGCCAGCTCCTGTGAGGGACACAGGCTTGGGTCTGACGTCACGATGACCGTGTGAACCCCCGATTCAGACTGGGCCCAGCACCCCGCTCAGCCTGGAGTGGCGGGGCAGGGCCGCGGGCTTGTGGCGCCTGCTGTGGCCTCCGGGGGGCCGCCCGGGGACCTGGGCCCTCCTGGCGCTGCCGTGTGGACCAGCGGCCCTGGGTCTGTCCCCACACGGCTGCCTCTCTACACAGAACCTCTTCGGCAAGATGGCTGACATCCTGGAAAAGATCAAGAAGTAAGTCCTCACCCCGCCCGCCCGCCGCGTCCGGGGCGCGACCCCGTGCCCGGCTGAGCCCCGTCTCCCTTCCAGCCTGTTCATGTGGGTGCAGCCTGAGATCACGCAGAAGCTGTACGTCGCGCTGTGGGCCGCCTTCCTGGCCTCCTGCTTCTTCCCCTACCGCCTGGTGGGGCTCACCATGGGTAAGCACACACACGCGGTCACGCGGGGCCCCCTCGGGTAGGCAGGTGCACGCGGTCACGCAGGGCCCCCACGGGTAGGCAGGTGCACGCGGTCACGCAGGACCCCCTCGGGTAGGCAGGTGCACGCAGTCACGCGGGGTCCCCTCGGGTAGGCAGGTCACGTGGTCACGCAGGGCCCCCACGGGTAGGCAGGTGCACGTGGTCACGCGGGGTCCCCACGGGTAGGCAGGTCACGTGGTCACGCAGGGCCCCCACGGGTAGGCAGGTGCATGCGGTCACGCGGGGCCCCCTCGGGTAGGCAGGTGCACGCGGTCACGCGGGGCCCCCTCGGGTAGGCAGGTGCACGCGGTCACGCGGGGCCCCCTCGGGTAGGCAGGTGCACACGGTCACGCGGGGCCCCCTCGGGTAGGCAGGTGCACACGGTCACGCGGGGTCCCCTCGGGTAGCCAGGTGCACACGGTCATGCGGGGCCCCCTCGGGTAGGCAGGTGCACACGGTCACGCGGGGCCCCCTCGGGTAGGCAGGTGCACGCGGTCACGCGGGGTCCCCTCGGGTAGCCAGGTGCACACGGTCATGCGGGGCCCCCTCGGGTAGGCAGGTGCACGTGGTCACGCGGGGCCCCCTCGGGTAGGCACACACACGCGGTCACGCGGGGCCCCCTCGGGTAGGCAGGTGCACGCAGTCACGCGGGACTCCCCATGGATAAGCACGTACCTGGGGTCACGTGGGCTCCAGGAGGGCCGGGCCTCTGCTGCCCACCAGCCCTCGGCCCAGAGCTGCGGCCTCCAGGATGGAGCCGGCCATTCTCATGCTGCGTCCCTCCCTCTGCGCCTCGGCCGGCGCTTTCTGTCGAAATGCTGAAGGTGGGGTAATGAAGCTCACCTGAGACCTCGCGACCTCGCAGGGTCGGGAGGAGGGCTGCCCCAGACCCAGTGGCCCTGCTCAGGTGTCAGCAGGTGGAAAGGCTGCCCCTGAGGTCGTGGTCCTGAGGCCGCCCCAACCCACGCCCCCAGGAAGCTGACCCTCCTCCCCAGGCCAGACCTGGAGCCCCAGTCCGCTCCCCCTACTCCCGCGCCCCAGCCAGGCCAGCAGCTGGCCCAGAGCCGTGGTGGGAACCAGCTCTGAGTTGGGGTGTTGAGCACCACAGCCATGCAGTTCAGGGGTCTCACAGTCTGGGCGCTGCCCCTACCCGCCCTTGCCAGCCCCCCAATATGCAGGGGGGTCCTCGTCCCCTTGGCTCCCTGCCTGCCCCCAAGGTCAGGAGAATCAGGCTGGCAGAGTGGGTCCTCTGGGACCTGGCCATCCACACCCTGAGGACTCCCCCTCCCGTCAGAGGGCAGGCTGGGGCCAGGTCCCCCTCCCCCCATCTTCCTTCACATCACCCTCCGGATGGTGACAGCGACTTGAGGTATTGCAGACAGTTTTATTGCTCGTCCTGAGCCACCACCGGGTTTGCAGAAACATCAGTGACGCCCCCTTCGTGGGGTCACCTTGCCCTTCTGCTTCCCCTGCCCCGCCCCCACCAGGGCCACCGTGCCAGACCCAGCACGGGGGTGCAGGCCGCCGTGCTGAGCGGCACGTGGCCGGGCCTGGGCGAAGTGGGCTGTCTCCTCCTCCAGGACTCTACGCCGGAATCAAGTTCTTCCTCATCGACTTCATCTTCAAACGCTGCCCGAGGCTTCGCGCCAAGTACGACACCCCCTACATCATCTGGAAGAGCCTCCCCACCGACCCCCAGCTCAAGGAGCGCTCCAACGCTGCCGCGGTGTCCCGCAGGGTGAGCCCGCCGCCGGCGCTGCGGTCCGGGGAGCTGCTGCTTCCTGTGTTCACGCTGGGTCACGGGGCCGATATCCCTCCCATTTCAAGGGGCCCTAGAAACAGACAGCTGGGGATAGCTTTTCCTGCTGCCCAGCTCCGCCGTGTCGAAGGGCCACCCGCCCTGGGTGAGGGACGGCTGCTGGTGGAGACCAGGCGGCTGGGTGGAGGCCCCTCAGGGGGTGGCCCTGCTGAGCCGGCTGGCAGCAGGCTGGGCCTGCGGCTGTGGGATGGTGGTCGTGGCTGTAGAGAGCCTGGGGGCCTTGGGGGGACGGAGCCCTGGCAGGGGCCACTCTGGGTGGGTGGCAGGTGCCGCTGTGCCCAGCTCTGAGGCTCAGGCAGCAAGGCCAAGCAGCACCTCAGTCCACCTTGAGCTCACAGGCTGGCACTGGGTCCATGTTTTATTCACAGCGAATGGCCATGTGGGCATTGGGCACCGTGTCCCGAGCCAGCCTAAGCACTGCCCTCAGGGCCTCAGACGAGTGGGGAAATTCTGGGCCTAATAGAACTCCCAGGCAGGTCTAGGAGGGCTTCCTGGAGGAGGTGACGTTGGATTAGAGTCATGTGTGTGAGTGTGCTCTGACAAGAGGGTGTTCAGTGACCTGTTGACGCTTCTGTCGGTGGAAGGGAAGCTCTGGGTCAGAGTGGGTCATGCTCCCCAGTTCCGGGACCATGAGCTCGTTGGGAGCCTGAACTCCCCGGCTGGGTGCAGCCGAGCATGCGCGAGGCAGTGAATGGGCTCTGGGCCCACAGGTGGAGTGGACCCCAGGGAAGAGGCACAGAGGCAGGCAGCCTGGCTCCCTGGCAGCATGGGGGAGCCTGGGGTGCCCTGGATGGGGCCTTCTTGGGGATCAGGACCACTGTGTGCTGGTCACTGTTGGGAGACAGTAAATGCAAGGATGAGGGCCTCCTGGGGTGGACGGTGACCCCACCGAGGCGTCGCGCGGGCCCGGGTCTGCGCTTACAGCTTGCTGAGCTGGTGTGTTTACGACCTCGTGTGATGTGGACCCCGGGTTCCTTTTGTCACGGTCACACGTGTCTTGTCTCCTTTCCGGCCAGCTGTCAGGGCACGACAAGGTACGGTGTCCGTGTGGAAGCCCCCCCCTCCCGCTGTGACCTGATGCCGTGCGTTGCTGTGTTGTGACTGTTTGACTCTAACGTTGCTTTCGCTGGCCTGTCCCACCAGCAGTTCTGATTCTGAAACGTCCGTCAGAACTGCCTCGGGCTGAGCCCTGCGGCACCGGGCTGCGTGTGCTGGGCGCGGGTGCAGTGGGGCGGTTTGGGGTGGGGACGTCGCGGGGGGAGAGTGGGAGTCCCCGCTGCAGTGGGCCTTCTTGCAAAGCAGGAGGGGCTCCTGGGACGAGGCCCGGGCACTGGCAGGGCTGTTGGGGAGCCCGCGCCCCACATCTGGGCACACACACCTGTTCGCTTGTCTGCAGCGGGCGTGGGGAGGGAGGCTGTGCGCGTCCCGGCCCCTGTCCCTCTCCACGCTGGCCTGCTGACAGGGGCGGGTGCTGTTGGCAGCTGCAGACCACCTCCTCGCGGAGCTATGTGTCCAGTGCGCCCGCTGGCCTGAGCAAGGACGACGACGCCGGTCGTTTCCACGGCACCAAGAAGGGCAACTTCCACGAGATCTTTAACTTGACAGAAAACGAGCGACCGCTGGCAGGTCTGTGTGCCGTGAGCCCCTGACCCACCTGACCCAGTGGGCTGACCCCGCCCCGTGTGGGGGGACGATGGACACCTGGGCGGGCAGTGGAGGAGAGGGCGGCTCCCGGCCCAGCACCCAGGGGAGAGTCCCTCCGTAGCGAGTGGGTGCCCAGTGAGCATGGGTGCTGCTGGTGCTCCCTCACACGTGCAGGCGCTGCCCTGAGGTCCTGCCCAGCTGGGCGCCGCGAGCCATGGCCTGTCGGATGCGGGGGCCCAGGTCCCCATCCCCCTCCCAGAAAGGAGCTCCCCGTGAGACCCCTAAACTGCTGTGCGCTCAGCAAACTGGGCTCTTAACGTTTTTTGGTGTTTTCAGGGAGGTAACCAGCCATGGAAAGACAACCTTGGAGGACTTGAGTTTTAATCTTTTTTGTGCGTTAGTCCTCACCCCAGGATATTTTTCCATTCATTTAAGATAGAACGGGAGGGAGAGAGAGACATGGGTGTGAGAGAGACACGTCGATTGGTTGTCTCCTGCGTGACCCTGACCAGGGCTGGGGGTCAAGCCTGCAACCCAGGGACGTGCCCTTGACCGGAATCGAACCCACGACCCTTCTGTCCACGGGCCGACGCTCTAACTGCTGAGCCACGCCAGCCGGGGCGCGGCTTGGCCTTCTGAACCCTTGTTCTGCCGTCCTGCACCAGGAAGCACGTCCTTGCGCGTCTGTTCCATCTCCTGTGCTGGCTGTGACCAGGGACCTTTCCCTTTCAAACAAAAGCAAAAACCTTGCGTGTTCACGTGGCAAAGAACTCAGTGCCACCCCCCAGTCCCCGGGCCACCGTCCCTCCCGGTGAGGGGCCCTGGGGCGCGGGGGTGTCCGTGGACGCGGGCCTGGCCGACGGGCTGAGGTGCGCGTGTCCAGGGCTGAGCTGGCGGCTCTGTTCCCTCAGTGTGTGAGAACGGCTGGCGCTGCTGCCTGATCAACAGGGACCGGAAGATGCCCACGGACTACATCCGGAACGGGGTGCTGTACGTGACGGAGAAGTGAGTGCGGCCGCCGCGGCGGGCGGGCCCCCCGAGGGCCTGGGCTCCCACGGGCGAGACTGTGCAGACAGCTTCTCCCCCGGCTGCCCTCCCGTAGAGGGGTCAGGGAGCCAGTCCACGAGGGGGGCTGTTTTCAGCCTTGGGGGCCCCCAGCCAGTCTTCCCCCACACTCACAGCAGCGGCCGAGGGCCCAGCTTCCCTCCCCAGCCCTCGATGAGGGAGCTGCGAGGAGGCCCGGCCCGGCCTCAGGGACACTTCTGTGTCGTGTGTTGGGCGTCCCAGGACCGTAACATCTTGGGGACATAGACCAGGTTCAGCTTCAGTGCAGAGTGCTGAATTTTTTTTTCTCTTTATTGATTTTAGGGAGAGGGAGAGATAGAAACATCGACGAGAGAGAACATCGATTGGCCGCCTCCTGCATGCCCTCCACTGGGGATCAGGCCCACAACCTGGGCACGTGCCCTGACCAGGATAGGTCGACGCTCAACCACTGAGCCACACTGGCCGGGCATAGAGCAGTGGATTTGAATCTTGAAAAGCTATGAAGCTCTTTCAAAAGTAAAATTTTTTGTAAAAGGCCAGGGCACCTAACAGGTGTGAGGGGCTCTCGGTTCGGGGTCGCCCTCATCCCCCGGGGGCTGTGGTGGCGGCAGCCGGACGGCCCCTCGGGTTCAGCGGCTGGCTTTTGCTCTGTCCGCCCCTCGTAGCTACCTGTGCTTCGAGAGCTCCAAGTCGGGCTCCTCCAAGAGGAACAAAGTCATCAGGCTGGTGGACATCACTGACATCCAGAAGGTCAGTGTGCCCCCCGCCCCGTCTGTCTGTTTCCCGTCCAGTGTCGGGGGGAGAGACGCCACTGGGGCACCAGGCTGGCGGGGTTTTCTTGGAAGTTTGGACACGTTTCCAAGGAGGGCAGGTGCCACCTGGAGACCCAGTGGGCACAGCGTCTGCCCACATCAGGGCTCCCGTCCAGAGGCCTCCGTGCATAGCCCCTCAGCTCTCAGCCCCTGTCCTTGCGCCTGGGCCTTGCCTCCCCTCCCCCCGTGTGTGGCGGTGCCTGTGTCCTCACTCAGGAGGGACAGCGCAGCGAGGCGGGCCCAGGCGGTCAGGTCCCAAGCCCCTCCAACCCTGTGCTGTCACCCCTCGTCCCTGAGGCCCCCTCGGGACAGGTTTTAGGTGGAAGCACAGACAGCTCTCCACTCCCCGTGTGGTCCTGTGGAGCAGGCACAGGCGTGCGCGGTGCCAGGAGGGGGTCCCTGCCAGTCTTTGTCCCTTGCGGCTGTCACCTGGTCTCCACGGAGAACGCCCTGGGCGTGGGGAGGGTGGTATGGCCCTGTCCCATGAGAGAGGGCTCTGGTGATGACACGCTCCTGTCTTCCAGTATAAGGTCCTCTCCGTCCTCCCGGGGTCGGGCATGGGAATTGCTGTGTCGACGCCATCAACCCAGAAGGTAAGTACCGGGCACGCGGGGCCAGGAGTGTGGCTGAGATCCCGGGGCGAGATCAGAGCCACTGACCTGCCAGAGTTCCAACTGGGCAGAGGGGCTGTGAGGCTCCCTCCCTCCCTCTGTCCCCGCCCCCGCCTGTCCCCGCTCCCGTGGCCACAGGGACCTCCCACTGCATGGAGTTTGGGGCCGGGATGGGGAGGGGCCGCTGGAGGCCAGCCCCTGCCTCTTGCCTCAGTTTATCTGAAGTCTGGCCTCTGGGTGGGAGGGGGGTCTGCCCTCGAGCCCCCCACCCTACGTGGTTCCACGCGGACCTGGCCAGGAGCTGGGGGGGGGTGGCCTTGTCCTGGGCGAGCTGGCCGCTGGCCGCACGGGCTCAGGCAGAGCGCTGTCCCCCAGCCGCTGGTGTTCGGCGCCATGGTGCACAGGGACGAGGCCTTCGAGACCATCTTCAGCCAGTACATGAAAATCTCGGCGGCGGCGGCGGCGTCCAGCAGCGACAGCTGACGTCGCCCTGCCCGGGACTCTGCCGGACGTCATTGTAACAGTTGGGTAGCGGGAAGAAGTTGGATGTCCTCGTGATCTTTCGCAATAATCCCCTCGACCTGTGGTTTCTGCGGTGTGACCTGCGTTTACAGACCCCTCGCACGGGGGGGTCAGGGCGGTGCCAGCCCGCCCGCGGTGAGGCGTGGCTCAGACTGGGGACACGGGCAGCGGATCCTCGGAGGTCGTCGGGAAGGAGGACGCGCCGGACACACACCGTCCCAGCCGCCACCAAGCACAGTTGCTGCCCCTCTGTCCCCGCCTGGGCAGAGGCCCGGTGCCGGCCGCACAGCCGCTCTCTGGAGGCCGGAAGCTCTTCACACCAAAGCCATAGCTGAAGGCCGTTGATGACGAGGGAGAGGCCCCTCCCCAGCCTCTGTGAACGGCTGGGGGACTCGCCGTTCCTTCCGCAGGACCCCTGCTGCGTGTCCTGTGGCTTGTGCTCTGCCCAGCCTCTGCGGGCACGTGAGGGCTGGTGGCGGCCCGCGGTCCCCCAGGCCATCTGCCTGACACGCCAGCTGGGGGCCTGGAACTGGCTGCGATGTGGGTACGGAGTGGCGTGTAACCGGAAGCGTATTTTTTAACACTTGGCTCTTCTGAAAGGCCCAGGGGGCTGCGAGGTGGAAGTCGCCTGAAGTGTGGCCGGTGCTGGCCTCCGTGCTGAGCCACCTGGAGGGACGGGCAGGAGTGTCCCATGCCCAGGGTCGGCCGAGCTGTGCAGGGACACTTGGGAAGACACTCTGGGGAGGGACGGTGAGCAGAGCAGAGGTCTGGGCTGGGCAGGCACACCTGGCTTCTGACAGTATTACTGGCCATACAACGGGGTGGAGTGCACCCCGCGCTCCCAGCTGGCCTGGGCCCGCCCTGCCTAGGAAGCCAGCCCTGGTGGAGGTGGTCCGGCTCAGTGCGTCCTGGGACAGCCCCAAGAGCCCGCTCCGTGTCTCCATCAGCCCGCGGCCGCTCCAGAGAACACCCTTGTGGGAGTGGGGCGGGTCACCCTGGGTCAGCGCCCTTTCCAACACGGATGACTCCAGTTCCTCCACTTGTCCTGAGTCCTTTGGGTGTCGTTGAGATTGTTGTTTTTTGAAGAAACAGATTCTATTTTTTACAGAGAGCAAGCTGTTTTTCTTATTTTTGTATCATTTTTCAGATGTAATTTTTACCTTTGCTCTGATCCCAACTTGCTGGTTTGGGTGAGAGACTGGCAGCATCGCTCGGCACCCCGCACAGGGGCCGCGAGGCCAGGCGCTGGGGCCCGGGGAGCGCTCAGGGAGCCAGCCGACCAGCCGGACCGGGCACAGCCGCGTGGGCGATTCTGTGATTCCGCAGGCCGGCCTTTCTGAGATGGAGGCAGGGCCGCGCCAAGCCCGGCTTTGTCTCCACGGTCAATGCAGACGCTGGCTCTCGGGGCTCCAGAGGCCTCGGGGCACCCAGGGGCCACCCACGGGAGCCGCGGGGTCGGCTTGTGCTTTCCTGTCGGCAGGGGTGGGAGGCTGTCCCCAAGCCCGGGGCGGGCCCGTCCAGCTGGCTGGGACTCGGCGCTGTCAGCATCAGGGTGGTCTAGTTGGAGTCCCTTCTGAGAAGAAAGGAGATGAAAACTGGCCACGTGACAGGGTGTGGCCGCCTGGCCCCGAGGCGGCGGGCCGAGGGGTGCGGGGTTCGGGATGGGGCCCTCGAGCTGCACGACAGGCCGTCGAGGGGGAGAGCCCGGCGGGTGCGGGCGCGGGGCCCCGTCGGAGAGGACGGGAGTCGCTGCAGGTGTGAATCTGGGCAGGTGTTCCATTCCCATGACTAATCACTGAACTAGAATGAATGTTCGATTTTCTACGTCTGAAGCTGGAGTCTATTTTGAATCTGTAAATAACCATCACCAGTGTAACTCGGTCCTACGCAAGGATTGTACTGTATGAAGAACTGATGGAAAGTCCCCCTGTAACATTTTTTAAAGAAAACCTTGTTTAAAGAAAAAGTCTTGTATAAATTATAATTTCTATTTAAATAAACCTGAGATGCTTTGTGCTAAGGCGGGGCCCCGTGCACTGTGGGCAGTCGGAGAGGGCGCCGGGCACCGTTCCCACGGGTGGCAGGGTTTCCGCAGCCATGGCGTCGAGGGCGATGAGGGTTTGGGCACCGAGAGAAGGCTGGGGGACAGTGGGATGGGCTGGGGGCTGGACCACGTACAAGAGGCTGGGAGCCAGGTTCCAGAGCCTGCCCACGGCGGCGCTGACTCGGAGGGAGGCGTCCACAGCCGGGCACTGACCCAGGGTGTGCGGGGCGTTCAGAAATGGGGAGACGCAGCACCCACCCAGGGGTGTCTTCCAGGCCCCTGCACCCCGAGCCCCCCAGGAGGCAGGTTGCCCAGGGAGTGGGCTGGCGCTGGAGGGAAACCAGGGCCTGTGGGCACGCTCCGCCTCGGGGCGTGGCCTGCACCCTTTGTCCATCTGTCGGGCAGTCCCAGAGCTGGGACCTGGGGAACCTTCTCAGGAGCACCTGCCCCCTCCTTGGTGACCGTTCTGACAGGACACCCAGACCGTGATTTTCCAGCCAAAACAAACTTCCGGACCCCAGTCCCTGCAGCTCCCACTCACACCTCAGCCCATCCTGGTAGCAGGCCCCCACCGGCTCCTCCCTGGTCGGTCCCTCCACCTGGCCTGTCGTCACAGTGGACGGAGACCCTCATGGGGGACACCCGCTCCGGGAGGGAACCCTGGGCGAGGAGTGATCCGGGCTCCAGTGATGTGAGCCTCAGCTTGCCTGCACACACGCGCCTAGTTTAAAAAATGGTTTGATGACCGCACCTCGGTGTGACGGGCTTCCTTCGCAGGCCTGCCTGGTTTAACGCGCCTCGGACGGGTGCGGACTGGCCCGGCTTACGATGACTCAGGATTTTTGACATTTCGATGGTGTGGAAGCCATGCACATCCAGTGGAAACCATCATTCAAAATGTGAATTTTGACCTTTTCCCAGCAAGACGTGGGTGACGTCTGGACAGCGGCAGCAGGGTGGTCTGCGCACATGTGAGGGGGGCCAAGCTACACTGGGGTTCAGGGGTGTTAAATGCACTTTCGACTTAGGGTGTTTTCACCTGACGCTGGGTTTGTCGGGGTGTGACCCCATCGTAAGTCGAGGAGCCTCTGCGTTCTGAGAGGGCATCTCTCGGCTTTTCCCGGCAGGTCCAGGGACCAAAACAAGGCGCTGTGGGGCCCCGGCAGGGCCAGGGCCTTTATTCTGGGGGACACACAGCCCCTGCCGGGCTCCAGCAGAAGCCACCCTCTGGCTGCTGATCAGAAGGGTCACTGCAGGGTGGGGAGAGTCTGGGGGACGTGAGGACAGAGAGACACAGAGGGATATGAAATTATTAAAGACGATTTTGTTCCTGAATTGGGGTTCTCATCATTCATCCTTACTGTTTATTTATCAGCCAAATTCTGCCCAAAGTAACTTTATTTTTGTCTTCTCAAACATATCAGAGTAAATGGCCATTTTCTAATCTTGAAACCAGCAAGACCAGAGAGGAAAGGGAGCCGCCTTGCCAGCCCCCTTCCCAGCGACATGGGTCGCAGGGAGGACCTCACAGCGCCCGCCGCGGAGCAGCCACAGGCCGGAGGGTGCGGCTTCCGCCACTCCACCCGTGAGCCGCGGAGGGAGCCGACACACAGACCAGCCCTTCAAGTGCTCCTGCTGACACTGCCGACCACCAGTTCTGATTTCCTTTTCCTTCGAGTCTCGAAGGGCAGGGTGCGGCTGCCCCATCTGGAGTCTTCGCGGTCAGCTCTCCCGCGTGGGGCGTCTGAAAGGTCCTTCCGTCGTGTGCGCAGACGATCGGGCGCGCGGGGTGTTCAGTCTTGCCGCATCCCCCCCCCCCAAAGGTCCAAGGTTTGCCTTTGCCGGTAAGCATGCCACGGCCGTTCGGGAGCCCCAGGCGTGGCTGGGCTTCCTGTGGACCGTGTGTGCGCCCTCTCTGGCCTGGACCCTCTCTCTAGAGCCAGTGGTGGGTTTCAGGGCACACCCGGCTACTGGGAGCGTTTCGCAGGGGCGGTCAAGATGGCAGACCGGGGTTCCACGGGGCGGTCGAGGCGTGGCGCCCGGCCGGGTCCCGCTGGGGAGACCCTCGGGAGCGCTTCGCGGGCACCGAGCCCCGAGGGCGCAGCCACCGCCCGCACAGAGCTGCCAGCCCCACACCTTTGGTTTCTTCCCAACCGGGAGCAAACACTGAGAACGGAAACGACCAGGGTATATTTACTTCTTTATACCCAGACTTCATCCACCCACAACCACGCAGCCACCTGACTCCCACGATTTCCTGAACGACACACGTGGCCTGGCAAACAGAGAGGAAGACACCGTGAAGCCACTGAGCGGCCTGGCGTCGGCCTGGGTGGGGCGGAGTGACGACACAGATTTCACATGGACTTCAACACGCACATCGCTGCACGAGGCTTCTGAAGCTACACGCTGTCTGCCACATGCTAAGAGGACTGACCCCGAGGGCAGAGCCGGGCGGCGCTGCTCAGGCCCCGGCGCAGGCGGGACCGGGCGGGGCTCGGAGTCCACCGGGCGGCAGCCCGCGGCAAACTAGAGCACTGACCGTGAGGACGCCCCGTTGCGAGTCTGGTCTACAGGACAACACTGTCAATAAATATGCAGAAATAAACGCGAAGGTAAAAGAACAAATCTGGACTGTGTGTCGACGGGAGGCCGGCACCAAACGAACCCCTGGAATGTGGACCCCTCGCCCCACCCCCCGGGGAGGGTCTGACACTGGCGATTCAGAGCGAGCGTCCTGCCGACTGCGTGCTGCCCGGTCCGTCTCGCGTGGAGCCCAGGCCGCGGACTCTTGCTGGGGCACCGGTTCTGACGTCACGCAGCCCGCCGCCTGCTCGCCGGGGCTCTCACGCGGCCCAGGGCTGCCAGCTGGATTGTCAGGACGCTGCTGCGGGGACACAAGCAAGGCTGTCGAGAGAGTGTCACTACTTCTCATGCTCTCTCTCGCTAAAGCGGTCTGCCGGGGCGGGTGCTGCCCGGAGCGGGCTGCCGCGTGGCGGGCGCACAGCAGGAGGACCCAGGGATAGCGCCCTAAGCGTGAGCTCAGATGACAGTAACACGAGGGCGGAGAAGCCCTACTTCCCAGGACTCAGCCGTGAACAACCACAGAGAAGTCTTGCAGAGCTGGTCAGTGTCCGGACGCTGTGACACGGACGGAGGGCCCTCCTCTTCCACTGTCTGAGCCACTAACTGGCCGCCGGACAGTCGGCGCCGTCCACGCCGTTAAAATCTAGGAAGCCAGCGCCCCGAATCCAGTTAATGTCTGCTGAGAATAAGTTATGTGAAACGCAACCAAAGATTCACGTAGAACTGAAAATGCCCATGTGTTCACAAAATTGTTGACAGAAAGTATTGTTTCTAAAACCAAGATTGAACTATCAAAAATAAACTTCTAAATTTAAATGTATGTATCCACATAATTGGTCTGTAGCATTTTCTTAATTTTCACACTTCCAAGCACAGCAAGAAGGCAGGCGGGCAGAGGGGTGGCTCAGCCACGGGGCTCCTCCTCGATCCCACGGGCGAAGAGCTGGACGAGCTGGCAGTGGACCCTGCAGGGACAAAGGACCACACTGAGACCCGCGTGTCCCGACTCCTGGCACAGGGTCTCACCGTGGCTGCCTCTGGGTCCCACCCTGTAATGACGGCTCAGGGCGCAGTGATTTCCTTACACTCCCTAGGGACCTGCTTTGTAAACAAGGGCAGCTGACGGCCACGGGGGAAACCCGGGGACCAGAAAACCGGGTTCTAACTCCAGCACCCCACTCACCAGCAGTGACCCCAGGTACCGGGCAGGACCCCACGCAGGCACCCCGAGCGTATGAGGGGTGTGCGGGCACCTGTGTGACGGAGGACAGCGGGCCCCCAGCAGGTGGAGCTCCAGGCCTGAGGAGCGGGCAGACGTCCCCTGGAGGCCCCCTCCCAGGACAAGCTCGGGACGTGAGGTGGAGGGTTAGGGACCGCACCACAGCCTCCTGGAAGACGGTAATGAACCCTCCTGCGCAGGGCGTGGTGACATTTACCAGGACACGGGCCACATTCCACAGGGGAAGCCTGTCCTACTTCTCCGAGTGTCCACTATCTCCAGTAAACCCCTAGGCCCACTCTTAGTAACACCCCATCTCCTGCACTTGTAAGAACAGTCTGCAGAAGCCGAACCCCTGGAGTACGACCCGCTGGGCGAGTTCTCCTGTGGCCTCCGGGCACCTGCGGTCGGCAGACCTGAGTGGGCAGTCAATGCCACGCTGAGCGCGTGCTGAGCGCGGACGGGAGCACTCGCATCGGGACGGGAGCACTTGCATCGGGACGGGAGCACTCGCATCGGGACGGGGTGCGGTCAGAGCGCGCCCCTGGCCGGCAGCTTTGGGACCTGAGGCTGCCCTGTGGCCAGCAGCTGGCTGGCTGAGAAGCCACCGCAAGTGCTGTGACTGGGAACATCGGAGGGCACCCCCGTACCCCGCTTTCCGCACGGTGGGCCTGTGGGCCCCGCGCCTCATCCCTGTCACGTGACCCGCACCGCTCTTCCTTCCCCTCGCGTAGACTGCGGTCTCGAGACCTCTGCACAGTCACAGGTCACGGGTCACAGTTCTCCCTCGATCTGGTAGGACTTTTACACCCACGCCTCACTCAATAGCCTTTCTTTTTGTAATCCTCACCCGAGGATACTTTTTCCCCCATTTATCTTCAGATAGAGTGGGAGGGAGAGAGAGAGACATTGATTGGTCACCTCCCACACGACCCTGACCACAGCCAGGGACCAAACGACAACTGAGGTACGTGCTCTTGACCGGAATCAAACCCGCGACTCTTCGGTCTATGGGCCGACGCGCTAACCGCCGAGCCAAACTGGCCAGGCTCATTTAACAGCCTTTTAAGGAAAGCAAACCTCCCGAGATTGTGTCTCTCCATGGAAGAGACACCTGCTTTGCCCCCCATGGTTCATCTGGTTACGTAACACCTACCACTTACACGTACAACCTGTGACATGATTACAGATTTCTAACACCACATACCACGGACCCCACTTCCCACACTCCACCATCCCCACCGGCCACGAGCCTGGACCCCACCAGGCTGGACTCCGGCAGCAGGCTGCGAGCTCAGGCCGGAGCGCCTCCTGGTGGATGCAGGGAGCCCAGGACCCAGAAAACGCCCGAGGAGACTGCACAATCAGGAGAGAGGATGTCGGGCACAGCGGGCCGGGCCAGGACTGGCGTGCAGGGCGTGGGAGAGAGGAAGAGTAAGACCAAGGCTTCGAAGACCCGACAGGGATCCACACCCGGCATGTGCCCAAAGCGAAGATAACGGCAGAACAGGGGCCTTGGCCACGCGCGCTCCTGAGCCCCGAGGGGCAGAACGCCGAGCTCAGGCCCCACGAGCACCTGGGCGCCCCGCGGGGATGGGCGGCCTCACCCACCTGACCTCGATGGCGGAGCTGTTGAGAACCTCCCCGTCGCAGTTCCAGGAACTGTTGGAGGCCGCGCAGCAGCAGGAGGGGTGCTGGCTGCAGATCTGGCCCAGCCCCTTCTTCCCTCGCTCGCCGCGGTCCCCGTCCTCGTCCTCCCCGTGCTTCGACACAAACTGGAACTTCTTGATGCGGTAAACTTCAACAAAAGTGAAGTCGAACTAGCAAGAGGGGAGAGGGAGTTCCCAACGTTAGGGTTCCGGGAGGGGTGGGGACGGCCCGCCACCGGCTCCAGCGGTCCCTGCCCTCAGCGTGTGCTCGGCCCCGGCAGGAGCGGGTGCAGGCGGGCCCTGGGCTGCACTGTCCCGCTCGCTGGACGCCCGGAGGTGGACAGGAGCCGAGGACCTGCCCTCCTGGGCACCCGGCTAAACTCTCTGAAACCCTGGAAATGCACCGTGCCCACCGAGATGCCACCTGTAGTTCCTTAGCAGTGACTCGTAAAATTCTTTATCTTTTTCACAATAACTATTTAAAGAGCTACACACACACACACACACACATACCACTATGGCAGTAGTTTTACTACTACAATTTGTTTTTTTAATCCTCACCCGAGGACATTTTTCCATTCTTGTTCAGATAGAGTGGGAGGGAGACAGAGAAACATCGACGTGAAAGGGACACATCGAGTGGCTGCCTCCGGCACGACCCCAACCAGGGCCAGGGACGAATAGCAACCAAGGTACGTGCCCTTGACTGGAATCGAACCCACGACTCATTGGTCCACGGGCTGACGCTCTAACTGCTGAGCCAAAGCAGCCAGGGCCAATTTAAGTTTTAAGAAAAGCAAATTTAAAAGTTTTAAAATCGGAGACTGATCCCCAGTTCTCTACACCGTGCCAGGCTCGGGGTCTCCCTGCCCCAGTGGCAAGGGCCCCTGAGCGGCCTGCCCGGGAGCCTCAAGGTCTACTGTGAGCGCCCTGCCCAGAATGTCGCTGTGCCGCTGGCTCCCATGTGCAGAGGACAGCAGGACAGGACCTCCACGCCCCCTCCTTCCGGCGCTCAGGGAGTTTACCACACTTTCAGATGAGGTTTTACAAGGAGTCACTGGTACTGAGAGTTTAAAGGGGTGAGACGCGCCCTGGCCGGTTTGGCTCAGTGGTTAGAGCGTCGGCCTGTGGACCTAAGAGTCGTGGGTTCGATTCCCATCAAGGGCATGTACCCTGGTTGTGAATTGGTCCCCGGCCCTGGCCCGGGTCGTGTGGGAGGCAGCCAGTCGATGTGTCTCTCTCACGTCGATGTTTCTCTCTCTCTCCCTCCCTCTCCCAATTCTGTCTGAAAATAAATAGAAAAATATCCTCAGGTGAGGATTTTAAAAAATAATAAAAGAAAAGGGGTGAGACGCTAGCAAGCAGTCTGCCCCCCTCCAGGGAGCCGGTCACAGGCTCAGGAGGGGCCAGCAGGAGGGGCCGCGCACGGGGGCCCGCGCACAGGGGACCCGCGCACGGGGGCCCGCGCACAGGGGGCCGCGCACAGGGGACCCGCGCACAGGGGGCCGCGCACAGGGGACCCGCGCACAGGGGGCCGCGCACAGGGGCCCGCGCACAGGGGGCCGCGCACAGGGGCCCCGCGCACAGGGGCCCGCGCACAGGGGGCCGGCGCACAGGGGGCCGCGCACGGGGGCCCGCACAGGGGGCCCCGCGCACAGGGGGCCCGCACGGGGGGCCGCGCATAGGGGGCCGGCGCACAGGGGGCCGCGCACGGGGGGCCCGCGCACAGGGGGCCGCGCACAGGGGCCCGCGCACAGGGGGCCCGCACAGGGGCCCGCGCACAGGGGGCCGCGCACAGGGGCCCGCGCACAGGGGGCCCGCACAGGGGGCCCGCGCACAGGGGGCCGCGCACAGGGGCCCGCGCACAGGGGGCCCGCACAGGGGGCCCGCGCGCACACCTGGTCGCAGTGGTTGGTGTGCCGGACGAGGAACCTCAGGAAGTTGAACCTGGAGCACTTCCGGATGAGGATGAGGTCGGAGGACCCGTCTCCCAGGTGGGCGGCCGGGGACAGGCCCCTGGGGCTCCGGGGACAAGCACAGGACATGTTTGCGGCGTTGATGGCCAGGAACTTCCCGCACACGACCTTCCACTCCTCCACCTCCTCTGAAGCAGGAGACAACGCGACAGGTCCCGTGAGAGGGCGGCACAGTGCCGGCTCCACACCCTGGGGCGGGCGCGCCCTCTCGTCCCGGCCACGCATCCGCCCGAACACCTGCAGCCCACCTGCCGCGGACACTGAGCGCACCGGGCGGAGGCCGCGCGCGCCTGGGGAGCTGTCCCTGGTCCGCAGGGGGACTTTGAGACAACGACTTAGAACAGGGTCACCTCCTCTGGCTGCGAGCTGAGAGGACCTGCACATTTCTACGTGACTGAGAAGATCTGAGGAGCAATAACTACTCGGTGACACGGGCGAGCCACAGGAAACTAACTGCAGGGTCACGGACAACCTGTGGGACAGGGCTGTGGCCTTCCCTTTCCGAGGGGCCACAAATCCCGAAGTCGGCACCGTGAGCGCTGCACGGGGGCTGCCGACCCGTTCCTGGGCGGCGCCGGGCAAAGGCGGCCTCTCCAAACCTCTGGTCCTCCGGGGCAGCGCGGGGGCGGGGCAGGGGGCGGGGCGGCGCGGGGGGGGGGGGGGCGGTTACAGCGCGGGGGCGGGGCAGCGCGGGGCGGGGCGGGGCAGCGCGGGGGCGGGGCGGGGCAGCGCGGAGGGCGGGGCAGCGCGGGGGCGGGGCGGGGCAGCAGGGGGCGGGGCGGGGCAGCAGGGGGCGGGGCAGCGCGGGCCCAGCACCTGAGCTCAGGCGCACAGCCAGCACAGCCAGGATGAGTCTGCCCAGGACCTCACCTGAGCTCTCCAAGCCGTACAGCGACCGCTTCTGCTCCTCCTCCAGCTGCTGCTTGCTCTGCCGGCAGACAAAGCACCTGGAAGACAAGACGCCACCCTTCTTCACTGCGGACAGCGCACAGTGGGGGCATTTGCGGCAGGGACCAGAGTGGTCAGTCCTTCGTGTGCAGTGAACGTTCAATGTCAAAGGCTCAGTTAAAAACACTTCTTTGGCCCGGCCGGTGTGGCTCAGTGGTTGCGTCGACCCATGCCCCGAGAGGTCGCTGGTTTGATTCCCCGTCAGGGCACATGCCCAGGTTGTGGGCCCCATCCCCAGTGGGGGGCATGCAGGAGGTAGCCAGTCTATGTTCTCTCTCATTGATGTTTCTCTCTCTCTCCCTCTCCCTTCTTTACTCTCTAAAATCAATAAAGAAGGGGGAAAAAAAACCACTTCTTTGACTCACGTCAGCATGTCCTTCTCTAAGATTGGTAAACGCTCTCAAAAAGCAAAGAGCACCCCACAAGGCCCCTGTGTGGGCCACCTAAGCGTGGCGGGCTGGGCCTCACTCGGCGTGGCGCTGGCTGGAGAACCAGACACGAGAGGCTCGGTTCCACCAGTGCATCCCCCCCTGAGCCCAGTCACTGTCCCAGGACAGAGGTTGTCAGTTATCTGTTCCAGCCCGGATCAAGCAGACAGGTACTCCGAACGTACTCCCAGGTCTAGAACACCCTGCAGTCCGGGCACCCCGGACGGGCACCCCTGCAGTCCCGGGCACCCCCGCGGTCCGGGCACCCTGGAGGGGAACCCCTGCAGTCCCGGGCACCCCTGCAGTCCGGGCACCCCGGAGGGGAACCCCTGCAGTCCCGGGCACCCCTGCGGTCCGGGAACCCTTGCACCCACACCACTGAACAGGACGAGCACTATGCTGGTTATCAACACCGTCTGCCTCTGACAGACCCAACTTTATGGTCTCAAGGTCTCCACTCAAAGGAAAGGACCAGGGAAGGGGGTCCGATGTCTGAATGACTTCACAGAAAAGCCTGGACCCTTCAAAACCCCACACCCTCTGCGTCCTCGGACCATGGAACAGGGACACCCCATTGTCACCGAGGGGCCACGGGGCACGTGACTGATTTTAGGACTATCCCGGGTTCTGCTCTAAACTGGGGGTCCCCCTGGTGGGAAGGAACTGCTGTGACTCACGCATGCGCACAGAGACCGCCGGCAGGTCAGGGGACAGGCCCTCAGCTGTGGCTGCCCTCAGCTCCTCTCCCTCTGTGCCCGCTCACTGCCCGGGTGCTGGCTGGGCTCGCCCTCCCTCACTGCTGGGCAGGCGCCCACCACAGCGCATGGGGCTAAGATGGGCCAGGGTCTCAGGTGGGGTGGGGCCGGGAGGCTCCCCGTGGTCCCTGCAGTGCCCGGTACACACAGCTAAAGTGGTCTCTGCGTTTCTCCCCTCAGACCCCCAGCGGGAGCTGGAGCAGCGCGATGTAAGCTCTCCACCCGGGACCATGTGGCCTGCACAGCGCCTCCCCTCCGGTCCATCCGGGGCGCCCTCTTTGGGGGCGCGCGTGAACGCGAGAGCACTACGCTAACCTGCGCTATCACTGGCACCAACTCCAGCACCTCCGACCCGTGGGAAAGGGCGTCGCTTTACTTCCCGACAGGCGCACACCCAACGTCCCGCTTTCTGCCCCCCGCTGGCACTGACACCCGCAGCCGTGCTCACCCGGCCCGGCAGGGCTTCCCGTCCCGCGGAGACCCCACCGTGTGCTGTGCCGGGAGGAAAGACACCGTGCCTTCGTAGCAGTGATGGGACAGGAAGGTCTTCAAACCTGAAAGAAAACCAGCCACAAGGTCATCTCGCGGTCACGACAGTGTGATCTTCAGCTCCAGAAACCTCTGAGAGGCCTTCTAGCAGTAGCGCCCCACAGGAGGGAGGGCACAGGCCGTCAGAGGGGACTGAGGGCCCGCCGCCCCCCGCCTGCCCACCGCGCTGGACCACACGTCTGGGTGCAGGGCCAGCGTGACGGAGCAGGATGGGAGCTCCGTGCTGGGCGCTGGCCACCCAGGCTGCGTGCTCTGACGAGTCCTGCCCGTGGCCCACTGTGGCGCAGTGTCTGCGTGACTGTGACACATTTCAGGGCAGACCCAACGGGTCCCTCCCTCTGCTCCTTCAAGACTGTCAGCATTGCTCCCGCAGCCCCCGGCCTGGCCCAAGCTCACCATGACACTGTTGGCACCTTGTTGGGACTCAGGACAAAGACCAGGGCAGCAATGCCACAAACTCCGCCCTGGCAAAATGCCCGTCCCTGCAGCACGCCGAGGCTGGGCAAAGCCACCCGGAGCCGGCCGGGCCCCCCACGTGCCCACGGCCCAGCACATGGCGTGAACCTGACCAGCTGTCTGGAGAAGGCCACCCAGCAGGACATAGTGGAGTGGGGCCTGAGGGCCATGGCGGGGTCCACGCAGTGTCCTCGAGTCTGACCATGACACCATGCCCCCAGGTCAATGCTGGGCTGCACTAGCCGTGGTCACATCTGGAGTGATGGGGGCACCACCGTATCCCCCACAAGATGCCTCCCTCCCTCTCTCCTTCAACACAGCGCCCAGGCCCTACCTGTCTGTCACATGTCGTCACCAGAGGGTGACCAGTCCTCGTACCACTGACAGGCTCCCTCAGCCTTGGCCAGTCAGACACAGCCGGTCTTTGTGCCCCCGGGCCTGGACCTGCCTGATCTGCTCTACCAGCGCCTAGCGTGTGGCTGGGCACCCAGGAGACGCTCAGTAACTACCCGTCCTGTCACCCCTGCTGTCCCCCTGGGAGACGCTCAGTAACTACCCATCCTGTGTCACCCCTGCTGTCCCCCTGGGAGACACGCTCAGTAACTACCCGTCCTGTGTCACCCCTGCTGTCCCCCTGGGAGACGCTCAGTAACTACCCATCCTGTCACCCCTGCTGTCCCCCTGGGAGACGCTCAGTAACTACCCGTCCTGTCACCCCTGCTGTCCCCCTGGGAGATGCTCAGTAACTACCTGTCCTGTGTCACCCCTGCTGTCTCCCGTCGCCCCAGGAGGACAACCTGCCAACTCAGTTCCTCCAGGAAGTGAAGGGTGGCAGCCAGACCCCCGCATGGGGTGGGAGGGCACGCTGACCCGTCTGCAGCTTCGAGCTCTGAGCAGCCCTGGACCGCAGCGTCCCCATTTCTGTGTCCTCAGACGGGGCCGCCTGCCTGTCCTGCTGGCACCCAAGGACCGCGATCCGGCTGCACCACCTGCACTCGCCTCCACAAGGCTGGACCCCTCCTGAGGACACCTGGCCGGCCTCGGCCTCGGGACGGGCAGCATGTGGGCCCAGGTGCGAAGGCAGGGAGACACCCTGGCCGGTGGGCAGAGGGGGCCGCCCGGGGGGCTCAGCGATCGTGGCCTCGGGCACCACGATGAGTCACCGGGAAAACAGCACCGGCCACTGAAACTCCTGGGGCTTCTCTAATTTCCTGATCATTGCTTTTCCTAATTGAGGTTTGACCTGGGCAATTTTTTATGTTTAGATTTTAAAGCCACACTGTCATTTTGATTTAAGGTATTTTCATGAATAAAACTCACCAAGTCACTGTTCGTTTCTCTCCTGAGAAAACGGTTCTGATTTTAGTACCTGGAATTATTCAGTTTAATTTAATACAGCTTCACCCAAAAGCACCAAGAGAGGGCAGTGCCCGGCTCGATGACGTCCCCTTAACGCAGCCAAGGAATTCACCCGAGTGACGTGGGCCGAACCCTGCACTCTGCCCTCTCACACGTCTTTTCTGCACGTAGCTGCCCGCGCCCTGAGCCACGCAGACTGCCAGTTCCGTGTGGCCCGGACGTGACCGCCGTCCAGATAAAGGGGGCCAGCCTGTGCCCACGGGAGGTCCTCCGGGCGCCAGGGATCTGCAGCTGCAGGGGAGCCCGTCCTCGGTTGGTCTGTTAAAGGGTGCCCACCGCTCGAGGGCACCATGCAGATGAGGTCACCAAGGTGTGTGGACAGTTCCCACGTGCCATCCTGAGTTACCTGAAAAGTCGTATCTGATGAGTCCCATCCAGCGCTTCTTCTCGCTGTCCTTGACGATGTCGCCGTAGAAACCGTACCCCAGCAGGGACACGGAGTACCGCAGCAGCGCGCCCTTGTGGTGCACCGAGGACACGTCCATGGGCAGCGAGTCCCCTGCGGAGAGAAGCCACGGGACTGGAAGCTGCTTCCCTCCCCGCGGCCGCACCTGTCCCCACCCAGAGTCCCGCAGCACTCAGGAGACTAAAACACAAATGACACTGCTCTCTGGGTGCCCTGCTCTAGGCAGACGACACGTTCGACTCAGAGTCCTGAAGCAGGCGGGAAAGCCTCTGGGCGGGACAAGCAAGCGTATGTCCCGAAGCGCGTTCCGTGTCACCGGTGGAAGAAGGCGGACTGACAGCGGGGACACCGTGTCTTTTAGAACACACAGTCACACACGCGATTTTGCAGAACAGCACTTTGGTGCCCTTGGGCCGTCCTGTCGTCAAGGACGAGGAAAGGGAGAGGGAGCCACATGGGGACAGCTGAGCGGCCGCGGCCACTCCTGTGTCCGATCCCCTAGTAGCCAGGGACGTGCACTGAGGAGCAGCGAGCCAGGCAGAGCAGACAGACAGTGAGACTGTGGCCCAGGAGGCCTGCCCGGCCGGCGACCAGGGGCTGAGCCAGGAACGGAGAGAAAGCGGGGAGCAGGGCACCACACAGACGTGGGACAGGTTGGGACAGAGCGGCAGAGGGCCGCCCGCTTGAGAACACACGTCCTCCAGCACGGGGACACTGAGGAGAGCCGGCCGGGTACGGGGTGCCGGGTGCCCCCCAAGGCTCTGGAAGGGTTCCGAGCAGGGTTTATGTTTTGAGGACCCCTCTGACGGTGTGGGAAGACGGGACGAGATGGCAGGTGGAGGGAAGCCACGCAGAGCCCTGCTGGCGGATGGCCCAGGGCGCGGAGGACAGTCACAGCCTCCGCTGTGCCCGGGCAGCGCCGAGCGGGACCCACCCACGACGATGTGCAGAGCTGATGTCTCCGCATCGTTGGCGCCGACCGTCGAGTAACACACACAGTCCGTTGACCCTGACGAGGAGAAAGAAGGCTCTTAATACCATCACCGTGACGTTTGTGATCGCGGTCGGTTTCCAATGAAGTGCGTGCTAAGCGGTTTCTTTTCCTCCAGGCTCCGGAGTAGATAAGGAATAACTGCCCTTTACCTACAGAATGACACTGGGAATACTGAGAGTAACTCATCAAGAACACTGAGACGGCCCTGGACAGTCTGGCTCAGCGGTTAGAGCGTCAGCCCACGGACCAGAGAGTCCCGGGTTCGGTTCCCGCTAAGGGCACGCACCTCGGTTGCAGTTTGTCCCTGGCCCCAGTTGGGGTCGTGTGGGTGGCAGCCAGTCGATGTGTCTCTCTCACATGATGTTTCTCTCTCTCTCTCTCTCTCTCTCTCTCTCTCTTCCTCCCTCTCTCCCTCCTGCTCTGTCTGAAGATAAATGCAAAAGTGTCCTCGGGTGAGGATAAA
Source organism: Tadarida brasiliensis (assembly GCA_030848825.1). Lineage (NCBI taxonomy): Eukaryota > Metazoa > Chordata > Mammalia > Chiroptera > Molossidae > Tadarida > Tadarida brasiliensis. Next base: position 2,483,315 of record CM061263.1, on the reverse strand, counting down.
AATATAAAAATAAAAAAAATAATAAAATAAAAAAACACTGAGACGGGCCTAGCAGTCATACCACGAGCTCCTTACGGAGTCTGGGACGCGGAGCCCCAGAAATGCCTGTGGCGGTCGGTGAAGACTTGGCTCGGCGCCCGCCCGGTGTGTCCCCTCAGAGGCACAGAGACGGCAGCTGCATCTCGGGGGACAGTGCACGGGCGGCATGTGGGGTCGCAGGAAAGCGCCACGGGGCCCCCACACCCCGACAAGCTCGCGCCGCGGTGGGTAGAGGACCGGAGTCCTGGCCCAGCCCACTGAGCACTCGCGCACTCGGCCGACGCAGCCAGGGCTCCCCTCCTCCCGCCGCATCTGTGAAGTGGGGGTGACGCAGAGCACCAGCAGCTACACCTGGACCCCGCGGGCGTGGCAGGGAAGCTACTGATGCTCCCTAGGTCCGTCCCGCTTCTAACTGGGTCAGAATCCAGGTCGCCGCTCTCAGCCCGAGTGGGCAGAGCCTCCCCCGGGGCACCATTTTACAACACAGATTCGGGAACCCACACCCCGAGGTTCTGACTCAACAGGTGTGGGATGGGGCTAAGCACCCGGAATTTGAACAGACCTGCTGAAGAGCTGGAAAACCCTGCTCTGGATGTCCCAAGAATCACCACGGGGCCCGGCCGGTGTGGCTCAGTGGCTGAGCGTCGACCCTGCACCGAGAGGTCGTCGGTTCGATTCCCGGTCAGGGCACATGCCCAGGTTGTGGGCCCGATCCCCAGTGGGGGGCACGCAGGAGGCAGCCAATCGATGTTCTCTCTCATCGATGTTTCTCTCTCTCCCTCTCCCTTCCTCTCTCTAAAATCAATAAAGAAAAAAAAAATTTGTTTAAAGAATCACCCGGTGGCAGTATCTGCCACTGCACAGCATTGCCACAGACCACGACCGGCCGGGGTGCAGGGTCGACGGGCACGGACGCTCAGCCACAGGCAGGGCCCAGAGCGACCAACAAGCCTCGCTGTGACATCGGTGAGGCCTCCGAGGTCACGGGTCCCAGCGGCTGAGTTGGACACAGAGCCTGGTCCGGCTTGCGGCCAGAGCGGAAGATCTTAATTGAATGATTTCATCTAGGCTGGCTGCGGCTCCGGACGGTAACTGACACACGCTCACGCATCGTAACGTGTATGTCTTTTGTTCAACTCGACTTCAGTGACATCTGATTCCAAAAATGAGCCAAAAAGTAAACAATTTTGAACAAATATTTAAGACTACAGGAGTGACTAATTCTCAAAATGTCATTAACGGAGTAAAACTACGGGTTTCAGAGTGTCTCCCACACCCTCACCTTCGTCATCAAGGGGCCCCAAAGGACAGGCACAAACAAGCCGCAGAAAAGCCAGCGTCACCGTGAGCCAGGCCCGAGGCGGAGTCCTCCAGGCCCCTGGACTCTCCGGAAGTGCCCAGAGCCATGTGCCCCCTACACCCTGCCGCGCTGTTTACACTCTTCACCACCGGCCTTTACGGCAACACGGCGGGACCCGGCCTGCACCCAACCAGAAGGAACTTGTACCGTCCTCGGTCAGGACACAGCGGCGGTGGCCAGACAAACCCAGGCCCCCGCAGCCCCTGTGGTTCTGGTCCACGCCCACCCCACCCTGACTGCTCGGTACGAGCAGAGGCTGGAAGGAAGCTGGAAGTCCTCCAAAGGAACTTCAAGGAGGGCTCGGTTCTGGGGAAAAGCAAGCGACTCTGACCACAGGACACCACCCTTTACAACCACAACAAAGACAGGCCCTTCCGACGACCCATCTCAGCCGGCGTCCTGGCGCCTGGGAGGTGTGGGCTGACCGGCCTTTCTGGTCATTGGTGCAGCCTGGGCCCCGCTCCCGGGGGCTGGAGGGACGCGGCCCACTGGTCCACAGTCCGAGTTCGCTCAGTAGAAGTAGCTGCAAACTCCAAGGACAGAGAGAGACGGTGCGGGGCCCACAGGCTCCTGGAGCCCAGGGAGGAAGCAGAGCTCCACTGGGGCCCTGCTCCTGGATCGGGGCACGCCTCCACTCTGCCATCCAGTCCCTCCCCGGCGGATATGGGAGGCAAACTGAGTTTCTAACAGCTCTCAGGAATTATTGTGCCGCAAAAAAATTTGTTAAGGAAGGTAATCAGCTAGCTCACTTCTGCTCAGAATCCCTCATGGGGCCACCGTCCCCCCTCTCCCTGCACCTCCCACCTCCGCTCTGCCTCTTACTCACCCAGCTCATGCCAAGGGCTCCCACAGCAGGTCCCAAAGCCCAGCTTGCTCCCGCCTCGGGACCTGTGCACACGCCACGCCCGCCTAGCCGGTCTCACCCCAGATGCAGAGCACTGCCCTCCCGTCAGGCCCCCCTGAGCACCTGCCTGGACCGGCATGTCCCCAGGCCCCCCGCCCCATGCTGCCCTTGTTTCTTATTTTCTCCCTCGCCCCCCCCCCGGCCCCGGCTCCGTGACTTGCTGCCTCGTCACTCCTGGGTCACACACGGAGCTGGTCCCCGGGGACGCTGAGACCTCTCTGTTGAGGGGAGGCACCGGGGACTGAGGGAGGGACCTGCCGGAGCTCGGGGGTCCTTCTGGTCGTGGATCCCTTGTGTTTTTGGTGTGAAGAGGCTGGTGTGGCTGACACTCGAGCCACAGACCACCGCTTCGAGTCCACGCAAATGTCCACACCCTCTCTCCCTTGTCCCTCTTGGATACAACTCCCCAAGTATTTCTTCGAAATCTGTTTGGCCCGGCCGCCGTGGCGCAGTGGTTGAGCGTCGTCCCATGGGAGAGGTCCTGGTTTGATTCCCGGTCAGGGCACATGCCCGGGCTGTGGGCTTGATCCCCAGCAGGGGGCGTGCAGGAGGCTGTTTCTCTCTCATATCGATGTTTCTATCTCTCCCTTCCTCTCTCTCTAAAAATATCAATAAAAACATTTATATTTTAAAAAAAGACATCTGTGCCCTGGCCGGTAAGGCTCAGCAGTTGGAGCATCGGCCTGCGGACCAGAGAGTCCCGGGTCCGGTTCCCGCTAGGCCCTAGCGGCTAGGGGCACGTACCAAAAAAAAAAAAAAAAGACATCTGTTTGGAGAAGACTTGGACAAAGAGGAAGGGCCAGCGCTAAACGTAAGGAGATCTGGATTGTTTGGGCGTCGTGACTCGGTTCAGGCATCGAGTCCTCAGAAGGCCCGTGACGCGCTCTCTGTGCTCCAGCCCCTGTGCAGCCCGGACGCTGCACTCCCACGGCCCGAGTCCGCGGCCCGCTGTCCCTGCGGGCGCCCCCCCTTCCCGTGCAGGACGCAGCTTTTCCGAAGCAGAGGCGGTGGAGCTCGGCTCCCGGGTGCACTTGGCCGGGCTCTGAATCCCGGGGCACTTTCCTCTGCTCAGGAGAGAGGCTGGGGATCAGCGGGCGTGTGGCTGGTCCCCCTCGGCTCCGAGCCCCGAGCCCCTGCAGGCCCGTGGGTGCCGCCGCTGCGCCTCCGGCCGCGCCCAGGCCTCAGGACTGAGGCTGCGTCTGCAGCTGACCGACGGTCTGCGGGTGTGTGTCAGGGGCAGGTGACACTCTCCTTCCTCCCAGCAGAGACCCCCTGTCCTTTCCTCACCAAGTTCATGGGCCGAGAGCTGACTCGCGGTACAGACGCCTTCCTAATGCGGGCTTTACCACTGTGCCGCCCCCACGGCCAGCAGTGTCCAGGACACGACACCACGGCTCCGAGGGGCCGCCGTCTCGAGAAACACGTCCACCAGCACGGACGCTGGACTAGGACCCAGGTCCATGCAGGAAAGGAGCAGACAGCCTTGAGACGAGCACCTGGACTCTAAGTGCATGTGTCCCGAGGACGGTCAACACCATCTGGGTCCCCAGGACCCGATTCCCCACCGACTGCTCCCCAGAGTGCTGGAGGCCTAGCTCCAATCACCGGCTTAGGGAACCCCGGAGCCACGTCTCGGGGTCTCCATCCGAACTCTCATCCCCATCCTGATTCCTCGTCTTGACCCCACCAGGCTGCCGAGGCCAAATCACCAGGTCGTCCTTGGTGCCTCCCTGGCTCTTCCTCCTCCCTCCAATTCCCATTCCGCCCAAACCATGCCCGCTTCTCTGCCAACCACATGCCCACCGTCCACCACGTCCAAGTCTCCGGCGTCGCCCCTGGGACTCGGGCGACTGTCTCCAGCTGCTCCCAGAACGGAACGTGGGGCCTGGTCTCCCAGCCCAGTCAGAGGCCGTCCTGCTCACCTGAGACCTCCTCCCCTGCACCTCCCTGCCCTTCTCCTGTCCCCTCCGTGACGCCACCCCCGCACCTCCAGCCACACTGGCCCCTTGTCCTGAGTGCACAGCCTGTCCACATTGCCCCGTGTACCAGCTGACCCTCAGCGTGGCCCCCTGTCCACGCCTGGAGGGACCTCACCTGTCACCTCTCAGAGAGGCCTCCTGGCCCCTCACCAGAACCCCCACCAGCAGCACCTGTCCTCATAGCACCGTGGGAGGCCCCTCGTGCCCAGGCTGGTGTCTCCAGGCTTCTCCTGGGCAGAGGTCACATGCGTCTGGATTTCTGCTGAGCCCCAAGGTGCAGAGCGCACCTGCTCCTGGCTCGGGGCCCCAGGCCAGCACGCGCCTGCCCAACCTGGGGAGCGAGTAAGCTGTTCCCAAATCTCAGTAGCTCCGGGCTCGGGTGTCACTGCCACCGTCAGCAAACGGTGACAACAGACACAAAGGGACGCTAGACAAGAATGCAGAGCATAGAACTCACGTAGTCCAGAACACACCACGCACAGAAGCCTGACTTGGAGAAGAGGTTATAAAACTAACCAAGGGTAAGTACGTGTACCAGGTAAACAGTACTCTGGTCCATGAGGAAAGACCTCCGACAGTCGGCCGAGGGGTCCCTGCTCCCTGACCCTCCACGCCCTCTGGGTGACCCCTGGCCTCACCCAGGACTTCGCATCTTTATCAGGACACTGAAGGCCTGACTTCAGAGGGCTGCTGTGAGAACAAAGCCCGTGATGAGCGTCCAGGAATGTTTGCCCGGAGCCTGACCCGCGGCCGCCCAGACCCCAAGCCAGACGGAGCCGCCTCACCCCTGCTGAGTCAACCCTGAGCCAGCAATGAGAGGCCTCGCCTGTTATGTGGCTTTACACTGTGACTGTTCAAAGACCAAGGCGCTGCACAGGGACGCAAACCCCGAGCCAGTGCCTTCGGGTCACGGCCCACGGGGTGACAGCCCTGCCCCCTGCACCCCCACACTCCCTCCTGGGTCCTGTCTGACGCTCCATCCCTGGCGCCCCAGCCCCTCTGTCTCATCCCCACCAGGTCTGAGCTACGGACCTGCCTGCTCCGGGAATGTGTTCTGGGTCGGAGCTACGGACCTGCCTGCTCTGGGACTGTGTTCTGGGTCCAAGCTACGGACCTGCCTGCTCCGGGACTGTGTTCTGGGTCCGAGCTACGGACCTGCCTGCTCTGGGACTGTGTTCTGGGGCGGTCGGCTCAGTGAACCCCTCCCGGAGCAGGGACCGATCCCCAGCTCCAGGCTCCCAGCACCTGGCAGAAAGCAGGGTTTCGGGCAGCAGGACAGGATTCCTTCCAAACATGCCTGTGACCCTTTGGTCACTAACCATTGCTCTAAAAAGTAGCAATACTTGCGTGGTGAGAAAATCCCACTTAACTACAAAGAAACCTGAAGGAAGAACCAGAACTGTGTCCCCAGTGTGAGCGCCCAGTGGCAGGAAGTCTGCTGACAGAGAAGGTCCTGAGCCGTCCTGAATTCATTACAGCGGCGAGGGGAGGGCTCGTCAGTTAACCGTGGGCCAAACCAGCAAAAGGCAGGCCCGCTCCCGAGCGCACGATGGCATCACAAGCTTCCAGGCAGCTACTTCCAGGGGTGCCTACAGAGGGGGGCGGGTGCCCTCGGCCCCCAGGTCCTTGATCACACAGGAGCCGCGGACCCTGCCGCCCCTCCCAGAACCAGCCCCCGTCCCTGCCCACAGCTAAAGGAATTCCTTGCCGACGGGCCTCCACCTCCTCCCCAGGTGCCAGGTGAGAGCAGACTGGCCTTCCCACCGAGCCCGCTGGCAAGCCCACCCCTGCCCACGGCCCTCTTTCTCGTCAGCAGCAACCCAACAAACTCTCTCTCTCTTTCTTTTATTTTTTTTATTGACTTTCTTTTTATAGAGAGAGGAAAGGAGAGAGAGATAGAAACATCGACGAGAGAGAAACATTGATCGGCTGCCTCCTGCACGCCCCCCACTGGGGATCAAGCCCGCAACCCGGGCATGTGCCCTGACCGGGAATCAAACCAGGACCTCTCAGTCCATGGGACGACGTCGCTCATTCCACTGAGCCACACCGGCAGGGCACAAATCCTCTCTTTGAAAAGACTTTCATCAGGGAAGTTGGCCTGTCTGTGTCACAGGCACTGAGTGGCCCTGGCATGGGCACTGGGCACGGGCGGGCGGCCGGCCTACCTGCGGGGATGATGCCGATGCGCAGCTGGCTGGGCACCAGGGCCGCCCGGGGCTCGTTCTGGTCCACGCCGGCGATCCTCTGCGTCCGGCCGATCAGCCCGTGCAACACCTCGCTGAACATGCCGTCCCCGCCGACACAGACGACCCTGTGGGCGCGACACGGGTGTGAGGGTCCCCACTGCCACCCGTCCCCACCACTGCCTCTCCATGGTCCTCAGGGCGCCCCTGGGAGGGGCAGCGTGTGCCTGGGCGGACAGGCGGCCTGCCTCCCCTCCCTGAAGCTGGTGGGCCCCCCTCCACCCCCCACTCCGCCTTCTGGAGCAGCCTGCTCATGCTTCCCGCAGTCAGACCTTTCCAGACCCGGGTCAGTGCCCAGCCCTGACGACACACTTCGGACGCCCGTCACGGCCACCAGGAGGCCGAGGCTCCCAAAGGCCATCGAGGACAGGACTGGGATCAAACCCGCCGTACCCCTCACTGCAGGGAAGTCACCAGTCCTGGGCCCCGAGCCTGTCCTTCCCTTCAGGCCTCGCCGCTAAACCACCACCAGAAAGAACAATACTGACACAGCCTCCCCACCACCACCACCAAGGGCTCCAGGAGCTGGCCCACGCCCAGCAGGCGCGCTGGAAGCTGGGCCTCTGGCAGGTGGCAGCAGCTCCTCCCTGCTGGTCCCTCCCAGTCCCCGACCCCGTGACTCCTAAGTCTGCTTCCCAGAACCCCCCTTCCGGGTCGCTGTGCACACTTCTGGTGTCCCCAGGGGCGCAGGCGCCCACGTGGGAACCCCAGCTCTGCCTCCTGCAGCCTTCCGGCAGGGCTGACACAGAGGTACAACGACACTCATGGCAATGAGCCCCAGCAGGCCAGGATCAGATCCTGGCCATCCGAGCCCTCAGCTGCCCTTTAACCTTCCCACTGGCCAGACGCGAGGGGGCCGACTTGCCTCAGCGCACACCCCACATCGTCAGCTTCGAAACCTGCTTCAGCTCCTCACCTCAGACCTTGACCCCACCACGGGTACTTGTGTTAGGAACCCGTGTGTCTTCGTCAAGGGTCGGTCGCTGGGGCCCGTCAATTCCCCCCAGACGTCCTGAAGACCAAGCCCTCTGCCACTGTCCAGCCAGCTCCTGCCCACACCCAGAACCTCCCTCGGTCCCCCTGGGTCCAATCCCTCCTCAGGGCTACTCGCCATGTGGCTTCCTTTCAAAACACAGGCCAGATCCCGTGGCAACTCTACTGTGACCTTCCCATGGGTCCTCGCCACCTTTCCGGGCACCACGTGCCAGTCCTGCACGCCAGGCAGAGGAAGCTGACTGCCTGGAGCAGACATGCCAGCGGGTACGGGCAACACAAACGCAAAGTCACCCAAGGGGCACACAACGGGCACAGCACCCCTTCTGTGTCACTGTAGCCAGAAACGCACGGCCAGGGTCTGACCGAGAGGAGACATCACACAGACCCAGACATGACACCGCTGCTAAGTAACGGGCCTGAGACAGCACGTGCTACAAAGTAAGGGCCGGCACTCGGCCACCCAGCGAGGCCCAGCTGCTCCGGACTCAGAAGCCTGGAGACAGGACGGACGGAGGGCAATGCAGGGGCCGGAGGTTTCTTCTGCTACAAATAAGTGACAGGGCAACTGGCAGAAGCTGAGTTAGGACAGCAAACAGACAACGGTATCGGCCTTGACCTCCTGGGCTGAATCACTGGTTCGGTTCTGTAGAGACACCGTTGTTCTCAGGAAATATTCATGGACGTATGCATGAACAACACACAGTGCGTCTGATCACGTCAACAACATGCGTTCACATGACCCTATGCAGGTAGTAAGACCGATGGGAAAACGCAAATCCACTAGACAATGGTCCTCTCCAGGGGCAGAAGAACAAGAATGCGAGAATCTGAGTTTTCTGCCTCGTTTTCTTCAAGCAGCGTGTTTCCTGTTACAATGAAAAGGCGAGGCAGGGAGCGAGTGGAGACGGACGGTGGACCGCCCGATGAGAAGGGAACACCCGACGAGAAGGGAACACCCGACCAGAAGGGAACACCCGACCAGAAGGCGGAACACCCGACCAGAAGGTGGGACGCCCACGAGAAAGGAACACCTGACCAGAAGGTTGAACATCCACGAGAAGGGGGAACATCCACGAGAAGGGGGAACATCCACGAGAAGGGGGAACATCCACGAGAAGGGGTACACCCACGAGAAGGGGTACACCCACGAGAAGGGGTACACCCGACGAGAAGGTGGAACACCCATGAGAGGGGAACACCTGACGAGAAGGGGAAACACCCGACGAGAAGGGGGGACACCCACGAGAATGTGGAACACCCCACGAGAAGGGGGAACACCCGACGAGAAGGGGGAACACCCCACGAGAAGGGGGAACACCCACGAGAAGGGGGAACACCCACGAGAAGGGGGAACACCCCACGAGAAGGGGGAATACCCAATGAGAAGAGGGAACGCCCACGAGAAGGGGGAACACCCACGAGAAGGGGGAACGCCCACGAGAAGGGAACACCCAAGAGGAGGGGGACCGCCCACGAGGAGGGGGAGCGCCCACGAGGAGGGGGAACCCCCAGGAGAAGGGGGAACGCCCACGAGGAGGGGCTGCCCCGAGTCAGGTGCGGTGCACTCACCCGTCGTAGTTATCCACGTTCATCTCGTACAAAGCCTCCTTGGCGTGGTTGGCACGTTCAGTGACTGCAGGAGAAATCACGTGACGTCAGACGTTATACTCAGAGCCGTGAACCCCCCAACACCAAGGGCACACACACCACTCTCTGAAAATGAGGTCCCGTAAACCCTTCCGGAGGCCTTCGCGGAAGAAGTCCCTGCTCAGATGGAACCAAGTCCTTCTGGAGACGGAATTGTGGGGCCGCAACAGAAGGTGACCCCCCATACAGAAACACCCGTGGGTGAGACAGCGCATTCTTGGCACCTAATTGCCAATCAATAATGGCTTTTTGGAAAGAAACTACTCTCCTGTTTTACAGTTTTCCCTTATTATCCAAGTTACTTTGAAAATTTTAGAAAACACGGAACTAGTCCAGAGCCTGCATACACCACAGGAGACACAGAAAACCCGGTGACATTCTACCGCGTGCACAATTTCGCATCCCTGTCTGCCCAACGTCACAGCACAATTGCTTTTTTATCTCTAAAAATTCTTGCCCTGGCCAGTCTGGCTCAGCAGTTAGAGCGTTGGCCTGCGGACCAATGAGTCGTGGGTTCGATTCCGGTCAAGGGCACGTACCTCAGTTGTAGTTCATCCCCGGCCCTGGTCAGATCGTGCGGGAGGCAACCCAGTCGGTGTGTGTGTGTGTGTGTGTGTGTGTGTGTGTGTGTGTCTCTCTCTCTCTCCCTCCCTCCCACTCTATCTGAATATAAACAGAAAAATATCCTCGGGTGAGGATTTAAAAAAATTTTATTTGTAAAGCCTGGCCGGTGTGGCTCAGTGGTTGAGCGTTGACCCATGCACCAAGAGGTCGCAGGTTTGATTTCTGTCAGGGCACATGCCCAGGTTGTGGGCCAGATCCCCAGTGGGGGGCATGCAGGAGGCGGCCAATCAATGTTCTCTCTCATCGATGTTTCTCTCTCTCCCTCTCTCTAAAATCAATAAAGGAAAACAAAATCTTTGAAAAGACCTTTTGAAAAAACTACACACTATTCGTTCAGATTCACCACAATTTATCTTCCTGTTTCCTGTTTGGGGACATTTAAGTTATTTCCAGTGTTTCACTTTATAAAAGCTGGCAATGGACAGCTGACTGTGTTCCCGGGAAAGACTGAGAAAAGGAACCAGCGGCCCATCAGCAAACGCTCTTGCGTAAGTTCCCACGAGCCGCTCACAGGCCGTCTCCTGGGGCCCGTCTCCCGGTGCCCGTCTCCCGGTGCCCGTCTCCCGGGGCCCGACTCCCGGGGCCCGACTCCCGGGGCCCGTCTCCCGGGGCCCGACTCCCGGGGCCCGTCTCCCGGGGCCCGTCTCCCGGGGCCCGTCTCCCGGGGCCCGTCTCCCGGGGCGCGTCTCCCGGGGCCCGACTCCCGGGGCCCGACTCCCGGGGCCCGTCTCCCGGTGCCCGACTCCCGGTGCACATCTCCCGGGGCCCGTCTCCCGGGGCCCGTCTCCCGGTGCGCGTCTCCCGGGGCCCGTCTCCCGGGGCCCGACTCCCGGTGCCCGTCTCCCGGTGCCCGACTCCCGGGGCCCGTCTCCCGGGGCCCGTCTCCCGGGGCCCGTCTCCCGGTGCCCGTCTCCCGGGGCCCGTCTCCCGACTCCCGGGGCCCGTCTCCCGGGGCCCGTCTCCCGGTGCCCGACTCCCGGGGCCCGTCTCCCGGGGCCCGTCTCCCGACTCCCGGGGCCCGTCTCCCGGTGCCCGACTCCCGGGGCCCGTCTCCCGGTGCCCGACTCCCGGGGCCCGTCTCCCGTGCCCTCCTGGTGTCGAGAGCCTGCTCTGAAAACTCGGAGTCACAAGCTAGTATCGCATTCTGTTCCTTAAAATGTCACTTACTGGAAAAATTATTTCCAACACATTAATCGCTTGTATCTCTTTCTTGCGAGAATGTTCTGTCTGTGATCTTTATCCTGTTACCTTCACAGTGTTTTTCTTGAGTGCTTTAAATGCTAGGACTTGGCTGGAGAAGTCTACATTCCTTATTCTGATTTGTGTAAAATAATCTCGTAGGATAGCCCTGGCTGGCGTGGCTCAGTGGTTAAAGCGTCAGACCATGCACCGAAGGGTCATGGGTTCAATTCCCGGTCAAGGGCATGTACTTGGGTTGCAGGTTCATTGCCCAGCCCCTGTAGGGGTGTGTGATGTGTCTCTCTCACATTGATGTTTCTCTCTCTCTCTCTCTCTCTCCCTCCCTCCCTTCTACTCTCTCTAAAAAATCAGTGGAAAAAATATGCTCCGGTGAGGATTAACAAACACATAATAATCATCTCGCAGGATAAAAACCTCGAGGGACCACATTCGACTCATTCTCCAATTCATTCGTCTGGATCAACAAACCGTCGCGCTTACCGATGACCTCGGTGGAGATGGCGGCCAGCGCGAACAGTGGTGCCACTTTCCGCTCGTAAATCCGCTGGCCTCGTCCTTTCCCTCCGTACGGGTTGATGAAAACCAGCAAGTGCCTGGGTCGATGTGCTGCAACACAGTGACGCGTGAGTCACCAGGGACAGAACGCACGAGCAACAGAGTCACGGAACACACTCAAACCACCGCCATCTTAGAGAACCCTGCTCAGACCGCCTGGGAAAGGGCCTTTTACGTTCAGGGACAGCTCGAAGGAGTCTCCCCACCTGTGCGGAGGGGAAAGGGACACCTGTGCCCGGCGGTGCTCTGCCCGCCTGGGGACGTCCGGGTCCCAGGAACTCCCTTCCCTGGTGAGGGTCCCGGGAGACGTCCGTTCCGGGAGGCAGCAGCTCCTTCTCCTTCGTGAGAAGTGAGTGAATTTGCAAAGGACACGGAGAACGAAGCAGATGTCGGAGGATCGTTAGGAGAGAGAGACAGACAGACCACAGGCACAGCAAGAGCGTGACGTGCAGCTGGATGGACAGATGGATGGACAGCGAGATCCCAGGGGGCCTCCCAGGCCCTGGTCCCAGCGGCCTCCAACACCGGGGTCTCCCAGCTCACCCCTGTTTTCTCACAACTTCCACATTTCTGTTGGGGTCAGTTCAAGTAGATTCTGATACTTACAAAAACAAATTTAACTAGCAAATCAATGAAAGTAGCAAGGAGGTCTATACCCACGAAAACTGAACACTAGGTCCACACGAGTCCGGCCCACGGCGCTCACAGCAGCACCCCTCACTGAAGCCAAGAGTGAAGCGGTCACCCGCTGAGGCCCAGACCCAGGCGTGGTGGTCTCCGCAGTGCCATGTTATTCGGCGACAGAAAGGAACAGCTCTGACACAACGACCCACACGAATCCATCTCAAAACCACGGTGCTGAGAGACAAGCCTTACGCAGAAGAGCTCAGAGTCCGGGACCCCATCTACCAGAGTCCCAGAGCCCGCAAACTCTCAGCAGGCAGAAACACCGGCTGCAGGCTGCCGCCGGCCCCTGGTCGGGTCCCGAGGAACGCTGGCGGCGTGAGCCTGAGCGGAGCCGGGTTACACAGGTCTCCACGTTTCGGAACTCACGGGTTGAACAATCTGCCCGTTTCACTGCATGTGAAGCCCACCCCGGAACTGTGGGTGCTGACCTGTAGTTGGGGTTCCCACGCGGAGTGTTAAAGGAGGACAATCCCGATGTCTGCCACTTACTTTGAAACAGAAAAGGAGCCCGGCCGGTGTGGCTCTGGATGGGGCGCTGTCCCATGGACTGAGAGGTCCCAGTTCGATTCCTGGTCAGGGCACATGCCCGGGTTGGGGCTCGATCCCCAGTGGGGAGCACGCAGGAGGCAGCCAATGGATGTTTCTCTCTCGTCGATGTTTCTCTCTCTCTCTCTCCAAAATCAATAAAATTAAAAAAACACACAGAGAAGTATGACCACCCAGTGAACGGACACAACAGACATTGACAAGGCAGTTTGGGCAACATAACAACTGCAGGCTCTGAGTGGTGGGCACATAACCGTTCACTGCACAGTTCTCTCAGCCTGCCTGCACGCTTGGAAATCTTCCTAATAAAATACTGGGGGAAACATACAATACAGAAAATCAACAAGGCCAAAAGTTGGTTCTTTGAAAAGATTAATAACATTGATAAATCCCTAATAAGTCTGACAAAGAAAAAGGGAGAGCCCTGGCCAGTTTGGCTCAGCAGTTAGAGCGTCGGTCTGTGGACCAAAGGGTTGTGGGTTCGACTCCAGTCAAGGGCACGTACCTGGGTTGCAGGTTCGATCCCCAGCCCTGGTCAGGGTCGTGCGGGAGGCAGCCAGTTGATGTGTGTCTTTCACGTAGATGTTTCTCTCTCTCTCTCTCTCTTTTCCCCTCCCTCCCTCCCTTCGATTCTATCTAAAAATCAATGGAAAAATATCCTTGGGCGAGAATTAACCAAAAGAAAACGAAAGAAAGAGAAAACACACATGACCAGTGTCAGGAACGAGAAAGGGGACGTTACTCCAGAACCTACAAATATGACAAGGAGAGCGAAAGGACCTAGTCATAAATGGGTGTCAGTAAGTCTCTAAACTGGGATGAAACAGACAAATTTCTCAAAAAATACCATTTACCAAAACTAAGAAATGAAACAGAAAATCTGAATAATCTGCTATCTGATAAAGAAACGGACACCGTTAATAAAAACCTTCCCACAGAGGAAACACAGGCCCAGCATAGTTTCACCAATTAACGCTCCCAAATATTTAAGAACAAAGTAGCCACGTTACGGAACGTCTCCCGCAGAGCGGGAAAGGGGCTGCTCGCGGTGCGTGTCAGCACCGGACGCCTGGCCGCGGGGCCGGACGCAGGCGGGACGTTCTCAGGAGGGAGACTCACGGGCCTGCCTCTCCCCGGGCCTGGTCGCGGGAATTCTAACCCAAACCTCAGCAAGCCGAATCCAGGAGCACGTAAAAAGGAAATCCAGCACGCGCCACTGGGGCTTACTGCAGGACCACAGGCTTTTCTACAAAGATGCATCGATGTGCTTCGACACACTGGCGCAAAAAGAGAACCACACGATGGCCGCGCGGGTGCAGAGAGAGAACCACACGATCGCCGCGCGGATGCAGAGAGAGAACCACACGATCGCCCCGCGGATGCAGAGAGAGAACCACACGATCGCCCCGCGGGTGCAGAGAGAGAACCACACGATCGCCCCGCGGGTGCAGAGAGAGAACCACACGATCGCCCCGAGGATGCAGAGAGAGAACCACACGATCGCCGCGCGGATGCAGAGAGAGAACCACACGATCGCCCCGCGGATGCAGAGAGAGAAGCACACGATCGCCCCGCGGATGCAGAGAGAGAACCACACGATCGCCCCGCGGGTGCAGAGAGAGAACCACACGATCGCCCCGCGGGTGCAGAGAGAGAACCACACGATCGCCCCGCGGGTGCAGAGAGAGAACCACACGATCGCCCCGCGGGTGCAGAGAGAGAACCACACGATCGCCCCGCGGGTGCAGAGAGAGAACCACACGATCGCCCCGCGGGTGCAGAGAGAGAACCACACGATCGCCCCGCGGGTGCAGAGAGAGAACCACACGATCGCCCCGCGGGTGCAGAGAGAGAACCACACGATCGCCGCGCGGGTGCAGAGAGAGAACCACACGATCGCCGCGCGGGTGCAGCGAGAGAACCACACGATCGCCCCGCGGGTGCAGAGAGAGAAGCACACGATCGCCCCGCGGGTGCAGAGAGAGAAGCACACGATCGCCCCGCGGATGCAGAGAGAGAACCACACGATCGCCCCGCGGATGCAGAGAGAGAACCACACGATCGCCCCGCGGATGCAGAGAGAGAACCACACGATCGCCCCGCGGATGCAGAGAGAGAACCACACGATCGCCGCGCGGATGCAGCGAGAGAAGCACACGATCGCCCCGCGGATGCAGCGAGAGAAGCACACGATCGCCCCGCGGATGCAGAGAGAGAAGCACACGATCGCCCCGCGGATGCAGAGAGAGAAGCACACGATCGCCCCGCGGATGCAGAGAGAGAAGCACACGATCGCCCCGCGGATGCAGAGAGAGAAGCACACGATCGCCCCGCGGATGCAGAGAGAGAAGCACACGATCGCCCCGCGGATGCAGAGAGAGAAGCACACGATCGCCCCGCGGATGCAGCGAGAGAAGCACACGATCGCCCCGCGGATGCAGAGAGAGAAGCACACGATCGCCCCGCGGATGCAGAGAGAGAAGCACACGATCGCCCCGCGGATGCAGAGAGAGAAGCACACGATCGCCCCGCGGATGCAGAGAGAGAAGCACACGATCGCCCCGCGGATGCAGAGAGAGAAGCACACGATCGCCCCGCGGATGCAGAGAGAGAAGCACACGATCGCCCCGCGGATGCAGAGAGAGAAGCACACGATCGCCCCGCAGATGCAGAGAGAGCATCTCTGGAGTTCAACACCCATTCCCGACCGAAAGAAACAAACTCTCAGTAAACTCGTTTTAGGAAGAAACTTCCTTAATCTGTTTTAAAAAAAAAATTTTTTTTCTTTATTGATTTTAGAGAGAGGAAGGGCAAGGGAGAGAGAGATAGAAACATCAATGAAAGAGAACATCGATGGGCCGCCTCCTGCATGCCCCCGACTGGGGATCGGGCCTACAACCTGGGCATGTGTGACCTGGGAAACTGGCGACCTCTTGGTGCATGGGTCGATGCTCAACCACTGAGCCACACCGGCTGGGCCATTAATCTGTTTTTTAAACCTATTAAAACCTAAGAAGCCTCATTCTTGACACTGAAATCTTGAAAATGTCCCCGAGATCAGGACCAAGAGCATGCCCCCCAGTGGACATCCAAACAGGGGCAGAATTGGAGGGAAAAGCCACAAAAGGCATCAGGGCTGAGGTGGAAGAAACAGGCTGACATTCTTAACAGGTGACAAGGAGAGTCCCCTGACGACTAAAATTAGTAAGGGAGGTGAGCAAAGTCATTGCATGCAAGGTGAAATACAAAATTAGATTACATTTCTATACACAAGTAACAGACAAATAAAAGACAAAATGGTGGCGGCACGGAGCCCGGGGAGAGGACAGTCTTTCCCACCCACGGCACGGGGTCGGGCGCATGTCTCCACGTAAAGAAAATGAACCTCACGCCACATACAAAAGTCAGTGCCGGTCGGGTGGTGGATCTCCACGTGCAAAGTTAGAGAAGAAAATACCTCCTGGCCTTGGAGCAGGCAAAAGATGTCCTCCTGACCACAGGGTTTGACAGCGAGGTAAGCGGGACGACGTTCCAGTCGAGGCTGTGCCCACGGGGGACGCCAGGCCGCCGGGGAGAGGCCCTGCCCGCCGCAGATGCAGCAAAGATCCCGACCCGCAGCAGGGGAAGAATTTCCACACGTCGTTAAGAAAGACAGCCCAACGGAAAACTGGACACAGGACTTGAACAGACACCTCAGATTTCCAAATAGCCCATAAACAGAAATGTGTTTCTCAACTTCATCAGCTGCAGGGAAATGCACATTACCGCCACAACCGAGACGTCGAACACCCACCAGAGAGGCTAAAACGGTAAGGCGTGGTTCAGACGCGGGGCAGCCAGACGGATGCTCACCGACGGCAGTGTCTCTGGACCCCCACGCTGGGACCGGCAGGCCACGTCTCCTGAGGTTGGACACATGCACCATCTGGCCCAGGAACCCTGTCCCAGCTTGGCGCCCAAGAGAAGTGTGAAGGTGCCCCACACGGGGGCTCCCAGTGCCCACCAGCAGCATCGTGGATGAAGAAACACACGTTCACACCACAGAGGACCGTGCGGCCACCACAGCCACCCAGCACAGCGTGGCTACATCTCTCAAACGGCACATGGAGCCCGAACTCCGGACAGAGCTGATGCTGTGGGCACCACACCTGGCTGGTCCTCGGATTAGAAAATGTGCACCGTGCCCTGGCTGGTTTGGCTCAGTGGGTAGAGCGTCGCCCGTGGACCAAAGAGTCTCGGGTTTGATCACGGTCAAGGGCGTGGACCTCAGTTGTGGTTTGGTCCCCAGGCCTGGCTGGGGTTGTGCGGGAGGCAGCCAGTCGGTGTGTCCCTCTCACATCGATGTTTCTCTCTCTCTCCCCCTCACTCCCACTCTATCTGAAAAAAAATCAATGGAAAAATATCCTCAGGTGAGGATTTTAAAAAAAAGAAAATGTGTACCAGTCACAGTGACGCATCACCTCCAGCTTGTTAGAGGAGCTGTGAGAGGAGGAGGGAAGCAGAGGTCACCACAGCACACACACACACACGTACACATGTTGGTACACTTACACATGTATGCACACAGGCACGCCACACACACATACACATGCACACTCACACACATGCACACACATACACACGCATGCACGCAGGCACCACAGCCACTTGGTCGTTCTCTAACTATAAAGGCCGCACGTACTCAGCTTGTCCAGCTGCTCCCGGAGGGTCTGCATCCACAGGTGACACAGCTGCTCATCGGCACCGCAGAAAGTCACCTGCGCACACTTCCAGCGGTGGCGCCGGGCTCTCTTCACACAGTGCACTGCGCGGACGGAAACAAGCGCCTTAGTTCCCAGCCCCTGACCTCCAGGACCCCCTGCAGGCTCGGAGCTCCAGGTGCCACGAAGCCCGTCCCTGCTGACGGGGAGGACTGCCAAGGTGCACTGGGGAAAGTCCTATTTCTCCGTTCTTTTAACCCATGTGAAAAAACAGCCCTGGCCCGTTTGGATCAGCGGTTAGAGCGTCGGCCCGTGGACCAATGAGTCACGGGTTTGATTCCGGTCAAGGGCATGTACCTCAGACGCAGTTCATCCCGAGCCCTGGTCAGGTCGTGCAGGAGGCAACCACTCGATGTGTCCCTCTCACTGGTCTGGGCCCCAAGGCGAAGGCAACTAGATTCCATTTTATGTAGGCCCCTTGGTTAAGGCGACTAAAAGACTCCATTTTGTCACCAATAGACCTTCCTCGATATTCTTCCAATAATAGGTTAATTACCCCTAGACGGAAAGGAATATTGCCCAAGATTATAGTTGCCCCATGAGTTGGGAGGCATTTGCAGTTTCCTGAGTATAGGTACTTGTGCCTGTCGTGAATAATGCTAATTTTGACTTCTGTGGTCTCTGTCACTCCCACTATTATACTGGTTCCCTGAGGGGAGGGGGCAAAAGGAGGAGGGAGTTTTTGTCTTTAAAATGAGACGAGTAAGAAGAATCTGGGATGCTGATCTGAGGGGAAACTATGCCCTCCGCAGCCCGCTGGCGAAATAAAGTGCTCCTGTACAATTCGGCCGTGCGTCTCTGGTTATCTCGCCGTCAGGTTATAACATCACACCGATGTTTCTCTCTGATTCTCTCCCTCCCTCCGTCCCACTCTATTTGATAATAAGTAGAAAAATATCCTCAGGTGAGGAATAAAAAAAATAATAAAAATAAAGGAAAGAAAAGATGATCAACACCAAAACATTAATTAAAATCAGATCGAGGAAAATGATACAAGGGGGTCTGTGTACAGATAAACCAAGGAGCCCTGGCCAGTGTGGCTCAGGGTTAGAGTGTAGGACCGTGCACCAAAGGTTTGCAGGTTTGATCCTCGGCCCAGGCCAGGTGCCTGCAGGAGGCAACCAATCTCTCTCTCTCTCTCTCTCTCTCTCTCTCTGCCCCCTCTCTGCCCCCTCCGTCCCTCCCTTCCACTCTCTCTAAAAGTCAGTGGAAAAATAGCCTCGGGTGTGGATTGACAACAAACAAAAGATAAACCAAGGGAACACTGAATTTGTTAAACGAGTGACAAAAAGCCCCCTTTCCGTAACCAGAGGGGTTAATGAGGAACTGTGGGCGCAGACTTACCTGTGAAAGCGAAAGGCGTCTCCATTTTCTGCCATTTCCCGCTGCCGTAGTGTTTCCCTTGACTGTCTGTTTCCTCGACGGCGATGATCTCGGACACGGGCACGGAGCAGGCGCCTGCAAGGACAGCAGATGTGTGCGTCAGGCGGACGCGTCCACTTCCCGGGGACGCCAGAAGCGCGACTCCACGATGCCGGGAACCGTCTGCTTTCACATTCTTTGGAAAGCCAAAGTCAAAGGGAACGTCGCGTGTAATTCTAACACTCAGAGCTAAGCAATCGTGGGAAACTCGGTGTCATCAGAAGAGGGGGTGTTTCATCCAACAGTCACCAAGAGCAGGACCAAACTCTTCCAATGACCCGCTCAGCCCTTCAGACAGCACGTGCTGATGTCCAGGCCAGCCGCTGCGCTCACTTTGGGGGCAGAGGGTCAAGAAACGGTGTCAGTCCTTAGCCTGGCTCAAACACCCAAGTGGGGCAGAGGCTCACAGCAAGACCCGGACCCCGACAACCAGGACCCAGGGCCACACTGAGGCAGAGGCCAGGGCTGAGCAGGAGCTCTGGAAAGACTGGGGCGCATCCCATCAGAGGCAGCGGAAGACGGGGGAGACTTGGCTGGACCAGGGGTACAGGCCCGGACATTCTCTACTCTGCAAACCCAGGAAGAGGCTGCCCCCACGCTGTCCGGGCGTGTTTGGGCCAGTTGTGATTACAGGGCTCCAGTGCCTGCAAGTAAGTCCGGTCCTTTTGTTCTGGACTTCACTCCCATTCTGGCTGAGCCGGGCAGGTCTGTACGGGGAGACATGAACCGGCCCAATGCCGATGGTCCTCGGCAGATGTACCTGCCCTTCCTCAGAGGAGGCTCCAATCTGCCCCGGCCCAATGGGCTTTCTGCTTACAGTCAAGTGCACGGCTGGGTCAGAACCCAACTGCAGCAGCCATTTTTCCAGACGGCCCGGATTTGTTTGTTTGGAAGGTCGAAGTGTTTTCAGCCACCTGGCTTTGCTGCTTTTACGACGTGTCTCGCTGCCATTCCTGCTGCAGCAGCAAGGATTTGGAGGAGGGTCAGCCAAGGGCAGGCTGGGTCCAGCCGCTGCCTGCTCTCCCCGCCAAGTTTTATTGTCATGCGGCCACACAGCTTCATTTGCATACCATCCTCTGCTGCCCTCCAGCTAAAACTGCGGAGTTGAACATTCAGGACCTACAAAGCCTAAAATATTTGCCATCGGGCCCTTTAAGAAAATGCCGCTGACCTATTTCAGAATAACAAACAGCAGTTCACCTTGGAATAATCTCAGAACAATGGCAGTTTTTCCGCTACTGCTAAATCACGTGATCTGAATAGATAAGCTAGGCAAAGAGCCTGAGGAGATGCTGGGGGGGGAGGGGGGGGCTCTGACATCTGCTTTGGGACCCGAGAGCCTGTGCCCCTCCCCCACGGCACTCCGGTGCAGGGGTCTGAGGCTCGTCCACATTTTGCTGCTGGCTGCGCAGGGAGTGTTGGGGACACACTTTATAAATACAGCCCTGACCTGCCCAAGGAGCTCACCACCTGGCTTAGGTGTCCCGGGTGGGGGTGGGGGAAGGAGGGGGGGGTTCCTACTTCAAAGGCGGAGCCCAGGCAGTGCCCATACCCCACCCCCACCCTGGGGCCACACACACACTCCACTCTCAAAGATCCGACTCAGAGTCCGCGGAGGGGCTTTCCTGCAGGCACCGGTGTCATCCAGACAGTTTCCGTCTGTTTCGAGTTCGACCAGCACAACACACACTGAGAAGCCTTTGCCGGGTTTCCTGTTCTCAGTCGGCCCCACTTCCGACCGGGGGGCACGTGCTGCCTCACAGCTTCCGTGGGAGCAGCCCTCACTGGGTGCAGAGCACCCGGCCCCGCGAGCTCCTTGGGCTCCGACTCGCGCTCCTGGAACCCGAGCCACGTTCCCAGCGTGGCGGCCAGAGGACAGAGCGCCTGCTGGACTGAGAGACAACTCCCAGGGGGGCGTCTCTGACACTTTCAGCAATAAATAAACTAATAAATTAAATTTAAAAAGAACCAGCTCCCTGGAGAGGCAGCTTTTTCCCAGACAGACCTGCTGGTGGAGGCCTCTGTTCCTTTGGTGAGCCTTTCCCCCACGACTCCCTGAGGCCCTGCCCCACCTAACTTTCAGGCCCACCCAAGCTGTTTCCAGTGGCTTTACCATAGGATTGGCCTGTCTGGGCTCATGCTTCGACATTGTCCTAAATTCTCTCAAACAAACAGCATCTGACCTCAGCGAGCCCCATAACTCTCATTAAGTGGCCCCTGGCCTGGCACTAGAAGCAGCCAGCCCTGGTTCACAGCTTGGCTTTGCCTGGGCACCTCCAAGCCCAGCACAAGAAGCAGCCATCTACAGATCGCTTTGTAGCTTATCTGCCCCAGGTAGAACACAGGCAGTGGCTGACCTTGCCCCAGAGCCAGCACACCCAGTGGACAGCCTCAGACCACATGGAAGCACCACCACCCACCATCTCCACAAGTGACACACTCAAGGAGTGGACTGACTGGGTACCAGAGCCCTGCTGAAGTCTTGCTCTGTGTGGTGGGCCCCTGCACAGCTGATCCTCCGAGGGAGTCAGAGGCCAGTGGTCAGTGGGCACAGCCAGTCCTTGCAGCTGATCAGCCTGAGTAAATCCCTCCCATTGACATGTCAACAGCAATCAATACTCAATTACAAGAAGGGTATACAGTCCACACGAGGGGTGCACCGTGAGGGCCCAGCTGGGGTGATCAGGGAGGCTGTGCCACTGGACCCTACAGGACACCTACAACAATAGGCCACCCTACAAAGCCTAGGAGACATAGCAACTCTACCTAATACATAGAAACAAACACACGGAGGCAGCTAAAACAAGGAGACAAACATGTCCCAAATGAAAGAACAAAACAAAACTCTAGGAAAACAACTAAACGAAACTGAGATACGCAATCTAACAGATGCAGAGTTGAAAACACTGCTTATAAGGGTGTTCAAGGAACTTAGTAAGAATTTCAAGAGCATAAAAAAAGGACCAGTCAGAAATGAAGGATGCACTAACTGAAATAAAGAGTAATTTACAGAGAATCAATAGTAGAGTAGGTAAAGCCAAGAAGCAAAGCATCGATTTGGAATATAAGGAAGCAAAAAACACCCAATCAGAACAGCAAAAAAAAAAAAAGAATCCAAGAAAATGAGGACAGCGTAAGGAGCCTCTGGGACAACTTCAAGTGTGCCAACATTCGCATCATGGGGTTGCCAGAAGGAGGAGAGAGCAAGAAATTGAAAACCTATTTGGAAAAATAATGACAGAAAACGTCCCTAACTTAGTGAAGGAAACAGACACACAAGTCCAGGAAGCACAGAGAGTCCCAAACAAGATGAACCCCAAGAGGCCCACACCAAGACACATCATAATTAAAATGCAAAAGGTTAAAGACAAAGAGAGAATCTTAAAAGCAGCAAGAGAAAAGCAGTTAGTTACCTACAAGGGAGCTCCCATAAGAGTCAGCCAATTTCTCAAAAGAAATTTTGCAGGCCAGAAGGGAGTGGCAAGGAATATTCAAAGTGATGAAAAGCAAGGACCTACAATCAAGATTACTCTATCCTGCAAAACTATAATTTAGAATCAATGGACATATCAAGAGTTTCCCAGACAAGAAAAAGTTAAAGGAGTTCATCACCACCAAACCAGTATTATATGTAATGTTGAAAGGTCTTCTAGAGGAAGGTCAAAAATATGAACAATAAAATGGCAATAAATACATATCTATCAACAATTGAATCTACAAACGAACAAGCAGAACAGAAACAGACTCATAGATACAGAGAACTTTTTGTTGGTTGCCAGATGGGAGGGGAGTTGGGGAGATGGGTGAAAAAGGTGAAGGGATAAAGAAGTACAAATTAGGTCCTGGCCGGTTTTGCTCGGCGGTTAAAGCATCGGCCAGAGGACCAAAGAGTCGCGGGTTCAATTCCGGTCAAGGGCAGGTACCTCGGTTGTGATTCAGTACCCGGCCCTGGTTGAGGACGTGCAGGAGGCAACCAGTTGATGTGTCTCTCTTACGTTGATGTTTCTCTCTCTCTCTCTCTCTCTCTCTCTCTCTCTCTCTCTCTCTCCCTCCCTCCCTCCCATTCTATCTGAAAATAAATGGGGGAAAAAAAAATATCCTGCCCTGGCCGGTTTGGCTCAGCGGTTAGAGCGTCGGCCCGCGGACCAGAGAGTCCCGGGTTCGGTTCCCGCTGGGGGCACGTACCTCGGTTGCAGTTTGTCCCCAGTGCCAGTTGGGGTTGTGTGGGTGGCAGCCAGTTGATGTGTCTCTCTCACGTCGATGTTTCTCTCTCTCTCTTCCCCACTCTCTCTCTCCCGCTCTAGCTGAAGATAAATGCAAAAATGTCCTCGGGTGAGGATTAAAATATATATATATATCCTTGAGCGAGGATTAAAAAAAAAGAAGTACAAATTGGTTGTTAGTCTGAGGAACTTCAAACAGAAGGGGAGAGGGGGAGTGGGAAGAGATAAACAAAAGAACTTGTACGCATATATGCATAACCAATGAACACAGACCACAGTGTGGGGAAGGCAGGAGGGGGATAGGAGCAGGGAGGAGGGGGGTCAACGGGGGGAAAAAGGGAGGACATCTGTAATACTTTCAACAATAAAGATAAGTTTATTTATTTATTTACTTTCATTGATTTTTTTTTTTTAGGGAGAGATAGAAACAGCCACCTCCCTAAGGCCCCCTACTGGGGATCGAGCCCGAAACCCGGGCACGTGCCCTGACCGGGAATCGAACCGGGACCTCTCCGTCCATGGGACGACGCTCCATCCACTGACCCGCACTGGCCGGGCAAGGTAAGTTGAAATAAAAATGGAACCAGCTCCCTTTGCACACCACGTGCCCCACGAGCAATGAACTCACACTTCCAGCTTTCCCGTCAGAAAAGAGGAGTGTGATACCATGGAGAAACGGAGAGGGTCTGATGAAATCGCCTCCGTGTCCACACCCAGCCCAGCACACACAGGGCCCTGGCTCAGATCTCTTCTCTGTCCTTTTCAGGGGGGTCGTGTGGGAAGCAACCAATGGATGTGTCTCTCTCACATCGATGTTTCTCTCTCTCCCTCCCTCCCACTCTATCTAAAAATGCCCTCGGGTGAGGATTAAAAAAAAAGGGGGGGCTCTCAATTCACCCCTGTTCTGCTCACCCCCAGAGCTCCATGGTGGCCCCTACCTGGCCTCAGGGGGCCTCCTACAGCCTGTTTTTGCACAGCCTCCCCCGTCCCTCCCCACCAGGCCACAGTCCGTCTAACTGAATTCAGGGTCCGGTGGACGGCTGTGTGTCTGCCCTCCTGCCGTGAGCACGGCATCATCCACCGTGGGCCTGATGCCTTTTGGGGGTGCAGAGTCCCGAGGAAAGCCGAGCAGCTGGCACAGCTGTGTCTCTACGTCGTGTTGGAGAGCAGGGTGGGGGAGCACAGGCGGTTCCCTGAGGAAGTGGGCCAGCCCGGGGCCCAGCCTGGCGGGGGGGATGCTCACGCACCTGCACAAATGCGCCACCAGGTTTACGAGAGGGGAGGAAGGACGGCGGCAGCTGTCGAGTGGGCAGCTTGTAGATGCAAGCAGACCGAAGAGGACGCTGCCACCACACAAAAGCCGGGGTCCAGTGACCCGGAGCTGAAATGGCCGGCCAATGCTGCCAACAGGCAGTGAGCGACCTCCCGCCCACACATCCCACATGGGAGGAGTGACAAGCTCGGCTGCTGGACTTGGACCCACCAAGCCTCCAGCTCAACCCCCAGTTGGGCCAGTTACTTAAACTCTACAGCTGTCTCTTCATCTGCAAAAGGGAGGAGGCGCTGTCCTGCTGGAGCCCATGGGGCTGGCACAGTGTGACCACCAAACAGAATGAGGAAAGCAGTGGGTGGTCCGCCTTAAGCCCAGAAACCCACGGGAAGCTCCAAAGCCCACGGCGTGGGCCAGGCTCCCTTCACCTCAGCATCACGGAGCAAGAACTAGACCTAGGGCCCTGGTGGGGGTTGCCAGGAGGCTGAAGGTTGACATCCCAGGGTGACATTTCTCCCAGACGGGACATCAGAGAGAGCCTACTGGAGTAAACTCTCAGACACCCAGCCACAGATAAGGCAGACAAGGCTTTTGGTGACTCCAAGGCCCGAAACCGAATGTGGGTCATGGGTCCAAGGCCACCCCTGACCGTGGCCCAAGCTAACATTCCAACCTGCCCCACCTGCAGAGTCAGCGTCAGACAGGGCCTCCAGCACCCACCGCACCACCCCAACTGCCCCAAGGTGTCGAAAAGGCATGCCAAATTCTGACCTCCACCACCCCGATCCAATAACTGGAATAGTACATCCTTGCTCCTCCCCCAGCGACTTCAGTGGGCCACAGACCAGGACCACATTCCCCTCACTCCGCTTCTTCGGTCCACGCAGACCCGGCCCTGCGCACCATCACTCCTGCCTGGACCAGGCCAGCAGCCTCCTGACCGCCTTTCCGGGCCCGCTTCTGTCCACTCTCCCCCAGGGGCCACAGGGGTCCTTTAAGAATGTGAAGCTGGATGAAGTCGTCCAGCGACTTCCGTGGCACCCACGGTACAAGGCCAAGTCCCCATCTCAGCCCCTTCCAGTCAAAGGCCCCATCTCCCCTCCCCCACCTCCCTCCCTGCCCACACATCCATGCTGGCCTCCTGGCTGGCCCCAGGGCCTTTGCATTTGCTGTTCCTCCTGCCTGGACCATGTCCCCCCAAAATGCACAGGTCTCTGGTCAATGCCACCAGGTAAGTGAGGGCTGCTGGGACCACCTGTCCCACAGTGACCTGCCCACCCTGCGGGGCCTCCTCCTCAGAATACATGCCTGTGTGTGCCCCTGTGTCTGTCCCTTCAGCGGAAAACGCTCCATTGGGCTGGGACTCGGTGTCATGCATTGAGCTGGTGACTGCCATGCCCTACCCAACAGCCTTTCATAACTTGGGGAAGACAAATGAATGAAATGGAACACACCCACACTTGCCGGGCCTGGCTTTCCTGTGCCTGGCCTCCCACTTCTCACGTCCACACCTGGCCTTCTGTAATCCCCTCCTTCCCAGGATCAATGACAGCTCTGTGATAAGCTGTGCCCGTCCCTCTGCAGCCAGCCCCACGACGCAGGCTCCAGAGAGGCTGCCTTTGTCCTTGCCCACCCATCCACCGCACCGCACGGAGTCCTCCAGGCCGCTGCCTACTTTCCTTTTTTATCTAAATTACACTTCTCTAATTCGGGAGGGCCCCTGGAGGCCATGTGTCCAGCCTGTCACCAGAGTGACCCCATCCCCCAGCACACCCGGGACAGAAGGTCATGAGCCCTTCCTGCACTTCCCCCCCTTACCTGCGAGGCTCTCTCTGAGTTTTGGGTCCCCTTTTAAGAGAAGCATCTGTCCTGAGGTTAAACTAACAAACAGAGCTGGTGGGTGCCCCCTGGGGATCCTTTCATCAGCCTAGTCCTGATGGTGCCCTTCAGATAACCATGGGGCTGTCCAAGGGATGCGGCTGCCAGGGACACCTCTGGCCACAGACCTCCAGGCGGTCACGACCCCTCTCCCCTCGCCCTGCCGGGCTACATCCTACTGCCCTCCCTGTCGGCACGCCCTGCTCGCTCTTCGTCACCCAGTCCCCGGAGTGAACCTCATCCTGTCCCCGGAGTGAATACACTCTCCGCGCCCCGCCAGCGGCCTCCCCGCCACGGCGGCCCCCTCCCCGCCCCCTCCTCCCGGTCCCCACTCACTCCTCCACCCCTCCTCGCCGGCCCCCCGTCCTCCCCGGTGCCCCCTCCCTCCCCGCCCGGCACGCCCCGGTGGCTCCCGCAGAGCGGCGACACTCACCCGCGCCGGGGTCGCTGGCTCCGGGCCCCGGGCTGGGCCACCAGCGAAGCAGCGCCCGCGCGGGGTCCAGGCTCACGGCGCAGCGCTGCCGCTTCACCCACAGCACGGAGCGCAGCGGCTCGGCCGCCCCCATCGCGCCGGCCCCGCGGCGCCGCCTCGGCCGGGCGGGGGGCGACGGGCGGGGGCGCGGACGCCGAGGGGCGCGGGACCGTTAGCGGCCCCTGGAGCCCGGCCGGCTGGCAGCGGCGGCGGCGGCTCGGGGCGGGCGGGGCGCGGGGCGGGCGGCGCTGCGTCACCCCGTACGCACAGCGGCCGCGGGGCCGAGGAGGGGCGGAGGGGACCGGCGAGGGAGGCGAGGAGGGAGCCGCGGGGGACCGAGCGCGGCGGGAGGGATCGGAGAGGGGCGTGGGGGCACCGGGCGGGGGGATCGCGGGGGGCCCAGGAGGGAGCGGGGTCTGGGCGGGTTCGCGCCCGGAGAGCTCAGGCTCGGGAGCCGGCGCTTTCCTCTGGCGCGGGTCTCCGGGTCCCGGCTGCAGTCGAAAGGGCGTGGAGCTCAGCAGCGCCTCCCTGGCAGGTCGTAATGACAGACGGGGTCCCCGGCGGCGCAGCAATGCTGCCCGGGCAGTCGTGCGGAGGCGGTGGGAGGCCAGGGGCTCAGGCGGGCCTGGCCTGGGAGTGGGCGCCAGGGGACCCACGCCAATCCGGATGCAGCGACCACAGGCGGCATGTGACTTTCAGCATCAGGTCTCTTCTTGGATCCCCTTTTCTTCCCCGGCTGGGCTGGCCCTGCCGTCTTATCGGAAATCAGCAGGCACCCACAGGAGGTGTGGGCCCCATAAGACCCAGCATGGAGCTGGCGACCTTCTCCTCTGCTTATAGGCCCATGCGGAGGACCGGCTGGGGAGGCAGGTGCTGAGGCATCCGCACTCCTCATGGGAAGGCTTTAAGCACTGGGGATTCAGCAGTGAGGGGTGGAGCTGGTATTTGAACCAGGCAGTCTGGGTCCAGGGGTCCCATGTGCCTGCACACCCAGGCTGAGGATCAATTCCGCGGAGGAAGCATGTCCTGGTCACCGGTAGCAGAGGCACGGCTCAGAGGCCTGCCAGGGCTCAGGCACCCCTGACTGCCCATTGCAGTACTGTATGTGTCCCCGCCTGGGCTGGGGGCTGCAGAGAGCAGCTAGGGGTCCCCTGGCCCCTGCAGTTCCTGCCTCAGGTGCTCATGGTCAGCCTGCAAGGGGGGATGCTGGAGTATGAGCTGCCTTGGGAAGCACCAGAGCCAAGGGGCCCTGCAGTCTGGCAGGTAGGGGAGGCTGGCTGGAGGAGGAGGTCTTGCTCCTAGGGCCCTGGGAGAAGGATGGGGGGGGGGGGGTGTAAGACAGCTGAGCCCTACTCCCCTTCTGAGCAGACCCAAGGAGAGGGAGCTGCTGTTCTGAGTCCAGATTCAATCCTCCCCTCTTTGCAGCAGGGGGTCTTCACTGACCACCCCACCCCATCTGGGCTCCAACCTGCCCTCAGAGCAAGTCTGCCCTCCTCAGCTCCAGGAGGACATGACATCTTCCCCAGAAACAGCCCGGGCACATAGTGCGCAAAGGGATCTTTGTTCCCCAATGCACCTGTTCCAGGTTCTATCGATGAAGAAAGTTGTGCTCGGAGTAGTTGAGGCACAGGGCTCAGAAAGGACAGAGGCCTGGCTCCAAGAGCCCCAGCTCCAGCCTCCTGTGGGCTCTCCATGCCCAGCCCAGCTTCTCCTTGGCTCCTCCCCCAGGAGCCTTCCCTGCAGGTGACAGAAGGCCAGCCAGTGTCCTGGCCGCCTGTGCCTGGCACCAGGTTGCCACATGCACAGTCTTATCCTGCCAGCGCCCTGTGATTCACTCTTCCCTGGGAGCCCAGCCCAGCTTCAGGCCTGGTGCAGAGCCACGGAGCAGAGCAACTGGGGCGGAAGGTGGGCTGTGAGTCCAGCCCCGCCCTTGGGCCAGGCATACCTGATCTCCCTGCTGGCTCCTCCCTCCCACGCTGCTCTCTGAGGCTCAGAAATGTGGATCTGAAACTTCTCTGGAGACCCATGCTGCTTGAAGGAAGAAGGGCTGGTGGGCAGGGGCTCGAAACGCCAGCCTCCCTGCCCAGGCCTGTTTTGTGGCCTCCCTAGGGTAGGCTCCTTTGCCCCTACTGGGGTATTCACTTAGAGATCCTTTAATGCCATAGGTCAGCTCATACTATCCTGTAGTCTGAGTCGGGGGCCCACAGAGGACTCAGACCCCACCCTACCCTCAACTATAAAACACTGGGGAAGCCCGAAGGCGGAACCCCATCCTTCTTCACTCAGTCGACTCCAAGTTCATAGGCTGGGCCAGGGGCTCTCGGGAGCTGTTATGGGCCGAACTGTTTCCCCCTAAAATTCACATGTTGTAACTCTAACCCCCAGGACCTCAGAATGTGACTGTATTTGGAGACAGGGCCTTCAGAGTGGTGATTAAGATAAAATGAGGTCGTGTGCGTGGGTCCTAATCCAATCTGACTGAGGTTCTTATAAGAGGAAATTTGGACACGCAGAGACCAGGGGCACCCACGCTCAGAGGGGCGACGTATGAACAGAAAGAAGAGGTCAGCGGTCTGCGAGCCAAGGAGAGAGGCCTCAAAGGAAACCAAACCTGCCGTCACCATGACCTTGGACTTCCAGCCTCTGTGAACTGGAACCGTGAGGAAACAATTTCTGACAGTTCAAAATACCACCCAGTCCCGGCCGGTGTGGCTCAGTGGATGGAACATGGTCCCATGGACTGAGAGATCCCAGTTCGATTCCCGGTCAGGGCACATGCCCGGGTTGTGGGCTCGATCCCCAGTAGGGGGCGTGCAGGAGGCAGCGATCAATGTTTCTCTCTCATGGATGTTTCCATTTCCCTTCCTCTCTAAAAAGTCAATAAAAACACATTAAAAGAAAAAGAAATACCACCCAGTCCGTGGTATTTTGCAATCTTAGCAAAGTAATACAGTGGCCTTCCACCCTGAGGGGCTGTAATTCTGGGCTCAGTTGGGAGGGTCCTGGCCAGGGCAAAACCCCACACTTCTACCCAGGGGAGAAGGTAATGAAATGAAGGCCAGGTTTTCAGAAGACGCGTTTCCTGCTGTTGAGCTGGGTGGGAAGAGGGCTGGGCAGGGGTCAGGCCCGCGACTCTGAGCACAGCCCTGGGACCCTGGAAGGGAAGAGGCAGCTGCCAGGCCCTGCTGTGTGCCAGGCCTCTGATGGTCCCCAGCCACCTGGCTCACCTCTGCCTGGCATGACACCTTTCCCATGCTCAGCCTCCCCCTCCCCCTACATCCCCTCCCTTCATGCCACGGAGGCCCCGGGCAGCTCTGCCATGCGTGGTCTCACTGCCACATGCTACAGAATGTGCTGCTGTCCCCACCTGTCACTGGCCTACCGAGTGCACAGCTGGCCCCTGTGTGCCGCAGGCCCTGGACATGGCCTGGCTGCCAGCTCGGCCAGAGATCAGGGGCTCAGCTCCGCAGCTGGGAGCCCCGATCAGTCAGGCCTGCCACCTGCCACCTGCCCCTGTCCAGTCTGCAGGCTTGGGCTGTGGCCCAAGTCTGGCCAGCGTGTCTAAGCCAGACATCCTGCCTGGCCAGCACCCATTGCCTGTCCAGGTTACCTCACACACTGGCTGCCTGGACCCTGGTCCTGTCTAGGCACATGGCATCACCACCCAACACCCACACGTGCACCACCCTCTAGGTCATCCGTGCCAGACGCCTGCTGGCCCCTCCTGCCCAGAGCCCTGGCCAGCAGCAGGGAACGGGTACCAGCAGCACCTTCTAGCTCCATCCCCTCCATGGCCTCTGACCTACTTTCCCTCTGTCCCAGGAGGCCCTGGCCTTGTTTGTGGTGACAGCAGCCTGCATATCTGCCCAGGCTTCCTCCCCGTGCAGTCAGCCACAGGACTGGACACCAGGACACTGCTGGGTGGGGTGGGAGGGCACCTGTGCCAGCCACACTCGCTGGCTGCCAGGGATGCTGCCCTCCGCCCTCCGCCCTCCGCCCTCCCCTCTGGAGGAGGAGCCTTCCAGCTGCGCCCTCCCTCCTCCGTCAAGGCTGACTGCCTGGAGGAAATGTCCTGGGCCCAGAGAGGCCCAAACATTTGGAGAGTAGGCTGAAGATTAACAAAGTGCTCCTCTGACGTGGCACACGTGACCTTGACAGCCATCGCTGGACATGGGGGCATCTACCCCACTTACAGATGGAAAGACTGAGGCCCAGGAAAGTAACCTGACCTGCTCGTGCTATACAGACAGGTCATTAGATGGGTGGGTACTCCCACATCACACCGGTGTGGGAGAGTCTGAAGTGTGAGAACGGAAGCCACACCAGCTGTGGCCTGTGCCGTCAGCGGGCACTGCCCCTGGGCACTCTGGCAGGGCCTGTCTGTTCCACCCTCTGGGACATGCAGGACTGTCCTGCCTGGCCTGCTCTGCCCCCCACCCAGACTCAACTCCCAGGGCTCAGAGGCCAGACCTGCCCACTTGGGAAGCCCACGCGTGGCTGGAGTGGAGGGCGGCCCTCGGGATGGTGGCCAGAGGGGGGTCTGAGCTGGAAGGGCCCGTGAGGTGGGATTAGCTGAAAATACTTCCCAAGGTGGCCAGGGATCAGGGCTGCCGGCACACCTGGGAGCCGTGGGGAGTGCCACACCCAGGGGAGGGCCCCAAAGGCCATGTCTGGGTTGGGCATGGACGCTGTGGGCTCCTGTCTGGGTGACTGTCAGCGGGCTTCGCACCAGCTCATTCCAGCCCTCAGGGCGATTCCCGCAGGTGGAGGAGCCGTCCTGGTGAGCTTAGGGCCCCGGCCAGGGTGACCTGGGGGTGCAACGCAGGCTGTGGGCTCCGAGGCTCCCTCCCACACCCTGTGGGCAGCCCTCTGGGTCTCCTCTCCGGACGGGGAGCCGGCCAGTCTGCTGTCCGCGGGGCTCTGGCTCAGCACCAAACGCTCGTGGGAAAAGGCCAGCTCCTGTCGGGTGAACTCGGGGGCAGCTCTGGGTGCGAGGGAGACCCCCTCCGCACCCGTGCAGCTGGAGTAAGCTGGGCAGCGGGGTGGGTGGGAGACCAGAGCTGTGGGCTTTGTTAGAGGCAGGGACCGATGAGGCAGGCTGTGGGGGTGCCTGCCCTCATGGGAGCCCCCCGGGTCTGTAGCACAGCGTCCACTCCGGATTGATGCAGTGTGGTCTTGGCTCCTGTGAGGGGCTGGGAGCTACTGCAATGTCCAGCTTCAGGGGTTGGGGGAGGGGAGGCCCCATCCTGGTGACATCTGTGACTCAGCCTGGAGCTGCAGAGAGGCCTTTGTACCCCCTGATTGGGTGTGATAGCATTGTAATTAGCTAATTATTAATAACAGGAAAAGAGCCCTGGCTGGTTTGGCTCAGTGGTTGGTTAGAGCATTGGCCTTCAGACCAAAGAGTCTCAGGTTCAATTCCGGTCAAGGGCATGTACCTTGGTTGCAGTTTGATCCCTGGCCCTGGTTGGGGTTGTGCAGGAGGCAACCAGTCGGTGTGTCTCTCTCACATCGATGTTTCTCTCTCTCTCCTTCCCTTCCTCTCTTCCTCCCTCCCCCTCTCTCACTCAGTCTGAAAATCAATGGAAAAATATTCTCGGTGAGGAATAAAAAAATAATAATAATAGGAAAGGAGCAAAGGGAAGGCCAGACATTACAGGCATGTTCTCTGCAAAATACCAGGGGAAGGGGACTGGCAAAGGGAAGACGGACGCATGCCCAGTGCCCAGTCAAGTAGGGATGACCAGGGAAGGTGCTTGCTGTCAGTCACACCTGGGAACAGAGGTCATTGGCCAGAATGGGTGTGGCCACCGCAAACTGGTGGAAATTTGGAATATATAATTCCCTGAACAAAGAAGTTTGCTCTCTTGGTTCCTCTTGGCACGAAAGGCTCACGCTTGGCTTCCTGGCATTCGCCCACATGGTCCATGGCCATGGAGACTTCCCACGCAATGCACTAACGGACTGCAGCTAGCCTGATGCTCCAACACGGAACGGAAACTCTGGACACTGGCTTTGCTACCAGCTCTGCTGAAACCCGGCTACACTGCTTCTGTGCCTGGACTTAGGGAATGGGACTTTACAAACTCAGGGACTTGATTCCATGCAAATAAAAATCACTGGTTCTCCTGTGTGTCTCAGAACATTCTTTTTCTTGGGATATCAGAAGGAGCCCACCCAGCAGCACCCGGTGGGGAAGAGGACCCCCCAGACTTCATCCAATATCAGGTGGAGGGGGTGTCAGGGTGGGGAAGACCCGACCTTGTGCCCAGGGCTTCTGGGGACACAGCAGGGGCCATCACTGTGTAGGAGAGCCATAAACCATGACTTTCAGATGGATAAGAGAAGGCTAGATAGGTCACCCGGCACGTTTATTTGCTTTCTCATATTGAAGTCTATAAAAAAAGAGAGAAAATAACCAAGGCCCAGGAGCCAGGTGCCAGCTTCAGCCAGGGGTAGGGGAGGGGAGGCGGTAACTTCCGCTAACCAGGGGCTGGAGGCAGGTGTGTCTGGGGAGGGGTGGGGTGGGGACAAGGGATGGGAGCCAGTGCACCTGCGTGAAGGGCGGGAACCTGCCTCAGACAAGCCCCCTCTGCGAACAGCACCCCCTGCTGGAAAGGCAGCGTGAGGAGACGGCGCGAACACCAGCCGTGTTCAGTCCAGGCGCTCTGCCACGTGAACGAGGGATGGAGGACCAGTCCACAAACAAACACGTAAAAGAAGAAGAAAAAGAAAAGTCGGGGGAAACAGGCCGAGCTCAGAGAATCCGTGGAACGGGCTGCTGGGGACCGAAGACGAGCCACGGAGGCTGCTGGGCGGAGGCGCCAGAGGACGCTGTGACTGGGAGGACAGCGGAAGGCCTCCAAAGACAGCCAAGGACAACCGGGAATGTGTGGCAGGAGCGTGAGACCGGGGAGGGGAAGGAGATGGAACTTGAACCTTGGGCGTGGCGCTCTGCCCGCAGAACAGTGCTGGCAGGGAAGGCCAGGATCGGAGCAGCTCCCTGCACCCCCTTTACCGATGGGGAAACTGAGGCCAGAGAGGGGCCGCAGCCTCTGAAGGAGTACAGCAATGCAGCCGGTCCTGCGACGTCTATTCACCGGGCCCTCCAGGATGCCAGGTCCAGACAGGGCAGGCACCCAACCCACTCGCAGAGAGGGCACTGTGGCGCAGGTACTCACACAGGCCCAGCACAGGGGCCGGCCCCCACGCAGGTCAGGAAGGCCCCCTGGGAAAAGGGCGTTACGTTTTGGTCTGGAAGAACTGGGGCGCACTGGAAGGGCGGGGTGGGAAGTGGGCGGGTGCCCAGAGGCAGTAATTACTGTCCTCGTGAGAGGAGACATTTCGCAGTTTGCAGAACTCAGCCGGGAAACAGGGAATGCGGGAACTCCTGCAGCGGCCACCGCTCCTGCCTTTCATCGCTGCCCTGCTCTGTCCATCCGGCCGAGCTCACAGCCTTCCTGGAGACAAGCTGATTGTCCCCACTTCACAGAGAGGCCCTTGAGGCTCAGAGGCCTTCGGAGCGGGGAGTTGAGCCCTGCTCTATCCAAACCGAAACAGACACTGTGTTCACAGACAGACTCCCACATCCGCCCGGGAGAGTGACACTCCGATCTCTTTCTGTTTCGGAAACATCTGAGATGTCCTCAGCCAAGCAAAGAGAGAAGCAGGAATCCTTGAAATCCTTCCTCAGATCCCTGACATCCAGGGCTTTGTAAGCGTGGGGGGTTGAGAGGAAGCTGTCCCCACGTGGGTCATTTGCTTGCCAGTGTCAACATAAGAAACGTCCAAATCTGTAGAGAATTTTTTACGTTTATTTGAGCCAAACCGTCGACAATTTCCAGGAAGCAAAATCTCAACAGACTGAGAAAATGCTGCAGAGAAGGGCAGTGTGCACCTTATTTATACATTAGGGTCAGAGGAGGAGGTGCAGTGGGTTACATGACACCCATTGGCCATAGGGTAGGGAGGCGGGAGAAAGCAAGGGGGGGGCTCTGCGATTGGATGACAAATGAAATGATAGACACATACATCTGTCCGTCACATTCCTGGATACAGGATAGTTAGCAGGTAACAACTGACATAATAATAAAAATGAGGGGATTTGTGGTGTCTTCTCTGGGGCAACGAGGCAAAAAGGAAGTTACCCTGACATTCCAAAGGTATATTATCCTAGATGCAAAAAGACAATAGAGCCTGGCCGGTGTGGCTCAGTGGACGGAGTGTCCTTCCATGGACTGAAAGGTCCCAGTTCGATTCCCCGTCAAGGCACACGCCCAGGTTGTGGGCTCGATTCCCAGTAGGGGGCGTGCAGGAGGCAGCCGATCGATATTTCTCTTTCACATCGATGTTTCTATCTCTCTCTCCCTTCCTCTGTCTCTAAAAAAATCAATAAAAACATATTTTTTAAAAAAAGACAGTAGACAGGCTCAGTGAAAGTAAAGATTGACCTTTGTCAGGGAGGATACCGGCCTAGGACAGGACTACCCGCCATGACTGGCTTTTAGTGAGAAAAGCTTTCATTTCAGACCATCCTGTGCGGTTACTTTCTGTCTCTGAGTTTGTAAGGCTGCCACACAGGCCTCCCCTGAGCTTGTCAGGTGTAGTGTGTGGCCCCTTTTCCGTTCACACCAGGCTGCCAATCCCTGGTGAAGGTGACCAGGGTTTCTCAGACAATCAAGGTTTAGGGAAATTTACATCTTGCATTTTAAAATTTTTTTTAGTCCTCCCCCGAGGATATTTTTCCATTTATCTTCAGATAGAGTGGGAGGGAGGGGGAGAGAGAGAGAGAGAGAGAGAGAGAGAGAGAGAGAGAGAGAGAAACATCGATGTGAGAGGGACACATTGACTGGTTGCCTCCCGCACGACCCCGACCAGGGCCAGGGACAAACCGCAACCGAGGTACATGCCCTTGGCCGGAATTGAACCTGTGACTCTTAGATTCGCAGGCTGATGCTCTAACCACTGAGCCAAACCAGCCAGGCCACGGCTTGCATTTTTATCTCCAAACCTCCTATCAGGAAGCTGCCGTGGGCTGGGAGCTGAGATTCCCGATCGCATCTGGACCTGTTAGAAGGGAAATTAAACACACCAGGAAGGGAAAGGTGTTCCAAGCAAACTCCCAGAACAAGTTGATCTTCCTGCTTCCCTCCATCCTAAAGGGACCCTTTTCCAGCGGAAAACCAGGCGACAGCCAAGTCCCTCCCCTCTGCCTCCCTCCTCCTGCCCTCTGCTCTTGAACAGCTAAGCGTGATCTCACCTCAGGGCCTTTGAACTTGCCTGTTCCTCTTCTCCAAACGTTCTTTCAACTCTGGACTCCTATTGGCCGGATCTCCCTTCACTCCATTCTCTGCTTAAGTGACAGCGACTTTCCCACCTGCTCCCTCCCCTGATGACTCTCACCCCTCCCCCTCTTTATTTTATTTTATTTAAAAAAATTTTTTTTTCCTTTATTGATTTTAGAGAGAGAGGAAGGGAGAGAGAGAGAGATAAAAACATCGATGAGAGAGAACATCAATTGGCCGCCTCCTGCATCCCCCCCACTGGGGATCGGGCCCACAACCTGGACATGTGCCCTGACCCGGAATTGAACCAGCAACCTCTTGGTGCACGGGTCAACGCTCAACCACTGAGTCACGCCGGCCGGACCCCCCTCTTTGTTTTTATAAAGCATTTATCAGCACCCGACGCTGTGGTGGGTGTTTCTGTGCTTGTTCATTTAAGGCTCATTGATCATGCTGGAACGTGAGTTCCACAAGGAGGGGCTTGATGCAGGGTGCCCCGTTCATATAACACGTGCATATACGCGTGGTAATTGTGGGTGGGGTTATCAGGGCTATGCAGCAGAGTGAACCGCTCAGCCTCTCTGACTCCATCCTGTCCAGGCCTGCTCTGTTCCCACGGCCTTCAGGCTAGCAGCTTCTTGCATATAGTCATGCTCAGGAGTTTTGCCTGAGGCTTGAGTTTTACAAAAACACCCCTTTCCAGAAATTGCCTCTCTCAGGAGATGAGGGAAGTATGCACTGTTTATCAAAGATCTGCAGGACCCTCGTACCAGACTCACATCAACTAGGGTCAACAGACTAAGCACAGTCTTCCTTGGACCCCTGCTGATGCCCAGATATCTGGGGTCCATCACCTCTTGCCCCTCCCACTTTCCCTTCCCTTCATGTAAAGGAAGCCTGAATTCTGGACTTTCTTAGGATGAATTTGAGGCAATCCTAGGTCTCCCATCTTCTGGGTGGGCGCCTCCCCGATCCATAAACGTTTCCTTACTCCAAACCCTGGCATTGCGAGTTTCGGCATTTTGAAGCATCGGGCACACAGACTTTGGTATGGCAACGGTTCTACAAAGAGTTTGGGGTAGAGTAAAACACAGACCTCAGAGGTACATTGTTTTCAGGGCCGCTCTGAGAGCAAAGTTGTGGACAGAGTGAAGCGAGGTGAAGCGACACCCTCCCCTCCCCCGATAGAGGCCACGGGCGACCTCCTGCTCTGTGGCCTCAGATCCCGGAGGAAGGTCACATCTTCCTGGATATCCTGGTCATCCTCCTCTCCACGGTCACCCCACCTCAGAGGTACTTCTGATGACATCTCTGTCTCAGCCTGACTCCTACTCCCCCAGGCACATCTGGAAGCAAAAGCGGAGCCTCAAAGCACGGTTTGGAGGGGGCAGTTTCTTCGGGGGAGGGGCTCTGGGGACACTGGAGCAGACGTGGAGCGGGCCAGTCCTCCATGTGACCAGGGCCCCGCCTGCGGATGCCAGGAGCCCCGTGGTGGAGCCTCGGGGGCCACTCCAGTTTCTCCCTCAGCCCTGCCCCCACAGGGTGTCAATGCCGCACACTTCCAAGTTTGCATTGGCAAGAGCCTGCCCTCATATCTTGCAGATGGCACATGCCTGGTGTCAGAGGAGCCTGGGGCGGACAGATAGCCGAGCCTCCTGCAAATGTCACAGGCCTGGTGTCAGAGGAGCCTGGGGCAGACAGATAGCCGAGCCTCCACATGGTGGGTTAGAGCTGCGGGCAGCCGGCGGCTGCGGCTGCTGGAGTGAGAGGCAGGTGGTGAGGCTGCGAGGGTGGCAGAGGTGACAGATACCGCCTGGGAGGTCTGGAAGGCCTTGTCTTTTTCATCTCTGTGTCCCTGGAGCCCATACAGAGCCTGGCAAAGTGTCGGCACTCAGTGAATGTTTGCTGAACAAGTGCATGAAAGAGTGAAGGAAAATTCAAGCACAGGAACATCAATGGAACGATTTTCATCAGAGAGAAAGTGGACTTTCCATGGTGGATTGTACACAGGAACACTGACTGGGACAGCATCAGGGCACGGTGGGGACTGGGGCAGACTAGACAGCACTTGCTTGTCAAAAGGTGACAAGGCCCCTCGGCTCCTCGCAGAATCATGGACTCTTGTCAGATTGTTGGCGCTTTTAACGGGAGCCAGAAACCCACGTTTGTGTGTGTGGGAGAAGCCTTGTGATTTTTAAATACGGGCTACTCATTGCAACGCGAACTAGAAAGCCCTCGGCAGGACAACAGAGCTCGGGTGCAGGAGTTCGGCCAGACTTCCACGGTCATTCTTCAGCGTCAGACACTGATGCACACACAGCAGCCGTGCGCGGGTACCGATGCCCCAAACAACACAGACGCAAACTCACAGTGGAGAAGTTTCTGGAACTGCAAGAAGATCATGAACGCAAACGTACGCCGTGCGGGTGGACTCGGCTGGGACGGGAGCCGGAAGCGGGGCCTGGGGCCAGCCCAGAAGCCCGGGCTCCAGGCGGGGCCGAGCCCCCCGGGAAACAGAGCAGGCAGCCACCGCATGGGAGCCGGGGGCCCGGTTGGCACCTGGGCCGAGGGAGAGTCTGGGTTAAGCCAAGTACAAGGCAACAGGGGCCCAGAGAGTCACTGGCTAGCGGTGGCCGGCCTGGGCCACATCCCGCAACCTGGCTTTGCTTTTTTGTTGCTGTTAGTCCTCACCCAAGGATGTTTTTATTTATCCTCAGAGAAAGCGGGAGGGAGAGAAGGAGGAAGAGAGAGAGAGAGACAGAAACTTTGACTGGCTGCCTCCTGCATGTCCCCCACTGGGGATCGGGCCCACAACCTGGGCATGTGCCCTGACCGGGAATCGAACCGGCGACCTCTTGGTGCGTGGGTCGGCGCTCAACCACTGAGCCACGCCGGCCAGGCAGCTTGATTCTTTTTGATGGCTGAATAGTAGTCCACTGCGTGGGTAGGCCACACCATACTTATCTATCATCGGCTGGTGGACACTGGGTGGTTTCCACGCTGCAGCTGTTCTGAGCAGCGCTGCCACGAGCCTTCGTGGACACGTGTTTGTGTGGACAGGTAGCAGTCCTTCTGGTACACACCTAGCTGTGGAGTTGCTGGGTCATTCGGTAACTTGACGCTTCATTGTTGGAGGAGCTGCCAGACTTGCCAGCAGCGCTGAAGGAGTCCAACTCCCGCCCACCCGCCAACACCTGTTCTCACCTGTCTCCGTGACGGTGCTGTCCTGGCGGGTGTGAGGCTCTCCAGTAAAGCTGACAACTTGATCTGTGTTTGACCTCTGTTCCTCGTCTTTCACTTGGCTCTGAACGTGGGAGGAGCGAGATTTCCTAGCCCCCCAAATCCCAATTGCTGCCTCTGTGTCCCCCTTGGGTACAATGAACCCCACCCCCTTTGGGGCCACCGTCCCCAGGGTAGACGTTAACCTCAGCTCCTGGAAACCTGGGTCCAGTCTTTTCTTCCCCTTCTCCTCGGGCACGGACTCCTCCAGGGCAGACACCCCACTCCACTGCCCATCCGGTGGGGCCCAGCGGGTAGTCTCGGGGTTCTCAGCTCCGTGGCTGATGGTGACGTCTGTGCCCGGCTGGAGGAACAGCCGCATTCAGGTGGCTGCTGGGCCCAGGCCCCCGGAAGGCTCCAGCTCCGAGCCTGCAGGTGGGCCCTGCGGGACTGAGACCGCAGCCACCAGACGGAGAATCAGGGGCACGATGAGTCTCCGGCCTGTATGGCGGTTTCCCAGACATTTACAGACATGTGAATAGATGCTCAGTATCATTGGTCCTTCGGGAAGTGCAAATCCAAACATCAGTGAAACGCCACTTCACACCCCCGGGGCTGCTCTAGTAAACCGGGAGAGAAGGGACGGTGTGGGTGTGGGGGAGTCGGAGCCTCTGTCCACTGCTGCTGGCACTGTGACGTGGGGCACCGGGGACAGCAGCCTGGCCCCCCTGTGTGCACAGGCCGCAGCCGTCCTCCCAACAGCCAACTCAGCCAGGAGCTGGCCCCGCGGAGCAGGCACACTGGGAGCGTCCCCTCTGTCCCTGGTGACCACTCCTCCCGGCCTGCCTGGGCTCCCTGGGTCTGCACCTGCAGTCCGCCCTGGCAAATCTTCCCATTTCAAGTGGCAGTCACCCGGGGCTGCCCGATCCAGGTTTCACAGCCTTCCTGGGGCCTGGAGCTGGGCAGCTGGGCTCATCTCAGGTGACACCAGGTGGGTGACCTCATTTAGGCCTGGAGCAGAAATAGACTAGGCAGCGCCAAGTGAGCCGGGGGCCAGCAAATCCGCCAGCCTCCCTGCAGACAGGCTCAGAAGGCCATGGAAAATTCCACACTACATCCCTCCACTGGCGGGAGGTGTCGTGAGGGTGCCCCTGCCCCAGCTTTCCTCTTGCTTGTCCACAGGCCGAGGGCGAGCGCATTTAAGGCCGGGGAGACACAGACCCCAGAGAGCCTGATTCGGAGGCTGGGGCGGGTGGGGCTGAGAAACTGCAGCCTGCACGCCCTCCGGTGATCTGGATACAGGTGGCTTGCACTGCCCCTTGAGGTGCGGTAGGGTTCTGCCACCTGGCATCTGGGGTCCAGCCCCTGAGCCTGCTTTGCACCTGGGCCTGGGACCACCTGCTCACTGCCCCTCCCGAGAGGCTGGCTGACTGATGGATGCCTGGGTGAGACCTGGCACAGAGCCTGGCATCGTGCCACTGCTATGAGCCGTTCTCTGCCTCTCTGTCCACTTGGAACTCTGGCCTCTGGGACACATGGACAGGTAGTGCGCGTACCCTGGCTGGGTGCTGAGGGACCCCTTCTGGTCCTGGCTGCTCTGTTGCCCATCCAGGTGACCTTCGGCCATTCCCAGCCCCTTGCTGGGCCCACTTCCCTGGAAAGTAAGGCTGGGGGTCGCAGGAGGCCAGAGTCTCTCAGGGCTTCCCAGCAGGTCCCGGGGCTCAGATGGTCAGGGCTGGGCTTCCGCGTGGACAGCTGCGTGAGGGCTCTTTCTTAGGACTGCCCCTCTGACCTCTGCCCTGTGGTCCCTGCAACACCCACGAACCAGGGAGAGAAGCACCTGGCCGTCCTCTCAGCTGTGCCTCTCCCTCTGTCCTCTGTTTTTCGACCCTTCGGGGGGCAGCTTCCTGTCACTAGAGGAGGGGCAGCGGAATTCGCGAGCTGGGGCGTGAGGGGAGCTGGAGCTGAGTGCAGCTCGGCCTTAAACATACCTCTGGTTTCTGGGCCTCTGCTGCCCACCCACAAAATGGGGGTGCAGAGAAAGGACTCTAAGGCGCCCCGCGGCCCTGGCACTCAGTCCCCGGGCGCACACCTGGCCCGGGCACTCGCCTGTCTTCTCTGTACCCTGAGTGAGTCCTCGGGAGCAGCAGGTCGGAAGGGCTGAGGCTCCACGTACAGAGCTGGCTTTTCGTCCTGCTTCAACTGCAGACAGAGAGATCACCCTTTCATGACCCTCTTCCTCATCTTCTGGTAAGGACACGGCTAACTGGAGTGTGACCATGAGTCACCCTGTGAACAGACACATAGGAGGACATTTAAGGATGCCCCTCTGGCCCGGCCGGTGTGGCTTAATGGTTGAGCATCGGCCCATGCACCAGGAGGTCGCCGGTTTGATTCCCGGTCAGGGCACATGCCCAGGTTGTGGGCCTGATCCCCAGTGGGGGGCATGCAGGAGGCGGCCAATCGACGTTCTTTCTCATGGATGTTTCCATCTCTCCCTACTTCTCCCTTCCTCTCTCTCTAAAATCAATAAAGAAAAAAAAAAGAGTGCTCCTCTGCCCGGCTGTCCCCTCCCCCAGGGCAGATAGCGTCAGGTTTGCTGCTCCTGCCGTCCCCTGGGCGGGAGCTCCCAGGGAGCTGAGGCCTGGCTGCCGGGTGTAGCAGGTGGGTGCCAGGGCCGTGGGCACCAGGCTCTCTGGAGGCTCAGACATCATCCGGTACTGGGGAAAGAGTGCCCAGTTCCTTTTTCGGATTCCTCTGAACCCTCAGTCTCAGACACCCCAGCCCCAGATCCGCGCCCCGGCCGCAGGCCTGTGGGCGTGTTGACTCAGGGCCTGTCGGCTTCGGAAGCCCACGCTGCGCCCGAGCAGGCTGCCCGGCTGGCTGGACGCCGGGTGTGGCGGAGCCGGGCAGCCGTGAAGGAGCGTCTGGGGTCAGCAGCTGACAAGAGTGACCGAGGAAAGGAGGAAACAGGCAGGGCAGGGCAGCAGGTGCGCCGAGCCCCTGGCCTTGGCGGGAGCCCAGGAGCCTCCGAGGCAGGAGCCAGGGCCAAGCTAGGGGGCAGGCGGACAGTTCCAGGATCGCCCCAGGCGGATGGAGGCTATCAGCAGCTCCTCTGGGGCTTGAATGAGCGAAGACCACTTCCTCCTCCCTGCTTCCTCCTGCCTGCTTCCTCCTCCGCTTTCCCCTCTGCCCTCCTCCCTCCCTTCCTGCCTTCTCCCTGGATCTTTGTGTTTCCTTTATTGATTTTATTTTATTATTATTATTATTTTTTGGTACGTGCCCCTAGCGGGAACCGAACCTGGGACTCTCTGGTCTGCAAGCCGATGCTCCAACTGCTGAGCCAAACCGGCCAGGGCTCCTTTATTGATTTTAGAGAGAGAGGTAGTGAGAGGGAGAGAGAGATAGAAACATGGATGAGAGAGAACATCGATTGGCCGCCTCCTGCATGTCCCTCACTGGGGATCAGGCCCACCCCCGGGGTGTGTCCTGACCGGGAATCAAACTGGCGACCTCTTGGTGCAGGGTCGACGCCCAGCCACTGAGCCACAGCGGCCAGACTCCCTGGATCTTAATTAGGGCCCGCAGGGGGCACACAGGATGGGGAGGTGAGGCCCAGAGAGGGGTGGGGACATGCTCAGGCTGCTCCCCGCCCCCTCCACACCCCCCCCAGCCACAGCCTGCACCAGGCCTTCCCAAGTGGGGGCACTTCAAGACCAGACACCGGGACTGATGCCCGTGTGGTCCAGCTGGGGAGCGGGAGCCCTCCCTCTGGTCAGCGGAGCGGGCAGAGGTCCAGAGGGGTGGAAGGTCCCAGGCCTCTGGGGCCCGGACAGGGTGGCCCTAGCTCCCCACTCTCCATTTCCTCTGGTCACTTCTATCCAGCCCAGCCTGCTGCTACTGACAAACTCCAGAGACAACCTGGTGAGATGGGTGGGAGGTTGCCAGCTAATGGAGACCCTGGTGGCCAGAGTGTTGGGGACAAGAGTGAGGAGCTGGTGTGCAGACACACTCTGCTGTGGGGACTGGCAAATCCCAGCCCAGAGCCATGCAAGGGAGGTGTTGCAGGCAGCATCACAGCCCAGAGGGCACTGCCAGCCGTTGGGAGGTTGGCACCATGAACCTCTGCCAGAGACCCCTCTCTGCCTGCCTTAGGAGGCCTGGGCTTCTGTCCCTGCTGGCTGCCACTCTCAGCACACTGCTTGAGCTTCAAGGCTGGGGGGTGGGGGCTTGGGATCGCCAGCTGCCTCTATGCCAGGGACACAGGGCAGGCTGCCGGACCTGGTAGACCTGGGTCATTTGGTACAGGTGTGGAGGCCTGGCTCCCACAGTCTCCTGGACCTCGGTCCCGGCATCCCACTTCAAACACAGAGGCATTCCTATTGATGGTGCTCAGCCCAAGCTGCCGTGGTGTTCCTTCATTCTCTCTGTGGCTGACCCCGTGGCCCAAATCTTCGCCTCACTGTGCGCCATCTAGAGGTGGCTGATGAGTGCTGCAGGGAGGGAAATCGCTTCTGAGCAGAGCCATCCCTATGCGTGTCTGGGAACCATCCTGAGTCCCAAAGGTTGATGTGGGCTGAGGGGACAGGAGACGTGGGGCCCTCGTGTGAAGGGAGGGGACCTGCGAAGCAAGGACAGAGCTGGGAAAGCCTGAGCCTGCTCTAGCAGGTGGACAGGGCAATTCCCAGCAGAGGCCAAGGGAGTTGCTGTCCCAGGGCCGTTCCTCGAGGCTCCTCTCCACCCCAGGTCCAGTTCCACCCTGCCCATCCCTGCCCGGGGACACACACTGATGAAGGGGCTGAGCATGGCACATGTCCCTTGGATGGTGTCCTAGGGTCATGCCACAGCAGCTGTGCCATGGGGTTGGTCCCTTGGACAGGGGCTGCCTGCAGATCCATTACTGGGGAGCCTGACTCCCCCAAAAGGGCTCATCTCCTGTGTCCCTGTGATGTCCTTGGGAGATGTGGTTGGGCA
This sequence comes from Tadarida brasiliensis, assembly GCA_030848825.1. Classification (NCBI taxonomy): domain Eukaryota; kingdom Metazoa; phylum Chordata; class Mammalia; order Chiroptera; family Molossidae; genus Tadarida; species Tadarida brasiliensis. The sequence goes on along the minus strand of CM061263.1, from coordinate 2,439,030 downwards.
GCCACTGCCCTCCTTTGGATGAACCAGTCACTCTGCAGGTCACGCAGGAAGCAGGAGGACGAGCCACGCGCCTCAGGGCTTGTTGCTGTGGTTACGGAGCTGGCCGATCCAGGCTGGAGTCCCGCCAGGTGCCCAGCAGGAGCGGGGTGTGTTCCATGCCTGCCCTGGCCGGCACAGTCTCTCTCCTGCCTACCGCCTTTCCTCCCGTGCACCTGCTCCCATCGAACTTTCTGGACTGTAAGGTTTGCCCTACCTTGGAACCAGGAGGAGGCCTTTCTCAGCCCAGCTGCACCTTCCAGCACCCGCCTCTCTCCTGGTGGAGATGGAGGGAGTCATTTCGGGACATCGTGCATGGCAAATAGCGCTGTGGCGTTGAGGAAAATTTCGTAACCTTCAGTCAGTCCAGCAGGTGCGTTCCGAGCTGCAGGGCCGGCCAGGTGGGGCACGGACGGTGTTTAGAGTGCAGTATGCCGGCTGGGCCTTTCCTGGAGACTGAGCAGCTCTGTGTCCACCAGGTGTGCATCCCGTTCGCTGGGACCCTGGGCGTGAGGGCACAGCCGGACCGCGGGGGGAGGGCAGGGGACGCACTGTGCACGTTAGCAGAAAACAGGTAACAGTTACCTCTGATTGGCACTAAGACACTGAGAAGGACGAAAGAGCAGTTTTTACCAGGGTTTTCTAACTGTACTGTGCATATCTCTCAGCAAAAAAAAAAAACAAACAAACTTGACTCACACACAAATTCCGCTATGCACATATTTCTAAATCCTAGGCAGGCAGCTCTATCCGTTCACGTGTATCAGCAACATTGAATTTCTCGTCTTCTTTAGCTAAGAGACAAATGTAAAAGGAAGCTCTCTGGGAGGAGGGGTCAATGGGGGAAACAGGGGGATATCTGTAATACTTTCAACAATAAAGATAAATTGGAAAAAAAAGAAGGAAGCTTGACTCTCCTTCCCCCACACCCAATGACTCATTGCGACCCGTTTCATGGTCGGTCCACGTGTCCTGGCCTCATAGCCGATCCCCTCTGAGCATGTCCAGGGCTGGCCTCATGTCCTCCCGGCCGGGCTGTTACTGTTCCCAAGACCGAAGGAGTGTGGGCCTCTGTGCAGTGTTAGGGGAGAGCTGGGCTCAGCAACCGGATCTGGGGGCTTTTTTAAAAAATTTTTTTTTTCTTTATTGATTTTAGAGAGAGAGGAAGGGAGAGGGAGAGAGAGATGGAAACATCAATGGGAGAAAACATTGATTGGCTGCCTCCTGCATGCCCCCCACTGGGGATTGGGCCCACAACCTGGGCATGTGCCCTGACCGGGAATCAAACCTGGACCTCTCAGTCCATGGGGTGATGCTCAATCCACTGAGCCACACCAGCCGGGGTGGATCTGGGGCTCTTGAAAGCCACCCTCTTTTCTGTCTTTTTCTCCTTGCCCCCCCCCTCCCAGCAGGGAACACGGCTCCAACTTTCCCAAGCTTTCATCCTGCATCTTCTGCAGCATGAAGTTTACGAAGCAAAACTCTCCCTCCCTTGGCTGCCCACAAGGAAGCCTGTAGCCCTGGCGGCAGCTGGCACCTGGCAGCCATGTTGTGACTATGAGGAAAGCCAGCCTGAAGACCACTTCTCCACCAAAGGGAGACAGGATCTGGAGCCTGGACTGAACTGTGTCAGAGCCCTCCTCCCACCTGGCTTTTCAGACACTGAGCCAGTAAACCCCCTTCGTTGTTTAAATCACTTGAATTACGTTTTCTTCATTTGGGAGCATCTTAACTGAGACAATGGCCGTCTAGAGTTTTCCTCTGGCTTCATATGTAAAACTTTCCCCAACAAATGTCATAACCTGCCTTTTACTTAACAACATACTGTGAACAACTGTCTTTGTCGGAAAGAACAGAACATTGACGTCATCATTTTTAAAATTTATTATTATTTTAGAGTGGAAGAGAGGGAGGGGAAGAGAGAGAGAAAGATCGATGTGAGAGAGACACATTGATTGGTTGCCTCCTGCTTGACCTCGACCGGGGCCTGGGGGTTGGGATTGAACCTGCAACCCAGGCACGTGTCCTTGACCGGAAATTGAACCCATGACCCCTTGGCCTGCAGGCCGACACTCTCACCGCTGAGCCAAACAGGCCAGGGCCGATGTCATCATTTTTAATGGTTGCATCGCGATGTCAGGTGGCTCAGGATTCATTCCACCTGTTTCCTTTCCAGTCGCACAGTTACATTGTTTCCAGCTTTCTGCTCTTTGCAGTAAGTGAGGGAGCGCCTGTGGGTGTGTTTCACTCACGGGCACTGTCTCCCTGAGCGTGTGCGTGTTCACGGGCTTTTCACCCACCCGCTCAAACTGCACGTCGGGAAGTGAGCCCGTTTGCACTTCTGGTGAGCGTGTCCGTCCACTTCCTGGCACCGTGGCCACCACTGGCCTGTGTCATCTTTGCCCATCTTTTGGTAAGTGCCATTTCATTTATTTTTTATTTTTATTTTTTCTTTCTTTTAATCCTCACCTGAGGACATTTTTTCATTTTTTGTTCAGATAGAGTGGGAGGGAGAGAGAGAGAGAAACATTGACGTGAAAGGGACACATCGAGTGGCTGCCACCCGCACGACCAACCAGGGCCGGGGACAAACTGCAACCAAGGTACATGCCCCTAGCGGGAACCGAACCCGGGTCTCTCTGGACCGCAGGCTGACACTCTAACCGCTGAGCCAAACCGGCCAAGGCTATTTTTTATTTTTAAAAATTACTAAAAAAGCCCTGGCCGGTTTGGCTCAGCGGTTAGAGTGTCGGCCTATGGACTGAAGGGTCTCGGGTTCAATTCCCAGTCAAGGGCAAGTACCAGGGTTGCAGGTTCGATCCCCGGCCCCGGTCAGGGTCATGCAGGAGGCATCCAATCGATCAATGGAAAAATATCCTTGGGCAAGGATACACACACACACACACACACTCTCATACACACAGTGACTTAAAAGTCCCATTTTATTTGTTCATTTACCATTTGTATTTCTTCTTTGAAAAAGTCTTTTGATCTATTTACTCAAACATTTATTATTATTTTTTTTTATCCTCACCTGAGGACTTTTTTTTTTTTTTCATTTTTGGTTCAGATAGAGTGAGAAGGAGAGAGAGGAAGAGAGAGAGAGAGAAACATCGACGTGAAAGGGACACATCGAGTGGCTGCCACCCGCACGACCAACCAGGGCCGGGGACAAATGCAACCAAGGTACGTGCCCTTAGCGGGAACTGAACCCGGGTCTCTCTGGACCGCAGGTCAACGCTCTAACCGCTGAGCCAAACCGGCCAGGGCTATTTACTCAAACATTTAAAATATGGCCCTGGCCGGTTTGGCTCAGTGGTTAGAGTGTCGGCCCTCAGACTGAAGGGTCTCAGGTTTGATTCCAGTCAAGGACACATGCCTCGGTTGTGGTTCGATCCCTGGTCCTGATTGGGGTCGTGTGGGAGGCAACCAATCGATGTGTCTCTCTCATATCGATATTTCTCTCTCTCTCTCTCTCCCTCTCACTCTATCTGAAAATCAATGGAAAAATATCCTCAGGTGAGGATTAAAAAAAAATAATAATTAAAAAAATACATATATATATATGTACTTAATTTAAAAAATCAGACTGTTTCCTGTCGGGACCCCTCGCTGCCTTGTTGCTCAGATTTCGATATATTAGCCCTGCGTCAGACGTGGAACATGTAGGTTGTCAACTGAAAAAAGATTGACAAGACCTTTTAGGCGGCAAATCCATCAGTTTGTCTCCACGGGGCTCCTCCCTGGGCGCTGTGGTGGACCTTGGAGTTCTCCGCAGTGTCCCCATCACCCCTTCCTCATTGCTGTTCTGTGACCTCAAGGTGTTGTTGTCCAGCGATTGTATCGCCCTTCTCCAAACTCACAGTCACCTCTGGGCTTGTTCAGCGACATAAGGCAAGCACTTCCCTTACAGGGGGACAAGGCGGTCCTGAGATGTCCTGGGTTAATTACAGCTGTGGGCCAAACCAAGAAAGATAGCTCGCTCCTGCGTGCGCTCCCTGAAACTGTGAACTAACTTCCAGGTGGCTATTTGCACCATTATCGACTGCCAGGGCCACCGCATCCTGCTTGCACACGAACTGTCCGGCTGCTGCCCACAACCAACCCACAGAGCGAAGGCCTCTCCCTGGGGACTCCGCGCCTGCCCACAGCTAGCCCCTCACCTCCTCCACCCGCCGTCTGCAGCCAATGTCAGAACTTCCAAAACAACTCACATCTTTCTTCCCCAAACTCACGGTATAAAAGAGCCCGTCCAGCCCCGGGGCTGGGGGTTCAGATCACGTGCCTGGGACCTGCCCTTTTTCTGGCTAGCATGTGGCTCAATTAACCCTTTCTTTCAGAAAAGCTTTGGACCCCAAAGGTTTTTTCTTTTCTTTTTTTATCTTCACCGGAGGACATTTTTCCATTTTTGTTCAGATAGAGTGGGAGGGAGAGAGAGGAAGAGAGAGAGAGAGAGAAACATCGACGTGAAAGTGACACACTGATGGCTGCCTCCCGCACGACCCCAGGGCCGGGGATGAATTGCAATCGAGGTACGTGCCCTTGAGCGGAATCAAACCCCCAACTCATTGGTCCACGGGCTGACGCTCTAACCGCTGAGCAAACCAGCCAGGGCTGGACCCCAAAGGTTTTTGTTTAGAAGTGTAAGCTGACCTCAGCTGGATGTTTCCCCTGCAGCTACCGACATTGTAACGGGCAGAATTTAATCCTAGGAAGGGGATGTTGGATTGAGTTTGGGAAGGGGACATGGAGGGGACCCCTGTCTCTCATGGCGGGAAAGTGGGAACCTTTGCTCTATGTCATGATTTATTGTGGTTCCTGGAGCCACGGCTCCCAAAGATCTCCATGCTCTGCCCTCTGGAACCTACACATGTTACCTGGTTTGGCAAGAGAGACTTGCAGGTGCAGTTACGTCAAGGGCTCTGAGATGGGCAGCTCCTCCTGCTGACTCGTTAGGGGGATCCGGGAGGAGCCAGAGTGAGAGGAGGCGCTGATGTGGCGCTGATGTGATGAGTGAGGCAGAGGTTGGAGTGTCAGGGCTGCAGGCCAGGGGGTGCGGCGGCTGCCAGGGTGGCTGCCAGACGGAGAGCCCAGGAAGCAGGTTGTGCCCAGAAGGAGCGCAACCCAGCCTTGCCCTGGACGGGAGCTGCTTTCGGACTTCTAACCGCCGGAACCGTAAGAAAACGATTTGTGTTGTTTCCAACCATTTAGTTTGGGCTAATTTGCTACAGCGGCATTCGGAGGCCAGTGCAAACACAGTGTCGCCTCTTCACGAGCGGCACAGGCCATGTGCCCGCAGGACCAGCAGTCGGAGGGAGCTTCGTGTGTCGAGGCGTGGTGGCTCACTCCGAGGCACTGCTGCAGACCCAGACGCAGCAAGCCTGAAACGGGCCCATCTGAACTCAGAGAAGCCAGAGAACCCGCATGTACTGGATACCCCGGTGCCCAGCCCGCGGGTTCTGAGCGCCCGAAGCCGGCACAGTGCACGCAGTGGGGGCGCGAGACCGGCGGTTCACCGCCTGGGGCTGTTCCCCACGTCCTCGCAGCACAGCCAGCCCACGAGGGGTGGACAGGGATGTCTAGGCAGGATGGCGTGCCAAGTGCTGGGAGACAGACATTTCTCCTTTGAATTCTACCCTCTGGGTAAGGTTGGTGCTGTGGCTGCCAGCCCTTGGATTTGGTCAGAGACAAGTGGACTGAATCTTGCTAAGATTTGAGGGCAGCCGTATCGCTGAAGAAATCCCACGCCTGGTGACCACAGCTCGGTCTCACTCCTTCCCCTAAGACAGCAGATAAGAAAGGAGACGGTAAGTTACAGGGAGCAAACCAAATCTAAGACGTTACAATGACATCCAACCAGTCACAGCTACAGTTAACTTTCCTTTGGCCCATGGGAGTCTTCCCTGGGGGTGATGGTTGGCATTCGACTGAGACAATGTGTCTCGAGTACCTGGTGCAATACACCGCATGCAGCAAGTCCAAATCAATGCTACGTATCCTCCTTAAGTGGCGGGGGGGGGGAGGGGTGTCACAGCGAAATCAAAGGACATCATCAAATTTTTCTTTGAAAAGAGACCTGTTGCTCAGCCGGTGTGGCTCAGTGGTTGGGCGTCGACCCATGCACCAAGAGGTCAAGGGTTCAATTCCTGGTCAGGGCCCATGCTCAGGTTGTGGGCCTGATCCCCAGTTGGGGGCGTGCAGGAGGCGGCCAATCGATGTTCTCCCATTGACGTTTCTCTCTTTCCCTCTCCCTTCCTCTCTCTCTAAAATCAATAAAGAAAAAAAAAAAGAAAGAAAGAAAGAAAAGAGACCTGTCATTGGAATGTCAAGGAAGTCCCAAAGTTCTGCTGCAGGTCCAGTCTGAAATGCCAGTCCCTGACGTCTCAGTCTTTGCTACAGGGCCAAAAGAAACGGAATGCAAACCACATATCTAAGTTAACGTTTTTCTGGTGGGTGCATTAAAAAACAAAAGTAGAAAAAAAAAGGGAAGTGAAAATAGTTTTGGCAATATAGGTTACTGAACCCAATATACCAGAAATATTATTGCAACATGTAGTCAATGTAAATGTGGATCCTTTCCTTCTTTATTTTGTACCAAGCCGTTGACATCCTGGACTGACACGCACAGGACGAGACATGCCCCGCACTGCTCAGGCCGCGGGATTCTTTCGCTGAAGCCTGGCCTGGCCCCAATCTCCCTTCCTTCAAACAGGCGGGCGCACAGCCTGGACCGCCGCCCGCAGCAGAGTGCGCTCCGTTTCCCCATCGCCCTGCATCGGGTCCCTAAGACTGGGCACCCAGCGCAGGCCCCTGCCGCTGCACTTCCACCGCCGCGCCGCCGGGCGTCGCTATTTCAACTCGTCGGACGGGCGCCCGCTCAGACGTCATGCGTGCCTGGGACGGAGGCGGGACTTCCGGGTGTGCGGAGGCACAACTTCCGAAGGGAGGCGGAAGAGCCTCTCGGCTGTACGCTCGGGAGTCCCGGGACGGCTGAGGGGCTAGCTGGGGTGCAGGAAGGAGCCGCCGGGGCCGGTCCGCAGTACTCGGGGTGTCGGGGCCGCCGGCCGGAGGGATGAGGAGGGGCCATGGCCAGCGACGGGGCCAGGAAGCAGTTCTGGAAGCGCAGCAACAGCAAGGTCCCGGGCAGGTGGGTGTGACGGGCCGCACCGGGTCTGGGTCAGGGGTCAGAGTTCAGGCGGGGGCGCCGGCTTGCTGGGCTGCGGGCGAGTCGGGGCCGGGGGCGGGGTAGCCCGGGCTCGGAGGGGACTGCGGGGGGCGCGGGGCCTGGGGTCGGAGCGTGGGGTCCGGGGGGCGGCGGCCGTGCGCGGGAGCGAGGCGGGGAGGGCGGAGCCGCTGCCGGCGAGGTGGCCCCGAGACCGGCCCTTCGCGCGTCCGGGCTGCGGGGCTGGCGGGAGCCGGGCCGGGTGGGCCGCGTGGGCCGCGCCGCCGATCGGCCTCTGCTCGGGCGCCGTGGCTTTGCCCACCTGACGGGCTCGGGGCTGCGTGGGCTGCGTGGGCTGCGTGGGCTGCAGCTGTGTCCGGAGCGGGGAAGTCGAGCCGAGGCACCCCGTGAATTCCCGTGTTCCCACTTCTGGCCTCAAAGTCGTCTGCTCTCTTGACTCAGCAGCAGAGAGTAGACAGACCAACCAAGCAACCAGCAGACCACCCAGGAGGTGCTGCAGTGGGGACTGCCCCCTGGGCGCCCATCTGATTGGCTGTCGCAGGGGCCAGGGCCCGCCTGAGGGAGCGCGGGGGACCCTGCGGTGCGGCGCGTGGAGAAGACTCTGGGAAACCAGCTGCCGGAGAGAACAGGAGCGACCAGCAACCTCCGAGACGGAACACGGCTCCTTCTGTTGAGAAACGTAGGTCCGAGATACTGAGAATTAAGAACTGCGGCATCAAAATAACTCCCAGTCGACCTGCTCCCAGCGCTGCTTAAGAGCATCGGCGTTGCCTAGGAAACGGCGTGGTGTGAACGTGGACCTGCCAACCGTGGCATCCGCTGAGTCCACTAGAGGCGGGCTTCTCAGAGTGGTGTGCGGTTAGCAGGAGTGAGGGACAGGCTGCTCGGACATAGTGGCATTGGGGGGGCACCAAAGGTCTTTAAAGACCCTCTTTTACTCTGTAGAATGATACTTGGTTGAAGAACAATAAGAGTTTTCCTTAAAACCGGTGTCGGGGTCCAAGGCGATGTGGACATTGGGGATCGGCAGGGACAAGTGGTCTGGAACATGGTCTCAGGATAGGAGCCACGTGGCATTAGGTAAATGTTGGTTTTAGGCCTAGAGGCTAAGTAAGCCACTTCTTCTTGTTTTTAAAAATATGTTTTTGTTGATTTTTTTAGAGAGAGAGGAAGGGAGAGATAGAAACATCGATGTGAGAGAGAAACATCGATCGGCTGCCTCCTGCACACATCCCCCTACTGGGGATCGAGACTGCAATCCAGGCATGTGCGCTGACCAGAAATTGAACCGAGACCTCTCACTCCATCGGACGACGCTCTATCCACTGAGCCACACGGCCGGGCTATAAACCACTTCTTAACAACTGATGGAGATGTAAGAATAATCGAGCTGCTGTGTGGAGTTGTAATGCTGAATAAAGGTTTGGATTGATGACTGTCTCTTGGTAATTCATCCTTGGATTCAGTTCCATAGTGTTCTCCCCCCCCCCCCCCCAAATTCATGAACCTGTGAATGTGACCTTATTTGGAAATAGGATCTTTGCAGATGTGATTAAGTTGAGGTCATTCTGTATTGGGGTGAGCCCTAGTCCAATGACTGGTGTCCTAAGGGGAGGGACATTTGGACATAGAGACACAGACCTTGGGGAGGTGGCATTTGAAGATGGAGGCAGAGATTGGAGTGGTGCACTTAAGAGCCAAGGGACGCCGAGGATTTCCTGGAATCCAGTAGACGCGAGAGAGGCAAGGACGGTTCCTCTCCTAGAGACTTCAGAGGGTGGCCCTGCTGACACCTTGCTTTTGAACTTCTAGCTTCCAGAACTGCGGGAGGATGACTTTCTGTTGTTGAAGCCACTGAGTTTGTGGTAGTTTGTTCTGACAGCCACGGGAAATGGATGCAGTCCTCATCTTCTCCAAGATCCTGTTACCGAAGACAGACTTCTTTCTCCTTGATTTTGATATTCTTGAGAGTGCTCCCATGGTACAGTTACAGAGTTGGAGTGGAGTCTTGGAGAACTGTTGGGGACCGTCACTGCCGTGTGCAGGACCAAGAGGAGGGGTTAGGTCCCCCAGAAAGGCCTGCAGGGCTGCGGTGCGCCCTTGCCCCTGGTGGTCACCTTGCCTCTGGGAGAGCTGCTGTTTCATGGGACAGGAGCTGCAAAGGTTTGTCCTTGTCCTGTCAGATCAGTGGTGGTCGTTGGCCACAGGCATCGTCTCCACCTGCGCCAGCACCGTGCTGTCAGAGGTCCTTGCCGGGTCTGGTGGTTTTGCCAGCCCTTCAGGTGCTTCCCATGATTGTTGAACTCTTTTTTTTGGAGTGTGGACCTCAACCCAGGGAAACTCAAAGGAGGAAGAACACACCCACCACGAAGTACAGAACTGTTAAAGGTTTTTATATGGCACAACCCTTAGTAACGATTCATCCCTTAGTAAGAATCTCCTCATGCTGCTTCCTTGCGACACCAATGGCTGGTGCTCCCTGAGCACTGGCAGCGTGCTGGCCACTGCCCTGCTCTGCCCTGCCCGTGGTTTTAGAGCTTACAGAACATGTGCTCTGCCCTGCACCCATGTTCACTGAGGCATGCTGGGTGTAGAGCCCCTGGAAAGCCATTCTGAGGAGCACAAGTGTTTTGCATGATGCCTCAGGCCCTTCGTGTTGTGACTTGACCTGACCCCTGCTTCGTTCTTCGCCACATCTCCCAGCCCTCCTTGCATGAGCTGTGCTGAGCTGTACTGACAGACCGCAGGTCCCTCGCTGTCAGGCCCAGTGGTGCCCCTGTCAATTTCATGCTCTGGTAGCTGAGGAGTCCTTCCTCTCCCTTCCCTCCCTTCTGTCTGGCTGCTGTTCTCCAGCGTACCTCCTTGTAAAGCCTCGCCTGTTTGCATGCATCTGGACTAACGTGCCTTTCAGCATCAGGCTTTATCTTGCGTTCTGCTTGTTTTCCTCACCAGACAGTGAGCTCTACACAGGGCGTGTGCTGTCCTCACCTTTGCACTGTGAGTGCTGGTGAATGGTGGTTGATCCCAGCTATCTCCCAGGTTAACCTGGAGGGAGGGAGTGGTTTGAACAAAGTCTCACACTATGTGAGAGGTGGTCTTGCTGGAGACCCGTTCTCTGCACCCTGGTTCTCATTTGCCTATTTGGCTGATGCTTTCTTAGAAATTTCTTTCTAGCAGGGTGGGATGTATGGATGGTGGAAAGACCTTCGACTAGGAGTCTGTGGGCCGGGTGTTAGCCTTCTCTTTCTGTTAATCACAGTGTGACCTTCGGTCATGTCCCTGCTGGCACCATCAACTTTGCAAGTGTGTCCTGAGGGAGTGGCGTTAGACCGCAGTGGCTGTGACCTGCGGGAGGATCTTTGGCCTCTTTGATGAGAATGGGAGAGGGCTTTTTGGATATTTTGAGAGCCTACTATGTGCAGTGACAGTTTCAGGCCCTAGAGTTACATCAGAGAATGAAGTAGACCAAAACCTGTGCTCTCACAGAGCGTGCAGTGGAGTGGGAGTGGCCGAGAACAGCCAGGTTACCTGTTGGCGGGCGTAACTGGCACCAAACGTGAGGCAGGGGAGAGGACGTAAGGCAGGGGCGAGGACAGATAGTTCTGAGGCAGCACAGTGGGAGGGTTCATGGTGGTGAGGTGGCCAGGGAAGCCCTCACAGGGAAGGTGACGTTTGAGCAAGATTTGCAGGAGGAGGGGGAACAAGGTCCCCTGGATGGCTGGAGAGTGGGCCAGGCAGAGGGCCAGCAAGTGCAAAGGCCCTGGTTCGGGATTGGTGCTGGTGTGTCTGTGAGAAGAGCAAGGGGGCCATGAAGATAGCTGCGGGAGGGAGGGAGGAAGGGGCACGAGGGGTGAGCCTCGTGGTCACAGGAAAGGCACGCACTCTCAGGCTTTATTCTTAGTGAGGGGTCCCTGTGGAGGCTCCTTGGTGGTGGAGTGGCAGGACTGGTGGTGGGTGTAGCAGGGTCGTCTGGCGGTGGGGCTGAAGCAGGTGGAGGGCAGAGAGGGGACCAGGGGGAGGGCAGAGAGGGGACCAGGGGGAGGGTAGAGAGGGAGACCAGGGGGAGGGCAGAGAGGGAGACCAGGGGGAGGGCAGAGAGGGAGACCAGGGGGAGGCTGCTGCTCACTTCCAGGGAGAGAGGAGAGGATGGTGGCTTGATCCACGTTGGCAGGTAGAGGATAAGAAATAGAGAAGGTTCAGTGTCCGACTCCTTGGGGAGTCTTTCTCAGGGCATTGACTTGCGTGGCTCCTGCGGGACTGTGGCTTTCTGCAGCTGCAGTTGGCATTCTTGCCACACTTACCTAGATGCCAAGACAGAACCCTAGCACCCTGGGTGTGAGTCAGGCCGCCTTCCAGCGTGGACCCCTCTGCTTGCTGTTCGGTGCGGCTCTGCCTGGCAGTGTGCTCGCTGACAGAGGCTGTGCGGGCAGCTGGGCGTGTGAAGGGTGCATCTGTAAGTGGGATGGTGGCAGGAAAGGCCCAGATGGAATATGACAGGGCTGTGGGCGCCTGGGGAGAGCCAGAGCAGACGACGGCTCCAGTGTCGTGTCTGCTCAGCTCTCCGCTCACAGCTGGCACAGCCGCCAGGGGTCTGGGCAGAGGAGGCAGTCAGCTACCAGTCAGCTCACAGGCTCCATCACTCATCAGCAGAGGGTGAGGCTCGTTGGGGGTAACTCGTTCATTCAGAAACTCCTCCCTGTGCCAGGGACCACGCTGAATGCTGGCAAAGATATGTGGCCTTCAGAGGCCGTGGGGTGAAGGAGATGGTAAAACGTAGATACGTAAACAGTTTGCCCTGGTCTGGGAATGGCAGAGTAACGGGGCATTCCATGGACAAGGTCACGTCCTCAGAGGATGTCACACCTAGCTGAGACCTGGAGTTGGAGAGGAGCCAGTGCCCTCAGAGATGACAGGTGGGGTGGCAGAGCACCCCTGGCAGGGGACGTGCCCTGCAAGGAGACCAGTGGCGGGAGGAGGGAGCCATAGGGGAGCATGCTGAGAGGAGGCTCGGGAGGTGAGCAGGGCCCAGAGCACGCAGGGCTTTGAAGGCCATGGGGAAGATTGGGGTCTTCGTCCTAAGAGCCATGAGACAGGACCGAGGGGTTGGTACTACGATCCTCTTCATCCTTCTTAAGAGAGGAGAGAGGAAGTGGGCAGTGGGAGGGGAGGACGAGGGCAGTGGCGGGGGTGGCAGAGGGGTGCACTCACAGGGTTCACTGATGGCTTGGTGTTGGTCTGGCCTGAGGCATGGGTATGGTTGACAGAATAGTGACCCCCAGGATGTCCATGTCCTCACCCTGGGACTTGTGCAATGTCATGTTACGTGGCAAAGGGGAATGAAGGTTTCTAGTCTGACCTGGAGGTGGGAGCTTGTCCTGGATTACCTGGTGGACCCAGGGGAGCTGCATGAGCTCTTACAGGTGGGCAGAGAGGTTGACGGGAACGCTCCATCTGATCAGCGCTTGCTGCTTTGAGATGGAGGGAGGGCCACAAGCCAGGGGATGCTGCCGGCCTCCGAAAGTGGGAACAACCTCTGCTTACAGCCAGCAGGGTCCTCAGTCCTCCAACCACAAGAAAGTGAACTCCGCCAACACCCTGAGTGAGCAGCAATGGGTGCTCCGGAGGTGAGCCAGCTGGCTGGCCCCCAGACTGCAGTGGGGGGACCCGTCTCGGCTTCTGACCTCCAGAACTGGAATGCATTTTTTGGTGGTTTGTTACATGAGGGGCAGGGACGGGTGCCTGGGGGAGGTTGGACGGGGGAGAGCTGCAGGTAGCCTTCTGCCCCGCAGTGCTGCATTTGAACGTGGACCAGGTACTAGGCCAATCTTCACAGCTGGGCTGGCCTCTCACTGGTGACCTCTGCCAAGTGCAGAGGTCCAGGAGCCAAGTGCAGACCTGCCTCTTCCCAGAAGTTCTGAGCTGGGCCCCACCGGCTCTCGTGTGGTTTATAAACCTGTGCGTTTCCTTGCTTGTGTTTTCTGAATGGCTGTTTGGGCTGCGGCTTACTCCTGGCTTTCTGTTGCAGGGAACCCAGGAGCCTGTGCTCTGGCGGGTGGTGGGTTAGGTAGGGGTGGGTGCTCTGGTCACTCTGTAAGTGGAGAAGGTCTTGCCGTGCCTGGGCCGTGGGAGCAGCAGTGGGTGGGCCTGTGCTGTAGTCACAGCTCTGTGCTTGTGTTTCCAGCGCTCATTTCATGTTATTGATGGCTTTTATTTTGTCTGGAAACATTTTGAACAATAAATTTAACATGAATCATATTTTCCTCCTTTTATTTGTCTAACAGAGCAAATCTAGACTCTTTTGGGTGAATTTTAAGTGAGGACAAAAATGATTAAAACAAATAAATTCCTGATATTTTAGATTTGTATTTTTAATTAAAAATTTTAAGTGGGAGCAGGAGGAAATATCTCACCCCCCCAGTGTTGTGAATTCAGGATCAGGCTGCAGGTGCCCTGAGAGCCTGCTACTCTGCCTTTCTGTTCTCAGACTGCCTTGGTCTCTCCAGTCCGCCCACAGCTAGACAAGGGCAGTGGCAGCTGACGGGGCAGTGAGTGGCCTCGCTTCCCTCCGTGTCCGTTCCAGTAGGTTTTGTCCTCTGCGGGCCACTCACTCCTCAGCTCGTGCACTCATCAGTCCAACACGTGTGCAGTGAAGACTGGCCCTGAGGGCTCCAGGGTGCAGCCGGTACTGGACAGCAGGTCCCTGCGGGAGGGGCTGGGCCGCATGCGCCCAGGCTCCTGCACACGGGCCCTGGGAGCACAGACTCCACTGGCTGCCTGGCTCTGTCTCGAGGAGTCCGGGAAGAGCGGCTGTGAGGGACCGTCCCCAGGCCGGCGGTGTTCATGCTGCGCCCAGACGTGGAGGCAAAGCCCAGAATGGAGGTGGCATGGGCGATGCTTACTGAGGGCTTCCCCTGTGCCAGGCCCTTCACCCCAGCAGCCCAGTGGGTCCTCACAGTGCAGGTGCTGCGTGGGCTCCGTTGTATAGACCGAGAGCCAGGACTGCTCAAGGATTTGACTCAGACTGGGGCCCTTCCCCAGCCTTTCTGCCCTCGGTTTGGCCCCCCAGTCTTCAGGCTGGGAGTCAGGAACATGTGTCCTGTGCACCCGGAGGTCTGCAACTCTGGGGGCTCGTTAGGGGCGAGATGAACAGCTTCTTCTCAGTTCCCCCTGATGTTCCCTTTGCAGACGAGCAGGGCATCAGGAGGCCCAGAGGGAGTGGGGCTGCCCGGGCTCTTCCCATTTATGGGGCTTCGCACCACAGGGAACTCTCGTTTTGAGTCTTTTTGTTCCCCCATTCTGAATGCTGTTCCTCTTTTCTGGGGAGTCTGTAGCCTTCAGTGGGTTCAGTGCGCAGCAGTCACGGAGGCTCCTGTGCACTGTGTGAACGAGGCCTGGGAACGCTGCTGTTGTGACCGATCCGGCCATGCAGGAAGCACGCGCCACCTGCCAGGCACTGGCCGGCTGCGCGTCTGCGCTTCTTTCCGCACAGTGGCAGTTGGGAGGCTGTCTTTGCTCAAGGCCCACAGCTCCTGAGAATGAGCTGGTTTGAGCCCAGGCTCCGCTGCCCCATCGGTTCTGGGTTCTGACCCTGTGTGTTCTTTCTGTGTGTTCTTGCTCATCCTGGGGTCCATCCTCCCAGGGTTTGCCAGAGGAACAGCCTGGCACTGGTGTGTGCACTGCCTGGGCTAGTGTGGCCTGCGTCCGCCATCTTGCTTTTCACACAGACTGCGCACTTGAGCTTGGCCTTGCTGCTCATGGCTAGACCTCGATACAGCTCTTATACTGCCGTGCATCTGCTTTCACTTGTTCTCCAGGACGCCCTGGGCCAGTAAACATCCTACTAAACACACAGTAGAATCACACTTGTTCTCCAGGACGCCCGGGGCCAGTAAACATCCTACTAAACACACAGATAGAATCACACTTGTTCTCCAGGACGCCCCGGGCTAGTGAACATCCTACTAAGTGGCAGATAGAATCACACTTGTTCTCCAGGACGCCCCGAGCCAGTAAACATTCCTGCTAAACACACAGATAGAATCACACTTGTCCGCTCTGAGGCTTACACCCAGGTGAGACAAACAGTGTTTGTTCTTGAACTCTGGATGAGCTGCTGATCCTCCTCCGAAACCCCCCAGCAGGGTGACTGGGATTGTCAGAGGGTGCAGCCAGGGCATGTGTGGAACAGAGGCAGGAGATGACCCTGCCAGGGTGCACCTGTCCTCTTGTTCTCACATGAGTGTTGCAGGTGGTGAGACCAGCCAGCAGGTGGGACTCTGTTGTGCTGTTGGGGTGGGAAACAGGTGGGGCGGGGGCTGGCCCTGCTCCTCTCAGAGTTCAGGAGGGGCCTGGCAGGCAGAGAGGGTGGGAGACGATGAGGCCCCAGCTTTACAGTGTTCACAGTTCAGTACAGCGTTCCCCTCCTGGCTGGGGCGCTGGGACTTGTCCCACGGGTGGGGAGGACACAGGATGCCACCTCTTCTGCGTTGGTCAGGAGTGCTGTGGGTTATTAGACAGCGACTGATATTTCGTGGAATGGCTTGTAAAGACACATCTCCTATGGACCCATTTTGTGTTCTCTTTAGAATTAACGTCCATCTTGGGTTAACTTTCTGTTCCAGAACCAGTCACTGGAGCTGTTGTAGCATTTATGGTCTCAGTCAAATGTGATTTCGTCAACTGTTGTGATTGAAGGTGCTCTGGGCAGGACTGGCCAGGCTGGGGAAGAGGCCAGGCGCCCAGTCAGCCTGGCTGGGAGAGCTGGCGGCCCTCGGGCACTTACCGCTCACACGTGAAGTGCTTCATCGCTCAGGTCGTACAGCCAGGGGGCGAGGGAGGGAGCGAGGGAGAGAACTGCGGGGCCGCACTCACTGGGTGCCTTCTGTGTGCGCACGTGCTGGGTGTGATGGGGAGAGTGCAGTAGACCAGCTGTGTATATCAGGGAGGAGGCGAGGGTGACCTTGGTGCTTGGATTTCTGTTCTTGGAAATCAAGTCATGGAAGAAGCTGATATTGTGGTCAGGCAGAGAGGAAAGGGAGCCCTGCCCAGGGCAGTGGGGACAGCAGTGGGCCCAGGCAGGACCAGGAAGCCACTGGTAGAGGAGGGTGTGACAAGGCAGCAAGCCCGTTGTTTTGTTCCTGGGTGACTGGCGGTGATGTCATTGTCCTGCCGGACACTGAAAGTAGGTGTGAGGCGTGGCATTTGGGGCAAAGCAGATTTCAGCAATGGACCCAGTAGTGTGAGGTGGTGAGTGTGTGGCCGAGAGCTGGCTGTGTGCCTAGAGGCAGCTGTTTGAGAATCGTTTACTGGGAGAGATGGTCAACAGAGAGAGCGCGATTTCCTCGAAGTGAGAAGTGAGAAGACGGCAGCATTGAGAGCTCGGCTTTGGGGCGCAGAGGTCAGGAGTGCATGGAAGGTTCTGGGAGCACCGACAGGCTGGCAGGACCCGGGGGAAGGGGAGCGGAAGGGAAGCCTGGTGGTGAAGAAGCCAAGCTGCAAGGAAGGGAGGGGGGGCATGGTGGCCGAATTGGATTCCTTTGTGTTAATTCACACCCTTTCCCTTATTCATGTTTTCTGTAGTAAACACACATTGCTTTTTTATGGGGTATAATGGATATACAGCATTGTAACAGTTTCAGGTGTACAATGTAACGATTGGATATTCCTATATGTTGTGAAACGATCTCCACAGGAAACCTCATTAACATCTGTCGCTATACACAGTTACAAATTACTTTTTCTTGTGATGAGAACTTTTAAGGTTTACTGTCAGCAACCTTCAGCTATGCGGGTGCAGTGTCATTCATCATGGCCACCATCTGTGCATTACTAACTCAGGGCTTGTTTTAGTTTGACCCCCTTTCCCATTTTGCACAACCCCACCTTCTGGTAACCACCAGCTTGTTCTCTGTATCCACGAGTTCACCCATGGGTCTTTTCATTGAGGAAAAAATTTACTGTAAACATACTTATTTCCAAGATACAGATCTAGAGATGTCCATGAAGCAGCATGCCTTTGGCTCAGTAATTACCCGGGTCTTCGCTGGGTTCTGGGGGGCCACAAGGAGCATGACAGGAGATAAATCCAGGCCTTCCAGGGACTCATGGCTGGGGGACTGGGTTGCTGGGAGTCTGCAGGCCAGGGTGAGCTTACTGTCAGGTGGAGTGGTGTGGGTGTCAGTGGAGGGACAGCCCGCGGACCTGGTTTGGGTTCTGCAGGGCCACGTGTTTCTGCCGCTGACTATGGGTTGGAGGAGTTTCAGATTATGCTGTGGGTGGAGGGCAAATGGAATTGTTTACTGTTGTAATAATGGTGTTGGGTACATCTTCCCCGGAAGCCCTCTAAAGTTAATGTCCTTGGAAAGCTTACTTCTTCTGCACACATTGTACGAACCTGGGAGCATCCCTGTTTGTGAGAGGGAGCCCAATGGTGACTCCGTCGCTGATCCAGTTCATGTCTCAAACCCTGATTGGACCCAGCGGGGGCATGGAGTAATGGCTGCGTGGAGCAGAGAGGACTGAGCGCCAAGCGGAGCTGCCTGCACGGTCCGCCTGTGTACCTCGTGTGTCTGAAGTATAGGGAAGCGTTTAATCGTTACTGTGGCCGTAATGTTTTCATTTACTTTATGATGCTTGCCGCGCGCAAGTGGCTTTATTCCCTCTCTATTCTTGTATTTCTCCTGCTCTCACTGTCATACCCACTGCTGTTTGCCCTTTACTTACAAAAAGGAAGCTGGGCCTGTTCAGTCACTTTTGATTCAAAGCTGACACCGTGGTGCAGGGGGTCCAGGTTCAAACCAGAGAGGAGCACCTATGGTCAGCACCCGCGGCCTGCAGCTCCTTCCTCACTGACACCCTGTTCTAGATGCGTGTTCCCATCTTCTGCATCAGTGCTCACCTGGGCCCTAATGATCGTCCCCCTCGAGGGAGCAGCCCCGGGCAGGCTCTCACGCTCCCTGGCATCTCTCCAGCTCCGGCGTCAGGCCTGGTTGGAGCAGGTGCCCAGTCGGCGCTTGTTGACTGACTCCGAAGCAGCAGCACACGGTCGGCAGTGGCCGTTAGCACACCACTGTTTCGTGGCGCTTTCCCGGAGCAGTCCAGGCTCCGGAGCTAGCTGTCCACAAGCGGGGCCTCAGACTCTTGGATCTTGAGTTTTTAAAAAAATGTTCTTGACCTGTGTTGTAAAGGCAGCCTGGACAGGGTCGTGAAGAGAGGCATTGATCTCAGGGGCCGTCTCTTCTATTTGGGCGTTCCCGCCTGACCAGTGTCTCCAGCCTGACCTCTTCTGTGACCCTGTCCACCTAGAGGCGACCTCCCTGTTCTTGCATCAAACCCAAGCTTTACTCCTTCTTTGTCACCCACCTCCCCCTACCAGTGGTGCAGTCTCAGTGGGGCTGGGGGGCAGGGGGGACTCTAGTTAGGGCCTCTTCAGGGCACTGTCCTGGGACATGTCTCCGCCTGCCCCTCCCGACTGCTGGATGCTGTCCCTTTGTCTGGGCCCAGCCCTGTCACCAGGTGTGAGCCTCTGTCACATCCCGGCCTGGGAGCTGTGCTGTCCTTAGTTCCTGCTCACTTTTCTCCCGTCTGAGAGCCCTCCTGGCTGCCTGGCGCGTGGTCCCCGGATGCTGCGGATCGGAGTTGCAGAACACAGCTGGTGGGCCCCGCTGTCGCCTTCTTACCTGTCTTTGTCTTAGTCTGAGGGGTGAGACAGTTTCCGCCATTTCCTCAGGAGGTGACTGAATGTCTTTCTGGGACGCTAGCATGACGGGCTGTCGTTATTCAGAGTGAACGACTGGACGCAGACCTGTTTGAAGGTTTATCGAGTGACATTGGTCACTGGGTGCTTGGTGCTGAAGGGGGGCCTTCTTGTGGAGCCTCCACCCTATGACATACCCACCTTCCTGGGCACCTGGGTCAGCGGGGAGGGGACCTTTCTGCTCCTTTTTCCTTCCTCCCCTCTCCCTCCGCTCCCTCCTGAATCCTTTCTTCCTTCTGATGTTTTTATGGAAGTATCATTTACATACCATACATCTCAGCACTTAGTGTACAGTTCAGTGTTTTGTGTACTCAGAGTGTGGCCATCACCCCAGTCAGCTCTAGGACATTTCTTCACTTCAGAGAGAAACCCATACTCCTCAGCAGTGACTCCCCACTCACTCCCCCTCCCAGCCCCGGGCAGTCACCAGTCTACTGTTGTTTCCGTAGATTTGCCTGTTCTGGACATTTCCTGTGAGTGGAGTTGCATTGTATTTGGTCCTTTGTGGCTGGCAGCTGTCCCTGAGCACCCTGTGTTCAAGGCTCACCCTATTGCGGCCGTGTCAGCGCTTCAGTCCTTGTGTGACCTAGTCATTGTCCAGTGGGGGCGAGGTCACAGTAGGCTTATTGGGTGCTGGACGTCTGGCCTGTGTCTGATTTGTGCTGTTGGAAATAGCCCTACAGGTGTTAGTGGGGTGTGTTTCCGTTTCTGGGTGTACCCCTAGGAGCGGATGGCATGGTCACGTGGCAGCTGTTGGCCGTCTGAGGATCGCCAGACTGTTTTCCAAGTGGCTGCACCAGTTTTCACTTCCATCATCAGTGCTGAGGGTTTCAGCGTTTCTGCGTCCTTGTCAACACTTACATCATCTTTCTAGTTTTGTCGTCCTACGGGGTGCCAAGTGGTATCTCATGGCGGTTTTCTGTGCATCTCTCTGATGGCTATGATGTTGAGATTTCTTTTTGAGAGAGTTCTGTGTACAATGTGAAAAGAATGGGGTGGGGGTGGGGAGGCTTCGCGTCATCACAAGTGTGTCCTTGAGGAGCCACCACTTCCTGACCCGTCTGGGTAAGTGAGACGGCTCTGGTGGCTGTGTTTGCGACAGGTTCATCAGCGTCTTGCCTGCCAGGGCCAAGATGTTTAAAAACAGAGCACATGCCCTGGCTGGTTTGGCTCAGCGGTTAGAGCATTGGCCTGAGGACCAGTGAGTCGCAGGTCCGATTCCGGTCAGGAGCACGTGCCTTGGTTGCTGTTTGTCCCCGGCCCTGGTCGGGTCGTGCGGCAGGCGGCCAGTCGATGTGGCTCTGTCACGTGATGTTTCTCTCTGTCTCTTTCTCCCCTTCCCTCCCACTCTATCTGATAATAAGTAGAAAAATATCCTCAGGTGAGGAATAAAACCAAAACCAAACAGAGCATGTTTCAGGCTGTAAAAGGCCATACAGTCCTGCACCGCTCAACAGCAGGGTGCGATCTGAGACCCGCGTGGCTGGGCGATTCCGTCGCTGTGCGGACATCACAGCGCCCTGACACCTGGCCGGCAGCCCGCCACACGCCTCGGCGCAGGGTCCAGCCTGGCGCTCCGGGTGCGGCCTGCACGGCGTGTCGTGGCACCAAACCACCCGGGGTTAAGTGCAGCACAGGAGGAAATGACGTGGTCAGGACATAAACACGAGACACGCGAGGCTGCTGCCGGCGTACCACGGCCACTGCCACGGCAGATCACTTCTTCCTCATAAGTGGGAAGAGTGCCCTCGAAAGTAGCGATGGAAAGTGTAGTGTGGTAGATGCACCGCCAGTAACGGTCGTTTGTGACCATTGAGTGTTAGGCACTGCACATACGTGTGCGCTGTGCTGTCACACGGCTGTCAGCTCACAGGTGTGTTCACACCAGCATTGCCACAGGCGCAATTGCGGCCTTACCAGGTGACAGGAACTTTCAGCTCCGTTATACTCTCGTGGGACCACCGCAGTGTGAGGTCCACTGCTGACTAAGGTGTTAGGCGGCACCTGGCTGTACTGATGAATATGACGAACACGGAACGCACATGCATGCTCCATCCAGCATAAGAAATAAACTATCACATATACACAGTTGAGCTACTGCGCTCTTCTCCTGGACCCAGCTCCTTACCACCCCGCCCCCCAGACAAGCGCTATTCTGAATTTGTGTTTCTTTTTATTTTTGTTAATCCTCACCTGAGGATATTTTTCCATTGAGTTTTTTTTTAGAGAGAGTAGAAGAGAGGGAGGGGGAGAGAGAGAGACAGACAGACAGAGAGAGACATCAGAGTGAGAGAGACATGTCATCAATCGGTTGCCTCCCACATAACCCTGACTGGGGCCATGGATCGAACCTGCAACCCGGGTACATGTCCTTCATTGGGAATTGACCCCAAGACCCTTTGGTCCGAGGGCCAATGTTGTAACCGCTGAGCCACACCGGCCATGGCATTAGGGTTCTCTTTTTATTAAAAAAAATTTTTTTCTTTATTGATTTTTGAGACAGAGGAGGTGAGAGGGAGATAGAAACATCGATGAGAGAACATCAATTGGCTGCCTCCTGCATGCCCCCACATTGGGGATCGGGCCCACAACCTGGGCATGTGCCCTGACCGGGAATCGAACCGGCGACCTTTTGGTGCATGGGTCGACGCTCAACCACTGAGCCACACCAGCCAGGCAGGGTTCTCTTTAAAACTATGAATTACTGTAGTGTTTTAAGGCAGTGTAACTTATTAGAAAGTTTATTGGATGATATGTTTTTAAAAGAAAGATTTCATGATCTGAAATGAGGTAGTTGTGGCTTATTTTTCTAAAATGGCTTCAGTTGAAACCTGTTTTTCTTTTTAGCTATGCAAAACCAAATAAAAATGAAATTTTAATAAGATGAAATGAGGTTCCTTTTAGTCTGAGGTTGAACTTTGTTGGAACATTTTCTGCTCAATAAACACAAGTGGTGTGCCCATGAAGAATTAATGAGTTTGCCGCTGCGCCCGGAGGAGAGGGCCTGCCGTCTGCGATAATGCTGCAAGGCGTCCGCGAGCACGTGCAAAGAGAGTAGGCAGCCGACCGCACCGCCTCCTAGCCCCGAACCGTGTGAGCGCACTGAGCCGCAGCGGGGGAATGCGAGTGTTCGAGCGCAGACAGCTCGGTCCTGCTGGTGAATGCTGTTCGTGCATCACTTTGCAGTGTTTGGACTGCTGTCATGTGTGGTTATCTCGTTTCCTGCACGTTCTCATGCTCGTTTCTGGGGTGGGGAGCTCAAGCTCCGAGCAAACACTTGGTTTGCACCATGCCACCGCGTAGCTGTTGCAGGTGGGACTTGAACCCAGGCCTTTTGATCTTAAAACTGGAAACTGCCTACCAAGATCAGGGAGGACTCCATGAAATTTCAGGAAAGGAACCATAACGGAGGGATAGTGCTTGATCTACTTTTTTTGCTTGAGAAGAAAATGCTCATGGATTCTATGGGTCAGGAATTCAGACCAGACACAGTGGGAATGGCTTGTCTGAGGTGTCAGTGGGCAGTCTAGAAGGCTGGGACCCCAGTGAGAAGAAGGCTGGTTCCCTCACGGGTCTGGTGGTTCATGTGTGCTGTCAGCTGGGGCCTCGCTCACTCCGTGTGTTGTCAGGCTTGCACATGGCTCTCCAGGGTGGCCAGTTTGTGCTTCCTCAAAGCAGGGTGGCTGGGTTCCAAGAGAGAATCCAAGAGAACCGATGGAAGCTAGGTTGCCTTAAAAAAATTACATCTTTATTGAGATTCACATACAATATAATTCACCATCTAAATTCACATACGATACCATTCTCTCAATTTTTAAAAAACATTTGTCTTTATTAATTTTAGAGAGAGAGAAAGGGAGAGGGAGAGAGAGAGAGAAACATTGATGAGAGAGAACATTGATTAGCTGCCTCCTGCATGCCCCCCACTGAGGATTTGGCCCACAACCTGGGCATGTGCCCTGACGGGGAATCAAACCAGTGACCTCTTGGTGCGTGGGTTGACTCCCAACCACTGAGTCATACCGGCTAGGCAGGGCTGTTGAATTTTTTAGAATGCCTTTTCTGCGACTACTGAGATGACCATATGGTTTTTGTCCTTTTTTTCTATTAATATGGAATTTCATAGTAATTGAATTTTGGTTGTTAAACTAGCCTTGCATTGCTTGGATAAATCTCACTTGATCGTGATATATAATTTTTTTTTTTAATCCTCACCTGAGGGTGTGTTTCCATTGATTCCAGAGGGAGGGAGGGAGGGAGGGAGGGAGGGAGAGAGAGAGAGAGACAGAGAGAGAGAGAGGGAGAGAGAAACATCCATGTGAAAGAGAAACATTGATTGGCTGCCTCCCGTATGTGCCCTGACCGGGGACTGAACCTGCAACTCAGGTATGTGCCCCAGCCGGGAATCGAACCTGTGACCCTTTGGTGAACAGGACAATGCTCCAACCAAGTCACACTGGCAAAGGCATGATGTGTAGTTTTTAAAAAAACGTTGTATTTGGTTTACTAGTGTTTTGCTGAGGAATTTTGCACGTGTACTTATAAGACATATTGGTCTGTGGTTTTCTTCTCTTGTGATGTCATTGCTTGGTTTTGGTATCAGGGTAATGCTGGTGTCATGGAATGACTTGGGAAGTGTTCCCTCTGCTTCTAGATTTTAGAAGATTTTCTGAAGAATTGGTACTAATTCTTCCTTATGTATTTGTTAGAACTGACCAGTGAAACCAGCCCTCTGGGCCTGGGCTTTCTGTGGGGAGTGTTTGGATGACTACTTCAGTTTCTTTACATGAGGCATGTGTATTCCGATTTTTTTTTCTCCATTAAATTTTGGATGTTTTTGTCTCTCTGGGAATTCATCCATCTAAGCACCCTAATTCATCGCTGTGCAGCTGTTCACGGTATCTCTCATAACCCGTCTTTCTACAGGTCGGTGGTAATGTCTCCTTCAGGCCTGGTGTCAGTGATTCGAGTCTTTTTTCTCTTCGTCAGTCTGCTAAGGATTTGTTGACTTTGTTCGTTTTTTCAAAGGGCCACGTTTTGTTTTTGTTTTATTTTTCTCTACCATTTTTCTAAGGCTGTATATTTTAAAGAAGAAACCAGACCAGTGGCTTCTCAGTGATTCGCCTGAATTCCTGTTGTGGTTCCTTGGCATTTCATCTGCTCGGTTCTCTCTGAGTAGCCCAGGGCAAGCATGTGGGTGGGCTCCTGCTCCCCCCCCACCCCCGGCTTTCCCAGAACAGCTCTGCCTTTTCTGAATTGTGTTTCCATGTAAACATTATTTTGAAAAGTTGGTTTACTGCTAAAATACCCCCCTTCATATACATTGAGTGAAACCCCACAGGACAGCAAAACTGGGGCTGCATGCATTAACACTGGCACATAAAAACATTGTTGACAGAAAGTTGCAAAAAGACATACACAATATTACTACAAACGTCACACACGTGGAGTAATGGGATGTGTTGCCTGGAGATCCACGAGTCTCCAGTAAAAGCACAGACACTGCAGAGGGTTACAGATGTCAAGTCCAGGCTGCTGTTGACGCCTGAGGAGGCAGCAGGGGAAAAGACTGGGCGGTGTAGCTCTCCTGTGAGGCAGCACGCTAGGTATGATGACGCGGACACACTGCAAGGTGCGTGTGGGGGACTCCTGACGCGTTAAGCTGGCTTTGCACCCTGCTAGCTAGGCCTGGCCTGGGGCAGGCTCCCTAAGCGTCTGTCCCCCGTTTCCTTACTCTTGCAGCTTCTAGAGTCCTCCCACGTCCCTTGGCTCATGGTCTCCTTTCCCCATCATCACAGCCAGCGCTGTAGCCTCTCTGAGCGTCGCCCTTGGGCAAGGCTCCCTCGCTCCCTCTGAGCACAGCCAGGAATTCCAGCTGTAAGGACGTGTGGTCAGACTGGGCCTGCCTTACAGTGCAGGGAAGCCCCAAGGGCTGTGTCCTTAAGCACCTCCACAGAGCCCTTTGTCCTGTGAGGTGACGCAGCTGCAGGTCCTGGAATTAGGACGTGACATCCTTGAGGGGCCATCGTTCTGCCAACCACACCGCCTGAATGATAAAGGGGCCTTCTCTTTTCCAGAGGGTTTGAAAATCAGTAAGGAAAGGGTGACACCCCTTAGAAAAATGGACAAAGGGTCTGCACAGGGAATTTACAGAAGAGGGAGCAGCACCGAGCAGCGTGTGACCACGGTTCCCTCGCTGACCTCGGAGGAGGCGCACAGAGCATCGAGACTGCCCTCCGGCAGAGGGGCAGCGCCCTGCAGCCTGTCCGGTCCGCTGGGGCGGCCGCTCTGCCGTCGCTGTGTGCCAGCAGCTCTTGTAAAGCGTTCTTTATGGCTCTGGCTGTCCATTTCTGGGAACTTATCCTCGTGAAGCTCATAGTTGTGGGCAAGTATTTGTCCCCAGAGATGTTTACTGCTGTTTTTACAATCACAAACAATTTTGAGCAAGTTGACTGTCTCACAGTCAACACTGGTTACATAAGTCATGGTGTAGCCATATGGTGAGACAGTGTGAGGTGAGAGGTGGCACTGTCCAGGGAGGTGGCCCAGGCAGTGACGAGCCAGCTGGTGCTCATTCTATTACTACAATTTTAAAACTTAAAAATTCAGAAATAATGGTAGATTTACAAGGGATTGCAGAGAAATATTTAGGAAAATCCTGTTGGCCCTTCTCATAATTATGGTTTTAAGTTTATAAATGCTGCTTAAGTTGTTTTGTAGCTATCAAACAATACATGCCAAGTAAATAAATGCATTTAAGTAAATACGATGACTTAATAATGATGTGGGGAAGTAGGCGTGATCTAATGCTAAGTAAAAAAGGTAGGATTTCAGTCTACTGTGACAAATGAAGACATTTATCTATATACCAGCCAGTCTAGGTCTGTGTTTACCTTTACAGCCCCCTCCCCCAGTCCTGCATCAGAATGTTCTGTGGCCTCTTCCAGGTGGACTGTGTCTGGGGCACGTCTGACTGCCAGGGCCTCAGACAGACAGGCTGTGCGTCCCTGGACTGGGAGTCGGTGGGGGGAGTGCCGTCAGACACCCGCGCTCGCTCTCCTCTTCCTGCCCCGCTGTCCGCCTGGTGGCTTTACTCTTCCTGTTTGTTTCTCACGGGGGCTCAGGGGCTCGGGGGCTGAGGAACCCCAGGCCTCACGACCGTGTTCCAGGCAGGAGGAGGGGAAAGCCAGCGACCAGAGGTGTGTGAGCTCTGCTGTCTCTGTCTGTCAGGCAGGAAGGACTGGCATTGTTGCTGAGTGGCCTGCGCTGTCACATGGCATCCCTGGCTGGGCGTCCCCAGGAGGAAGGGGTGACCAGCGTGCCTGTCTGCCACGAGGGCTATTTTGTTTCCATCTGTGTTCCAAATTTACTCCGATGAGCATAAGACTTTTATAATAAAACCATTCAGTCTTTTAAAAAATTGTCTTCATCTTTTTTTTGTACTTCTACAGTTGTCTTTAGACAGAATGGTATCAGCTGGGAGATTCCTGATGGCATTTCGTGGTCGGTGTTCGGCCTGTAACATGTCTGAGTGCAGAGGCTGCCGGGACTTCCCTGATGCTCCCAGCAGCCCTGTCCTGTGGTCAGTGCCTGAGGCCCGTGCTGCCGAGTCAGGCTGCGGCCCCTGCACTGAGCCTCGATGGCAGGGAGGGCTGAGTGCCCTGCTTGTGTGTGGAGTGGGCTTGTGTGGGGCCATTCATCCCTCCCAGACGGGCCGGAGGGCGGCGGGGCAGCTGGCGGGCAGTTGCTTCCCTCAGGCCTGTGGGTTTCCAGGAGCTGGTCCTTTTCCTGAGTCTGGTGGCCCCTGGGGACAGCTGAAAAGATGCTAACGTGTTTTCCCTTTCTTTTGAAATAGCATCCAGCATGTGTACGGCGCCCAGCACCCTCCTTTTGATCCACTGTTACATGGCACGTAAGTGAAGCCTCAGCTCTCCCAGGGGTGTTTAGGCCCGGTTCTGGGGGCCTGTGGTGACCCTCCAGCTCTCTGGTATTCCTGGGGGGAGGAAATGGTCTTTCTTTCCGTGAACATGTATCAGGCAATGGCTGGTATGAGAGATTGGTGACCTTGCCACGCTCCTCCTCTTGAGAGGTGCAGCCATGGGAGCCATAGCTCAAAGCAGGGCTGCCTGTGCAGGGGACACAGCTGGCGCCCCCTGCCTGTATGCCTGGCCGGGCAGTGAATGGTGGTGGTTTGTGCCCCTCGCTCTCCACTGCACCCTGCCCGCTGCCCTAGGCTTGCTCTGCCCGGTGTCGGGTTCCTCCACCACAGGTGAGCGAGAGGAAGGTAGCTCTGCTGGGCTGCCCTTGTCCCAGGAGTTACTGGACATGCAGCAGCGCCGTTGTCTCCCGTCATACTGTGGGGTCTCGTGTCCCAGTGCATACCCCAAGGCTCCTGCTCTGGGAGCAGCCCCTCTGCCCCCAGCCCCCAGCACTGCCCGGAAGGGTGGCAGGCACGGTGGGATGAGCGAACGTGCGGCCCCGCCAGGAGCTTCGGGGAGGCCTGAGCACCTGGCGGCAGTGCTGTGCTCCCGCGCAGACTGCTTCTCTCCGTGGCACAGACCTCGCGGGCTTCTCCCTCTGGTTCTGTCTGAGTCCTCCGTGGCTTTGCCCAGTCTTTCTGGCTGGCTCTGAGTCCTGCCTGCTTTCTCCCCTCCCCCCCAGCTCCATGGAAGCTGCAAAAGGTGTGTGCTTTTCGCCTGGGGCTCTTTTGGCGGTTGTTGGGAGGGGCCTAGGGCTCAGGGTCCTATAAGACTGCCTTTGCTTTGCAGCTTGCTCAAGGCCACGCCCAAGGTGCCCACCACGCCCGTGAAGGCCAAGAGAGTCAGCACTTTCCAGGAGTTTGAGAGCAATACCAGCGACGCCTGGGATGCCGGCGAAGACGACGACGAGCTCCTGGCCATGGCGGCCGAGAGCCTGAACTCTGAGGTGGTCATGGAGACGGCGCACCGGGTGCTGCGCGACCACAGCCAGCGGCAGGAGCAGCACAAGCTGCAGGGGCCGCAGGGGCCACAGGGGCCGGAGCCACAGCCCTCGGCAGAGCCTGCTCCGGGCCCCGGCAGTGACCTCCGGCTGGTGAAGTCTGTCAGCGAGAGCCACACGGCCTGTCCTGCAGGTGGGCTGGGGACACGAGCCGAGGTGCATTCTGCAGAAGAAGGGAGTCCTTCCATGTGCACGATTAGGAGGGCCCTTCCCTTTGCAGCAGGAGCCCTGCCCTCGAAGGCCCTTAAGGTTGTCATCCGGGGCGCCACAGGCCTTCCCAGGCAGGAGGAGTGCTCATCTCTGTGCCCGTGGCTGAGTGCCTCTCTCCTCCAAGTGGAGTGGCAGGGATGTGGCTTTCGTGGACCACACTGAGCACGAGGGCTGGGGTCCCTCCTTCCTCCTGAGCATGCACTGGTTACTCTAGGCTGGCATTTCCAGCTGGGGGACAGTCCAGCGACACGTTCAGAGGACGTACTTCCTTTGGCAGCGTCTGGCTTCTGGTGATGCCTCTGGGGACCCTTACATGTGGGCCCCGGGTCTGTAGGGGTGGGTGTTCACACTAAACTCCTCGAGGGCGGGAGCCTGTCTGCATTTCGTACCCGCCTGCTTGGGACGCAGTGGCCTTTCTGGAGGTTGCTGTCGCTGCTTCTGCTCCTTCTGTGCCAGGGTCTGGAAAGCAGGACCACATCGCTCCATGAGCATCTGGGACGGCTCAGCGCTCTGAGCTCAGGGCTGGGTGCCCCAGGGACAGGCCGACTGGAAGGCCTTGCGCTGTGGAGCGTCCTGTCTGGCGGGGGACCAGTCTCCTAGTCAGCGGGGGCTGTTGTAACCATAGTTAGGAAAGTTGTGTCTCAGTTGGAGGCTGGCAGTCCAAGCTCGGAGGCCAGCGTTCGGGCTCTGGGGACAGCCTCTTCTGGTCTGTAGGCGGCTGTCTCCTCGTGTCCTCGATGGTGGGGAGCAGAGGGGAGCAGGCTGTCTGACTCTTCCAAGGGCACTGGTCCTCCCCCCATCCCCCCTATGGTCATCCAATCCTAATCACTTCCCGAAGTCCCCTCTTCCTAACACCATCCCATGAGGGGGTGGACCTCAACACAGGGGTTTTGGGGGGACATAGCAGTCCATGACACACGGTGTGTAGTTGGGTGACCTTGACCAGAGGGAGGCTTGGGCTGGCCTCTTGGAAGAGCGCAAGTGAAGGGCACGCCAAGCAGCCTGTGCCGGGAGGGGCTGCTGACCGTTTGCCTTTCGCTCGCTGCCTCGGAGTCCGTCGTCTCCCCTTTGCTTTCTGGGCAAGCCTTTAGTGTGCACTTGCATTGGTAACAGCGCTAGCTGGCATTTGTTGATCATTTACATAAGGTGCGGCAAGTACCTTAACAGCCCTTGTAATTAATAAGCTCATTAAAGTTTGCAGCCACCCTGGGCTGTGGTTCACAGAGAGGTACAGAGAGGCCGAGTAGCTGCCCAGACCACACGCCGAGCTGTGGGGCTGGGGTTCAGACCCAGGGCGTGGGACCCCTGCTGTTTGCCCTGGCCTGGCCTGGAGAGGAGGCCTTCTCAGCCGGGCAGTTCTGTTCCCAGGGGACATGTGGTAGTGTCGGGACATGTTGGTTGTCCTTCTGGGGCAGGCTGTGTGCTACTGCACATAGTGGGCGGAGGCATCCCCTGTGCCCAGGATGGGCCCACCCACGGAGAGCTCCCATGGCGTGTGCCCAGAACGTGGGTGAGGGGTGTGCTGGAGCCCTGCTCTCCAGCCGAGGTGCTCCTGGTCCTCTGGGGACTGACCCACTGCTGCCCGAACACTGCGTGTCTTCAGTTCTCAGTTTGCTCAGTGGCAGCACGGAAGTGAACACGGCAGTCCCTGTTTTCAGGGGACTGGGTCCTGGCACAGGGAGGCTCTCTGCCTGTGTGTGCCAACTGGCACTCAGTGGGAGACGGGTGTACATGGCTGCTCTGTCATTTCCTGAGACAGATGGGACTTGAGCGGTGGGCAGGATCCAGAGGCATCCGGGGTGACGCCCCAGTTTTCTCATTGAGGAGGGCCAGGGTGCATCAGGGAAGGCTGCAGAGGGGAGGTGATGTGTGCAGGGTTTCCGGGAGGGGAGCCACCCGGCGGAGGGAGATCAGTGGCTGGTCTGGCCTACTTCCCCTTGTCTGCAGCTTCATCTGCTGGGTTGTGAGTTCCTTGAAGGTGGGACCTCATCCCAGTTCCCTGTTTCTCTTGGTGTCCGCTGTGGTTACGTCAATGCTGTTGAAGTAAACCAGGTTGTCCTCGGCCTGGCGCCATGTGGCCCTCCCCGTGTCCTGCCCCCTGTGGCACCCACACTCGTCCCTGCACAGGGACTCACTCCCAGGGCCAGGCCTCTGCTCAGGTCAGGGAGCTGGCACTTCTGTTTTCCTTTGTTGCTCAAGCGAACAGTGTAGTTCCACCCATCCTGGAACTTCTGCGCACGGGCACGGTCCACTCAAGCATTGCTTCTCCTGCTCCGTGGACATGCCACGGCCAGCACTTCTGTCAGTGCCTGTCGCTGTCGTGTGCCGCTGCGGGGAGCACATGTCACCCTGCACGGTGCCTGCGGGGCCATCTGCTGCCACCGGCTCTGGGCCTTAGCCTGGATCGATGGCGGCCTGAGCATTCAGTGAGGCTGCAGCCCGCTCGTGGCGGGCCTCCCATGCCTGCCTCACCGCCTGCCGCCCGGCTCCCTAGCGAATGTCTGAGAAGTTTCTGTACCTGACCTTGGGAGCACTTGGCTGGTCTTAGTGGCCACTGGGTTAATGACAAAGTGCACCTGTGTCTGGGAAGGGCTCAGTGGGCACAGCCAGGTGACAGCTGTCCCCATAGTTGACCATGACAGAGCAGTGAACGGGGTCTCGTGTGGATGCCAAGTGGTGGCGGTTAGACCCCACTCTCAGGGACCCTGGAGGTGGGACGTTGCTGTTTTCCATTCACGGTAATGCCGACCTGGTTGCTGATCTCCCTGTTTCCTAGCGGTCCTCACTGTCACTTTGCTTCCACATGCCACTTGTCCCGTCTTAGCACGGTCGTCGTGCCTCAGCAGGGCCTGGGTCCGCTCTGAGACTGCAGGTCAGTGAAGTCCAGCACAGTCGGTGCCCCGGAATGTGGGCCTGGGCCCTGCCCACGCACTTCCTGTGGTACCGAGGTGTGGTTGAGTAGTGGGTGCTGAGGAGGGAGAGCAGCCCGGGGCCCACAGCTGGCAGAGGGTGGAGCGCACGGGAAGGGAGCAGGACCTGCGGTCTGTTCTGTGCCCACGTTTGCAGGCTTTTCCCGAAGCTTATCTGGGCCAGACTCTGCCCAGAGGCCGCAGACGCCCGCTGCTCGGTGCCTCAGGGCTCCTGCGGGAAGCTCGCCCGGGGACGCAGGGCAGTGGGGGTGCTGTCTCCATCCCAGCCTGGCAGCAGCTGCCACTCGTGGACATCACGTGTCCTCTGGGGTTTGCTCCTTGTTCCAGGGCTCCTGCGGGAAGCTCGCCCGGGGACGCAGGGCAGTGGGGGTGCTGTCTCCATTCTGGCCTGGCAGCAGCTGCCACTCGTGGGCATCAGCACGTGTCCTCTGGGGTTTGCTCCTTGTTCCGTTTCCAGGAGTTTATTTTTACTCCACTTTAAATTTCACTTTGAAGATGGGATGGCTCAGTGGGGTTGAGCCCTGGGGGGTGTTGGTGGCCTTTGTCGAGTTACCTGAGGGCCTCCGCTCTTCCCTGTGGGCCGCTGATGTAGCATGCTGTCTCACCTTGTCCCGTGGGTCCCCATGGGTCCCCGTGGGCACAGGCCCATCAGCCTGTCCTGGGGTCAGTGGTGCACTGGGCGAGGGCTGGACAAGCTTGTAAGGGATGCCCCTCTCCTGCCTGCAGTAGGTTTGGCTTTCTCCGTTTCCTCGTGGACTCGGGAGATCTGAGAGCCTCAGTCAGGCGGCAGGGTCCCGTGCTCTGGCAGCGTCCTGGTCACTGGTGCGCCCCAGCCTTTGCCTGCTGTCCTCAGTGTCTTCTCGAGCTGCACCCCATGGGTGACTGGGGGCTCTCCTCCATGCTCAGGCCTGGGCAACTCCCGAAGGCACCCTCCTCTCAGCCCTGCACCAATAGGTCCTCGGGTCATGTCACCTGGGCAGGCCTGAGCTGGAGGCATCCTGGGGGCTGTCAAGCCTTGATGTGGCTGGGAGTGTTTGGTCATTGTCGTGCTTTTATGTGGGCGTGTCTGTTTTATTGATGAGTAGTGCTCCACCAGTAGAGTGAAGGTGTTAGCGAGTTTCCTGTCTGCTCCAGAAGCCGTGGTCTGCAGCCTGCAGTGCTGGGGGAGGGATGGCTGTGACACCGCAGCACTCGGGAAGCGGCCGTGGCCTTAGTGGTGAGCATGGCAGTCAGGAAGGCCAGGAGGCCGCCCTCACCCTCTGTTCTCTCTCTCTACAGAAAGTGCCAGCAACACTGTCCCTCTGCAGAGGTCCCAGTCTCTCCCACACTCGGCGACCGTCACCCTGGGCGGGTCGTCTGACCCCAGTTCCCTCAGCAGCTCAGCGTTAAGTGAAAGAGAGGCCTCCCGGCTCGACAAGTTCAAGCAGCTCCTCGCTGGCCCCAACACAGACCTCGGTGAGTGCCCTGCGGGGGAGGGCTGCGCAGCTGTCTCGTCTCTGGGCGAGGGCCACCCGGGAAAGACCGGCCGTCGCCATTGCCTGCATCTGCGTGTGTAACTCAGCTTGTTTAGACGTGTTTGTGAATATTGTTCCCAGCACAGTTTGGCCAAGTATTTTCTGTTCTTTTTCTTAAGCCTCAGTTGCCCCTCTCGTGGCTTCTCAAGCCGCTCTTGGTGAGCTCTTTGAGGCTGGGCAGGTGGGCGTCTTGCTCTTCAGTATTCATGGGGCGCAGCGCTGGTGACTGATGTCATGACCCCTGTTGCGTCTGCGCCTTCCTGCTGGGGTTTCCCCTTGGCCAGGCTGTCAGGCTGTGAACACTGCAGGGAGCCACGGCAAGCTGGGGTTGGCCGCCAGGCCGGCAGGGACAGTGCAGGCAGTGCTGGGGTTGTGGTACCCGTGTGGATGCGCTGAGGCATGTGCTCGCTTTGGTCTGCTGGAATTCCTCTGGAACCCTCTTTGTTGTATGCCACTCTGTGCGAGGCCTTTGCTGGATGCTGGAGCTTGCAGGATGGCCACCGGATCACGCCTGGGGGGGGGGGGGCAGGTGCCAGAGTGGAGCTCTGAGGCTGGGTGCCCTGAGGGCGGCAGTGCCCTGCTCGGCCACCAGGTGGCGTGCGAGGCCCACAGAAAGGGGCACAGAGCTGCTCAGAGCAGGGCAGAGCCTGGCCAACGCTGAGGCAGCCGCCAGGGGGCCCGAGGAGGTCTGTAGCTTGTAAGATGCTGCTCCCGTCTGGGTACCCTTCTCACTGTGGGTTTTCTCTTTTCCTTTCTTTAAAAAAATTTTTTTTTTCTTTATTGATTTTAGAGAGAGAGGAAGGGAGAGGGAGAGAGAGATAGAAACATCGATGAGAGAGAACATCGATCAGCTGCTTCCTGCATGCCCCCCACTGGGGATCGGACCCACAACCTGGGCATGTGCCCTGACTGGGAATCTAACTGATGACCTCCTGGTGCATGGGTTGATGCCCAATCACTTAGCCACACCGGCCCAGCAGAACTTTTAATTTTGATGTTATTTTATATTTACAGAAAAGTTGCAAGAATAGTACTCAGCCCAAACTCACTAGTTGTTGACATTTTGCCCCGTTTCCGTTGTCTGTGTGCTGTGTGTGTACACATTTCTCTGACCCACCAGAGTCAGTGAGAGAAGTGTTGTCCCCTTACTCCTGGAAACTTCACTGTGTTTTAAGGACACAGATACTCCCTGGTACAGTCTCAGTGGCGTCCACGTCGGGAAATGTAACGCCGATGCCATGCTGTCACCTTGTCCACAGTGCATGTTCACTTTTTTTTTAATAGAGAGAGGAAGGGAGAGAGAGATAGAAAGATCAATGTGAGAGAGAAACACTGATCGGCTGCCTCCAGCACGCCCGCTACTGGGGATCGAGCCTGCAACCCTGGCATGAGCCCTGACCAGGAATTGAACTGGGACCTCTCAGTCCATGGGACAACACTTGATCCACCCTCCACTGATCACTGTCCCCATAATGTCCTTTACCTCTCTTTTCTGGTCCAGCATCTTGCGGGATCACTATTGTGCTCATTGTCATGTCTCTCGTGTCTGTTGACCTGGAGCCCCGCCCCTGCCTGGTGTCGTGTTCCTGAGCTGACATCCTGAAGAGTGCAGGTCCCTCGGTGGGCTGTCTCGTGTCCTCCTGCTGTGCACCAGTCATTTGTATTCTCAGTCATTGTAGTAGGAGGCTGTGGTGCTGGTGCGTCCTGACGTTGACGAAGTCCACTCTGATCACGTGGTTGAGACGTTGTCTGCCAGTTCTTCCAGTGACAAGCTGCTGTTTCTCCTTTGGTGACTCAGAAGTGAGCTGTAGAGACACTTTGGGGTCGGTGCATTTATATGATACGTTTTCCTTCCCCACAGGAGTGGTGGTTCTGCTCTCCTCACTTTTACACGCAGTGTGTTGCCCCAGGTCCTGGAGGACGCAGGGGTCTGTGGTGCTCACGTGGGCCAGTCCGGCCGTCATTACTGCCCTCCTGGTGGGCACTTGTGTTGCTCCAACTCTCTGGTACTACAGACGACTGAGAATGCTCTTCAGACATGCAGTTCTCACCCTGTGCTCGTGACGTCCCAGAGTGTCCCTGGTGTGGGGGAGGGGCAGCCCGAACACTGGGCGAGTCTCACTGCCTAGCAAGGGACAGGTGGGCCGTGCGGGAAGGACCAGGCATTCTTTTAGCACGGACGTTGTTGGCCACGTGTGAGGTGGGTGGGGCCGAGTCTCAGGGCAGGGAGAGTACAGGTGCAGGGCCGGCTGCCCGCGTGGAGTGTGCTACTCCACTGCGTCCTCGCCCTGGCCTTGACCTTGGGCCGGCCTGCTGACTTCCATGCCCATCCCTGCGTCTGTCTGGGGGCACAGCGGCGACAGTGCCGATGCAGAGGCGGTGCACACCGTGTGGGAGGGTGCCCCGCACAGCGCACACTCAGGGACTTCCGGCATCTTGCCTGCTGATCCTCTGACTGGGTTTCACAGCATGGGCACGCGTGGGCACTTCGTGGTGGCTGACACGCCTGGGTGGTTTACAGGTACTTTCTTAGGTGTGCACGCTGGTTTCTGACGGTGGCCAGGAGGGAGCTGATGGAAGCGAGGTTGCAATAGGATCTCCGATCTGGGCCCGGATCTGAGCCCTGAGCCAGAATCTCCTTGAGGACTTTGTCATGGGGTCGTTTGTGGAAATCACAATCACACTTAACAATAAGGCCTTTAAGGGAAAATATGAGTACGTATGGATTGAAAGGTAGCCTTTAGAAGTCACATTTTTCTGTTAGGTTGGTGGGATTATGGGTTTTCCTTTCTTCAGAATTCTATTTACCTATCAAGTCGAACAAGCTAAACCCAGAGCTTTCCAAGTTAACAGCGGCAGAGAAATACTGGCGGTGTGTCCTGGCCTTTCTGAGGTGTGCAGGTGACTCCGAGGACAGTGGAGTGTGCTGTCTTCACGTCACGTGAGGCATAAGTGGGAATGACTGCCCGTGAGGGAGAAAGGAATCCCCTGTGGATAACAGGGGACTACTGTGTATCAAAATAATTGCACAGTTGCTACCATTTTGGATTCTTACCCTGTGCTAGGTATTGTGCTGTGTGTGTGTGTGTGTGTGTGTGTGTATACATGTATAAGTTTATGTGTTTATACACACACACACACACTCCCCCAAATCCAAACCTACCAGCTGTCTGCTCCAGATAGCACCTGAGCTTGGTGTGCAGCTGACAAGGTGGGCCTGAGACTCAGACCTAGCTGGTGGCACCCCACAGCGAGGGCAGAGCGGGATACCAGCTGGTCACGGTCACTTTTGGGCTGTGCTCACAACCCCCGGTCACACTCATTCCTGGTTCGTGTAGACAGTGAGTGGGCATTCTCCGTGTCTTTGGAGGCCTTGAGGAAGGAAGGGCCATTTTCTCCCCTTGGGCCCTGCGGGAGAACCTGGAGCAGAGGGCTTGCCAGGGGCATAGTGGGATGGCTCCTGGCATGCTGTGGCCAGGAGGGCACTCCTCCTCCCATGGGTCCAGGCCCCCCGGCCAGCAGCACGCAGTGTCACCCTCTGGTGGCCAGCGCCCACCCTGCAGCCTCAGCTGTCTTGTAACAGCTAGGCCTGTGGTGGAGGTGTGTGCGTGAGCCCGTACACTGAGCGCAACGGGGTCTCAGAAGGAACTAGACCGGGAGAGGGACAAGAAGAGTGCTCCAGCTGACACAGCCTTTCCCTGGAGTCCCACAGGGCAGGGTTTCACAAGGACGGCCAGCCCAGAGTGCAGATCCCGAGGGGAGAGCAAACACGAGACCACTCAGCCCTAGGGGCCGTTCAGAGTCCCTCCCCTCCTCGGGCATACCCAGTCCTCCCTCTCGTGTTCCATTGTTTCTTTAAAAACCATTACTAGGTGAGTAATGATGCTTGATGTCCAAACGGCGGCAACTCGCTCCCTTGAGCGCTTTCCCACCGCGGCTCCATGTCTGCACTGTCCGCTGTGTGCTGTCCAGTGTCGCTGCCCTCCGCCCCGGCCTCCCACCGAGGAGCGGCGCTCTGCCATTTCTCCTCTGCTTGGTTTCCTCAGGGCAGGTTTCGGTGCTGTCGGGACCAGAATGATCCTGAGAGTTAGGGGATGACAGGTAATAAGAGCACTTACACAGTGGCGCTGTTTTCCGTGCTGCGCTGACTGCAGGCTGTCTCTCCTGTCTCCCCCAGCCCGCGCCCGCAGGAGGCCGTCATCTGCAGCACCCGGGCCAGAGCCCCGGGGAACACGCGCCTCCCGCCTGTGTTACCTGGCTGTGGTCAGCGTCCTTTTTTGGGTGACATTTTTACTACTAGCTGTTTAACTACATGTAGAATCACGCAGCTTAAAAAACAACAAATTGAATATGATTTGTTGGAAGTAACTTACTTAATATCTATGGTTGAATTAAATCTTCAGGTTAATAGAAACCTTTTCAAGTTCTTCCAGATAACCGGTTTCTATGAAATCATGATTTTCTGTGTATTATCTTTTTTTTAAAATTACTCCTCACCCAAGGATATTTTTCCATTGATCTTTTTAGATAGAGTGGAAAGGAGGGAAGGAGGGAAGGAGAGAGAGGAGAGAGAGAAACATTGATGTGAGAGAGAAACATGGATCAGTTTCCTCCCATACACACCCTAACCAGGGATTGAACTCGCAACCTGGGTACGTGTCCTTTTGATGTATGGGACGACACTCCATCCAACTAAGCCACACCAGCCAGGGCTAAACATTGCAGTCTCTTCAAAATTCATTCTCAGGCACATGGGTTGATGGGGTGCAGGGTCCATGTGGAAACCTCTGAGATGGCCCATTGTCTTGCTGCCAGGGGGTGGCTGTAACTGTGGACCGTTGGACCCCTTGCTGAGGTCCAGGTGCCCTTCACGCTGAGCCCTTCCCGAGCACTGTGGTCTTGTACGTTCCACGGGCAAGGAGAAGCACAGTTTCCTGTTGGTGTGATAACATTGCTGTCTTTGTCGCCTTCAGCTGCTGGGACAGAACACCCAGGCTGGGCGGCTTGTGCACTGCAGACTGTCCCCCCAGCTCTGGAGGCGAGTCCGATTGGGCTCCAGTGGGCCTGGTGTCTGCTGAGGGCGCATGACCTGGTCCACACGTGGGGAGAGCGAGGGAGCTCCCTGGGGCCGCTTTATAAGGGAGCAGACCCCAGAAAGGAGGAGGCCCTGCCCAGGGCTGGAGGCAGCGGGTGGTCACAGTCCCAGAAGTCTCACCGGCTTCTTCGTATCGTGCACTGCTCTGCTCACCTGACTGCGCCACGAAAAGTTCTGTTAGCAGTTTGATACAGGATTATGTCCTACGTGGTTAAAATAAGAAAAAGGAAGACATTTCTGAGGAATAGAAACGCAAGGCATGGGAGATGAGAAAATTCTGTTTGGCATTACAACTGGATGTAACACAGGCAGGACGCTCTTACAGTCAGAGGCGACTCACAGCCAGCCACAGAAGAAAGCGACAGGCTTTGTAGGGAGGGAAGAGAATCGCCTTTATCCCGTGTTTATTAGTGGGGTGAGACGTTGCCAGGTGAGGCTTTGGTTTGGAGTTGAGCCAACTCCTGAGATACTGATATCAAGGGAAAGCTTTCTGGAGAAATCTTAGACGGTGTTTAAATTGGTCCTAAAGGGAAAAAGTTCAAGTTTGCTTCGAATGTTTAAAAAACGAATGTCCTTTTTCTTACCGTAAGATATTCTAAAAAAAAAAAAAAGTCAGGATATCTTTTAAAACTCATTCTTACCCAAGTATGGCCCACGTGTGCTTTAGGTTCTAGAAGCAAGAATAGCCACATGATAGCAAAGTAAGAGCCTGTGATTGCCAGTCACCTGCCACCACGAGTCTCAGCATCTTGGGGTCACTGTGGAAAACAGGAGTGTGGGCTGTGGGTTCCATCAGGTCACGGCCACACCTGCCGTTTGCTAGCAGAGTGACCTTGGGTGGTGTTTTTTAACTTCTTTCAGCCTCAGTCTCTCCGTGTGTAAAATGGGTGCAGTGACGCCCGCCGCGTGCTGTCTGGAAGCGTGATGAGATAAGCTTGCGGTGCGCCTGGCACACGGGCCAGGCCCTGGTTCTGACTGCTGTGATCACCACCCGCCCCCCGTTTTCTTTTCCGTACAGGCAGTAAGAATACAGATGTGATTTGTTACCCGTTTTTTTCCAGTTAATATTGTCATAAGCCTTTCCCCTGTTGCTAGTCTTCATAACCATCACTTTTAATGGCTGTATAATGTTTTCAAAATGATCTTTACTTAAAATTGTTATTAAAATTGTATATCTGTCTAAGTCAATGTTTAATTTATATGCTTAATCAAAATCTAGACATATTTAATAGTATTCAAAAACGCAATATAAACGACACTGAGAGCAATGTTCCTTGATGTTCTGGAGGAGGAGGGTGGAGCACACAGAGGCCCCTCCCTTGGAGTTTGGGAACTGGTGATGTTCGTTTTTACTTGCGTTTACTAGGTTTATTTTCTTTTACATGGAAAGAGTTACATTACTCAACACTGAAGCATTCAGATGGCGCCTGAGGGCTCACCTGTGGCTTGTATATCTCCAGCAGCCCTCCCACCTCTCACCTCTGTCAGTGTTGTGTGTGTTCAGGTGACTCTGGGCGTGTGTGTGTCACTCCCCTTCTTTTAGAAACACGCCTGGAAGCCTGGGAGCTGCACGTGCCCTCTGCCCGCACCTCATGGCATAGGCACTGGGGAGCGGGAGCAGGTGATATTTAGCATGCACGCATAGTCCTCGCTCACCAGTGTCCAGGTGGCACACAAGTCATCGGATTTCCAAGTAGAAAATACGTTTAAATCGAGGTGAAACCTGGCTGGTTTGGCTCAGTGGTTGGAGTGTTGGCCCGCGGACCAAAGGGTCTCGGGTTTGATTCTGGTCAAGGGCAGGTACCTCAGTTGTGGTTCGTTCCCGGCCCTCGTCGGGGTCATGTGGGAGGCAACCAGTCGATGTGTCTCTCTCATATCGATGATGTTTCTCTCTCTCTCTCCCTCCCCAGCCCTCCCACTCTGTCTGAAAATAAATGGAGAGGGTGAAGATTTAAAAAAGAAATAAGTCGAGGTGAAATTCACATAAAATTAAGCATTTTATTTTATAAAAAATTTTTTTTTCTTTATTGATTTTTAGAGAGAGAGAGAGATAGAAACACCAACAAGAGAGAACATCGATGGGCCGCCTCCTGCATGCCCCCCACTGGGAATTGGGCCCACAACCTGGGCATGTGCCCTGACCAGGAATCGAACTGGTGACCTCTTGGTGCATGGATCGACGCTCAACCACTGGGCCACACCAGCTGGGCTTAATCGAGCACTTTAAAATGTATAGTTCAGCAGTGCTTAGTACATTCACAGTGTTGTGCAAACACCTAAACTATTTGTTGTTGTTGTTGTTAATCCTCACTCGAGGATGTTCTTCCACTGATTTTTTTTTTTAGATAAAGTGGAAGGGAAGGAGGGAAAGAGAGAAACATCGATGTGAGAGAGACACATC
This sequence comes from Tadarida brasiliensis, assembly GCA_030848825.1. Classification (NCBI taxonomy): domain Eukaryota; kingdom Metazoa; phylum Chordata; class Mammalia; order Chiroptera; family Molossidae; genus Tadarida; species Tadarida brasiliensis. Next base: position 2,398,927 of record CM061263.1, on the reverse strand, counting down.
AATTGGTTGCCTCTCACATGACCCCCACTGGGGCTGGGTATCAAATCTGCAACCAAGGTACATGCCCTTGACCAGGATTTGAACCCGTGACCCCTTGGTCCGGGGTCGACACTTCAACCGCTAAGCCAAACTGGCCAGGGCAACCTACACTATTCTTAATGCAAATAGAACTAAGATGTCATCCAGCAATTTCACTTCTGGGTATTTATGCGAAGAAAGTGAAAACACTAACTTGAAAAGAGACTGTACCCCCATGTTCATCAAAGCATTATTTATGGTTGCCAAGACATGGAAACAACCCAGGTGTCCATCAGTGGGTGAACGGAGAAAGAAAATAAACACACGCGCACACACACGAACTCGACTCAGCCATAGAAAATGAGGAACTCCTGCCATTTGCGACAACATGGCTGGACCTTCAGGGCATTCTGTTAAGTGTAATAAGCCAGACAGAGAAAGACAAATACCGTATGATCTCACTTCTGTGTGAAATCCAGAACAAAACCCAAACCCAAACTAAACAACCAGGCTCAGTAGACACAGAGAACAGAGAGGTGGTTGCCAGAAGTGGGGGCTCGGGGGAGTGAAATGGGTGAAGGGGGTCAAAGGCACAAACTTCCATTAAAATAAATAGGTGCTGAGGACGTGACGCAGGGCGGCCATAGTTGATGGTACTGTACAGCATATTTAAACGTTGTTGAGAGTAAATCTGGAAAGCTCCCATCACAAGGAAAGAGATTGTAACTGTGTGGGGATGGATGTTCACCAGACTCACACCCACCGAGTCTGCGACGCAATGGGTATGTTAGTCATACCTCAGTGGAACTGTTCTCGACGCAAAGGGGTTGTCAGAAACGTAGTCACCAGGAACAGTTAGTTTTTGCATAACAGCAATTACATAATTGGAGATTTTTATTCCTGTAATCAAGTGAAGAGCTAGGTCTTCCCATGACCCCATGGGTTGCCTGTTTTCAGGTGTGTCCTGTGATTAGACATTTTTCAATTAAGGATTAAATTACCTCCTGGACAATATGATACATCAAGTGACTTTTTGCCCATGTATGAGTACTGTGGGGGCCGCTAAGATGCTCAGACTCAGCCACTGGCATCGGGATCAAAAGAGGCTCAGATTAGTGTGCAAGCAGCATGGTGTTAGGCCGTGAAACTGTGTGTGGTCCGGCTCATGGAGGCTTTCCCCTTCCTGGTTAGCAGGTGACCAGGATGTACACTCCCGGGGCCTGGCCCAGTGCACAAGTGGCCCTGGTCGGGGTGGTCTTCTCGTCTGACCAACGAGTCCCTGGGTAGAAGTGGCTGAGCCGGAATTGACCTTGCCTCTGACTCTGGTGTCCGTGTGTCCACAGCTCCATCAAGCTGCCTAGGGGGACTTGGGACTTAGGTGGTAGAGCCGGAGTTCTGGGAGAGTTCCAGTAGTTCACTTGTTTTCACACGATCCAGGGTCTCTGTCAGGGATGTGAGGCACCACCAGGTAGCCCTCTGGGGATTTGACAAACAGCGAGAGCAGCCTCCGACCAGTCCTCAGGTCACACCTGAAGGAAGGGCAGATGAAGGCAGTGCCCTTGCAGGGCTGCAGAGCCCCGGTGGGTGTGTGGGGAGCTCCCCGGGGGTCCTCTGCCCTCCACACCAGTCTCTGTGTGCAGGTCTTTCTCTAAACAAGAATAGCCAACCCCTCGGAACTGAATGGTTTTGGAAGGAAAAGAGCTTTTCTGCAGTATTGCCAGAATCCTCTTGTCCTTTCTGCAAACACTGGCTGTTCAAGAAGTTTGTGATGTGGAGAAAGGAGGGAACACTGAACCAGAAACGGGTGGGACCCTCCACCCCTCCCGTGCTGGTGCCGGCTCACGTCTCCCAACACCGTGGACACTAGAGGTGCAGTTCCAAGTGCGACCCGTCTGTCTTGTCTTTGAGGCTCACATCCTTTTCCTTGTATTTGTCCAGGTTAATGCCATTTGTGTGAGAGCTGGCATACTGAGTGTGCTCAGTGTGTGGGTGAAGGGTACTGTGCCAGCCAGGTGTGTGGCTCTGCGGTATGTCCTGGGTGACTGGCCATACCTGATCACTCGCTCATTCACTGCTCACAGCCTCGTGTGTCCACTGCTGTAGCTGGTTCCCCTGGGGCTCCTTGGTTGTCCTCTTGGGGGAAGGGTTGATTCTATTTTTTTGTTGTTGTTGTTCAGATAGAGTGGGAGGGAGAGAGAGGAAGAGAGAGAGAGAGAAACATCGACGTGAAAGGGACACATCGAGTGGTTGCCACCCGCACAACCAACCAGGGCTGGGGACAAACTGCAACCAAGGCACATGCCCTTAGCGGGAACCGAACCCGGGTCTCTGTGTACCGCAGGCCGACGCTCTAACCGCTGAGCCAAACCGGCCAGGGCGGAAGGGTTGATTCTAAGGAGGCGAGGCTTTATCCCCAATCTGCCGGCAAGGGGTTGGGGCTGGGAGGCTGGGGTTCCCAGGTGGTGGTGCCACTTACAGCCGCCTTGTGACTTTTGGCCTTGGGAATGTGGCCACTGCTAGGCTGTGTGTCAGGGTCCAGTCACTCAGCTGTGGTCCAGGACACCACTCCTTACCAAGCACTTTGGGTGCAGGGCAGCAAGCTCTGGTTGATGCTCCCAGGGATGGTGGACAGTGACATCCTGATATTCAACAAGCTTGGTTAGGCCAGGCACAGGCACTGGGTGGTGACTGAGGCCACCGTGGAAAGGCCTTCGTGCCTGTCACTGGGTTGGCCAGGAAGGTCTGTGGTGAGGCGATGTCGAGCAGTGTAGGGGTTCCAGGTGAGAGGGCGGGGTCCATCCGTTGGTCCACTTGCCCATCAGATGTTTGCCAAGTACCAGGCTTTGTGTTGGCTGGTGACGTGTATGTGACCTATGCTGTGTAGGGCTGGTGTTTGCAGGGGATTCTTGTCCGTGGGGTGGAGGGCTGGTACAGGCAGAGCACATATGGGAGGAGGCATGGGGGCGGGGCCTGCGCAGTGAGCAGACAGAGCATGGGGAGGAGGCACGGGGGCGGGGCCTGCACAGTGAGCACAGACAGAGCATGGGGAGGAGGCACGGGGGCGGGGCCTGTGCAGTGAGCACTGACAGAGCATGAGGAGGAGGCACGGGGGCGGGGCCTGTGCAGTGAGCACTGACAGAGCATGGGGAGGAGGCAGGGGGGCGGGGCCTGTGCAGTGAGCACTGACAGAGCATGGGGAGGAGGCACGGGGGCGGGGCCTGTGCAGTGAGCACTGACAGAGCATGGGGAGGAGGCACGGGGGCGGGGCCTGCGCAGTGAGCACAGACAGAGCATGGGGAGGAGGCACGGGGGCGGGGCCTGTGCAGTGAGCACTGACAGAGCATGGGGAGGAGGCAGGGGGGTGGGGCCTGTGCAGTGAGCACTGACAGCATGAGGAGGAGGCACGGGGGCGGGGCTTGTGCAGTGAGCATAGACACAGCACTGGGAGGAGGCACGGGGGCGGGGCCTGCCTAGTGAGTACACAGCAGCAACCATGCGGCTGCAGGGGGCGGGCAGTGTTGAGCACAGTGTGCAGCGGCCGTGAAGTTGTTCTTAGAGCCGTGTAGAGGTGACGTCACCCTCTCAGGGTCACCCCGCCAGTAGAGCTAGCACTTGAAGCCAGGTGTGTCACAGGGAACGCGTCTCCATTCTGCCGCACTGTGGAATGTAATTCTTGTGCAGTGTTGGAGAGGTCCGAAGTGCAGGAGCAGATCGGGGAAGGTCTACGTGCCCATCGGAGGCATTGGGTTTTGAGGCAGCCATGGTGCAGTGGGAAAAACACGGGTCCTGGAGAGAGAGCGCTGAGATCTTGGGTTCAAATCCTGCCTCTGCCGCCTTCACACCTCCAGTCACTGAATCCGTCCTGGTCTCTGTCTCCTCATCCATACAGTCAAGGCTTCCGTGCAGATGGAGCAGGGTTGGGAAGTCTTGACACCCGGCTCTGTTCTGTGGGTGGTTGGGAGCTGGAATGATCAGAAGTGCGCATTGTGGGGCTAGCCTGTCTTCTGTTCCTTTGCGGTGACCCGTTGCAGGCCTGCACGTAGTAGACTGAGGGTGACACTGAACCTCCGCCGCAGCGGAGTTGACTGTGCTTTGTGCTGTGGCTGCTTGGCGCTCCCTCTGCCCCCCTCCTCCTGCCTGTCCGCTGGCACTGGCACCGGGCCTGCCTTCTCTGCACACCCTGCGCTCACAGCAGGCTCACGAATAACGAGGCTGTTCGGAGCCTGCTGGTGGTGGTGGTGGTGGAAAAACAGGCATGTTCCTGAGTTCTGAGGATCACAGTGGCCCGGTGAAGCTGGCCTCTGCGCTCTGCAGCTCGGATGGTCTTTGTTAGATGCGTGGCCTCGGCTCTTCCTCAGCTGCTCCTCTGCCCTGCTGGCAGGGCGCAGCCCGCGGAAGGTCACAAGGCTCTGCCCCTTTGGTCGCCCTGCACGCTGCCTGCCCTTCCTGAGGCCATTCTGACGTGGGCGTGCGCCTGTGGGTCAGGGGAGGCTCACTGGGTCAGTGTTGAAGATGCCGCAGGTAGCCCGGAATTGGGGATGGATCCCTTGATCCTTGTATTACTATTGTGGTGTTGTCAAACGTAGGAACTGAATTTCCATGAGAATAATTCCTAGTCCTTGCAAACTTGAATTTGTCTGTTTCCACATACTCTTGGTTAGCACTGATCTTGTCTGCTGTTCTTGGTCCTCAGCATTTTGCATTTATTAATATTAAAATATTAATATTAAATATTAAACTATAAAATCTATTTTGCAAAGTCACTTTTTGGTTGTTGGTACTCAGCATTAATTCACAGTTATTTTCTCTGAGGTTTCAAATTTGCTTTGGCCAGTGTGGCTGTTTTTTCTTGAGAGAAAGAAATCTTATTTTCATTTTAGCTTTTTATTGTCTCCTCTATTTTCCTTTTATTAATAGTGACAATTATTTCTGGTGATTTCATTCAGTTGCAATACGTTGCGAGCTCCTAGTAGGCCTGGCGCGGGAGTCCAGAGGCCAGTTGGAGAGAATTACAGTGGAGCAGGGGAAGGGTTAGGGCTCCCGAGTGAACTGGGGACGTTTGTGTGACTGCAGATGAGCAAGCCTGAGTCCCACCTGCGGGTGGGAGCGAGCGGGCCCTCAAGGCAGTCACTGCAGTGATGTGCTCCCTGGGCTGCCACCTGGACCCAGGGCGGGACTGGGCAGGGTATCCCCAGGAGGGGATTCGAGGACTCAGGGAGTGCTGGGGACCGTGGCCTGGGTGGCTGTCTAAGGGTCAATGTGGGGCCGGTGGTGAGGCTGGAGGCGGGCCGGACCTCTGAGGAGCCGGGCGGGAGTTGGGAGGCTGGTGGGGGCTGTACTTTTGAAGCACTCACGTATTCAGACATGCACACTTGTCTGTCTCACCAAGGGCTCGCATGGTGGAGCACAGCCTTTCTGTGTGGAATATTGAATTTGATCATCTATGACAAATTTTCAGTTTGTAATTGAAAATTACCAATGTTAAGTGTTTAAAGTTCAGGTCTGTGATTTGTAATGAGGAAAATAACAGCATCGCATGTTTTCTCTGCTCACCGTGCGCCAGGTGTGGTGCTGAGTGCTTCCTGCGCCTCTCCTGGATTCTTCCCACAACTGGCTCTGTTACCATCCTGCTTCTGCAGACGAGGAAGCTGAGGGTCAGAGGCAGAGAAACATGTCTGAGGTGTTATAGTGAGCAAGTCACAGAGCCAGGGCTCGGAGGTGTGTTGGAGGCCACAAGGCGTGGCTGTAGCCATTTATCCACCTGCTGTCCTGGTTGCCCCCGGGTGTTCGAAGAGCTTATCTTTGGCCCTGGCCGGGTTTGGCTCAGCGGTTAGAGCGTCGGCCTGTGGACCAATGAGTCGCAGGTTCGATTTTGGTCAAGGGCACGTACCTCGGTTGCTGTTCGTCCCTGTCCCTGGTTGGGGTTGTGCGGGAGGCAACTACTTGATGTGTCCCTCCCACATCGATGTTTCTCTCTCTCTTTCTCTCTTTTCCTTCTACTTTATCTTAACAAAAATGGAAAAGTGTCCTCGGGTAAGGATAAAAAACAACTTATCTTTGTGTCTCTTGGGAGTGCCTTTATTTTGTGTGTGTGTGTGTGTGTGTGTGTGTGTGTGTGTATCTTCCGTTACATAGACTGGGATCCAGTGTTTGCTGCCTGCACTCCTGCATCGCAGCTCTTGGACCCCCATTGGTAGCATAAGGCTCCCAGCCTGGACTTGGTGTTAATGGAGCAGAGTGCTTGGTCACTTGTGCTCTGTCATCTTGTGTGGCCCTGGGTCCCTGACGGTCCTGTGAGTGTGACAGCAGTTGTTGACCCGGTGACCCTCTGCCCCTTGGCCTCATCCATGTAAGTGTTTTGGGTTGGTGGCCCGAGCACAGTTCTGTGTGGGCCCCCTGACGCGCTCTCGGCATGCAGCCCGATTTTTCTCATGTTTGTGTTGCTCAGGTGTTTCTGCTCCAGCCTTTCTAGATCTGTCCTAGGTCAATGGGCACTTCACACAGGTTGCAGCCATTTGTTATTCCCATGGTCTGTTTCCCTGACTCACGGGTGCCGCTGTTCTCTCACTGTTTTACTCTCTTACCTATTTGGGGAAGGTTTCTTCCGTTTGTGCCTGGTCCTGGACACAAAGATGTCTTTATGAGTCACACTCCCTGGTGTGCGGAGGGCCTGGACAAATGGAGTCCACCGCCAGGTTTATGGATGGGGAGGGGGTGCGAGGAGGTGGGAGGTGGGCGGAGAGACAGTGCATGCACGGGGAGCCCTTGCAAAGGCATGGAGCCTTTGGGGTGTGCGTGCATGCATGTACACGTCTGTGCTCACGTGTGCACACCTGTGTGCACATCTATGAGGATGGAGCTGGCTGGAGGGGCTGGCCAGAGCTGGGAGAGAGGGCTTGGACAGTGAAGCAGCTTGGACTTTCTGAAGGTTGTGCCATTTTCCCTGCTCACAGCGCGTTACAGGTTCCTCCCTCACCTTTGGGAGAAAGTCTCAGCTCCTCACTGGTCCCACCTCCCTCTCCAGCCACGTTTGCTGCGACTTCCAGCCTCTGCACCCCCTGCTCCAGGCACTGCCACGCCGTGCGCACGTCCCTGCCTCTGCCTGTCCCTTGCCCGCTGCGTGGCCATGCACCCTCTTTTCGTGCTGCCTCCCAGCTTCCCGTACCCGGCCCTGTCTGAACCCTCCCACGCTGGTTTGGGGGTGCCTCAGGAAGGACCTCAGGAGCTAACGCCAGAGTCACACCATCACCTAGGACTAGATTTCAACGGGCCTGTCGTGTGCAGGGCTCTGCTTGTGGGCAGCAGTAGGGCCCGGCCTCCAGGAGTGATAGTGAGTGAGCGGAGTGCAGGTGACAGGGCGAGGTTGCATTCCTGAGTGTCCAGGATGAGCTGAGGCAGAAGATGAGCAGGTCACGGGGCCCGGCAGAGGGCGCAGGCCTAGCCTGAAGGGACTGCGGCTCAGCTGTGTCAGCGGGACCTTAAGGCAAACTACAGAGCGGGCCTCTGGCCTCTCCCCACGCCAGTGACCTGAGAAGTGTGGGTGTCCTGCATTCCAGGGAGGGGTGACAGGTTTGGTTATCAGTGCCAGCGTGTTCAGACTGTGTTCAGAGCCGTGTGGATTGGCTTTGGGAGGTGACAGGGCCACGCCAGCCCACAGTGTCCCCAGTCAGAAGCAGTGAAAGGTGTGATACAGACCAGCACACCTTTGCTTAGATAATTGTACATGCTTGTTAGAGAACATCTGGAAGCACCCAGAACTGTCTCAGAGAGAGTGTCACCTGGGTGTGTCTGACCCCCAGATGTGTCTCTGCTCTCCCTGTGGTCAGAGTCACTACCCAAGGTCACCTGCCAAGGGCGGGTCTTTCAGAAGTCTAGGACCTGCAGTGAATTCTTGGGGCAGGTGGGCAGCCCCGTGTTGGTTGGGGTGGGGACTGCAGTGGACAACTTGGCCTCGGTCTGGGCCCCACACTTACTGCCACATGACACCGGGCTGTGAATTCACCGAGGGAAGCTCGTAGCACAGTGCCTGGCGCACAGACGGCTCTTACTAAGTGTAGCGGCCATACTTGATTCTCAGGCACCAGCTGGGTGCCGGTGCGTTACAGGAGCTGGGTTGGCAGCAGTGACCAGAAGAACCAGCAGCTGCCACCCTCAGGGCCACCCCCCTGAGCCCGCCAGCACACAAGTACAATGGGACAAGGTGCTGTGACTCAGGGACACAGGTCCTGGTCCTGGCGGCACCACTGTGGGGAAGATGTTGCTGTGACCCGTGTTCTTGCAGCAACACGGAGCAAGTGCAAGGAGTTGGGAAATTAATCTAGTGATATGTCCTACTCGTCGATCCAATATGTGCGAAGTATCTTCACGTGCTATAAATTCAACACGTCATCTGTATAAAACTGGGCGTGAGGTCATGTCTCCTCCTGTTTTGGCTCTGTCTTTGAAATCTGGGGTGTATGTCACTGAGAGCACGTCTCGGGTGGCCCAGGTGTCTGGTGCCCAGTGGCCCACCTGTGGCTTGCGGCTCCCCCTTGGACAGTGCGGGGATAGAGTGGTGGGAGGAAGGGGCTGCCTACGAAGGTGTGGGGTGGCCCCTCTGATGAGGTTACATTAAAGCTTGGACAGAAAGATGAGGTCCATTGGGGGCCTTCCTAGGAGGAGGAGCTCAGTGAGCTGGCGGAGGTGCACGGAGGCCCCGGCTGCTGCTGGGAGGGACGGGGGGACTCGGGAGAGGTGCTCGAGTGGGAGCTTGCAGGCCTCCTGGAGTGGTGGTGGGGAGCCACTGGAAGGTCCGCTGAGGGTGCCTTGTGTGATTTCAGCTTTCCCAAAGCGCCCTCTGGCTTGTCTGCGGAGGCGGGAAGGACTTGAAGGGGTTCTGTGGTCCAGAGAAGCTTGGTGGCGTGGAAGGGGGGCACAGGAGATGGTGAGAGTGGGGTGCTCGTTTGGGGCGCACTCTGAGCCTCCCAGAGGTGAACCCCCTGTTGGGGACCATTCACGGAGATGGGGGATGTGAGGAGAAAGGACAGGGGTGGTTTAGGTCACATGGGGCTCGAGTGCCTGTGGGATGAGACACAGCTGTACTGTGGGGTTGGCAGCTGTGGAGGGAGCCAGTGGGGAGGGGAGGCCTTGGGGGACCCAGCTCGGAGGACTGAGCGCCTTTCCCTGTGCTCACCTCCGTGGGGGGCATACTTCTTTTGCCTCAATTTTGCCTTAAAATAAGGCAATTGAGTGTGTAGCAGGTCTCATGAGGGTTTGTGTAATAGCTGTGTAAACAATTTAAAACCGACTGCTAAATATCCATGATCCAAAAAAATTCCCTTTGCCACCAGGAATTTAGTTTTTCTTTTTAAAAAAAATCCTCACCCAAGGATATTTTTTCCATTCATTTTTAGATAGAGTGGGAGCGAGGAAGAGGGAGAGAGAGAGAGAGAGAGAGAGACATCGATGTGAGAGAGACACATCAAATGGTCGTCTCCTGCACAACCCTGACTGGGGCTGGGGATGGAACCTGCAACCCAGGTATGGAACCTTGACTGGGAGTCAAACCCGTGACTCTTTGTGAACCCAAGACACTTTGGTCCATGGGCCATTGCTCTAACCACTGAGCAAAACTGGCCAGGGCCCACCAGGGGTTTCTTACTGGTGCCTTGTTCTCCCTGGGGCCCGCTGTCTGGTCCTGTCCCACTCATGGGCACGGTGCTTGCCCCTCTCTGGGGAGCCCAGCCCTCTCAGTTAACTGCTCAGAGCAGCCTCGCCCCCAGTCAGCACAGGGCTCCAAAGGGCCGTGCCTTCCACCTTGTCCCTCGTGTCTCTCCCACGAGGTGCTGGAAGCAAAGCAGACATGCAGAGAAATTTGTTTTCTCTGTGGACATGAATTATGTAATACCTCCTTGTCAGAAAAGATTATAATGAGTTGTTTTAAATAAAAGTTGTCCTCACATATTAAATATGTAATGTGAAAAGTCATTTTCAAAACGAAAGTGCGTCTAGGCTGAGGGGCACTCAGGGTTCTTTCCTCATTTACCGCTAAGCCACGGCACTGTCCTACGATGAGACGTTCTTCCGCACGCAGACACGCAGTGACCACGCAGTGTCCGTCATCGGGATAGACCACATGGTTACGTGTTTGTTTTTTCCAGGTTTCCCCCACTCAGCGCTGTCCCCAATACCCTGGTGCTCACATCTCTGCTCTCGTTTCTGGTTATTTTCTGGGGATAATCACCAGATATAAAATTAGGGTGTCAAAGGATATGCCTGTTTTTAAAGCTTGACCAAGTTTTCTTCTTGTCCCATACTAGGGACCCATCTGTATTTCTGCTGTTGACATTCTGTGCCCATTTTTCTGAGGTGGTGGTTGTGTATTTGAGCAGGTTTTGATGTTAAGAACATTGCCCTTTGTGGTGCTGGAAGGTGGACGAGGGAGGCAGGTGGGGCACAGGGACACCTGGTGATCACTCTGAAGAACCTGGGTTGGGGGCATCTGGGCTGGAGGACCCCTTGAGAGCAGGCGCGTTCTCCCCAGGATTCCTGATTCCCACAGGTCCGAGTCATCTGCCTGTTTTACACCTGGGAAAACGAGGTTCAGGGTTTACTGATCAAAGGTCACACATCCACTAAGGGGTACACTCAGGGTTTGAACCCGCTGGGCGTTCTGGTTCTCAGCCTCCATGTGAGTTCTGCTTCCAAGAAGTGTGACCTCTGAGTCACTGCAACCTTGTAGAGAACGGGCACATTTCCTGCTTCTCTTTACTTCCTGTTTCTCTGCGCTCCACTCTGTTGGGTGTGCATGTGCAAGGGGATCCACGATCCTTGGTCTTGCTCTTAAAGCGACCATTGAAGTGGCACCTGTCACTGCTGGGTTAGCTCCTGTCACCCTGCAGCCTCGCTGCTGGGAGGGGAAGGCCCAAGTCCTGGCTCCTGGTTCTGCCAGTCCTGCTGCGTGACCTTCTGTAGGTTTCCTCATCGGGTTCCCGTCCTGTATTTATTTATTTATTTGTTTGTTTGTTTGTTTTTAATCCTCACCGGAGGATATTTTTCCATTGATTTTTAGATAGAGTGGAAAGGGAGAGAGGGAGGGGGAAAGAGAGAGAAAGAAAAACATGGATATGAGAGAGAGACATTGTTTGGTTGCCTCCCGCACGACCCCGACCAGGGTAGGGGATTGAACCCTGAAAGTCTCCAGTCTGCGAGCTAAGGTCTGCAGGCTGAGGCTCGAACTGCTGAGCCACACCGGCCGGGGCCAGCACATGCTTTTAGAGCGGTGATCAGTGTCACTTCAGATCGAAGGAGTGTGATAAGCGTGTGCAGGGGGTGGATCCGTGGGGCGCTTGCTCGGCCTCCTGGTGGGATGACCTCTCTGGCATGCTGGATGCTCAGGAGATTGATGGAAAAAGAGCAGACGTCCCTGAAACGCAGTCCGAGCCACTGCCTAGCTGGAGTTCCGGTTCTGAGGAGTGGCCCTTAAGTCGCTAGCTGTGTGAGCCTGCACACTGGGTGGGTCTGCTCTGCTCAGCCTCTCTAAACCAGGAGGCCTCTGTCCTAAAGGGCCGTCCCCTCCCGCTCCCCAGTGTGGACTGATGGTGACGGTTTCACCTGAAGATGGCAGTTGAAGGGGCTGAAGCTGCTGCTTGCTCATCACCCTGACCTTGTAGAGTGGACACCATTGTGTGCATCACAGTGCAGCCCTCAGGGTGGCCCTTCGCGGTCGCAGAGGCTCTCACACCTCCTACCCCAGCTGGACGGCTGTGAGCCTGGGCAGTTGGCCTTCGTCCAGCTCCACAGTGTAGGTCAAGGCCACTGTGCCCAGGGCGGCTCCTGACTTACGGTTAGCTCTCAGGTAATTGCAGAATGAACAGATGAACATCCAGTTTCAGCCCCGCCCCCTGTGTGAGAGACAGGTTAGCTCACTGGAAAATCTGTTACTCTGTTTTTCTTCCTTTGCCAGAAAGCTGTCGGCAGCCCCTTCTACCAGTGGTAGGGTTGATTGTATGTGCCTGGGAAGCACACCTTGTCCAAGTATCCCTCTTGATGTTTTCTGAGTTACGGGGCCACACTGGCTGCTGGGGCATGGGGAAGGCTTCCTCAGACCAGGGGAGCAGAGGGACCGCTGCCCTGCAGCTCCTCGTGCAGCTCGGGGCCACAGCCCCACCCCAGACAACCCGCCATGGGCAGTGCCTTTGTGTCCAGCTTGGCCCAGGAGACCTCCTTGCGGATCTGCCCTGTGGCTTCCGCGTCCATGGCCGCCTCATGCCTTTGTTGAGGTTGGAAGCTCCTTGAGGGGCGGGGCTGCCCCAGCTGCCTGCCCTCCTGAAACGTGGCACAGGTTGTCGTGGGGCCAGTCCTCAGGTTGTCGTCTGTTTTCTGTTTGGGAGAATGATGAGAGTCCCCCGTGGACTACACGTATGTGAGTGTGATAAGGCTGAAACGTGGGAGCCTTGTCATTTCTCCCGGAAGACAGACAGGATGGAAAGATCAAGGGGTCGGAAGCTTTTACAGGCCTGTTGTCCCCCTCGTTGTTCTCGTTCTGGTCTCAACACGTGTTTTCTTCTGAGCACCACCTGGGCCTTTCTACAAAACCCATTTGCGTCCTGCGTGTCTGTCCGCGCCCACTGCCTCTGAGTGCTCATCTCTGGCCCAGACCTCGTGGGGGACATGGACGTCTTCTTCCTCGTCCCCCACCCTGCACGTGTGGTCTGGTAACAATGCTGGTCTGTGTGTGTTAGCTTCTGCTTGGAGCCTTCCACAGGCTCCCCGAGGGTTAGGAGTCAAGTTCAGACCTCTCACCTGGGACATGAGGCTGAACCCCTTCCCTCTCTGGCCTTCATCTGCCCTCTGTCCTCGTTAGGGGCAGCTTTCTGCCACCCACCTGCACTCTGGCCTTGGGGCTGGCTTCTGCTCTTTGAATGGGCCACACACATAGCGTGTGCATCACACACGCACATATACGTATGCACGCGCCTGCGCGTACACACGCATGCACACCCCGGTACTGTTCTGAGTGTTTCACATCTTATTTCCTGCTCGAAACAGCCTATGTGGTACTGCTACTCCCCTTCCAGATGAGGAGCTGGAGGCCCTGGTGTGGTAAACAGAGTCCCCAAAGGCACCTACCGAGTTCCCTGACCAGGATTCAAGCCAGGACAGTCTCCTGCTCCTGCACAGCCTCCCTGTTCCCCAGCCCCCCGCCAAGCCTCCTTGTGTTTGGGGTTCCCCTGCCTCCCTCCCTTGGTGCTCCTGTGGGTGTTCCCCAAGTTCCAGACCACCTAGCAGCCCCCTTCTGTCTGTCCCAGGGCCGGGGTGCGTCTCGTGCATTTTCAGATCCCACAGTCCACATCGTGAGCCGGTACTTAGTACACTCAGGGCATTTTAATTTCTTAAAAGGTGTGTTTCAGAGCTCACTGTCCTGATGGCCTGGTGTGAACCAGGCTCTTGTGAAGAACTTCTGTGTGGCCTCCCCCCACCCCGCCCCGCTCTGTGACTTCCGTGGCTGGTGTAAACCGGGCTCGCGTGAAGAACTTCCCGTGTGGCTCCCCCCAAGCTCTGTGACTTCTGTGGCTGGTGTGAGCCGGGCTCGCGTGAAGAACTTCCCTTGTGGCTTCTCTCTCCCCAGCTCTGTGACTTCCGTGGCTGGTGTGAGCCAGGCTTGCGTGAAGAACTTCCCTTGTGGCTTCTCTCTCCCCAGCTCTGACTTTTGTGAAGTCGTGTCTGCTTTACTGCGGATTAGAGACAAACTCTCAGAGCTGACTTACTGGCATGGAGAGAATCCATCTCCTTAACATCGCTGCCAGATTAATCCTGCGTCTGGAGGGCCAGGGAGAGCCAAGTTAAGAGAACCTTCCTGCATAATTTATGAACGACTGAGTCATAAAGTAAGCATTTACAGCGGCCTGCTTGCCCAGGGAGGGAGCCGTGATGTGGCCGTTACTCACGGGGCCCTGGCGTTTATGTGTCTCAGAGGTCTCCTGCCTCTTAGTCTCCTCAGTAGATCCTGAGGTTATCCTGGCCTCTCTTTCCAGAATTGGCTCCCGTCCTGGTTGGGGATCAAAGCTTGGAAGTTCAGTGTTATGTGTTCAGACGGAAAGAATTTTATGAGAATTGAATGTGTCGGTATTTCTAAACAATGAAGTTTTTATTTTATTTTATTTTTTAAAAAATATGTTTTTATTGATTGTTAGAGAGGAAAGGAGAGAGAGATAGAAACATCAATGAGAGAGAAACACCAGTCTGTTGCCTCCTGCACGCCCCCTACTGGGGATCAATCCTGCAACCTGGGCATGTGCCCTGACTGGGAATCGAACCAGGACCTCTCAGTGCATGGGGTGACGTTCAACCACTGAGCCACACTGACTGAAGTCTTTAAAAAACCCACAAATGAACAGATCAGTGCCAGCTCTGCCAGGTGTCATGTGAGGAGCCAGGTGCCAAGGAAAGGGAGACAGGCCCCATTCTCAGGTGCCACCAGCAGCTGGAGACACAGGTCGCATCCTGGACAACGTGAATGTTGTGCGCTGGGTGAGGAACAGGTCCCGTGGGGAGACAGTGTCCGACAGTGATGGTGTGACAGGGCAGACGGATGAGGAGCTGGGCGAGGGCACTGCAGGTGCCGGCACAGCTGCCCCGAAGGGGGAAACACCTGCAGGGCTGGGCAGGCGGTGGGAGGCGGCCCTGCCACTCAGCACATGTGGCTTCCCCTCCACCCACACGGCCTCCCACTGCCCGTGGGCCTCTGGAGGGCGGGGCCAGCTGCCCGCCTGGAATGCTGGGCCAGCACTGCAGCAGCACAGGCAGCTCTCCACCCAGGGCCCGGGCCGAGAGGCACAGGGGCCAGCTGCGCGGCGGCAGGGGCTGCAGCTCCGCTGCGGGCGCCGTGTGTCCTCAGCCCGGGCCCTGGGTGGAAAGACACGCAGGCTCTCTCTGGGACTGTCCTCGTGGCCAGGGTGCAAGCAAGGGGCTGGCAGAAGCTCCCAGTGCCTCTTAAAGCTTTTGCCAGGATGCAGTGTGCCACACGCACTCACGGTGCATTGGCCAGAGGCTGGCACACAGCCAAGGCCCCCCTCACTGGACAGCAGCATATCACCCTTGTAGGGGAGCGGGTCCTCGGCGCTGTGAGCAGCCTTCAGCCAGTGGTTTGTAACTTACAGGACCCGAATCCCAGCGGCAGTGTGCATGGTGGTGTGCAGGGCCAGTCCAGGGAGGAAGTGGGGCCACTCAAGCTGGCGAGTGTGGGTGGTAAGGACATAGAAGAATAGAGGTGTCTCGAGGGAGAGGGCGGCACCAGGATTTGGGGACCAGTGGTGTGAGGGGCCGCAGGGTCAGCAGTGAGGCTGTGAGGCTGGGTTTTGGCACTGGGTGGATGGTGTGACCTCATTGGAGAGGAGGCCACAGGGAGCGACAGGCCGGCAGGGCCAAGGCACTGGGTGTGGCCCCATGAGAACAGAGGGTGGCAGGTGAGCTAATCCAGCAGCTCCTGGGGCGAAGCAGGGAGGGCTCCTGGGGGTGAAGCAGAGAGGGCTGACAGCTCACCCTGGCATTTGGAGGGAGGAAGGACCTGGATGTTGAGGGCCCCGTGTTTGGGGCATTGTACCGAGTCTCCGTACAGCCTCACATTGATTTCCAGCACGTTCTCCAGAGTGGATTCTCTTGGCCACTGTTTTGTTTAAGAGTTGAGGGGCCCTGGCCAGTTTGGCTCAGCGGTTAGAGCATCAGCCCACAGACCAAAGAGTTGCAAGTTCAATTCCGGTTAAGGGCACGTACCTCGGTTGCGGTTTGGTCCCCGGCCCTAGTTGGGGCCCTGTGGGAGGCAACCAGTCGATGTGTCTCTCTCATGTCGATGTTTCTCTCTCTCTCCCTCTTCCATTCTATCTGAAAATAAATGGAGAAATGTCTCAGGTGAGGATTAAAAAAAAAAAAGGAGTTGGAACCGGAGGCTCACCGAGGTCAAGAACTTCCCCAAGGTCATGCAGCCATCAAGGCCAAGCCTGCAGATAAGCCCTGGTTCTGGGCGCCCAGAGCCCGGGAGCCTCCAGCGGGACCACTCCAGGGTCCTCTGCTTCAAGACCATACCTGGTAGACAGTGAACTTCTGTTTCAGGCAGCTTTTCAAGAGAGTTCACACTCCATGATCTAACTGGAAAAGTAATTAGTGTTCATATTAGAGCTCACCCAGCAATCCCAAATCTGAGTGTCCGCAGAGGGCAGGGCAGCCATGTTTGGGATGTGATTATAGCGCCTGTGCCCCGGGCTCTGGGCAGAAGGCTATACATAAAACGAAAGTAGGTGGAGACAATGCTCTTACAGGTCATGTTGCAGGAACCTCCGATTGCCTTTTAGAGGAAATCCCCAATAAAATGCTGTCTGCTGACCATTTGAGGGAGAAGGGGCGGGCCATCATCGTGGTGGAGTTAGGAAAGGAGGGACAGTACATTGTAAATATGGAGATTAGCTGACCCCCTGGAACGGGCTGTCGGGTAGTTTGGCCATGTTGGGAAGTCCTCGGTCAGCCCGGCTAATGGGACACAGGCTAGAGGCTGTCAGTGGGAAGTGTGGGAGTGTTGGGGGGCCAGTCAGTATTTCTGTCATTCCTTTCCTTTCCCAAGTCAGCCCGTGGACTGTGTCACGGAGATGGGTGGAGGTCCAGCAGCCCAGTCCGAGCGGGATGCCCGTGTCAACAGGAAAGGCCGAACTGGGAGGGGGTGGTGGCTAGGGCAGGTCTGAGGAGGAGCTGTGGCCGGCATGCAGAGAAGTCACTTTGTCTTAGAAACCTTGCTGTGTTCCAGGTAATGGTGTCTCAAAAAGTCATAATCTATGAGAAAGGGTACCTTCTTCTTAAAAATAGGTTGCCCATTTATTTTTTACTTATTATTTATTTATTTAATATGTTTCTATTGATTTTTAGGGAGAGAGAGAGATAGAAACATTGATGTGAGAGAGAAACATGGATCTGGCTGCCTCTTGCACACCCCCCAGTGGGGATCGAGTCCGAAACCCAGGCATGTGCCCTGACCAGGAATCGAACTGGGACCTCTCAGTCCATGGGACGACGCTCCATCCACTGAGCCACACCGGCCGGGCAAGGTTGCCCATTTTAGTAAAATATTTTAGTAAAATAGTTTACTTTAAAAGGTTATCTTTATGCTTATGGTTCTGAACTAGGTGGTAACCACGTTGCTGACCGGGATGTCTGGTGTGGACAAGGTGTGGCACTGTCACTGACGTGACTGAGACCCTCCCACGGGACACACAGCCCTTCTGAGCCGTTCTCTTTCTGGTGGCTCCCACTGGGCACATGGTCCTTCCACGCTGCTCTTTCTCCTGTGGCTCCCACCAGACACATGGTCCTTCCACGCTGCTCTTTCTCCTGTGGCTCCCACCAGACACATGGTCCTTCCACGCTGCTCTTTCTCCTGTGGCTCCCACCGGGCACATGGTCCTTCCACGCTGCTCTTTCTCCTGTGGCTCCCACCAGACACATGGTCCTTCCACGCTGCTCTTTCTCCTGTGGCTCCCACCGGGCACATGGTCCTTCCACACTGCTCTTTCTCCTGTGGCTCCCACCAGACACATGGTCCTTCCACGCTGCTCTTTCTCCTGTGGCTCCCACCAGACACATGGTCCTTCCACGCTGCTCTTTCTCCTGTGGCTCCCACCGGGCACATGGTCCTTCCACACTGCTCTTTCTCCTGTGGCTCCCACCGGGCACATGGTCCTTCCATGCTGCTCTTTCTCCTGTGGCTCCCACCAGACACATGGTCCTTCCACGCTGCTCTTTCTCCTGTGGCTCCCACCGGGCTCTGTGAAGAGGAGGGAGAGGGAGAAAACAGTCCAGGCCCAGGGTGCCGTCTCCTGCTGAACCGTGTGCGGTTTCTCTTACAGGATGGGGCCCAAAGAGAACAGAACAAGGGCCTTCTGAGACCCCGCACACTGAGAAGGGGTCCTGGCGGCCTGGCCAGGTTGGAGTGTGGAGAGTTAGACCTCAGCTAGGCTGGGATTTGGCCTTGTCAGGGCAGTGCAGATACACGTGTTAATCTCACTGTTCATGCCTCAGTTTTAATGCGTGTTCACTGGGCTGTCTGATGCCCTGTTTGCTGAGGTAAAAGCACTCAGTTGATTGGACTCACGAGAAGTGAAGTTGTTTAGACTTGAAGGTCCCAGCTCAGGCCCGTTGTAAGTGTCCTTGAATTGTAGGCAGAGAGCCCCCAGTTTGATAGAGCAGCCTGCAAGGCCCAGGCTGTCATGACAACGGCCAGGCTACCTTTGAGCTCTCAAAGGCCTGCAGGGTGGGCAGCTGGACCCGTGTGGCTGGCCAGCTCCTTGTGCCCCATGGAGTCCCAGTGCATTCTGTGCTGGGCAGAACACCTGTCTCTGTCCTCAGGGACTTTACAGCTGTGGGGGTGGGGTGATAAGATGCAAGGAGCAACTGGGAGAGGCTGAGCGTTCAGAGAAGGAGCGTTCTGGCTGAAGGGACCGGGGGACTTTTTAAAGGAGCGGGTGACAGTTGGGCAGAGAGGTTTGGCTCCTGTTGGTGGAGACACGGGTGGTGTTGCAGAAGCAGCAGTGCGTGGCCTGTTTCTCTGGAGCCGGGGTTTCCGGGGAAGTGGCAGCTGTGAGCTGTCTAGGCAGAGGCTTCCCTTCCTGGGCTGCAGCCGCCCTGAGCCAGGTGCAGGGACCTGCTGGCAGAGAGGAGTCGGGTTTGGTCCCCAGGGACCCCCTCTGCCAGGAGCCTTTGCGTTGTTTTAGGAACATTTTATTTACAGTGTGTTTAGATATTCCTAGTATCCCTACAAATAACTTCCATATGTTGTGATTTGGCCCTCTCACCGTGAAATGAGCAGAGAGATTTGTAAGTTACAGGTGCTGGTACTTCACCACGGCATCTCAGACCTGTCTTAAGCCGCGTGCCGCCGATTCTTCGCTCTCGCGAAGCCCTGACCCCGAGGTGAGATGCCAAGCCGCTCCTGTGGGTCACTGGGCAGGTGGGACCACGAAGGTGCGGACTATTATTTGGCCCAAATCCACATAGGCTGACCAGTTATTGGGTTGCGTCCTCTATGGAAGCCAAGACCAGTAATGTATTTTTCATTTTATTGTGAAACATTTCACAAATAGAGAAAATTGAAAGACCTGTCAGTGATCACCCATGTAAGTCACAGTCTAGAGTCTGCTATCTCTCTCCATCTCTCTATCCATCCAGTAAGGCATGCTTTTAGAAAAATGAGTTTCAAAGTAAGATGTAGATATCAGTCATCCCTAAAGACCCAAGCGTGCCTGTCACTAACTAGATTTATGTATTTATTTTTGGAGGTAAAATGCACAAATCTCCAGCACAAACCCCCATGCGATGAGCTTGGCCTGTGGAACCCACACTGCTCACGCTGCAGGACATCAGCCTCACCCCAGGAGCTCCCCGGGCACCTGTGCACAGTGCCTCCTGGGAGGGGACTGTGGGGAGGTCAGCACAGGGCCGCCTGGGGGGGGGAGTGTAGGGAGGTCAGCACAGGTCCGCCTGGGGGGGGAGTGTGGGGAGGTCAGCACAGGGCCGCCTGGTGGGGGGGGTGTGGGGAGGTCAGCACAGGGCCCCCTGGGGGGGGAGTGTGGGGGGGTCAGCACAGGGCTGCCTCGGGGAGGAGTGTGGGGAGGTCAGCACAGGGCCGCCTGGGGGGGGAGTGTGGGGAGTGTGGGGAGGTCAGCACAGGGCCGCCTGGGGGGGAGTGTGGGGAGTGTGGGGAGGTCAGCACAGGGCCGCCTAGGGTGGGAGTATGGGGAGGTCAGCACAGGGCCGCCTGGTGGGGGGAGTGTGGGGAGGTCAGCATAGTGGCCGCCTGGTGGGGGGGTGTGGAGAGGTCAGCACAGGGCCGCCTGGTGGGGGAGTGTGGGGAGGTCAGCACAGGGCTGCCTGGGGAGGAGAAGGTGGGGAGGTCAGCACAGGTTGGAAGGCTGGAGTGGAGGGGTGCTTTCAAGAGCCTATGGGCAGCATGGGGTTGTCTGTGTGCCCAGGTCGGTGCCTGGACAGTGTTGCTGGTGAGTTGAGCAGTGTTTGGTTCCCTTGGATGAGCAGGGAGCTGGGTGTGTGTGGCACATGCTCGTGAGAGGATGAAGGAGGAGGGGGCAGAGTGGCAGGGGCTGGGTGTGCTGGGACCACTGGGTCCAGTTGTCCTTGAGCGGTGTGGGGCTGTTGGTGGGAAATGCACACGGTCCCCCGTGCAGTGGGGTGACCATGGATGTCCGGATGTCCCTTTCCTCCTCGTAAGTCTGCCATTTCGAGCACGTTCTCGACCTCTCCAAGGTAGTGTCCTCCAAGGTCTGTGGGCGTGGTGACTCAGGGCGCAGCTCTGCTGCTCACTGGCGGGGTGAGGGGTAAGATTGGTAAGGTCTGTGTGCCTCCGTGTCCTCCTCTGTCAGCGGGACGCCGCTCTGTGGCCTGGGCTGGCGATGCGCTGTGAGAGCTCCTGCACAGAGCAGTGCTGGGGAAGCGTGAGCGGGATTGTCGTCACCGTGGTGTGCATTTTTACAACAATCATGACAGCTACCTCGCAGAGATAAAGGCGGCAGAGATGGAGTGCGGAGACCAGATGGTGCTCGGTAGGCTGTTCGCGTGATGCCAAGTGATCGCGGGGCTCTTGGCTGTGCTGGGGAGCTGATGCGCATGCCAGCCGTGCCTGTCGGCAGCTCCCGAAGGCCCTTCTCTGCCCGGCAGAGCACACAGTGTGGCTGCAGCGCGTGCTGGGTGAGTGGAGCTGGAGGCTCGTTCAGTCTCGGCTTGCTGCTAGAGACTTCTGGAAAGTTCTCTGTGGAGGGGCCATATCATCTGTCATCTGTTTGGAGCATGGTTACTGTTAACAGGTAAAGAGGGGCGGGTGGGGAGGCAACTGGGCAAACTGGGTTGTCCGGCACCCTGGTTCTCGGGGGTGAAGAAGGGCGGGCCTCCTTCGTCTTCGTGGGAGTAAATGGTGACTTGTTCCGGGGTGATTCCCCTGTGAGGACCAACGCACCTGGGGAGCAGCCTGACACTGCCCTGGTCCCGGGACAGCAGCTCCCCGTCACCACACGGATGGCGCTCTCTGCAGGCTGTTTCGTGCCCATCCAGCATTTGGGGGTGTCAGGAAATCCCGAGCCAGATGCTTGTGGCTGTCCAGTCCCGATGTCGTCACACAGGCTGTCTTTGGCTGTCGTTTGCAAGCGTGTAGGCACCGGCCGGGCTGGCCGGCCTCACTGTGGTGTGTGCGTGTCAGTGTGTGGAGACAGGAGGGTCCCACGCTTTTCTCACGGAGCCACTCGAGGTGTTGGGGCGAGGAGAGAGGGAGAAGCGCTTGCTCCGGTCCCGCCCTGCCGTGGCAGCAGTGCGGCGAGTCCCGTGCCCCGCGGCTCGCATGGGGCCTTTGGGTGGCGAGCTGCCGCCTCTCCCCCCCCTCTTCTGGGGAGTTTATAAGCTTAGTTGTGAGAGTGCATGTGTACCCATAAAGCCTCTGGGCAGTCATCTCCCTCCACTCATGTGCCCTCCAGGCCTTCCTTACACACAGCCTGTGGCACATGACTGTGTGGGAGTCATCGGGCCCCTGGAAGCTGGGTGTGGAGGTAGGACAGGGACGGGCAGGGACTGAAATTGGTGGAGCTTGTGGGGGGGCCAGTCTGGGAGAGCAGCACAGCCGGAAGGGACTGGGCAGTTTTGGGGCCAAGGGGCCTGGGCAAGGCTGGGCTGGGTGGTCCCGCCTGGGCCTCTGCGGGGGTCTTACCCAGTCACAGGCCAATGAGGCGTGGCAGTGGTTGGTGGTAGGCCTGTCCATCTGCGTGCTGTGGCAGGCTGGTGGCCCTCGTGTGGCTCCTGAATGGAGAGCAGTAGGGGAGCCCTGGTTGGGGGTGTCAGGCCCAGGCCGCCCTGGAGGCATAGCATCCTCCCCTGGTGAAGGGAGTGTTGCGTGGTGGTCCCAAAGGTCCCTTCCTGCCGTGGATCTTGGTTCCTGGTGCTTCGTCTCTGCTGCCTCTGGAGAGCAGAGCCCAGGTGCCTGCAGCCCCGGCTGCCTTCCTGCCCTTGGGTTCCTGCGGGTCTGCGGGCAGCTTCCCGGTGTCGGGGCGGCCGTGTCGTGAGGCAGGGAGTGTCTTCCTTTTGTTGTGGAGAGAAGAGCAGAACAGTGGGGTATTGGGGTTCCTACTCAATTATTTCAGGAGAAGTGCCCAGCTCCTCATCTTAGCTGATGAGGCGCCATCTCTCTCTTGCCCACGTCTACTCAGGCACACGCTGGTGTCTGACGTTATTTTCAGTCTTCTGCATGGACTCTGAATAAGTCTTTTGTTCCATTGAGAAGATTAAGGGCAGTATTTGGTTGAAAAAATTTTAATGAAGCACCTAACAGAGCTATTATTCATGTTTGAAACAAGTTGCTGCAGTTACCATAGTAATAATAAACCTCTGTTAAACATCCTCCTTTCCGCTGCAGTCAGTTTTTGTTCGGTGCTGATGGGGGAGCTGCAGACCCGCGGGCCTGGCATCCGGCAAGGATTCTCTAGCTCTGCTGAGTTAAATCATTCAAGGAGTTTATGTTGTAGGAACATAAAGCTTATAAATCTAGTTTATCATATCTATCATTTAATTGTTCATGCAAGCCAGCTCTTCATGTAGCGATTTACAGTGATCTCAGTGAAATAACAGCTTTCTGTCACAAAATGAGTAATGCATGTGAAGAAATTGTTGAGCTCCTTAAAGTCATTATGCTCAAAACATTCGGCTCCTTTATTTGAAAGTGATAGAGTGATGATCGTGTACTGGTTGCATCCTGGGGACTTCAGATTCCGTCGGTGCTGTGTCCATTGGGTCGCCAGCTCTCAGGAAGGAACGGTGACGAGACGTCCCCAGAGGGCCCTGAACCCGCTGCAGTGGTGTTGCAGGCAGCAGCCCGCCAGAGAGCGGCAGGATGTCACCCAGGGCTTGGGAGGGCGGGTGTCGGTGCAGGGGTAAGGCTGTGGTTAAAGATGAGCAGCTTGTCAGACATGCATCTGTCTGGCAAGAGTCGGTATTTGCCGTTGAGTTTGTTGTGAGGGCCAGCCATGGAGGGCGCCCCAGTGAGCGTGGAGGGCAGAGTGTGCCCAGTGCTCCCTTCCTTCCTGTTACGACTTGTCTCAGCAGCACTCCTGTGCCGTGACATGGTGTTTGATGCCAGGTGAACGAGCAGTGCTGTGTGACTTTAAGTGAGCACGGTCTGGCGCGTTATCACTCAGACGTTTGTCATTGGGCATGGTGACAGAGCCTCCGTGCTGGGCTGGGGACCTCTGTGTGGATGCACTCCTAAACGTCAAGGTCGGAGGCGGCGGTTCCGGGGCCATGTGCGTGGGGGCCACGTGCGAGGGGAGGCAGTCCTTGGCGGAGAGTGAGG
Source organism: Tadarida brasiliensis (assembly GCA_030848825.1). Taxonomy (NCBI): domain Eukaryota; kingdom Metazoa; phylum Chordata; class Mammalia; order Chiroptera; family Molossidae; genus Tadarida; species Tadarida brasiliensis. The sequence goes on along the minus strand of CM061263.1, from coordinate 2,375,547 downwards.
GCTCTCCCCTCCGGAACCGGACGCGGCTTTCCAGAACAGGAGTGTGATCCATCATTGTCACAGGGCTGTGCCGCCGTCACCTCTCCAGTGCTCCCAACCAGTTGTGTTATGAAAAATTTCAAGCACATGCAGAGGTCGAGAGAACAGCAGAGCCAGGGCACCGATCACCCAGATTCCACACTTATCAGGATTCCCCACGATCGTCTCGTCGGCCCCTTTTCTGTGTCCCTTTCCTTTGCTGGAGTGTTTCACAGCAAGTCCCAGACATCATGTCATTTCACCTTTCTGTACTTCAGTAAGCGGCCCTAAAAAACCCCGCCTCCTGCTATTTTAAGAACATGGTGCTGATGGAGAGGCGTAGGTAGACGTTTCCCTCCCAGAGTCTCGTGTGGACCCCTCCGGGGCTGGATTGCGGGGCATCCACCTTCCTTGGGGGTCAGTGAGTCAGTGACCTTGGCTCATTGGACCAGGGCGGAAGGCTCTGTGGTCTGGAAAGCCCTCTGCAGTGAGCCCTCCCTCGTTTTGTGGAGACCCTGGGCGGGGTGGGCCGGACCTGCAGACATTTGTTAGGCTTCATGGCTCTCATTTTGAGGTTTCCGTGTGGGAGGAAATCGTAGGAGAGGTCGCACCCTGGGGACCTGGGAGGCGGAGGGACTGGACGTCCGACACTGTCAAAATCAGAGTGCAGAGTTCAGGGGGAGCACACATCGCTCGGGCTGAACTCTAACGGGCGGCGGGGCAGACGTGCTGATGGGCCCTCGGTGGTCAGGTTGGTTTGCTTCACGCTGTTTGTCATCCCCCATTTCTGTGTTCTGGAGATATTTTCTTTCTTTTTTTGTTGTTGCAATTTTTATTAATTTATTTTTGTTACAGTTGTTTCTCGTTTTTCCCCCCTAGATACCCTCCTCCCCATCCCCGCCCCCCACACCCAGCATTGTTGTCTATGTCCATTGGTTACGCATACATGCATACAAGTTCTTTGGTTTATCTCATCCATCCCCCCGCCCCCCTCCTCTGAGGTCTGTCAGTCTGAACCGTACTCCTTTCTATGTCTCTGAGTCTGTTTTGTTCATCAGCTTATTCTGTTCATTGTATTCCACAAATAAGTGAGATCATGTGGTACTTGTCTTTCTCTGATTGGCTTATTTCGCTTAGCATAATACTCTCCAGGTCCCTCCACGTCGTCTCAAAGGATAAGAGATCTTTCTTTCTTACAGCTGCATAGTATTCCATTGTGTACATATACCACAGCTTTTTTTTTTTTTATCCTCACCCGAGGACATTTTTTCATTTTTTGTTCAGATAGAGTGGGAGGGAGAGAGATAGAGAGAGAGAGAAATATCGACATGAAAGGGACACATCGAGTGGCTGCCACCCGCATGACCAACCAGGGCTGGGGACAAACTGCAACTGAGGTATATGCCCTTAGCGGGAACCGAACCCGGGTCTCTCCGGACCGCAGGCCGACGCTCTAACCGCTGAGCCAAACCGGCCAGGGCTTTTGTGTACATATACCACAGCTTTTTATCCACTCGTCTACTGATGGACGCTTGGGCTGTTTCCAGGTCTTAGCGATTGTGAATAGTGCTGCTAGAACGTTGGGGTCGGAGGTCTTTTCGTACATTGGGAATTCTTAGTGGTAGGCATTATGCTGCTCCTCTGCCTTTTCGAAACATCCTTTTCTCCTCACAGCCCCCTCTCCCATGTTTACGTGGCTGTGGGCAGATCCGATGCGTGGGCTTTTTTCTCTTGGTCTTCGGTCATGCCTGCCAGGGTTGCTGATGGTGTCCGAGCTCGTGTTTCCCCAGCAGGACTGTCGTCCTTTATCACGAGATGTATGGGAGGTGACCAAGCTTGGGGAGCCCTAGGTTCGCAGAGCGGTGCCTCACTCGTCCAGGGAGGGCCATGGGGTTCGGCATGAGAGAGGTTTCAGGTCCACACGGACGTTCATACGTAAACACTAAGACATGTGCAGAGGGCCCCTGGGGAAGTGGTTGGAAAAGTGTGTGTGTGACCTGGCCGGGGGCTCGGTGGGTTGGCACGTCGCCCTGTACATCAACAGGGTTGCGGGTTCGAGTCCAGATGAAGGCACATACCTAGGTTGTGGTTTGATCCTTGTTCGGAGTGCATAAAACCTATCGATGTTGCTCTCTCACATCGATGGTTTTCTCCACTTAACTCAATAAAACCATGTCCTCGGGTGAGGCTTAAAAAGAAAAAGTAGTGTGTGGACGGAGTCTCTACAGTAAACACCACGGGGAGGGCTCCACACACTGTCCCCGCACTGGACGCTCCTTCTGGGTGACAGTCCGCTCTCAGAACCCAGGAGCCTGGAAAGGAGCTGGAGAACTTTCAGCACTTGGAGGCAGCCCTGCGGTAGGAAGTGTTTGCTTTGTGTTCAGCTCCGCACTTGTCTCCCCTCCCCCGCAGTGGCCCAGCCAGTGGAGGGTTCAGAAGAGCCCTTGGAGTTTCTAGTGGCACTCGCGCCGCCTCTGCCCTTGCAGAGAAATCTCACGGTGGAAATCATCGGGCGGGAGAGCCGGGAGAGCCGGGATGGAGGGCTGCCACTGGAAGGCTGTGAGTGGAGAGCAGCTGGAGTCGATTCTGGGCCCACAGGTTGGTGTGGGCCCAACTGCAGCGAGCTTGAAGCAGGGTGCGCTGTGCCTGTGAGGGCTCCGGCAGCCTGGTCCTGAGTTCAGCTGGGCTGGGGGGCTCTTGCGGCCTGGCGGGGGCAGCAGGGCTGGAGCTCGCTGTGCTGCTCAGACAGACCCAGTCCCGCCTTCTGGTACACATACTGCTCGCCTCCGCCCAGCAACAGGCTTTGGTTGGCGTTGCTGTCCCTGCATATCACCTTTTACTGCATAAATTCTGTTGCAAATAGTCGTAAACATCGCTCCAGCCCTGACTGCGCGCCGACACGCTCCTCTGCGAAGTCCGCCTCGCGCACACCTCGGGCTGCAGGGCTGAGCGGCTGGGACCTCCTGGCGGCCCTTCTAGACAGGCTTCCTTAAACTGACAGCTTTTTCTTGTCGGCGGGAACCTCATGGGGACCCTTAGCAAGCACCCGTGCCCACCAGCTGCACAGAATCCTTACCCTGATCTGGAAGGGGGGTGGGGTGGGCTGCCTCACCCGGTGGTCACGGGGACGAACGGCTGTGACCCATAGAACCCCCTGGCAGGGCCCAACAGGGAACGTGCCTTCTCCCAGGAGACAGAATGTGTCTGCAGGCTCTCCCCACCGGCCTGGCTCTGGCCACCCAGAGGCTCTGTCCTGCGGCAGGTGGGGTCCAGGTGGCAGACAGCGCTGTCACTGCTCTGCTGCTCCCCTCAGGAGCTCTTGGGCCACGGCCAGCTGACCTCTGCTCTGAGACCCGGTTCTGCGCGTCAGTGTTCCTCTGGGATTCCGAGCCGACGCGTGGGGGCTGTGGGCCTGTTTCCTCCCTGACGTGACCTGGGGCCTGGCTCCTGTCACCTCTCAGGGTGCCCTCCCGAGCCTGCTGTTGACAAAGCCACAGCCCCTGGCATCTTTGTTAGAGAACAGCTCAGTCAGGTCACCTGTCCTGGGCTGAATGGTCGACCCATAGTCGGCCATGAGAGTCCTCCCTCACCCAGCCTGTGAGGACTGCTGGGTGTGGCTGGGCAGCAGGCGGCCAGCAGAGTGGCCGCCAGGGCGTGGGCCACAGCAGCCCGTCACGGTCTCTTCCGCTGCCATGAGGCATCTGGTGCTGGCCTTGTTCTGCCTGAGCTTCAGCCTCCTCACCACAGACTCGAGAGAGCTCGAGGTGCTGTGCCAGCCGCCTGCCGTGGTCTCCGCCCTCGGTGACGCCGCTGCTCTCGGTCAGTGGTTAGTGCCCCCCAACGCTGCCTGGCCAGGCGGGCCGCTTTGTCTTCATTTAAGTTATTCTTGTTCACCACCGGTCCACACAGGTGTTTGGATAAACTCAGGCAAGTGACAGCTAGTCGTGGTTGCTCTCCGGGGAACATCTGGAGGAAGTTAGCCACTCTGGCACAGCTGCCGTGTGTGTGGGCCAGCCCTTCTTCCTGCTGTGCGTTCATGCAGCCGTGGGGCAGGCACTGCACAGGCGGTGGCCGACAGAGACAGAGCCCCTGCCTCCTGGAGCTTGCGGGTCTGTGGATGGAGTCTTGGGCAGTGATAGCGTGGGGAGGAGAGGGCGAGGTCTAGGAAAGCAGGCTGCATTGTGCCAATGGAGCCCGGCAGGGGCCACCCTGTGGTGGCCTTGGGGGGGCACTGTTGAGTGTCTTGCCCACGGCAGTACTGTAGGCTGGATGATTAGGGCTGCTGGGAGCGTGTGCTCGCATGTGTGTGCGTGGGAAGCTCACACCTACAGTACGTGTGCAGAGCTCTTTTGGGAAGGGATGCAACTGGACCAGTACTTTTGGAATTAACTTATCCCGTTAAAAAATGTACCTGTTGCCCTGGCCAGTTTGGCTCAGCGGTTAGAGCATCGGCCTGCAGACTGGAGAGTCTCGGGTTCAGTTCCTGCTAAGGGCATGTACTTCGGTTGCAGTTTGTCCCCAGCCCCGGTTGGGGTTGTGTGGGTGGCGACCACTCGATGTGTCTCTCTCACGTTGATGTTTCTCTCTCTTCCTCCCTCCCTCTCTCCTGCTCTGTCTCAAGATAAATTGCAAAAGATGTCCTCGGGTGAGGATTTAAAAAAAAAAATGTACCTGTCACATCCACTAGGGTGCTGTAATAAAAAACACTAACAAGTGCTGGCGAAGATGCGGGGGGGGGGGGGGGGCAGGGTGGTCGGAACCCACCAACGCTGCCGAGGGGACCGTCGATGCAGTCGCTGTGGACAGCAGTCTGACTTTGGCCCCGAGTCAGAGCCTCAGCATCTAACTTAGCGCCACTGTGTGACCCCACAGCCCCCTCCTAGGTGTATACCCAGGAGAATTGAACACATGTTCACATAAAAACATGGACAGGAATGTTCAGGGCAGCGTTCTTCACAGTAGCCCGATGTCCATCACATGACAAGTAGGTAAGGAGAACGTGGTCTCTGCAGACAGTGGAGCACAGCTCAGCCATAAACAGCAGGGAGGCAGTGCCACCACTGCCACCTCATGGCGACCCTGGCACATGCTGCCCAGTGAAACGCCGGACAAAGGCGCGTCGCGTGTGATTGCAGTGACAGAGTTCAGGACAGCAGACCCACAGGGACAGAACAGCAGCGGTGCCGGGCTGGGCCAGGGCAGTGCCTGCTGCCGGACTCGGGGGAGTCGTTTGGGATAGGTGGCGATGGCAGCACACTGTAAATGTGCTGACTTTTCTCAGTGCACCTGGTGGCGTTTGCTGTGGGCTCTCTGTACAGGACTGAGGGAGGGGCTCTTCCCTCAGAGGCACTGTGGCAGGGAGACGAGGGGTCAGGGAGACGAGGGGAGGGGTCACGTTGGCAGCAAGCGGGCGCCTGCTGAGTCTGAGCAGTAACATTTCCACTTGACGTCACCACTGTGGGTCATACCTGGGGCGGGCGGGTGTCCCTCTGCAGGTCCCAGCGCTCCTCCCCCTGCCCTGCGTGTCTGGAGAGACCCCTCCCAGGGCAGAGGCTGCTCCTGGGTCTGGTCCCGAGTGCCTGCTGGTGCTGGCTGGGCGGGAGAGCCTGGGGATTTAGGATGGCGCCGCCCAGGATGTTCGGACCGCTGCGTATCTGTTCTGCCTGCCCACACCTGCCCTGGTCCTGGCTGTTCTGGCCTGATAAGGAAGCAGTGCAGCCGGTCTCCCAGCTCCCCTCGTGGCTGCGTCGCTCGGATTCAGCACGCTGGCTGGAATTGTGCGGCTTATCTTCAAGTGGGAAGAGATGCCCACTGGGAGGATTAGGGCCGGGATTGCAGAGGTACTCGGGGCGCAGCGGCAGTTTGGAGGCTCTGAATAGGCAGCACGCTCTGTGTCCTGCTGCCCTCGGTATCCGGTTGCGGACATGGCAGCCCCGAGGTCACGACCCTGGCTGTGGGGGCCGTGCAGAGTCCACACTGTTGGTTCTTTCTCATGGGCCATGGGGTGTGTTGTGGGCACGACAGTGGCTTGGGGTCAGTGTGGGTTGTTGCTGGCCTGTGCTGCTTCAAGGGGCCGAGAGCAGTCGGGGAGGAGGGCACCTGGAGGCCCGTGGAGTCCCTCCTGGCTTCCCAGGCAGCCCGGGCCCTTCCCGAAGACGCTCCTCCAGGACTCACGGCTGCTGCTGTCCACATGGCTCACACCCCTCCACTGTGGATGTGTTCTTTGTGGGTCAGAAAGTTAGGAGACTCCTGGACAGTTCTGTCACTGGTTGGGGTCCTTCTTACGTTTGTGTGAACCTCAGTGGTGCGAGGCCCCTATTTTCTCAGGTGTGGAATTGTCGTGCTGGTGGAAGGCTGAGGAGGGGCTCGTCCTTGGCCCTGGCTGCACTAAGCCTCTGTGTTTGCCCTGGGCCACGCACCTGGCCTGTGTCTTTGTGCCCGGGAGCATCAAGGCTCAGCATTTCCCTTACAGCAGGCTCCCGCTGAGTGGCGCGGCTCTCTTCTCTGCTCTCCTTGCGGCTCTGCCCCAGTGCACTCCCCATGTAAGCTCTCTGTTTCCCTGGCTGCACCCCCAGCTCCCGGCAGCTCCACTTTGTCATCTCCGTGTCCTGGCCCAGACCTCCCTGCAACGTGCTGGCTGCCTCTCTGCCGACTCGAGCTCCGTGCCGTTCCGTTCCCGGGCCAAGAGCCTGCTTCGGGGGCCCAGAGCCCTGGGCTCCCACTGGCCTTGAAGACTGTCTGATGCCCGGCCTGCAGCCCCCGTGTGGCTCCTGTGGGCAGCCTGCGCCCCGGCAGCCCTGCCTTGCTGGGGGCAACACCTCGAGGGCCTTGGGACAAGAGCTCAGCAGGCAGGTGTCTGGAGAAAGCTGGAGGTCAGAGAGGGATGGCTGCCTTGTGTATTGCCCCCTTTCCCTCTCTCTGGCTTTGTCTCCATCCGCTGATTGATTCTTTCTTTCTCCATCTGTCCCCTGTCCCCGGCCCTGGTCACACTGACTGCTCGTGGTGGGGCAGGGATGCTCAAGGTCGCGACAGCCTGAATGTTTGTGTCCCCTAAGTCCAGAGATTGAAGCCTAACTCCAGTGTGATGGTGTTAGGAGGGTGGGCCTTTGGGGGTGATCAGGTCCTGAGGGTGGAGCCCTCCAGAATGGGATCAGTGCCCTTATAGGAGAGACCCCAGGGAGCTCTCTTGCCCCTCCCCTGCGTGAGCTCCCAGGGAGGTGACTGTCGTGAACCAGGAAGCAGGCTCCCACCAGGCATTCCATCTGCTGGTGCCTCAGTCTTGCCGCCTCCAGACTGAGGAGTAAATTCCCGTTGTGTGTAAGTCCCCATCTTTGGTTTTTTGTTGTGGCAGCCGGATCAGACTAAGACAGGGTACCTCTAAGATCTGAGAGCCAGGGAGAGAGGCATGAAGACATCGACGTCCAGAGCTGTGCTCATCAGCCTCACCATGGACACGTGGGCATGTGACTTTCTGAACATTTGAAAAATGTCTGTTCATTTCCGTTGGAGTCTGCGGTCCCTGGTCCAGTGCGTGTGCCGTGTGTCTGGTGACGACCCCCAGGTCTTCCAGCCGGCTACGTGTCAGTATGTATGTTGCACCCCATTTGGGGACTTGGGGTTCCACTTGCAACTGCTTTGAGGTATGATTTGAGACACGGAAGTATTCTGTAAGGGCCTTCTCCTGAAATCTGGACATGACTCTCCACTTGGCTGAAACTGGTCCTTCGGAAGTCTCCAATGACATCACGTGTGCCCATTGGAGGTTGGGAGCTGACGGGCACTGAAAAGTCAGTTCAGTTTCCAGTTTGACAGATGGAGGCAGAAGCCCCGAGAGGTCGTTGTGTCAGCAGGTGCTTGTTGAGCGCCTGCTGTGGACTGGCCTCATCCTCTAGGCCCCGAGGTCTGCAGTGAGCTGCGAGGTCTGCTCGATGGGCTGGGCTGGTGCTGGGCACAGGGTAGGTCTGGAAGGCAGGCGCTGTCCTGCCTGGGGGAGTCCAGTTTTTCTCTCTGGGGTTTCTGTGACCCCCACTCTCTCTAGTTGTTCCCCCGTAACTCTGTCCCCCCCTCCTCCTCAGACCTGTGTGTATCACTGTGCGCATTTCTCAACCTCTTTCTCCCTTGATTCGAGTCCTCCCACAGGGTCACCCTCCTGAGCTCCAGGCCCCAATCCCACTGTTGTCCAGAGACACCCACCGCAGTGCCCTTGGACCTTTTCCACCTGAAACGTGTGAAGTGTGGGAGAAAGATCCTCGACTTTGGTTAGAGTCGGGCAGCTGAGTCTCATACCCTCATCTGGAAAATGGGGATGAGAATTGCCTCTTGGGTGAGAAACAATGCCCTAGAGATAAATACCTGGCCCAGGCCTGGGCATGGCGGTTGTGGGCGCCACAAATCTGACTTCTGATCCCCCTCATTTCTCTTCTCCTCCACTGATCTCGCCGCCCCTCCACTTCCTGCTCAGTCAGCAGCACGCATCTCTTTACCCAGGGTGCAGTCTGGGGCCTTTGTCAGTCTGTACCTCTTTGTGTCTGTGTCTAGTTATTGCCGAAGCCCGTCTGTTCCCGTCCTCTCAGAATGGCCCTGCGCTGTCTCCTTCATTCCTTTCTCTCGCCTTTGATGGGCCTGCCCCAGTTCAGACCTTTATTATCTCTGCCCGTCCATTGAAGTAGCTTCGACTAGTCCCCTGGCTTCCCTCCTCCTGTAATACATCCGTGCACTAGCGGGAGGTGAATCAAATGGAAACACAGCGCTCACTTCGACTTTGACAGCGGCCCGCTGCCTCCAGGACAGAGATCAGACTCCTGGCATTTGATGTCCTTCATAATCGGACTCCTAATTACTCGTTCATCCTTTGCTCCACCAGACACAGGACCCCCCAGTCTGGGCTGTTGATTGTGGATCATAGCCTGAGACATGTACTAAATGTAAAGCAGCTGCCCGACCTGTGTGGCTCAGTGGTTGAGCGTCAACCCTGCACCAGGAGGTCACAGGTTCGATTCCCGGTCAGGGCACATGCCCAGGTTGTGGGCCAAAACCCCAGTGGGGGACATGCAGGAGGCGGCCAGTCGATGTTCTCTCTCATCGATGTTTCTATCTCTCCCTTTTCTTCTCTCTCTCAAATTAATGAAGAAAAAAAAATGTAAAGAAGTCGGCTGGTACAGCAGAGGGCGCTGTACTGACCGGCACACCAGTTAGACAGCAAGTCACATGGTGCACGCTCTCCTCCTCGCCTGGCGCGTCTTCCCGCCCTCTGTCTGATCCCAGTGACCCAGGAAGCGTATCACCTTGTGCCACCCCAGCACCAGGGCAGCGCACCGCCACAGGCTGGTCCTGGGCCTGGGTTGCTGGAAGCGCCCGTTTTCTCCTGTTGTCCTGGCGTAATTATTACTATGTCCCCTGTCTACTTTAAACAGTGTATCATGTGGGCACCCGGCCTGCACTGTGTAGCCTGGGCTCAGGTGTCCCAGTGGTGACCTGCCCGTAGCCCGCAGTTCGTGCTCATCACTTCACAGGTGTAGGGTTTCGTGTTGTTAGTTACCTTTTCATCACCTCGTCTGTGCAGCCATTTTGCAGGGGCTGAGGGGTACAGGGATGTGAGGCACAGCCCCTATGCCCGGAAGCCCTGGTCGGGGTGTACACAGACCAGAAATCAGGTACAGAGTGTGCTGGCAGGAACGGAGGTGTGCACCCAGAGGAAGAGGGGAGCGGTGTGGTGAAGTGGCCTGGGGCAGGCTGGGAGCGCGGGCAGGGTCCCTAACTCGGTGTTGTGGATCAGCCGTGGACGCCCGGGATGGAGGCTCAGCATGATGAAGCCAGCCTGACGGCTGTGCGGGTGGTGAGCCAGCAGTGGGCTTTATGGTCAGTCCTTGCCTGTCCCGGTCTTTCTCTCCAGCCTCCTTCTGTGAAATCACACAGGGGCCCTGGGGTTATGTTGCTTTGCCTTTGTAATTACATTGCAATTTACCCGAAGTTCATCAGCCTCACTGACAGGACCTCCTTCAGGCTTTCCCGCGCTGTGTCCAGCTTCTCGTGTGGATTCCCCAGCCCTGTGCAGCATCTGGGAGGGGCTCTGGGGCTCCTTGTGTGGGAGGGAGCCCCTGGGAGAGCTGGGAGATGGCCCTCCCTCTTCCTTCAGGGGCTGCTCCAGGGTGATGGGTGCGGGCTAGTGGGCTAGTGCACAGGTGTGGGGACAGCCAACCGGAAGAGGTCGTGTTAGCCTCAGGGTCCTCTCTTGGGGCCTTTGTGTGGCTGTCCCTGTCCGCATTTAAGCATTGTAGTGTCAGAGGGACTGTGCTTGCTGACCCTAGTCTTGTTCCTGACTTTGTTAAGGAGCGGGGTAACTGGCTGCCAGGTACTATTGTCCGCATGCACTGCTGACCCGAGCAGGGCGAGCTAGATCCTGTGGCCGGTATGTGTAGACTTTAATGCAGAAGTGTAGGTGGCTGAGGGTCTGTCCTCAGTGGGTCCCACGGGAAAGCAAACAAGCAAACCTTAAGCTTCGAATGTGTGTGAAGGACTTGGATCTTTAACACCGACCAGCAGTCGCCTTCCCCTAATGAAATGTGCGGCAGCGCTGCGGGGTCAGTGGTGTTGCAGGGAGAGCAGTGCCATGGGACCTGTGTGGTGATGGCGGCTGCGCTCCAGTGGGCTGGGGGTGGGCTGCTCAGGGACGGGCACACTGGCTGCACTTTGCTTTCCTTGCTGGAGACACTGGGATGCCAGTTTTCCCATAAACATTTTGGGTGTGTTTCTTGATTTCCTGTTGGTAAACAATGGATATAACTAATTTAGTTAGTTCCTTATTATTAGACATTTAGGTTATGTCTTTTTATTATTTATTTATTTATTTATTTATTTATTTATTTATTTATTTATTTTATCCTCACCCGAGGACATTTTTTCACCTTTTGTTCAGATAGAGTGGGAGGGAGAGAGAGGAAGAGAGAGAGAGAGAAACATCGATGTGAAAGGGACACATCGAGTGGCCGCCACCCGCACGACCAACCAGGGCCGGGGACAAACCGCAACCGAAGTACATGCCCCCAGCGGGAACCGAACCCAGGTCTCTCTGGACCACAGGCCGATGCTCTAACCGCTGAGCCAAACCGGCCAGGGCTTAAAAACATGTATATAGCCCCACCACTATGGCTCAGTGGTTGAGCGTCGACCCATGCACCAAGAGGTTGCTGGTTCGATTTCCGGTCAGGGCACATGCCCAGAATGTGGGCTGATCCCCAGTGGGGGACATGCAGGAGGTGGCCATTCGATGTTCTCTCTCATCCATGTTTCTATCTCTCTCCCTTTCACTTCCTCTCCCTCTAAAATCAATGAAGAGAAAAAAAATGTATATAATGCTGTAGAGATCGTCTTTGTCATAAGTATGTGTCTGTGTTTGGATTATCTCTTTGGGACACAGCCCCAGAAATGAAATGACTGGCTTGAGTGTGAGTGTTTTGCCCCGAGGCTTGGATGGGAGCTGGAGGCATCTCCCCCACATCTGGTTGTAGAGGTGCCCTCAGCCCTGCTGGCTTAGTGGAGGCCGACGTGTTCGTGTTTCCCGAGTTCCCCTGGGCCGCGGGGCCCACTTGTGGGGCCTGGTGGGCATCACTGGGTGGTGGCATCCTCCGAGCAGGCACGATGTGCCTTTATCACTTTGCAGGCCCTACAAGGTGTAAACAAAACCAGCATCACAGCGACTTAAGCAGACCTTGGCCAGCTTTGTGTAGTGTCGTGAAGGTTGGGGCCACTGCGGGGCTCTCATTACTCTTCCACTGTCCTGCTACCTAGGGGTGGGGACCCTCCAAAATCGGGTCTGTTCTTGCCCTGTGGGGAGGCATTCCATGGTCCGTTCTGATCAGAAATCAGCACGCCCTATCATTGTACTGCCTACAACCAGGAGCGCCTGTCCCCGGCCCACCTTCCTTAGGAGGCAGTTGGGTTATAAATAGCCTTTAGAAATTCCTTATCCAAGAATCTTTAACATCTTTATGGAGATAGAATTCACCATCTACGTGTACAACCCAGTGGTTTTGAGTTTGACTGTCACTACAGTAAAATTTAGAACTCAGAAAGAAACCCTGGACCCGTCAGCAGTCATCCCCCCTGCCCCAGTCCCAGGCGAGCGTGGATCCACCCTGTCCCGGCAGATTTGCCTCTTCTGGACATTCCACATCAGTGGACCGTGTCATACGTGGCCTTGTGTGTCTGGCTTCTCTCACTCAGCGCAGTGTCTCCAGGTTCGCCCGTGGTGGCATGCGTCCTTCAGTCTTCCCTTTGTTGGCTGAATAACATCCCACTGTTTGCACAGGTCACGTTTTACCCATTTGTTAGTTGATGGACATTGGGAGTGTTTCCACTTTTTGGCTGTTAAGACTAGTGCACCGTGAACATTCGTGTGCAGGTTTCGGTGTGGATGTTTTCATTTCCCTTGGGTAGATTCCCAGGAGTGGAATTGCTGGGTCACGGGGTAACTGTGCTTTTGGGGACCTGCCAGACTGTTTCAGAGCGACTGCAGCATTCTGCGTTCCTGCCAGCACTGGGCCAGCGTTCCCATACCTCCACTGTTTTGGTTATAGCCCTGGGAGTGGTGTGAATTGGCGTCTCACTGTTGTTTGCTCTCCCTGACGGCCAGTGATTTTGAGCATCTTTGCAGGTGCTGATTGGCTGTCTGTGTATCTGCTCTGAAGACATGTCTATTAGGATCCTGTGGTTTATTTTTAAATATGTTTTTATTGATTTTTTAGAGACAGAGAAAGGGGGGGGGGAGAGAGAAACGTCGATGTGAGAGAGAAACATGGATCGGCTGCCTCCTGCACGCCCCCTACTGGGGATGGAGCCTGCAGCCTGGGCATGTGCCCTGACCAGGTATCGAACTGGGACCTCTCAGTCCATGGTGCGATGCTCCATCCACTGAGCCACACTGGCTGGGCTAATGTTTCGTTTTTAAAACATTTGTCTTCTGAGGTTATGAACTGTAGAGGCGAAGCCAGAGTCTGGGAGCAGCAGAACTCACCTGCGTCTTCTCGCCAGTGCTCGTGGGCTTTGGAGTCCCCTTGCCCCCCATCCTTTTCAGAACTTAGCATGTGGGAGCCAGTGGTCCTGCTCCTTTTTTCCTACGAAGTCGCATCCTCAGCTGCAGTTCCTGCGGGGGCTCCTGGCATTGCGGTCAGGAGGGGGGGTTCTGTGGCCCCCCAGACCTTCCTGCTGTGAAGCAACGCAGAGCCCAGGAGTTGGTGCCCCTCCCCTGTGCTTCCTGTCCTGACTGAGATTTAACTACAACGCCATCAGCCCTGTGAGTCCACTTTATCCAGAATAAGGTTCCTGCTGTCATTCAGGAACTGCCCGGGCCCTGCCTGTCTCTCCAGGTCTCTCTCCAGCCTCCGGAACTGGCTCAGCCGTCTTGACAGAAGGCCTATCCCTCCCCTCTGTGTGTCTGGTGAACCTCACCACCTTCCAGTTTCCCATCCGCCGCCTCTGCGAGGCCTTTCCGAGCCTGGCCTCTGTCCCTGAGCCCCCTGCCCCTCTTCGCCCCATCCTGCTCCCCGCTTCCACCCCCGAGCAGGATTTTGATGTGGCACATCAAAAAAATATTTTTTGCCGATCTGACAAATAAAATAAGTACCATTTTGATTCATTCACACCAGACGGCTATTGTTGTGTTGTCTGTTGTCATTTTTTTATTTGACAATGTAAGGGAAGAGAGGTCAGTGCCTCTGACTAAATAGTCAGGTACTGCATGTTTTAAATTCTCAAGGTGCACCGGTAGGAAATTGCTGCCCTGGAGGGATGTTTGTCCATTTCTGCCATCTCTGACACCTCGTAAAGCACAGCCTTGCTGCCTGCAGGAGAAACCCTCAGGAAAAAGAAACAGTTACACTTAGAGAAGTTCCGTTGCAAAACTTTATTAATTCTAGCAATTAAGGGTCATCAGCTTATAATTCCAGAACCATTCAGAGAGGCGGCCAGGCACTTGGGCGTCCTTGCCCGGCCTCTCCTCTTGGAGCCAGAGAGAAGCCAGCTGCTTGGAGCTGCGAGGTGAGGTCGTCACCTTCCTGGTCCCGCACCTTCCTGGAAGCACCCTTCCGGTGTTAACTTCGTATTTCCCACCCTCCACACATTGGCAGACTTGCACAGTCCAGCCCTGAGTACTGCCTTTCTGCGTGGGAAGTGGAGGGTTTGCCCTCTGGCCGCCCCTCCTCTCCTCCTTCCCCACCTGCTCAGTGTGGTTAGTGTCACAGTTTGGGGGACTTGCATTTGTTGTTTGTGCTATTATGGCTGTAACTCTGGGTCACGGACCCATGAACCACGAGTGCCTGGGGTGTGTGACCTTCAGGTTGGTCCTGTAAGTGTTCGCCTGTGGGGGCGAGAGGGCTCCTGCGTGGGACGTGGTGTGCTGCTTGCAGCCCGCGGCCTCCGGGTTCCCTGCGCCTGGCGCAGCCGCCAGCTACCTTCATGCTCTGCTCTTAGCCGCCCTCCTGCTTTCCGCCTCGCAGATTGTTGCCCACACATCTCGTGGGCTCTCGTCCTTGTTCACAGCATTACTCCTTCCCTGTCGTGTTGATGAGGTCGAGGGTGGGGAGAGAATCTGCTCGCTGGCTTGACCTTCCCGCCAGGCGCTTCTCAAGCAGCAGCTCCCTGGGACTCTGCCCTGACGTCCCTCAGAGCAGGGCCACCTCTGCTCTGGGCCACCCGCACTTCCTGAGTCACAGCCCTTCGTGTGTGCTTGCACGGTTACGTTCTCTCCCTGCTGCGTGAGCCCTGGAGGGCAGGACCGGGTCTCCTTGGGCCCCCGAGGCCAACTCGGCGCCTGGGTGGTCAGCATGACCCGCGTCCACCGACTGGAGAAACAGGTGCGCGGTGGACTCAGTCCAGGCCTGTTTGTGTGGCTGGGCCCCAGGGGCAGCGTACACAGTGGGGCTGCTCAGTAAATGCTAGTCACATGAGGGGTTTATGAGACTTCCTGTCCTGTGGACTAAGAAATGTGCTTATTTTGAGACTTTCTCATGGCGCTCAGTGTCCCCTCAGGTCCCGTGTCAGCCTGGTGATGGCCATGCCCGTGCACCTCTCCCTTCTGTTCCGCCTTTCTCCCAGGCGTCATTGCCATAAAAGTTTTAGAAAATCAGAGTTAAAACCAGTGAAAACGAGATGGAGTGTTAGAAAAAGAAGTAGCTCAAATTATGGGTTGATCTTTCTGTTATTCCTGGCATTTTAGGGGGAAAAAAAAGGTGCTTCTAATTCTGAGTCCTCTGCACACACCATTTTGTGACAGATTTCTGCTTCAGCCTCAAATGCTATCATTTACATCCAATTAGGACCAGTGAGTCCCACGTGCTTTACGGTTCGGGCTCACAGAGGTGCTGAGAACTTACAGCAGTGAGCGTGACAGAGCCTGGTCCTGGTGCTCGTGTCGTGTGCCACCATTTACAGACCCTGCCACGTGTCGCCTCTGTTCCCGGGAGCCCTTTTGCCGGGCGAGGTGGGGAATGAGCTCCAGAGGGGCTACGGGACCGTCCAGGTGGGCCTTGGGCTCCATCCAGCGCTTGCTCCTCTGACCTGTGCACCCTGACTGCTTCCCCGGTTGCGGCGTGTCCGCTATGACGATTTCCCAAGGGGGACTTTTACGGGGACGTGCAGCCTTCACAGCACAGGTGAGCACGGACTTGTGGTATTGTTTTCTTGAAAACAGTCCAGCATTTTATTTTTCAGGAAGCAGATCCACCATTGTAGAAGAAAGAAATGTTATTTTTCATTTACTTTCAACTCATTAAAATTTTTCTTACACTTTAGCTTGCTCTCTTAGAGGACCCGTGATTTTGCAGTCCGAGTCCAAGAAAAACAGGACGGGAAACCGAGAGGAAAGCCAGACACACGCTTTCCGCACAGAGACGCGGGCAGTTGTGATAAAAGGGAGGGAGAGATACGGCGTGCAAACATCAATCATAAGAAAACTCATTTATTATAATACTGTCAGAGAAAATAAACATCAAGACAAAGAGTTTTATTAGAGACAGAGGGATGTTTCATAATGATAAAAGGTTCAACTCATTAAGTAGATAATATCTTTTCTAAATGTGTGTGCACCTAATAATACAGGTTCACAATGCATGAAGCAAACATTGACAGAAATGAGAGGACTAGACGAATTCACAGTCAGAGGCAGGCATTTGAACACCCCACCCTGAGTGACTGATACATTGTGCATATTTAAAAATCGCTGGAGATGAGGAGGATGCGAGCGGCGCTGTCGGCCGCTGGGATCTAACTGATTTGTAGATGCTCGGTCCTGTCACCATGCAGACCGGATGCTCTGCCAGAGTGAGCCGTGATGAATGCCAAAGGACCGCAGTGACATCAGGGTCGTCAGACCAGATGCTGAAGCTAGAATCAGCCCGCCAGCGAGATGCCCAGGAAGCCCTTAGAGGTCTGGGAATTTGTCAGCACTCTTCTAAATAACTCATGGGTCAGAGAAATCAGAAGGAAAATCTGAAAACATTTTGAATTGAGTGATGACAGCACATATCAACAGGTGTGTGACGCGGCTGAGACAGTGCTTGGAGGGGAGTTGTGCCTTCAGCCGTCCGTGAGAGAGAACAGGCTTCGGGTCGGGACCGACGCTTCCACCTTAAGAGGCCAGGGAAGGGGGAGTCAAGCAGAACCGAGTCGAAGGGAAGTGGAATGAGGGAGGAAATCAGTGAACTGGAACGTGGGTACTGGAGGCAGGAATCAACAAAATCTAAACTACTTCCTTGAAAAGATCGATAAAAACTTCTAGTTAGACTAGTTCAATGGGAAAAAAAGAGAAGACACATTCTGAGTATCAGGAGTGAATGAAGGAACATCACTACAGATCCTGCAGACATTAAAAGATAATAAGAGGATAGTATTTACAACTTTATGCCAATCCATTCAAGAACATACATGAGATGGGCATGGTCCTTGTAAGGCAGGGTCTAATAAAGCTGACACAAGAGGAAACAAAACCTTAATACCCCTCTTTCAATTTAAAAAATAAATGTTGACCAAAGCCTCACACCAGGAGAGCGCCAGAGCCAGGTGGCTGTGCTGGTGAATTCCTTCTCGCCCTTCAAGGAGGAGGGAGCCCAGCTCTCCTAAAGCCCCTCAGGAGGGAGGGGGCGAGACGCTCCTCCACGCCTGTCGTTAGGCAATGCAATCCTGATGCCAAAAACTCGCACGGGAACTGCAAGGAAAAGAGAGCAGAGACCACACAGACACTAAGTTCTTTGAAAATATGGTAGTAAGTAGACTTTTGCTTCGACCCGCGAAGGACGAGCTGCCCCAGGAATCGCTCTCTGCTGTAAACAGTGGGAACCAGACCGGGCACATGAAGCAGCTCTTCAGGCTCGGACAGCAGGCAGCGCAGGCGTGACCCCGGGGGAAGGGAGGCAGCGGTGAACCTGCCCTTGGCTCCCAGTTACAGTGGGAGGCAGTCTCCAGGCCACCACACGGGAGGGGCCCTAACCCACAGTCTTGTTAAGCGGGGTCCAGAGGGTCTGGGGAGGCGGGGATGGACTGTGGCGCAGAGTGCGGAAGAGGGAGTGCTCAGGGAGCCCGGAGCACCGAGGGTCCTGGCCGGCCCTGGCCGGCCCTGCGGAGTCTCATCTGTTCACGGGTGGCCCAGTGCCAGGACGGGGAAGGCTCACCAGGAAGCAGCAAATCGAACAACTTCCAGAGCTCACACAGGTGCGGGCTGCCTGGGTTGCTGGCCATCGGACCCTGGAATGGAAAGCCACTGTGTCTAGTGGCTGAATGTGGGGGAAACCCTGTGTGCTCCGGACCCGTGCCCTGGAGAAAGTGCACCCTGCGGGGCCTAGCAGAAAGTGTGTTCCAGAGGAGGCCAGCGCTGGAGACAAACGAGAGCCCACACTGGCCGCGGGGCCTGAGCCCTGGAGAAGCAGCACTCTGCAGGAGCCCGGGAGGGAGGCGGTGGGACCCTCTCTCCTGCGCTGTCCCTCCTCCGTCTCTGCTGAACAGGGTCACGTCATGCCAGCTGGCTGAGGAGATCTTTCCTAGACCCAGTCCATTGTCACAGAGGCATTCAGTGAAACAGTCATCGGTGTGATGAAACAGGAGAATGTGACGTAGCCTCAGAAGCAAAACCCATCGCTTGAAATGGACCCATGAATCAGTAACAGCATAAGAGCCCTGGCCGGTGTGGCTCAGTGGTTAGAATGTCGGTCTTGGATTCAATTCCAGTTCCAGGGCATGTACCTGGGTTGCAGGTATGCTCCCCAGCCCCGGTAGGGGTTCGTGCGGGAGGCAACCGATCGATGTACCTCTCACATGGATGTTTCTCTCTCTCTCCTCCTCCCTTTCTTTCACTTTATCCAAGAATCAATGGAAAAAAATATCCTCGGGTGAGGATTGACAACAACAAAAACCATATGAGCAACCTGGTAAAAAATGGGTAAGAGAATTCAACATAAACTTCATAAAGGGGATAGAAATGGCCAGAGTGCATGAAAATCTGTCCAGTGCTCAACAGTAGTCAGCACAGGCTTGCTAAGTAGTCATGACGAGAGGCCGTTGGCCACTGACTAGAGGGGCTGGAATTGAAGACTGACACCCCTGAGTTTTGACCAGGGCCCGAGTGGAGCATTGAACCTTCCAGACATTGCTGTGGGAGGTGTAAGGTGGTGCGACCTCTCCAAAGAACCAGGCGGTGGTTTTTATCAAGGTGACCGTGTATCTGCTCTGTGACGCAGCACTTCCCCTCCTTCGTAGCGGCGTAGACACGTGAAAACACGCCCGCGGGACTACTGCTCAGGATGGTCATACAGCCCTTTCACTGTCGTGAGGGCGCGTGGCGAATCCAGACGCTTGTGGACAGGTGACTGTGTAAACAGTGGTGATGTATTCATAGAGTGCTTTTTCTGCTCGTAAAGAAGGAGCTGCTGGGACGTGTGGCATGTGTGACTGACGGACGTGACTTGAGCAAAGAAAGTAGGACAGTGAGTCCATCCTGTGTGTGCTGCTTGTGGGCGGTCAGAACAGGGCAGACTTGCTACGAAAGGGCCATAGAAAAGGTCCGCATCTCGTTTGGGGGAGGCTGCAGCCATTCGTTTATTGTATATAAGTTACACTTTTATTTAAAAATATGACCCCCAAACCCGCCTCTAAAGGGGCGGAGGAAAGAACTGAATTTTGTTCTCTCCGAAACTTTACATCACGCAATGGTAAGACACTGCATCAGGACAGACGGGAAGTAGGGTCATGGGATCGGACCTCCAGGGCTCTGACACTCCTGGAGATGAGGTCGATGCCCAGCACAGCCCGAGGGGCTCTTGGGCGGGTTGGCGCCAGGTGTTATTGGCACTCACAGGAGACTGAGTGAGCATGGGGGTTGTCAAAGGCTTCACAGACCTGGCAGGGCGCTGGGCTGGGAGGTTGGAGGTGGACGGGGGAGGAGATGCCACAGGAGCTTTGCAGCTGTGTGGACACAGTACGGGGTTTTCCACCACCCTGGGGCCCGTTCTCTGAGCTCCCCGAGTCCGAGGTGCTTCCAGGTCCTGCGCGTGCTCACAGAAATACTCAAAACGGAGTGCACCCACACTCCCTTTTGGGTTGTTCTCTTTTACTTCATGATTTATATACATTTATTCCATACCCACACAAAAGGTATCCATTCTTTATTTTTTTAATCCTCACCTGGGGATATTTTTTCCATTTATCTTTAGATAGAGTAGAGGGGAGGGAGGGAGGGAAGGGGGGGGAGAGAGAAACATTAATGTGAGAGAGACACATCGACAGCTTGCCTCCCACGTGACTCTGACCAGGGCCGGGGACAAACCACAACCAAGGTACGTGCCCTTGGCCGTAATCGAACTCGAGACTCATTGGTCGATGAGCCGACGCTCTAACCACTGAGCCAAACCGGCCAGGGCAAGGTATCCATTCTTTTATATGGCAGTTGTTACTCTAGTGTATACCCATCGTGCTTTTTAATCATCTTCCTATTAATGGACACTTCGTTTTTAGTTTCTGGTTGCCTTGGTAATACTCAGATGAACACCCTTATGCACAATCCTGTGCATCTTCGTACATATCCCTGTACAGTAGGTTTCTTCAAGTGAAATTTGGTCAAAGGAGTTACATCAGTATACACCTTACCACGCTGTGGGAGACGTGTCACCTGTACTGGGTGTTGCTCATTTATAATTGCATCCAGTTTGTGACATTTCTTGTTTTAATGTGTGTGTCTGTTGATCCCCATTGAGGTTGTGTGTCTGTTTTTGTATGTTTATTAACCATTTCTGTTTCCTGCTCTGTGAATTTTGTATTTTCCTGTAAATTGATCTCTCTTAGTTTTGGATGTTGCTCCTTATGTATTAGTAACACTAACCTTTTTATATTGCATGGGTCTGTCAAGTCCCCCACTTGTTTTTTACATTGTAGCATCTGTGGCCATACAGTTATTTCAGACTTTTATCCAGTTAATTTGTGAATCTTCTTATTTATATTTTCTGAGATTTGTATCTTGCTTAGAAGTCCTTTCTTACATCTGAAAATATCAAAACATTGTGCTGTATTTTCTTGTAGTATTTTAAATTTTCCTGTTTCACCCCCCCCCCCCATTTCACCCCATTTCGATCTTTGAATTTTTAGTCTTCTGGAAATTGTTTGGACATCATTGGTTGACGGCCACGTGACTTGAAATGCTGTTTTCATTTTGACTAAGTACAGGTTGGATTTGAGCCTTCATTCTGGTTTGCTGTCTTTGCGTCCGTCTTGCCCCTGGACCCCTCTGGCTTAGTCCCTGTCGCCGCCACATGCTGACTCCTCTGTTAGTGCAAGTCCCTTCAGTGTCCTTTCGAAAACTTCAGTGGCTGTTCTTATGCATTTAGTCTTCCAAGTGAACTTAGGGTCAGCTCACCAAATTTCAGAACACACAGCACGTTCCGTTGGAATCGGTTGGCCTCACATTGAATAAACAGCGTTTTAAAGGCCACAATCGACATCTTGACAACTTTGAGTCTCAGATCTAGGAGTGCGTTGCCCATTTCTTGTTAAGCTTATGCCAAAACATTTTCTATTTATTTATTTATTTTTGCTGGTAGAGAAAAGCTATTGATTTTTGAATGTTCTTGTATCTGGCCATCTTGCTGAACCCAGAACCCTGGGTCCTGCCGCCGTCTCCTGGTTCTGCCTGTCTCTCTCTGTCGGCTCCACCCCTGGGCCGGTCTGGTTCTTGATGGCTGCAGTGGCCCCAGCCTCACACCTGACCTGAGCACCCACCTTCAGAGCGAGCAAGACAGGGTTGCCTCCCTAAGGCCCCCAGGAGCAAGGGCGGCTTTCTTAGCAGCCCCAGCCAGTTGGCTCTCTTCTCAGTGGTGCAGATAGGGTCAGAGGCCCATTGCCCAATCAGTCACTGGTGGGGGTGGGGCATAGCTCTACACTAACCAATCAGGCTTGCCTTTCGAGTGGGGCAGGTGGGTTCAGCATTGGCTGGGCTGACCTCCCGCCCAGAGATGCTGGGTGGCGGTTTGGTTTGCACAGCCGGAACTCTGGTAGAAAGGTGGGAGGGCCAGTGGGCCTCGGGCCGAAGTCTGCACCTGACCTCTGGGAGAATGACCCTGTGGCTTTTCCCATCAGCCCAGTTCAACACCTTGTAAAGCTGCAGGATTCCCTCATTGGAACCTGTGCTCACTCCTGGGGAACCCTGCTCCTGGGCTGTCCCTGGAGTATGTGCTCTGATTTGGTCGCTGAGATTCTGTTGTATGGACCCTGTAGTCCGTGTTCATATGTGAGATTGGTCTGTGTTTCAAGGCCCTTTCTAATAGTGGCGGGTAGTGGTGTGGACAGGCCCTGGGATCGAAGGTCCCGGGGTGCCTGGGCTGCTGCTTCCTCACCCACACAGCGGGCTCCAGCCCTGAGTAGGTCCGGCTGCGCCACACAGGCAAGCTCCTTGCCAGCCCCGGAGCTGCAGGCAGACGCCATCTCTCCTGTGTGTCAGGACCGCAGTCTGTGGTCTCGTCCCTGAGGAGAGCTTCAGGGACATTAACACCTGACACCTCTCCTGGCTTTCTTCATAGACCAGAATCAGAAACCAGCCTCCAGCAGGTGGGCAGGCCCTGGGAGCGCGATGGGTAAACGTGACGTTGCTGGTGTTCCGATATTAGGTCTCGCTTTTCATAATGTCCTTAGGGAACTGGGGAAGATTTGATATTTTCCGAGATTGCTGTAAAATGCAAGTTATTGCTGGAACTATTGCCCAATTATTCTCTACTTATTTTGCTTAGACTCTAGTAATTGGGAAGAGATTAGATGTCAGGACTCTGTTTTTTGTTGATTATATTACGAAGTTGCCTCTTTAATCATTTCTTTCATTCCTACTATTAATCATCAGCTACGAGCTGTTAGGAGAAGAGTCTAATGGTGGATCCCTAACTTAAAGGAGAGAAATAATTGCTCTGGTTTCCGTGGGACTGACCAGGTGTTGATACGCCGACAATTGAAGTGTTTTCTGGCCATTCAGGGCATGTGGTTGGGAGGTCAGACAGGGTTCAGGGGTCGTTACCCTTACCCTTCCTGCCCTGCTGTGCCAGCTCCTGTCCCAGGAGGCTCTGGACTCCACTCCCTGTGTCCGCGGCCAGCCCTGCCCCTCTGTGCCCGTCCCACCTGTAGGTATTCGTACAGGCGGCAGTGACTGAAGATTTTGTTGTCCTTGGTGTGTGTAACAAGGCCACACCTGTAATCAGTGCTGTGTACATACAGGCTTATCTATGGCACGGTTTCCTTCAAAACTAGTCCTGAGAGAGTGACCTCACAGTGTTCTTAGACCTCACACAGTGTTCTCAGGCCTCACACAGTGTCCTCAGGCCTCACACAGTGTTCTCAGGCCTCACAGTGTTCTCAGGCCTTACACAGTGTTCTCAGGCCTCACACAGTGTTCTCAGGCCTCACAGTGTTCTTAGACAGTGAAGGTGAGAGGAGCAGGTGAAAGGCGGGAAGACGGCCTCATTCAGGTGTTAAGTTTCGGAAAAGGCATTGAGGAGAGCAGCAGAGAAGGTGGTGGGAGGGAGGGAGGGGGGCACCAGCACCCTCTGGTCCTCGCCTGCCGCAGGGTGGAGCTGGGGACACTGGGATGCGTGCACAAGCATGTCCTCTAGAGTTACACGTGCGCAGGCAGCGCTGAGCGCTGGTTCAGTAGCGTGGTCACTGCTTCGGATACTGGGAACCTCAGTGTCAGGATTTCATCATCGAGGCTCATCTGGATGCCTGTGGGCTGCTGCCCTGGGAACACGGTGGGAGGTGCAGCACTCGGGGAGTTGGCTGTTTGTAAACCCATTTCCCTTGTCTCTTTTCTGCTGACAGAGGAATTGCGGAAGTTGAGCTGGTCTGGGATCCCTAAGCCGGTTCGTCCGATTACGTGGAAGCTCCTCTCAGTAAGTATCTCATCGACGTGGGCCTCCTTGTCGCCTCCTTCCTCCTGGGAGGACAGGCCCCCTCGTCTGGCTAGAAGGGTGGCTGGTCGCCTCCAGACAGTGTGCAGTCCTTTGCAGGGACATGGGCCTTTGCGTGGGTTGGGATGACAGCCTCCATCCTTTGCTTCGTTACGAGCTTGGTTTGACAAAGCTGGCGGAAAACGATAAGTCATACTTTACGGCAGCTGTATTTTTTTCCTCTGAATTTTATTGTTTAAAAAAAAGTCTTCGTAAGATTTTCAAACGTGGGATGTAGAAAGGTTCCAATGTGGAAGATGATGTCAGCTGAGGAGTCAGTGACAGGGGCATAATGTGTTCGACCGTGTTTTCCTTTCAATATCAGTCGTGGTGTCAGGGAAATGAATAAATGTTAGAAATAGTTTGTTTCTCCATGAGGATAGAGTTCTTCTGGCTTCCTCTCCCTCCTGGAGAGGGACCTGGGGCTCCCTGCTGGACCTGAGGGCTCCCTGCTGGGACCTGGGGCTCACTGCAGGTCATGAACGCTCCCCGCTGGGAATCCCGGACCTGGGGCTCACTGCTGGACATGAGGGCTCCTTGCTGGGAATCCTGGACCTGGCGCTCACCGCCTAAAGTGAGCATGCCCTGCTGGGACTGGGGCTCACTGCTGGACATGAGGGCTCCCTGCTGGGAATCCTGGCGGGTTGGGAGGGGCAGCTCTCTGCTCCTCCTCTCAGTGTTTGCTCTGAATTGGGCCTGACTTTTGGAATATAAAAGACTCTTTCTTGCTAATGAGTCCTAATCAGTTTGCAGCGTGGTACCTCGTAATCCTACACGCAGATGCAGCTTTGAGCATTGACGTTTATTGATTAAATACTCCCTTGCTATTAAAATTAGACCTGCTGCCATTGCTTGTATTTCTGTTTGTTTGTTTTAAGTGTTTCTATCTAGTTTTTCAGTTGCCCTCTAAGGTAGGTTATGGGCCCTTCAGAGTGAATTGTAGGAAGTTTTGGGGAAAATACCGTTAGGCCCTTCATTGCAGTTTGTGTTTCTGGAGGGTGTGCTGCACCCGGGGCATGCTGGTGGGGACCGCGTCTTGCTCCTGTCCTTCCGTGCCCTGTCTCTGCGGGCACCGTTAGTCCTGCTCCTGTCCTTCCGTGCCCTGTCTCTGTGGGCACCGTTAGTCCTGCTCCTGTCCTTCCGTGCCCTGTCTCTGCGGGCACCGTTAGTCCTGCTCCTGTCCTTCCGTGCCCTGTCTCTGCGGGCACCGTTAGTCCTGCTCCTGTCCTTCCGTGCCCTGTCTCTGCGGGCACCGTTAGTCCTGCTCCTGTCCTTCCGTGCCCTGTCTCTGCGGGCACCGTTAGTCCTGCTCCTGTCCTTCCGTGCCCTCTCTCTGCGGGCATCGTTAGTCCTGCTCCTGTCCTTCCGTGCCCTCTCTCTGCGGGCACCGTTTGTCCTGCTCCTGTCCTTCCGTGCCCTGTCTCTGCGGGCACCGTTAGTCCTCCATGTGCTTCCCAGGGACTGACTTGGAAAATGGGCCCGATGGGCCTTGGGGACAGAGGAGCAGAGGGGGAGATGCCACAGGCGCCCCTCTGCTGGTTCAGTGGGAAGGAGGGTGGTGGTGGGCAGAGCCAGAGTCCTGGGAGTACAGGAAGGACAGTCTGGGTGTTCGCAGGCCTGTGTGTCACTTCACTGACTACGGGGCCCTTGGCCCGGAGACAGAGGTGGATCAGACTAGCCCTGCCATCAGGAGGGGGTGGGTTTGGTTAGGGGCGTGGCACAGTGGGCAGCATGTCCCTGTGGGAGGTATAGACATAGGCGGGAATTTCGGGTGAGGGGTGCAGCCATTCGGGAAGTGGAGGGGCAAGGTCCTAGGGAGGGGAGGGTACTCCTAGGGTCTGGGACAGTGGGATGTTGGGAGGGGAGAGAAGTAACACGTTTGGCTGTCTCCTGGGCCCTGGTGGTTAGATGAGTAAAAAATGAGTGTCAGGTCAGTGAGCAAAGCCCGTCCTTCCGCAGATTCTGTCAGTTCCGCACGCGGTGTTGGGCCAGCCTCTTGGTGCAGATGGTGCTTATGTGGCATCTCGAAGGGTGCGACAGTGTTCCTGGGTGAGGGAGATGGGAGGTCATGTGACTAAGGGGAAAGTGGGGTTGGGTGAGCAGGAGCCATGGCCGGGGCGAACACTTGGGTGGGGTAGGGGATGGGGAGCCAGGGGTCACTGGGGGCCAGGGAGGCCTGTGCACCGGGCCTGGGCATGAGCTCGGCCACATCCTGAGCCGATCAGGGGAGTGATGAGGCTGCGTTTCTGGAAGAGCAGAGCCAAGCGCCTCTTGACAGGCCCCTTGGTTGGTCCATCCATTCATTCGATCCGTATTTATTGAGCACTTACTGTGTCTCATGCTGAACTGGGTGCTGGGAAATAGCAGTGAAGGGGAAACAAGTCCCTGTCCCTCAAGGTCCTGCAGAAAAGAGAGGGATCCCTGTCTGCTCTGTCTCCCAGGACACACGGGGTCTTACTGCACAGAAGGGAGCCTAGTCCTGCGGAGTCGGAACCCCCAGAGCGCTGCACGTCCGTTCTCTTCCTTTGCTCTTTGCTTGTTTTGTGAGCATTATTGGGTGCCAGCTGTGTGCCCCTGTGGGAGACTCCATGGAGGCGGTGTCCTGAGTGCAGGGTGCTCGGACACAGAACTCGGGGACAGGGGCGTCCTCTCTCGTTCCGTCATCTCTGACCCAGGAGCTCGCTCGTGAGCCTCTCTCCTGTCCTCGGGTCACTCCCAGACACAGCAGAGCACATGTCTGTCATCACAGATTTGGGGAGCACAATGAAGGGTGCTCATCATTCACCCCTGATTCAGCAGGAGTTTCTTCTCCTTCTGCCCTGGGCCAGGCCCTTTGCAAGTACGTGTCACAGGATGTCCTGGAGAGCGGTGGGGAGGGAGCCTGGCGAGTGCTCAGGGCTGCAGAGAGGGGTCTGCAGAGAGGGGTCTGCTGTCAGCTGCCCAGCTCTCTGAACCCAGGGTTTCAGCAGTTCACCCTGTGCTGTCCTGGGCACGTCAGCAGATTGGTGTCTTGGGGTGAACTGTGGTGTCAGGGTTTGTGCCCACTGCAGCATGCTGTGACATGGGCTCTGCTGAGCGCCTGCCTGGGCTGGGCGGGGGCAGGGAGCAGCAAAGATGTGGCAGCTTCTGGCTGCCCTCTTACCTGGCTTGCCATTTTGGGTGTATGGTCGTGTCACCTGAGGAGCTTGGGAAATATTGATATCGGGGTTCCTGAGGGGTTCCCACGTATGCCCTGGGACACTCAGGCTCCACATGGGACAGGGCAGGGCACGCAGCAGCCAGCTGGGGGAGAGGTCAGTGGAGGCAGCGCACCTGGGCTGAGGTGCCTGGGCAGGAGAACGGGCTGGGCTGGACTTACTGAGCACCTGTCACCCGGGGCTCAGCGGTGGGGGTGCTTTGTCCCCGCCCACTGTGCTTCCAGAGACAGGAGCTGCAGCACTGAACCACCTGTCCAGTTGGAAAGGACACACGACCAAAGCTGTGCTTGAGCAGGGACCTGTCTCAGGGCCTGCCCAGCTAAGGACTTTTCCCGGAACGCTCATTTTGTCGCTGACACGGCCGCGGCGGTGTGTGGAAGAGCGCTGTCCTTCACTGACGGGTGGCATGCTGCCTTGGTGAAGGTCACGAGGGGCGCTCTTGTTCATGGAGGACGGCACGCTCTCCAGCCTAGACCGTGCCGTGGCACCTCCCATGGCTCCGCCATTAGTGCTCCTGAACGTTCCAATTCCACGCACGTGGCAGTGACTTCGCAAAATTAGCTCTCTGGAAAGTCCTAGTTGTGGTTCTTTTAAAAATAACGATTTCAGAAACAGTGAACAAAAACGAGTTAAACATTGAACCTTCACGTAGCGAATAAAAGGTGAGAGTGAGACGAGGCGCTCAGTGTCCCGTCTCTGCTCCCTGTCTGCTGAGCGGGTGTGCGCGCGGACGCGCGGGAGGGCAGTGGCGTCCCTGCCGCTGGGACAGTTTGGATCTGAGTCTCTGCATGGTTCGACATTCACAATCTGTGTTTCATGGCATGCTAATGCAGCAGTCGAGTTTCCTGTAGTTCTGTCATTTAAATTCATCACATACTTGCATGTATCTCATTTGCATAATTTCTAGTTTTGCTTAATTATCGAAAAGACCTCAACTTGCGTGTGTGTGTGTTTCCCTTTAGGAATGGGAGTGTCAGGAGGACGTTGGGGCTTCTGCTGCCTATTATGGCATACTTCCCTTTCAGGGGCTGTTTCATTAGGTTAAAGCTGGGGACAGGGAGGGTTTCTGAGTGCTTGTCCTGCTCGCTCAGAGCCCTTGGGCATCACTGCCTGTGGTTAGTGTAAGGCTGCCCCCCATCCCGGCTCTGCCCCTGCTGGCCCCCCGCCCTGATGGAAGGCCCCGGCCGCTGCACGCCTGTCCTCGCCCCGGTCTGTGGCGCCGGCGTGCTGCCCTGCGTACTCCGTGAGGTCCTGCGACCTTTCCCAGGGCTTTTGCACTTCTCTCCCTGCCCACCTCTCTCTTCCCCATCGTCAGAGCCAGACCAACCCAGAGCAGTGTGCCAGCTACTACTTATGTTCCCACTTAGCCCAGACCGCCTCCTCCCTGCGCCCCCGGCGAGCCCCTCCTGGGGCTGCTGACATCATCTGTCACTGGACAGGTCTTGGCGGAGGGGCGGGAAGTGGCCCTGCAGGTGTGTGTGGAGAGTGCAGTCCAGTCTCACTCGTTCTCTGCTCTAGCGCCTGGTGCCTCGGGATGCGGTGCGGACCAGACGCCAGTGAGGAGCTGAGCTCTCCGGCGAGGAGGATGAGCAGCAGTGGGAGAAGTAGTGCCCTCCGGGTCCTGGTTCCCAGGCGGGGCACCGAGAGGAGGCACTGTTGTGGAGAGGCTGGGCACAGGCCTGGGCGAGAGGAAGCCAGCCCTGCAGAGGCGAGAGTAGGCGTCCTGAAGGGCCAGGCAGCAGAAGTCTTGGCTCTGTGGCTCCCACAGTCTGTGCTGCAGCTGACCAGCTCTGCCCCTCAGCGTGGACACTGCCCGTGTGACCCGCACGCCCATCTGTGTTCCTGTGAAGCTTTATTCAGAGCAGCAGGCTGCGGGCCGGGCTCGCCTGTGGGAGTGGGTGCCTGCTTTGATGTGGAGGGGTGAGTCTCAGCAGCCGGAGCAGTGACTTCGCAGAGAGGCCCTGACTTAGCAACCAGAGGGGCTGGTGGTGGGAGGCGGGGCTGTCAGGTGAGGAGCTCTGAGTCCCAAGGCCGGGTGTCGGCTTCAGCCTGTGGCAGGTCCTGTGGCTGCGCACTGAACTGGGTTCCTAGCCCGGTCCCTGTCTGTGAGAGGGCTCCTGCAGCCTTCTGCACTCGGTGGGGTGGCAGGCAGTGCCTGGTGCAGCCGTCCCTTCTCTCATGCAGCCTGTGCCCTGGTAATTAGGGCGAAGGGACAGGAGCAAGCTCAGGTCACTTGTATTTCACACGAGACCAGAGCCTTGAGAGAAATGGGTGGTCGATGCCGCGGCCCCCACACAGTCGTCTCCGAGGCCACCCCTGCGCTGAGGAAGATGCGCCTCACTGCGGTGTGACCGTCCCCTGCTGTAACTGCTGCCAGCACAGGCAGGCTGGGGACCCAGGGGAAGGGCACGGCAGGTTCCAGGTGGAGAGCAGGAGGCACTGGAGCGGGTAGTGTCTGCGCCGTGAGAGCTGTGGGCAGGGTCCGCTCTGTGGCATCCTAGCATTCTCTCATTTGGCCCGAAACAGGGGCCTGGGGGCCAGCAGCCCATCTACTGCAGGAACAGGGACTCGGCTTGTGTGGGTTGTCAGCTGGGCTGCTCTGGGGGACGCCCCCCCCACCCCCCGTAATGAACCGAACACGTTTCTGTGCAGGTGTCCCTCGCAGGTGGAGGCGCCGACCCTGCCCCGGGTCCGCCGGGTTGTGCGCTGTGCACCGCGGGCAGTGCTGGGAGGTCGGCGTCAGGAGCCTGGGTACACCCGGTGTGCTTCTGCACTGGCACTTCGCTGCGGGGACTGTGCCCACGGCTCCGACTGGACAGGCGCCGGTGGTCGGAGTGTTCGGAGTGGGGAATGTCGACTGGAGCGCAGGTCGATGTGGATTTGTAAGTGGGCAGGCCGGGAAGCCAGGGATCAGCGTGTCGGAGCGGGGCTTGGCAACCCTTTCCTGTCGGGCTGGACAGCACATGGTTTGTGTGCACTCTCGGGGGTCACACGGTCTGTCCTGCAGCTGCTCGAGCCGCCGCGTGGTGCTCAGCAGCCGTGAGCAGAGGGGCGGTGTGCTTCGTGAGCCCTGCAGCCCACACGGAGGATGCAGGGCGGGTCGTGAGTCTGAGGTGAGCTGTGCAGCACACGTGTTGGGCACAGGACACCTCCCTAGAACACACGAGAGAGGACTAATCGCGAAGGATGAGTGGATTGGGCTGCACTGAAGTTGGGAACTTTTCAACAAAGACACTGTTAGTAGGGAGAAGGCAGGCCGCAGGGAGGGGACACACATTTACCACAGGGCTCACTTGCAGATGGGGTGACGGGTGCCGTGAACCCGTGAGGAACAGGTGTGGCCCTTGCACGGGGACCTCCCAGATGAGGACACAGCGACACCCTTCAGGTCTCTGGGACGTGTAGGTAAAACTGCGTTCTAGTAGACGCCAGTGCAGAACGCTCGGGGTGGCCTCGTTAGAAAAGCCCCACAGTGCCAAGTGTTGACAAGGATGTAGGACAGTGGGCACTCAGACACTTGCCACAGGAGTGGCATCGCTTTGGAGGGGGCTTTGCACGCAGACTGCTCCCAGGTGCATGCTCGGTAAGATGGCTGTGGCGCCGAGGAGGGCGAGTACGCAGTGTTCCCGGGAGGACTGCTGACAGCCCCATGGCCGCCGGGTTCCACAGCGGGGGTGCTGTGCCCCGTGCCAGCAGCCCGTGCTCCCATGCTGCCAGATGCGTGGGTTTTCCAGGGGTGACGTCGAGTTTAAGCCCCGACAGAGAAGGCTGCATTCATCGTGGTGGGGTGAGTGCAGAGAGGGAGCAGCTCCGTCTCTGAGCCCTGCTCCCAACGCGCTGTGAGTGCGAGCACCGCAGGGTCCCTCCTGGCACCTGGGCAGCGAGGGCTTTGAGCACCTGGCCAGGTGCTGCCGTGTGGCCCGCGGTGCCCGTCTCCACGTCTGTGTCTCTTTCGCCACCCAGCAGCCCTCCCGTGTCATTTGAGACACGAGCTCTTACTACTTCACTCTTTTCAGGGAGACCCCATGAGTTGGCATCAACCACACTGACTCTTCGTTTGCGTTTTTTCCAGGGTTACCTTCCTGCCAACGTCGACCGAAGACCAGCCACTCTCCAAAGGAAGCAGAAAGAATACTTCGCCTTTGTGGAGCGTTATTACGACTCTAGGAATGACGAAGTTCACCAAGACACGTACCGACAGGTGGGGGCCCTGACCTGTCTCCACGCGCCATGTGAGACAGGCGCTTTGACTTGGGGGTGATGTATGGGAGGAAGTGTTTGATCTCGCGTGTCCCCGCCTGGGTCACAGAGCTGTATCTTCCAGTCAGTCAATGAGCCTGAGAACAAATAATCAAGTTATAATTCACAGTGTGTCCAGCGTTGGCTGTCCGCACGGCTCTCTGAGACCTTTCGGTCCCTGTCTCTGTGCGAGGTGCGAGTTCAGAACGGCCCATGCTGCTGATCGACCACACGTGGTCCTAGTTGGTAGCATGGCCCCGGTTTCCAAGATGAAGGTCTGCTTCTCCTGACACGTGTCCGTGTCGAATGTTTCCTTTCGGAAACCTGGCCTCCAGGGGGAGGAGCTCTGCCGAATTTCTCACCCAAGTGGGGCCTGCCCACGCTCACCTGTCAGTCTGGCGTAGGTGTGTCACAGAGGTCCAAAGACAGGCTCACCTCCAGAGAGTCGTGGTTCCTGTGAGCTCAGTGGGCTCTTGGAAAGCGTGTCCCTGCTGGCAGGGCACAGTGGAGGCTCTGGAGGAAGACCCGCTCCCGGGGAGGAGGAGCCTGCTGCCATCGCCCTCCAGGCGGCCCCTCACCCAGGCCCAGCTGCTGCACCGGCTGCCCTGTCACCCCTCGTGGCTCCCAGGCCAGGGCCACTGCCGCCCTGGCACTCTGGGAAGCTGGCCTGAGACAGGTTGCGTTTGGATGCACCTGGGTTGCTGGTCTCAGAGAACGGTTGGATTTGGTGCTGGTTTGATCATGTTTTTGATGTATTTTTATCTAAGAGAAAGACTTCAAGGGTGACACGCTGTGTTCCGCTACAAATTTCTAAGGGCAGAGTAACGAAAGACCAGTTATTGTATCTGTATTCAGTTGCCACGAGAGGTCACAAAAAGCTCCCGCCTCGTTGCGATTCCCAGAGGTTTCTACCCTCGGGTGACAGATGCACCCTATGGCAGGCGCCGCCTGTTGGCCTGTGGCCCTGCTGCGCGGACACCTGCCCTGGAGGGACCCTGCGCTGACCTGCTGTCCAGCCAGGTGCTGCGAGGTCACAGAGCTGGGCAGATTTGGGCCTCGGGCCCTGGTCTCTGCTTGTTGCCCACTCACGGTGCTCCACCCACAGCTGACCCGACTGGCCACACCCTGAGGATGGTCCCCATTCCTCCTTGTTCTCTGTTCATTTGATTTCTGTGTTGCTCTCTTGCTGAAGGCGTTATGTTCAGAGCACAGGGAGTCGATCAGACTTGCAGGTTCTGGGTTGTGTCCTCCCCCCCGGGGCTCTGCAGACCGTCGTGGCCTCCCCTGCTCGCCCAGTCTGTGCATGGGGGCAGTGGTCTGGAGGGGCACACGAGTGTCTAGCCTTGCCGAGTGCCTCCTCCCTGAAGGTGTCCTCCTGGTGGTGTGGTGACAGCAAGCTCCACAGACATGTGGCTGCCAGCTCTTCTGTCAGGTGGGCTGTGCTGGCCTTGGTGTGCCACAGACAGACGTGTGCCCCTGTGAGCGGCATTGCATGGGCTAGTGCTCTGGGGGTGGCCCTCGAGGACGCCCTGGTAAAGGGGATGCAATGTGGAGGGTTCTGGTCCCCCCCTGAGCCTCGACTCCTGCATGTGGCTGCTGCAGTCCTCTGACCCCTTGCCTCCCGAGTCTAGAATGTCCCTCCTTCTCCTCGTCCCTCAGGACGGTCTCCTGGGCACACGGTGCTCAGGGCCTGGTGGGCCGAGTCCTCTGCTGCTGTCTCGTCACCTGCCTTCCCCCCACTGCCACCTCGCAGCTGTGCTCCCTGGACACTGGGCCTTGTCCTCGCCCTGTGCAGTTGCAGTCTCAGCCCCTCCCTCCAGGCCGCCCGGCCGCGGATCCCGGTTCTCCAGAGGGAAGACTCTGGGCAGGAGGCTGCTGGTGTCGAGCACAGTCCCTCGTTCCAGAGCGGCGTGGTTGGTGGGCTCCTGAAGCTGCTGCTCGCTGTCTGCCTGGATCTCCACCAGCGCCCGTGGGAGGGGCTGGTGGGTGTCCCGCAGACGAGGACGCGGAGCCCAGAGCCCACAGCCCAGGGATGCCCCCAGGGCTGCAGTGCTGGCCTGGCAGAGGGGGAGGCTGCCTGGTCACCTGCAAGGACGGGACTGCACCTGAATTAAAGGTGCAGGTCTCCCCTGGGCCTCGGGGCTGTTTTCCTGGTGAGGTGGTGGTGACAGTGTGGGCCAGTGTGATGTTCAGGTGGGGTGTTGGGAGCCAGTGTGATCCCAGCTCAAGCCCTGGATGTTGTTTTGGTTGCTTTTTAAACCTCGTGTGTGTTCCTCTGCCGTGTGGCGAACTTTATTAGGACTCTCACGCCGGCAGAGAGTGTGAAGTGCTTCCTGTGAAAAGTGCCCTGGATCCCCAAGGGCTTGGTGAAGTGGAGAAAAGTGCCCTGGATCCCCAAGGGCTTGGTGAAGTGGCGAGTGCGTGGCCTGGGCTCCGGGAAGCCGCTGTCACAGCTGAAAGCTTGCATGCTGCCAATGCATGGACTCGCTGCCCGTGTTGAGCTGGAAATCAATGTTCACTGATTGCTATGGATTCGTTACTAAATAGTCGAGGGTCTGCTCTGTTCCTGATCACGCAGCCACCGCTGTTTGATGGGGTGTCAAGCCAGCCTGTCAACTAGGACTCAGGGAGCTCATTCAGATGGAGCCGCTCCCTGCCCGGGGAGCTCGGACATGGCCAATGAGTGTCTCAGAGAAGTCAGACCCAGGAGCTCAGGACGTGGCCACTTAGTGCCAGTGAGTGTCTCAGAGAGCAGTCAGACCCAGGAGCTCGGGACGTGGCCAGTGAGTGTCTCAGGGAGCAGTCAGACCCAGGAGCTCGGGACGTGGCCAGTGAGTGTCTCAGAGCAGTCAGACCCAGGAGCTCGGGACGTGGCCAGTGAGTGTCTCAGAGAGCAGTCAGACCCAGGAGCTCGGGACGTGGCCAGTGAGTGTCTCAGAGCAGTCAGACCCAGGAGCTCGGGACGTGGCCAGTGAGTGTCTCAGAGAGCAGTCAGACCCAGGAGCTCGGGATGTGGCCAGTGAGTGTCTCAGAGCAGTCAGACCCAGGAGCTCGGGACGTGGCCAGTGAGTGTCTCAGAGAGCAGTCAGACCCAGGAGCTCGGGACGTGGCCAGTGAGTGTCTCAGAGAGCAGTCAGACCCAGGAGCTCGGGATGTGGCCAGTGAGTGTCTCAGAGCAGTCAGACCCAGGAGCTCAGGACGTGGCCACTGAGTGTCTCAGAGCAGTCAGACCCGGGGTCGCCTTGTCGTCGTCATGGTGTCAGCCTTTTCACTGTGATGTTGAAGTGGTGTTTGTCATCCTTTGTCTCTTTCTCCTTCATCTCTAGATCCACATAGACATCCCTCGAATGAGTCCAGAAGCCTTAACACTTCAGCCCAGAGTGACAGAGGTAAGAGCATCGGAAGTGCCTGTCCAGGGCATTTCCCTTCGCCGGGTGGTCGGTGCCCACGTTCCTCGTAAGGTGGTGGGTGCAGGGCAGGTGCTTCCCCCACAGGCAGGTTTGCACATCGTCGCGGACAGGAACCCCTCGTTGTTCCTAAAGCGGCTTTACCGTGTAACACTGATGCGAGAGAAGAATGTGGGGGCCGCGTGGGTCCATGTACCACGTCCTCGCGAATCCCACCCGAACCTGCGCCAGTGCGGAGGCTGCTCCGCATTCTCAGCCCTCACGTGGAGCCCCCCAACTTTATGTGTATGATTCTTCGTGGCTTTAGGGCATGTCACATGACGTGTGTCACTGGGAAGGTGACGGTGGGGCTGCGCCGTCCCTCGTGCGGCCTGGACTCTGACCTGTGTTTCTCACTCGGCATTGTTTTCTGAGACCCAGCTGCTGTGCCGGGTGTGGTGGTCCTCGCTCAGAGAGCCCACGCTTTCTGGAGCCTTCTCCTTGTGGGCACACCTCTGGGCTGCTGCTGACATCCGCTGCCTGGACCCTCCAGGTACATCTGGCAGCTGCCCACAGAACGGCCTTGCTCCGGGGCACGGACGAAGAAGTGACTTGCTGCATTGCTGGGTGGGCGCTGCTGGTGCTTCGCGCCCGCGCCAGTTCTTCACGTTGCCAGGCTTGTCGGCAGGTGTCCTTACTGTGGTCTTCATGTCTTTTCCTGGTTGCTGATGGAGACACACCCCCTCTATGTATTTGTGGACTCCTTCCACGATCCCTCTTCTGGGAATGTTCGGTCCTGTCTTTGCCCGTTTTTCTTTTGGGGTGTTGATCTCGTTTTCATTGGGTTGATCTTTCTGAGTTAGGGATTCTAAGCTGTTATCAGCTGTATGTCGCAGACAGCTCGGCCGCCCCGTGCTGTCCCCCTTCCCTCTGGTGGCCGCCAGTGGTCGGAAATGTTAGCTTAGCGTAGTTCACCTTGTCACTGCTTGTGCTTGGCTTGGGGGCGCTCTGCTTAAAAATCTCATCCTACACACACACCATAAAGCCCCTCTTTCCTGTTTGCATTTAAAGTATCGTAACGTTTTGCCTTTCGCACCTGCGTGTTTAGTCCATTCTTGTTGATCACGGTTGGTGGGGGAGGAGCGCAGCTCAGCTTCTCTCAGGGACCCTGGTGCCCGCCGGCTCCGCCTGTCTCCCTGTGTCCCCCATTCCCAGAGACCTCTGTGCTCTGCTCTGCCCCAGTGTCCGAGTGCTCGTCCCTGATGCCACGCCCTGCTCGCCAGTTCCGCTTCGCATCCAGTCTCAAGTCTTGGGTAGGGTGTCTGCACCCCGCTGCTTCCTCTCACGGTGAGGGTGTGGTCCGAGCCTTTGCCCTTCCCACGTCTCAGGGTCAGATGGCCAACGTTTTCTCGTTTGCGTTAGAAGTCTGTCTGAGCCCTGGCCGGCTTGGCTCAGCAGTTAAAGCGTCGGCCGCGGACCCAGAGAGTCCTGGGTTCGGTTCCCGCTAAGGGCACGTACCTCAGTTGCAGTTCGTCCCCGGCCCCAGTTGGGTTGTGTTGGTTGCAACCACTCGATGTGTCTCTCTCACATCGATGTTTCTCTCTCTCTCTTCCTCCCTGTCTCTCTCCCGCTCTATCTGAAGATAAATGCAAAAAAAAAAAAAAAATGTCCTTGGGTGAGGATTTAAAAAAAAAGAAGTTGGTCTGATATGATTGGAATTGCACGGAACCTATAGATCAGCTTGGGAGAATTGTTGTCACGAAATTTAGAGAGACACATCGACTGGTTGCCTCCTGCACGATCCGACCAGGGCCGGGGACGAACCGTAACCGAGGTACGTGCCCTTGACTGGAATCGAACCCGCAACTCATTGGTCCACGGGCTGACGCCCTCCCGCTGAGCCAAGCCGGCCGGGGCCCTAACTGCACCTGTAAACGGTGGCACCTCCTGTCTGCAGTTAGCGTGGTAAGAGGTCGGCATCATCGAGGCGCAGAGCTTCCAGATCGCAGAGCGCCAGCAGAGGCCCGCTTCTACAGCAGTCCTCTCGAGACCCCCTCTGTCCTTTCCAGTGGTCGTCACTGTATCTGGAAACAAGGGACACGTGTCTGTTTTTACCGTGTTTGTTGCAGGGGAAATCGTCGGCCTCAGTGCTTTGGTTTCTCGTCATGGTTTCCGCCTCTTGACCCACT
Organism: Tadarida brasiliensis; assembly: GCA_030848825.1. Classification (NCBI taxonomy): domain Eukaryota; kingdom Metazoa; phylum Chordata; class Mammalia; order Chiroptera; family Molossidae; genus Tadarida; species Tadarida brasiliensis. The sequence continues at coordinate 2,339,059 of CM061263.1, read as the reverse complement.
GCTGGGAGCTGCTCTCGGTGTCAGAGGAGAGCCCGTCCTGCCCTGGTGGGGGATGTCCCCGTGTCTGTGACGTTGGGGGCCTGATCCCGTTGGGTCCAAGTGCCTGTGCCCTGGGGCGGGTCCCTCTGCTCCATGGTGTCTCCTCGGCTGTCGTGGCTGCTCTGGGAGCGGCAGGCCTGTCCGGGCCCCCGGCAAGGCAGTCCCACCCCAGGGCGAAGGGCTTCTCGCACGGGGTTCGGCAGCGGGCCGGGCGGTTGACGGCCGAGTCGGCACAGCCTGTGGGGGACACAGAGTTGTAGGCGGGCGGAGGACAGTGTGGAGACTCTGGCCCTGTGCTAGCACACAGGCAGAGTCCAGGAGCAGTGTCTGCGGGTGGGACTGGGCCTGGGCACCTGGCGCTGACACAGACCCACAGCTACCCGCCGGCCTGCGCTGGCATCTCGGGTGCGGGCTCTCGGCACTCCTGTGCTTGGCTTCCACCGCGTGGTCCCGGTGGGCTGCCTGGCACCCTGCGTCGTGTGTGCGTCCCAGCAGCAGCGGGAGGAGCGCACAGTGGGGAGGCATGCCCTCCCTTTGGAGCTTGTGTGTCCTCCTGGTGGGACCCCCTGGTGTGGCCGCACTGTCTCATACAGAACCAGAGCACGTGGCTCTGATTGTCGTGGGCCGTGTGCCCACTCGAGGCTGGGGCTTCCCAGTACTCAGGAAGAAGCGTTTCTGTCACAAGCATTACCCTCCGTCTGTCCACACATCCTTTTATTTATTTATTCATTTTTTATCCTCACCCGAGGACATTTTTTTTGCATTTATCTTCAGATAGAGTGGGAGGGAGAGAGGGAGGAAGAGAGAGAGAGAAACATCGATGTGAGAGAGACACATCGACAGGCTGCCACCCACACGACCCCAACCGGTGCCAGGGGCAAACCACAACCAAGGTCCGTGCCCTTAGCAGGAACCAAACCCGTGTCTCTCTAGTCTGTGGGCCGACGCTCCAACTGCTGAGCCAAACTGGCCAGGGCTGTCCACACATCCTTTTATTCATCAGCACGGATGTCCGATTTGCTCTGGTGTCTGCTCCCCTCCCCCTGCCTCCCGTCAGCTTTGTTGGGGTCTGACTGACAGACCGGCTGTGTGTCAGCATTCACCTGTGTGAGTGGACAGTAGGTCTGTCTGACACCTGCATGTAGGGTACAACCACCGAGTCCTGTGTGGGGCACTTCCCGCCCCCGCCCACTCCTGGTCCGCTTTCTCTCTCCAGGATCTTGCTTTTTAAGAACTTCGTATGAATGGCATCTGGGAGTCGCAAAGACTGGGAACGCACAGACTTCTGTGCGTTCTTCTCTCACGGGGACAGTCATGTCCACCTGCACTGTCATGGTCCTTGCTGAGTGGGCCTCCGCTGTCTGGTGGCCTCAGTGTGCTCACCTGTTTCCCCAGTCCAGGGACACAGAGGTTCTTTCCATTTGGGCCATGACAAGATAGATTTGCTGTAAACCTTCACGCACACCTTTGGTGAGGGCAGCTGTCTCTTCCTTCTCGGAGTAGCTGGGCACTCGGTCAGCGTGTGCTCAGGTGCTTCTGGGAAGCTGCCCGGTGACGTTCCAGAGCAGCGCGGCACTCCCCCCCTGGCCCCCCGGCGGAGTCTGGGAGCCCAGCGCGCCCCTCCCCGCCTTTCTCATGGCAGCATTGTGAGGGTGTGGAGCCGTGTCTTTGGTTTGCACCTCTTTATGTGCTGATTTGCATAGATCTTTGGAGACGTGTTGGTCTCATTGTTTAATTACCTTTAAACTTTCAGCCTGCCCGCTCCCTGGCCTCCTCAGACCCGAGTCAGAGTGCCACGGCCCTCTTTCCAGGATGCTTAGACAGGTTTGAGGCTCTGCTGACGGAGGGTCTTGAAGTGAGCGAGCGGAGACCAGGGGCTGACGGCCATCGCCTAGCATTCGGCACCCGGAAAGCGGCAGCATGCTGGAGCCCATGGCCTTCCCGAGGTCCTGCCCACCCTCCTCTGCAGTAGCACAGGCCCTCGGAGGGGCTGCCTGTGCTGGAGGCCGCTCCTGCTGGACTCCTCAGGGCTCTGTGCTTGGTTCTGCTCATTCCTCTGAGCTCCACTGAGCAGACCTCACTGTGCGTTCATGTCTAGGCTGGCCCCGCGCTCCCGAAGGCAGGGTGGGCGGCTGGGACCACGGGATCTGAAGGTACATGCTGGATCCTCTGGTCCTTGTAAACTGCTTTCCAAGTGCTCAGGAAGCTCAGCCGCCTCCTCCCACTGCCTGGCTCACCTGTCCACCGCGGGTTGGCCCTGGAGTGCCTTCTTCAGTGCCCCATGGGGTGCTCAGGGGGCCCGGGCCAGGGCAGGACAGCTGACTTGGCTCCTCCATGGGGAAGCTAGCTCGGGGAGGCCTTCGCTCAGGGACTGAGTCAGGAGCCAGGCCAGCCTGGGTGTCTCCTGCAGCTTTCTCAGAACCCCAGTGCCCGGGACTCACAAAGAGCAGCCCCTCTAAGTGCCTGGCGAGCTGGCTGCTCCCTTGTCACTCCTCTCTGGGTAGAGCTGGCTACGTCACCTGCCCCAAACCAACTTCTCTGGGCCTTCCTTGTGCCGGGGACCAGGCGGGCTGTGGCTGCTGCCTCGTGGCCCAGAGGGTGTCCTGCTGGGAACTGCCTCCACCTGTCCTCTGGAGGCGTCCGTGGTGCTGCCCGCGGTGCTGGCTCCGAGCACCGCCCCCAGCTTCAGCAAGGGTGACGGTTCCCAGTGCTGGAGCGTTATCAACCGCTTAGTGTCTGCACATGAGAAATACTTAATGGTGTCGTGTTGTTGAGTGATTTTGGTCTTTTGGTCATGTTTAAATATTCAGTTCTCTAGAAAGCTGTTGACTTAAAATGAGAAGTGTGTTGAATATGTGTGCGTGAATGTATTACTCATTCAGCAAATATTTACCAGGCTCCCGCTGTCGCAGGTGTTGGGCTGCGGTGCCCGCCTGGCTTGTTATTCCCAGAGGGCTCTGTCCTGCGTGGGCATTGGACTGCTTGTGCCACTGTGTGGCTGTGGGCTTCAGCCTCCCTGTGAATGCCGGGGGCCGGTGGTGATGGGGGAGTCTAGGAGACAGCGCTTGGTGACATTCAGGGATGTATGCGCTGTGGGAGGCATTGACCTCCTGGGGTGCAGGGATGGTTGGCTCTGCAGGGTTGGCTTGTTGGGGAATGGGGTAACCACCCTGTGGGCAGTCGGCAAGCCTGCACGGCACCCCATACTCCTGTGTGACCAGGATGGAAGGACTGAGTCCCTGAGGGAGGCCGGTCCTCTGCAGGGCACTGTGCCTGCAGAGAGGGGCTCAAGGTCCAACAATCAGGAAGAGGTCCGCTCACCCAAAAAGGGTGGGGAGGGAGCCGATGGTGGCAGTCTCCAAGGCTCTTCGGTACACAGTGCTTTCCAAGTGCTTGGGAAGCTCAGCCACCACCTCCCACCGCCTGGCTCACCTGTCCACCGCAGACTGGCCCTGGAGTGCCTTCTTCGGTGCCCCAGGGGGTGCTCAGGGGGCCTGGGCCATGTGGTGTTGTGCTTGAAGTGAGTCTGCAAGCCACGTAGATAACGGAGGGACTGGCTTTCCTGGCAGTGGGCATGGCAGTGGGTGACAGCCTGGCAGGCTTGCAGAAGCGTGTTGCTGGGTTGGGGAGGAGCACGAGGCTGGGCGGGCCCACGGGAGGCCTGGGTGCTGTGCGCTCCATGCTCAGTCTGTGGGAGGCGTGGGGCACGGGAAGGCCCTTCAGCGTGTGCACATGTGCCTGTGGTCAGGGTGATGGGGCTGTGTGCACCTGGCTGAGACACCTGTCTGAGTAAAGGTGGAGGAGAGCTGCAGGCACGAGTGCCGGTGAAGAGGGAGGGCCAGTGGAATGTGAGTGCTGTAAGGACGGTATTGTAAGGCTGAGGTGCTCCCACGCTTATGTGGGACAGTGAGGGGTGGTGGGACGTGTGTGATAGGAAGGTGCTTGAGTGTCTCATCGGGTGATGATAACTTTCCAGTGATTATAAAACATCTGTTAACAAGAACCCGAGCTCAGGGATACAGAGGACAGACTGACTGGTGTTTGTCAGATGAGGAGGTCGAGGGGTAGGTGAGGGGTCGACATAAAGTAAATAAGTACTCGGGATGTGATGTACAGTATGACCATAGTTAATGATACTCTGCCACATATTTAAAAGTTGCTGAGGGTAGATATTAAAGGTTGTCGTCATGGGAAAAATTTTGTGACTGTGTGATGATGGATATGGTGTAGACTCTCTTTGGTGGTCATTTCACAGTATATACGAATATTAAGTCGTTATGTTGTATACCTGAAGCTAATATAACGCTAGGTCAATTATATCTCAATTTAAAAAGTCTGTTTACCTAATGAGGGAAATTTAGAGTGTCCGTCCATGCATCCACCTACCATCTACCTTCCCTCCCTCTCTCCCTCCCTCTGTTCCTCCCTTTGAATTACTCACCTATCTACCATTTATCCACCCAGCCACCCACCCACCATCTATCCAACATCCACCCACCATCCATCCACCATTCATCCATCCACTCATCCACCACCCATCCATCCATCCATCCATCCATCTATCCAACATCCAACATCCACCCACCATCCATCCACTCATCCATCCACCCATCCATCCAACATCCACCCACCATCCATCCACTCATTCATCCACCCATCCATCCAACATCCACCTACCATCCATCCACCCATCCATACAGCATCCATCCACCCACCCACCATTCATCCACCATTCACCCACCACCCATCCACCATCCATCCATCCATCCATCCATCCATCCATCCATCCAACATCCATCCACCATTCATCCACCCATCCACCCATCCACCATCCATCCATCCATCCATCCATCCATCCATCCATCCATCCATCCAACATCCATCCACCATTCATCCACCCATCCACCCATCCACCCATCCGTCCACCATCCACCCACCATCCATCCACCATTCATCCACCACCCATCTACCATCCATCCATCCAACATCCACCCACTATCCATCCACCCACCCATCCATCCAACATCCACCCACCATCCATCCACCATTCACCCACCATCCAACATTCATCCAACATCCACCCACCATCCATCCACCTTTCATCCACCCACCCATCCATCCAACATCCACCACCCACCTACCCATCCCTCTGCTGACATACCCCTCCATCCCTCCCTGTCCCCCTCCTTCCTTCAGGAACTGTTCACTGGTGGGCCAGGTGCTGCTGCACGGCCTGACTAAGGCCGGGAAGCCATATGCAGGTGTTCCCTGAGGGGTGTGGAGGAGCCGGGAACAGCATCTTTTGGGAGACCCATCGGGTGTGGTAGGGCTGAGCCAAGCCCGTGGGTGTGGTAGGGCTGAGCCAGCTGTGTGGTAGGGGTTGGTGAAACATTGCGTATTGCTTGTGAGTCAATGAAAAGTAAGATAATCGGAATGGAAACGTTTAAACAGCAGTTGATATTTGTTTACACTTCAGTGTTAGTAACAGAGGAAACACTGACACCCACTTTCGAGTAAGAGTGCACCTTACAGATCCTAGTGTGTTCATGTTTTGCTTTACCACCTGTTCCATTTTCTTCCAGATTTTTGAAAGGATATTATTTATATGGGCCATCCGTCACCCTGCCAGCGGGTATGTTCAGGGGATCAACGACCTGGTCACCCCTTTCTTTGTCGTCTTCCTTTGCGAACACACAGGTAAGAGCTCACCATGACATTCTCCCTACAGACATCGAGCTTGGACTTCAGGGGCCTTTCTACCCGCAATCACACCAGTGTCGAGGATTGCCTTCACGTTTAATGTTACTAAAGATAGCTAATAACAGAAAAGAACGGCGTTCTCGTTGATGTTAGCTTTAGAAGTCTCTGAGTTGTGCCTAAGCAGTGAGCCATGGGGGTGCAGTTGTTAATGCTTGGCTTTCAGTGAGTATGAGGAGAGACGCCTTCTCCTCGGGAGTGCGGTTTTGTTCCCAGGGCAGCTGGCACCAGCTGTCATGGTGCGGACTTGAGTGCTGAGGGTAAGGTGACGGCGTATGAGTGGAACATTTGCTTACAAGGTGAAACAGGATCGTCTTGGTTGCATTTCTGCAGCATTTCGTCACCTTTCCGCTTCTGATGCACTAGTGACATGTCACTTTGGGGAACATTCATCACGTGCACAGTGATCAGTTTGATGGAGACTCAGGCTGGGCTCAGCGGCGATTGCTTAACCCCCGAGTGTGGCTTCTTCCATCTGCGTCCTGTCTGCTGACTGCAGTGCCACTCTGCCTGCTGTGAACATGTTTTATGTTTTAAAAAATTTCTCAGAACACAGGTGAGGGGTCCGCTTTGTAATCCATCTAAGAATAAAAGTAAATGACAAGGCAGTTGTAGAGTCTTCATCGGCAGCTGATTTTAACTTGTCTTCATGTGAACCTGCCTTCGTGGTATTGGTTGTTGTTAGTGTGTTTTTAGCCGTTTCGGTCTCCATTTGGATTCGGGTCTGTCCCCACAGTCCGGAGACATTGGGTTTCCTCGCGGACAGGTGTCCTGGGAGGATGAGAACGTGCTGATCAAGTGCACTTGACTGGCACCCTCTCACACTTTGTTTCCACGCATGATGTCATGGGAGGTCTTTCCATTGCTAAGTGACTAATGAGACCATGGGGCCCCCTCCCTAGTCATCCCCGAGTCGGGAGAGGCCACTAGAGGGCTGGGGCCCACCTGCTCCCTCCCCTCTGATGCCGATGGAGGCTCTTAATGCTCCCGGAGCAGGAGGGCGTCAGGAGACGGCAGACTTGTTAACTGAAGGAAGTCAGCTGAGATGTGATCAGAGAATTGATGTTCCATGTTAACTAGACTGTTTAATTAATGTGTAAATAAGTTTGTCCTAACTGCTTTGCCACCATCGTGCGTGGTGAGACCCAAGCGACCCTGAATGCGTTTGCTGGATTAGCAGCAGGACAGGATGGAGGGCCATGGACGTGGTGTTAATTGTCCGGAAGAGAGAGCAGCTGGAGGAAAGAACGCGGCTGGGCCCGGAGCTGGGCCAGAGGTTTGTGCTGGAGGCTGCCCGGGGAGTGGCTGAGAATCGGGTCTGGATGGGCTTGTCCTGGGAGTGTGGAGGGAAGGTGGGGGTCCTGTTCTGATCACCAGTGTTCCGGGGTCCCTGGGGTTTGACTGGAGAGGGGAGGCTGCTGGTTGCAGCCCTGAAATGACAATGAGGTGCCCTGTCCTTGCATAGCCTGGGATTCACAGGTAGTCATATTGTCAGTTTAAAAACATTTGATGATGATCAAAGTAACGGCCTCACTGTTAGAAGTAGGACAGCCCCCAGCAGTGGAGCTCTATGTGCCAAAAGCTATCACTGGGACGTGCTTCTACTTTCCTTTTGACCTCTTGTCATCGTGCTTTTTCACATGGCAGCAATTACATTATGCACGCACATTTCAATTTTTCTTGTTTCTTTTTTAGTAACTAAGTATTTTCCAAAGTCATTAAACAGTTTTGAAAATGTCTTTTGAAAAACTAGTGACACATGACTTCTAATAAGGGGTAGGAAAACTAGACAGAAGATCAATAAGGGACCAGGAGGAAGACTAAGCAACATGGAAACCAGCTAGAACTAGGATGTCCACGGAGCTCTGCGCCACCCAGCATCAGGGCCCACACTCCTCTCAGCATTGGACGCTCCCACGGAGAGCAGTGTGGGGCCACGGGGCAGGCCCTTGCACATTGGAGAGGACAGGAGGATGCGGAGGTTGTTCTCTGACCACAGTAACATTGAGTAGATCTCAGGGAAGTGGAAGAACTTGACAGATAGTGAAAAGTGGAGAACACAACCGTGATAAGCCTATGTCAGAGCAGAAAGGGAAGGGAAATAAGAAGTTACTTTAGAATGAATGAACACGAAAACAGCATACCAAAACTTACAGGTGCAGCTAAAGCAGTGATCCGAGGGAAATGCACAGTTGTGAGTGACTGTATTTAAAAAGAACATCACAATTATTAACTTTTCAATTTCAGAAACTAGAGAAAGAAAAACAAACCAAAGCCAAAACAGACAAAAGGAAGGAAATAAACACTGAACAGAAATAAATGAAATAGGGAAGAGAAAAATCAAAAGAGAAAACCAACAAAACCAAAGACGGTTCTTCTAAAATATCAACGAAATTGACAAATGTTTAGGTAGACTGACCCAGAAAAAAAGAACACTCAGATTACTGAAATCATGAGTGATTATAGAAATGAACAGCATTAAGTGAATGCTATGAACAACTCTCCAAATTAGATAGTGTAGGTGAAATACAGATATACCTACTAAGACACAATTACCTGTAATGGTTAATTTTGTATCAACATAATAAGGCTGTGGTATCCACTTGTTTGGTTAAACACCAGTCTAGATACTGCCGTGATGGTATATTTTAGACATGACTAATATTTAAATAACTAGTCTTTGAGTAAAGGAAATTACCCTGCAGTGTGGGTGGGCCTCATTGAATCAGTTGATGGCATTAAGAGCAAAGACTGAGATTTCCTGAGGAAGAAGAAAACAATTCTCCGTAAAACATAGAAACCCAGCCTGAGTATCCAACTTGTCAGCTCATCCTACACATTTCAGACTTGGCCAGTCCCAGAAGTGTGTGGGCCTTTTCCATAAAGTAAATCTCTCTCTCTCTCAATATATGTGTATATATACCTGTCAATATCAATATCTGTGTGGATATTTTTAACACCAGTATATATCAGCGATTGAATTAGTAACCTGAAAAGTCCCCACAAAGAAAAGCCTAAGACCGGATGACTTCATTAGTGAATTCTACCAAACATTTAACAGTGAATTAACACCACTTCTTCACAAACTCTTCCAAAAATAGAAGAGGGAGAACACTTTTCAGTTTATTCTATGAGGCCAGAATTATCCTGATACCAGACTGAGAAAAGATATCACAGGTAAAGAAAACCACAGAGTAACATCCCTTATGCAGATGGATATAACAATCCCCAATGAAGTAGCAAGCTGAATGTAGCAGTATAGTAAAAGGATTATGCATCATGACAAATGGAATGTGTCCCAGGAATGCAAGGTTGGTTTAATATATGAAAATCCGTGAATGTAATACAGCACATTATTCACAGAATAAAGACAAAAATCTTACGATCATCTCAATTGATGTAGAAAGAGCATTTGACAAACTTGAACGCCCTTTTGTGAGGAGACCTCAACAAGCTAGGAATGGAAGCACTTCCTCTCCGATAAAGAGCATCCATGAACAACTCACAGTGAGCGGGAAATACGGAACGCTTTCCCCGAGGATCTGCTGCCAGACAAGGATGTCTGCACTCTGTGCCTCCACCCAGCCCTGTACTGGTTCTAGCCTGGGCAGTGCAGTGGAAAGGGAGCAGAGGCGCCCAGACGGAAAGGGCGGCGTGACCTTGGCTATAGAAAATCCAAGGGCATCCACTTAGAGACCGTGAAGGCTAATAAACAGATTCAGTGAGGTCGTAGGATACAAGATCAAGATACAGAAAACAGCTGTGTTTCTCTGTACACTTGCGATGTACAACCCAAAAATGAAATTATGAGGCTGATTCATTCCATTTATAATAGCATCAAAATGAATAAAATAAGTATAAATTTAGCAAAAAAAAGTCTAAGATTTGTACTCTCAAAACCAAAAAAAGACATTGTTGAAATATGTTAAAGAAGATCTAAATAATGGAAAGACGTCCCACGTTTGTGGATTGATGGCAGTCTTCCCCAAATTGATCTCAAAATTCACTGTAGTCCCCGTCAAAACTGTAGCTGGGCCCTGGCCGTTTTGGCTCAGCGGTTAGAGCGTCAGCCCTGTGGACCAGAGAGTCCAGGGTTCCGTTCCCACTAAGGGCAGGTACCTCGGTTGCAGTTTGTCCCCGGCCCCGGTTGGGGTTGTGTGGGTGGCAACTAGTCAGTGTGTCTCTCTCACATCAATGTTTCTCTCTCTGTCCCCCCACCCCCCGCTCTATCTGAAGATAAATGCAAAAAAAACCCCAAAAACTGTAGCTGGCTTTTGAGCAGAAATCGACAAGTTTATCTGTAAATTCATATGGAAATTCTAGGGGCCCAGAATGGCCAAAACAGTCTTGAACAAAGTTGGAGGACTCTCACTTAACGATATCAAAACTTACTTCAAAACTGCAATGATCAAGGAAGTGTCATTCCGGTAATGGAGAGACATGCCGCCCAGTGGGACAGGAGGAGGGTCTGGAAGTAACCTTCATGTTAGTGGGGAGTCGTTTTAGCAGGGATGCCAAGACCTGCAGTGGGGACATGGCCTTTTCAGCAGGTGGTGCTGGGACAGCTAGACATCGCCCTGCAGGGAAATGAAGTCCCCCCGCCTCTCCCACAGGCACAGTGCAGTGGGTCCACCGCGGTGTGAGAGCTGCCCCGTGAACCTCTTCTGGGAGAGCGTGGGGCCAGTCTTCGTGGGAATGCAGCTGTGGGCTCGTGTTCTGTGATCACGTTTTGCAGTGCCGTCCATGGGGCACTGGTCCGCACGGCTCTAACTGGTTTCCCTCGGGTTGGGTGTCATGGGATAGTTGCTTCATGAGGGGGATGAGGATGAGTGAGCCCTTTGCTTTCAGTGGCCGCTCCCCTCCCCCACCTGTCTGCTCATCGTAAAGCCTGTGGGGACCAAGGGGCGGGCCCGGGGAGGGTAGGGGAGAGAGTTGCACTGATGTTATAGTACTTCGAGGCCTGGGTGTTCTTGGTTTTCAAGCTGCCAGGCGTGGTTTTCATGTAGCTCTATTTTTCCCTCCTGTGGTTTGTTTTGCTTTGAGAGGAGACGCGGGAGACGCTGGTTGGGCCTGCCCTGGTCTCTAGCTACCTGCATTTCCTCCTTCCAGAAATGTTTATTTTCTGCCTAAGACCTGTACCCATTGTTCTTCTCTCTGAGCTCTCAGTGTCTGCCGCTGGGCCTAGCAAGTGGCATTCTGTTCAGCACCCTTTTCTCCAGAGAAACTGCAGGGTCAGGTGGAGGAGCATTCCTGGAGCAGGTGGGCACCTCGGCAGGGTAGGCGGTGGGGCAGCGTGCCAGGGGGCACAGCAGGAGTGCCCCTCGCTCGCAGGCACTCTGCACAGTCTTCCTGGCCAGGAGCTGTCCCAAGTTCTCCAAAAACAACATGGAACGGACAGCAGCACCTTCGCCTGCAGGGAAAGTGTTCAGGAACCCTCACCACCCGGGCCCAGGCCAGGTCTCAGATCCTCCTTGGAGGACCTCTGTCACGCAGCAAGGTCTGCGATGGCCAGACGCGCCGAGTGAGTGGGGTTTGCGCTAATTATGGATCTTCGTGTACAATGGGCAGAGGATGTGAAAAGACACTTCTCCAAAGAGGACACACAGATGCCAGCAGTTCTATGAAAAGATGCTCAGTGTCACTGATCATCAGAGAAATGCAAGTCAGACCACGAGGAGATACTGCCGCACACCTGTCGGAATGGCTGTCCTCAGGCAGTCAACAAGGAACGTGCTGCGAGGATGAGTGGGGGAAAGGGAGCCCGGGTGCATGTTGGTGGGATTGCAGACTGGGGTGGCCCGTGTGGAAAGGTCCCTCACCAACCTGAAACTCGATGCACTGCACGACCCAGCAGTTCCACGTCTGGGTGTTTGCCCAAAGGAAATGCACACACTAGTTTGAAAAGTGTCTGTGCCATGTTTCCTGCAGCGTTGTTTACAATAGCCGAGGTATGGGAGCAGCTTTGCTGATTTTGTTTTTCTAAGCTTTAATGAGCACACTGGAGAATTTAGAATGTTGTACTTTCCACTCGTCATGACAAAGAGGAGACTCGGCAGAGGAAGACGCTGGCCCGTGGTCACGGAGCAGAAGATGGCGTAGAGACGGGGCGCTGCGCTGGACGCCAGTGACGGCGAGATGGCTCCATAGCCAGTCCCCACGGCGCGTCTTCGCTGAAGGCCTCCTGGACGATCTCTCTCCAGCTCCGCGTCCACGAGCGAGCACCGCTATCCTAGGACAGGAAGTGTGGTTTCTCCTCCAGTGGGTCATTCAGCAGGGCATTTGGTGACAAGAACGTGGGCCGTCCCCTTCTGCTGAAGGATGTGGCAGCAGCTCTCATTCCTGAGGCTGTCGTGGGTCAGACGTGGGTGTCGGTGGGTAAATGCTGCAGGCAGGTGTGTGTGCGGGAGGTGACGGGAGGTGAAGAGAAAGTTGTGGACATGAAAAATCCCCTGGCTTGGTCACTCAACATCATTGGGGTCACACACCTAAAAGCAGAAGTCCTTCTCCATTCTGTGGTCAGGAAGGTGGCTGTCCTCGCCTCAACAAGATGGCAAGCCTCAGTTCCAAAGTGCTGGACTTTGAAAGCAGAGACAAGGGAGCCTGCAGGAGCAAGAAGCTGAAGCTTAGAGGTGTGTTTGAAGTTTAGAATCAGAACTGTGCTCTCACAGCGCACGTGAGAGAACACCCGGAAGTCACGACAAGCTGGGGCTGCAGAGACGAACGCGCCCCGGTTACGGCGTTCACGTGTGGGAGGCCCAGCGTCGGTCCCGGCACTTGCGCACTTACTTACTTCCAAAGGATGTTGACCATTGTATCCCCTCAAAACTAGGAAGATGGGGGGCGGTTGAGTTGCCTGTGTTTAAGATCTTATTAGAATGTCTAACCAAGTTCTGTATGCTCGCTGCATTCTTGATTCTATGCATTATTTGTAAGATGACGTAAACCACATAGAAACAGAAAGGGTCTGTTGGACTCAGATGACAGATGGTGGTTATTTTTCCTGGTTGGCTGTGGGTTCAGCGACCTGCCAGTGAGAAGTCTCCGGGTGGTCCCTGCGTATCTCGGGGCCTTCCAGAGTGTGGGTTTGGACTCCCTGCGAGCCATGACAGGTGGGCTGGAAGGAGGCTCTGCTGGGACGTGGCCAGGCTCCAGAATGCAGAGTAACCCCTGTCTTGTTTCTGAGCAGTGGGTGGCAGGGAGGGCTCACGTGCCCTTGGGAGCTGGGGGGGTCTGCGGCACCTGGGCAGTGGCGGCCCAGGACGCAGGCGGGTTTGCAGATGGGTCCCTTCCCCCGTGGGGCTGGAGCGTGTGCTTTGCAGGTAGCAGCTGGTTTTCAAATCTAAAAACTGGTGTTGTGAGAAGGTAACTTGGAAAACCTGGGCCTGGATGGCAGGGCCTTTCTCCTCTTCCTGCCCCCCCCTCCCAACAGGTCGCAGCAGGGGGTTCCCCTCCTAGTGTCTGGCACCATGCCCGGTGTTCTGTTTGACCCCTGACGAATCCCACCTGACGGCTGGGAAAGGAGGCTCAGTAGGTTAGGAAACCGGGCCCCCGCCGCGCTCACGGGCCTTCCTGCAGGTGGGCCCCAGGCCGGCGCTCACGGGCCTTCCTGCAGGTGGACCCCAGGCCGGCGCTCACGGGCCTTCCTGCAGGTGGACCCCAGGCCGGCGCTCACGGGCCTTCCTGCAGGTGGGCCCCAGGCCGGCGCTCACGGGCCTTCCTGCAGGTGGACCCCAGGCCGGTGCTCACGGGCCTTCCTGCAGGTGGGCCCCAGGCTGGTGCTCACGGGCCTTCCTGCAGGTGGACCCCAGGCTGGTGCTCACGGGCCTTCCTGCAGGTGGACCCCAGGCTGGTGCTCACGGGCCTTCCTGCAGGTGGACCCCAGGCCGGCGCTCACGGGCCTTCCTGCAGGTGGGCCCCAGGCCGGCGCTCACGGGCCTTCCTGCAGGTGGGCCCCAGGCCGGCGCTCACGGGCCTTCCTGCAGGTGGGCCCCAGGCCGGCGCTCACGGGCCTTCCTGCAGGTGGGCCCCAGGCCGGCGCTCACGGGCCTTCCTGCAGGTGGACCCCAGGCTGGTGCTCACGGGCCTTCCTGCAGGTGGGCCCCAGGCCGGCGCTCACGGGCCTTCCTGCAGGTGGACCCCAGGCTGGTGCTCACGGGCCTTCCTGCAGGTGGGCCCCAGGCTGGTGCTCACGGGCCTTCCTGCAGGTGGGCCCCAGGCTGGTGCTCACGGGCCTTCCTGCAGGTGGGCCCCAGGCTGGTGCTCACGGGCCTTCCTGCAGGTGGGCCCCAGGCTGGTGCTCACGGGCCTTCCTGCAGGTGGGCCCCAGGCTGGTGCTCACGGGCCTTCCTGCAGGTGGGCCCCAGGCTGGTGCTCACGGGCCTTCCTGCAGGTGGGCCCCAGGCTGGCGCTCACGGGCCTTCCTGCAGGTGGGCCCCAGGCCGGCGCTCACGGGCCTTCCTGCAGGTGGACCCCAGGCCGGCGCTCACGGGCCTTCCTGCAGGTGGGCCCCAGGCCGGCGCTCACGGGCCTTCCTGCAGGTGGACCCCAGGCCGGTGCTCACGGGCCTTCCTGCAGGTGGGCCCCAGGCTGGTGCTCACGGGCCTTCCTGCAGGTGGACCCCAGGCTGGTGCTCACGGGCCTTCCTGCAGGTGGACCCCAGGCTGGCGCTCACGGGCCTTCCTGCAGGTGGACCCCAGGCCGGCGCTCACGGGCCTTCCTGCAGGTGGGCCCCAGGCCGGCGCTCACGGGCCTTCCTGCAGGTGGGCCCCAGGCCGGCGCTCACGGGCCTTCCTGCAGGTGGGCCCCAGGCCGGCGCTCACGGGCCTTCCTGCAGGTGGGCCCCAGGCCGGCGCTCACGGGCCTTCCTGCAGGTGGACCCCAGGCTGGTGCTCACGGGCCTTCCTGCAGGTGGGCCCCAGGCCGGCGCTCACGGGCCTTCCTGCAGGTGGACCCCAGGCTGGTGCTCACGGGCCTTCCTGCAGGTGGGCCCCAGGCTGGTGCTCACGGGCCTTCCTGCAGGTGGGCCCCAGGCTGGTGCTCACGGGCCTTCCTGCAGGTGGGCCCCAGGCTGGTGCTCACGGGCCTTCCTGCAGGTGGGCCCCAGGCTGGTGCTCACGGGCCTTCCTGCAGGTGGGCCCCAGGCTGGTGCTCACGGGCCTTCCTGCAGGTGGGCCCCAGGCTGGTGCTCACGGGCCTTCCTGCAGGTGGGCCCCAGGCTGGTGCTCACGGGCCTTCCTGCAGGTGGGCCCCAGGCTGGTGCTCACGGGCCTTCCTGCAGGTGGGCCCCAGGCTGGTGCTCACGGGCCTTCCTGCAGGTGGGCCCCAGGCTGGTGCTCACGGGCCTTCCTGCAGGTGGGCCCCAGGCTGGTGCTCACGGGCCTTCCTGCAGGTGGACCCCAGGCTGGTGCTCACGGGCCTTCCTGCAGGTGGGCCCCAGGCTGGTGCTCACGGGCCTTCCTGCAGGTGGGCCCCAGGCTGGTGCTCACGGGCCTTCCTGCAGGTGGACCCCAGGCTGGCGCTCACGGGCCTTCCTGCAGGTGGGCCCCAGGCCGGCGCTCACGGGCCTTCCTGCAGGTGGGCCCCAGGCTGGCGCTCACGGGCCTTCCTGCAGGTGGACCCCAGGCGGTGCTCACGGGCCTTCCTGCAGGTGGGCCCCAGGCGGTGCGGCTCCTGTTCAGCAGCACTCACGGGGCCGTCTTTCTGTTGTGGCTTTCATTTCAACTCTGTTCTGAGGTGTTCTTTTCCCTCTTCATAAAGATATCTTCTTGACTCCTGGAGGCCCCAGCTCACCACTGCCATCTGTCCTCAGGGAGTTCCGGGACTCTCGTGGTGACCAGCAGTGGGGACTCTGGTCCTCTCTTTCGGTGGCTCAGCTAAGCCATGAAGGTCAGCCCTCCAAGTGTTTGCGTCAATAATAAGAATTCAACAAGGATTCAAAGCGCACTGATATGTGAGAACCTTTTTGGATCCAGGAAGCACCCGTGTGACACTGTCATAGAGAGAGCTCAGGGACTCGGGAGGAGGTGCTGCCCAGGCTCGCCCCGCCACCCCGCAGGACCACCCGTGTGACCCTGCACAGCACCCATAGAGAGAGCGCAGGGACTCGGGAGGAGGTGCTGCCCAGGCTCGCCCCGCCACCCCGCAGGACCGCCCGTGTGACCCTGCACAGCACCCATAGAGAGAGCGCGGGGACTTGGGAGGAGGTGCTGCCCAGGCTCGCCCCGCTGCCCCGCGGAAATGCGTCCTGCAGCCCTGCTCGCCAGCCCCCACGGGCTCCTGCCCAGACTCTGCGCTTTCTGTTACTTTGCTGTTCTGAGCAGATCTGTCCCAAGTAGAAAGGAAAATCAGTTTGACTGCTCATGAAACTTTCCTTCAGGGCGGATGAGTTGTGAGGAAGAAATTAAGTGTTGTCACCGGTGAGTGTATTGCAGGGCTGACCACAAGAGGAATTAATCTTTTCTGAAGATTGGGTGTTGGCTTTGGAACATGGAGTGGCTGGTCTCTGCTCTCAGACAGCTTACATTCCGGGAGGGCTCAGTGGTAATTTACTGTACCCATTCATTCAGTCGTGCTCTGAGCTGGAGGGACAGGTGACACTCACATGATGGTGGTGGGAGTGGTGGTGGTGGCAGGTCGCCTGTGTTTAGCACTTGCTTTGTGCCAGCAGCTTCGCTCCAAGCGGGCACCCGTCCTGGCCCGCAGAGGGAGAGGGGTGGCCGAAGCACAGATGCTTCTTCCGCAGAGCTGGACGTGGCCGGAGGGCTGCGAGGAGCCAGGGAGACAGGAGCCTGACGTCAGGGCCTGGGAGTCTTTCCCTGCAGTTCAGGCAGGCCCCCGGCCTCGGGACGCTCTTCTTCCTGGGGGCCATTGGATCCCACTGAGTGGGAGGTTGAGGCCAGAAAGTCGATGGAGAGCAGATGACACGTTCGGATGCCGGGCAAAGGAGCCACCTCTGCGTGTCCGGGAAAGCAGTCGAGAGGTTTACAGGTCTCACTCTGGGATGAGTGTCTGTTCAGTCAGCACCTGCACCACCTCTGCCAGACCGCAGCCCCAGGACCGAGGCCTGCGCCCACACCTCCGCTGGTCTGCAGAGCCTCGGGCGTAGGGGGGCAGGCTGGGGCTCTGAGCACCTCGCAGGTTTCCCAGTGACGCGAGCACTCTGCTCTGGCGCTGCATTGGACGTGGCCCCATGGGTATGTCAGGACTTACCTGTTCCCTCCTCCTGAGCTGTCGAGGTGCAGTCTGGTTGTAGGGTCATTGTCCCTGGCCTGCATTTTCCCAGGATAAACCTTTCCCAGGATAAAGCCTTTGTCGGAGGATTTAAGGCCAGAAGGTCTTTGGGATCTGTTTGGTCCTTAACGCACAGCCCCTCCCGTGCAGATGAGGTGGCGGAGGCCCTGGTGAAGGGCCTTCCTGTAAAGTCAGGGGCTCCACTGGTTCACATCTGAACTGCTAGGTCACTGCCGCGTGCCTTTCCTGGGCGTTGGGAGAGTGGTTTGACTCGCTGTGGGGAGATGCTGGTAAGTGCCGAGCTCGAAGGGGGGGGGCATGCGCCACATCAGCTGGCTGTCCCCACGTCACCCATTTTTTCTGGGTTGCATTAGTGTGTGGACGTGGTTCCTGGATCCTTGTCATTCACTCTGGGCTTTAAGGCGTGTGTGTGAACTTGGACGGCAGATGCGAGCGGAAGTCAATGGTCCTCAGTGCAGCAGTGTTGACGTCCTTGTCGTAGTTTCAGAAGCTCCACCCACCCCAGGTCACTGGCCTCTGTCCTCTTACAGATGGGGAAGTAGGTTCTCCAGGTGCTCCAGGAGCACACAGACAGGCCTCGGGCCTTGTCCAGGTCACGGCCACTCTTGTAACTCTTCACGTTTTGGCATAGTTCAAGGCCTGTGGAGGCCGTGTCTGTTGTTCACCATTTGCTCTCGTGTCTGTCTGTGATGTTGTGTGTCCTGGTTTTATTCATGTTGATTCCACTCCTGGTGGGTGCGTTCTCCCTCCCCCTCCCACTCCCCTCCCTATCTCTGTTTTTCTATATTTGCATCTGAGGTTCATAGATTCATCTAGGCCAGGATCCTGCCTGAGGAGTGTGGCCCAAGGCCATGACAGCAGTCTGGTCCTCTGCACCCTCAGCCTCTCAGCAGCTCGGCTGTGCTCTCGTCACTGCCGCTGCCCTCCATGCTTTCTGGTGGCGACTTGAGTTCTTCTGGAGCAACGCAGGAACACTGCAAGGCCTCTCGACTCCTGCTCTCACCTGATACACCTGCCTTCTGACGGCGGCTGTGAGAGAGGGAAGGCTGCTCTTTGTACCCTGCACAGGAGGTGTCTGGAGCCACGCGGGTGGTCTGGGAAACGTGCCTTTGGAGGACGGAAGGCTGGAGTGTCAGAGCCGAGCAGGAGCGGCTGGCAGAACCGAGCAAATAGAAACAAACCGCATGTCTTCTAAACAGGATTTTTGGTGAAAGAGAAACAAGAAATCAAAGCTCTTTAGGCAGAA
This sequence comes from Tadarida brasiliensis, assembly GCA_030848825.1. NCBI lineage: Eukaryota > Metazoa > Chordata > Mammalia > Chiroptera > Molossidae > Tadarida > Tadarida brasiliensis. Next base: position 2,320,767 of record CM061263.1, on the reverse strand, counting down.
AAGGTTTTCATTTCCATGCCAGCTCTGATGTGCACAGGTACGCTGGCAGCCACGTTTTCTTTCCTCTCAAGCCGTCCTGTTCCAGAGCAAAACTCACGGAGCAGCAGCAGCAGTTTCTAGGAGCTCTGGGGACCTGCCGGGGAGCGGCACTTCATACGTGATCACGCCTCTGCCAGCGGCCTGTCCTGGTTCGGCCCTCTGGGGTTGTCCACGTCCCGGTTCCTGTGAGCAGGCCTCCCCACCCAGCTTTGGGCACAGCTCGGGCTTGGCTCATTCCCCTTGGCTGTGAATTCCTAGCTCCTGTTGTGTGTCAGCCCGTGACTGCTTGTGCGAGGCTGTTCTGCGGGGACACTTTTGCTCTGCTCAGTTTGGAAACTGCTGATGCAGCCAGAGGGTGTCTCTTCTCTGTGGCCGTTGTCCTTTTGGGTCAGAAGCTGCCACTTATCAAGGAGGGAGGAGTGATAATTTAAATGGAGCCCACCCTGCTAAGAGACCCTGGGAGTCAGGTGAAGATGGCCTTTGACTGTGGAAGCTATTATCTTGCAGATGCTACCAAACAGGCAGACAGACAGGGCTGCAGAAGTCAGGACCTCCAGGGAGGCTTGGCAGGCTGTTCCTGTGTGCAGACTTAGCCCGTGCTGGGCCGATGTGCACGTACACACAGACGCTTGTGCACACTCTCACACGTGCACACACATGCACATGCAGCTCAGACCGTTCAGTTAATGTGAGTGGTTTGTCCTCGTTTCCCCGAGGGAGCAGGTCCCCTGCAGGAACCAGGAGTCCGAGGCCTTCACCCAGCCATCTCTGCCCCTCAGTGAGCGTGAGGAGAGACCGCTCTATAAGGCACGCTCTCTAGCGAGTCAGTCACCTTGTCTGATGTCCTGAGCGACAGTGAACACTCTGAGGTGGCCCTGAGGCCCTCACCCAGCCATCTCTGCCCCTCAGTGAGCGTGAGGAGAGACCGCTCTATAAGGCACGCTCTCTAGCGAGTCAGTCACTTCATCTGATGTCCTGAGCGACAGTGAACACTCTGAGGTGGCCCTGAGATCCAGCCAGGCCGAGGCCCGAGCGGAGGCTGTGTGGCCAGAGGAGTGATGTCCCAGGTCAGTGGGACGTGTGAGTCCTTGGAAGGATGTTGGTGTTTAGTCTGGAGGGGAGAGGGCTAATGGAGCTTTTTTGTGAAGGTGGTGTGGGGAACATACTGAGCGCAGGTGGGCAGGAGAAGCCAGGTGGAGGCAGGGAGCCTGGTTAGGTCATTAGGTCCTGGAGTTCATCCAGGTGGGAGGTGATGGTGCAGGCTTGCAACAGTCTGGGTGCCATTGGTGTGTGGGTTTGACTGGAGGAAGGTGAGAGGGAGGCTGAGGAGGACGACCCTAAGGTTTCCCTCCCCAACAGGAAGGATGGAGTTGCCACTGTCCTAGGTGGTGGGTGGGTGGGGGTGGGAGGCTCCAGCCCTGGGGGGCGGCAGGAGCTCCGTCTTGGATGTGAACTGTTCAGTGGCCTGTCAGACATCGCAAGCACCCAGTGGAGGTCTGTCTTTGCTGTCTCTGGGGGAGCAGTTGATGAGGGCCTCTTCCAGGTCCTGTGTGCACCGTGAAATGCAGGGCTGTCCCCCAGGGCAGGTGGTGCGGGAGGCGTTATGGCCCACTGAATCCCACCTTCCTGCTCGGGTCTGAGCTTCTGCTCTTCATTTCCTGTGTAGGCTCAGTGACATGGTGGCAGAAAGTTCCGAGGACCAAGGAGATGAGAGTGGTGGCAGCTCTCATTCACTGAGATGGCCCTGCAGACAAGCGCAGGCAGCGGGTGCATGTCCATGTGAGCGCTGGTAGAGCGGAGAAGAGCACCTGTTGGTATCCCCGCAGCTTCTGTGCTGTGTGTACATCCCATCCCCGCAGCCTCGGTGCTGTGTGTGTGCATCCCCGCAGCCTCTGTGCTGTGTGTGCATCCCCGCAGCCTCTGTGCTGTGTGTGCATCCCCGCAGCCTCGGTGCTGTGTGTGTGCATCCCCGCAGCCTCTGTGCTGTGTGTACATCCCCGCAGCCTCTGTGCTGTGTATGTGCATCCCCGCAGCCTCGGTGCTGTGTATGTGCATCCCCGCAGCCTCGGTGCTGTGTATGTGCATCCCCGCAGCCTCGGTGCTGTGTATGTGCATCCCCGCAGCCTCTGTGCTGTGTATGTGCATCCCTGCAGCCTCTGTGCTGTGTGTGCATCCCCGCAGCCTCGGTGCTGTGTATGTGCGTCCCCGCAGCCTCTGTGCTGTGTATGTGCATCCCCGCAGCCTCTGTGCTGTGTGTACATCCCCGCAGCCTCTGTGCTGTGTATGTGCGTCCCCGCAGCCTCTGTGCTGTGTGTACATTCCCGCAGCCTCTGTGCTGTGTATGTGCATCCCCGCAGCCTCGGTGCTGTGTGTGCATCCCCGCAGCCTCGGTGCTGTGTGTGCATCCCCGCAGCCTCTGTGCTGTGTATGTGCATCCCCGCAGCCTCGGTGCTGTGTGTGCATCCCCGCAGCCTCGGTGCTGTGTATGTGCATCCCCGCAGCCTCGGTGCTGTGTATGTGCATCCCCGCAGCCTCGGTGCTGTGTGTGTGCGCATCCCCTCAGCCTCTGTGCTGTGTATGTGCATCCCCGCAGCCTCTGTGCTGTGTATGTGCATCCCCGCAGCCTCTGTGCTGTGTGTACATCCCCGCAGCCTCTGTGCTGTGTGTACATCCCCGCAGCCTCTGTGCTGTGTATGTGCATCCCCGCAGCCTCGGTGCTGTGTGTGCATCCCCGCAGCCTCGGTGCTGTGTGTGCATCCCCGCAGCCTCTGTGCTGTGTGTGCATCCCCGCAGCCTCGGTGCTGTGTATGTGCATCCCCTCAGCCTCGGTGCTGTGTGTGCATCCCCGCAGCCTTGGTGCTGTGTATGTGCATCCCCGTAGCTTCTGGATGCTGTGTATGTGCATCCCCGCAGCTTCTGGGTGCTGTGTATGTGCATCCCCGCAGCTTCTGGGTGCTGTGTATGTGCATCCCCGCAGCTTCTGGGTGCTGTGTATGTGCATCCCCGCAGCTTCTGGGTGCTGTGTATGTGCATCCCCGCAGCTTCTGGGTGCTGTGTATGTGCATCCCCGCAGCTTCTGGGTGCTGTGTATGTGCACCCCTGCAGCTTCCGTGCTGAGTATGTGCATCCCTGCGGCTTCTGTGCTGTGTAGGTGAAAAGGCCGAAACAGCACAACTCTCCCCACTCCAGTAGGGGTGGTCCTGCAGTACTTCTCTCTGGTCTACACGTGGATATTTAGTTCTCTCTCTCTCTAAAGGTAAATCCAGGGTATGAGTTTGTCGTGAGATGTATGTGTGAGCCTACGTGCATATGCGTGGGTTCAAACAGCCCAGCCGTTTCCCAGCTTTCGTCTCTGCCTGTGCACAGCCTTGGGCCTGCCTGTCAGTGCTTCTCTGCCTTCGCCTCACCATCTGCAAACAGAGACAACACTTTCAGCCTTTCTTCTCGCTGGGAGGCTGATGACTGAGCATGTACAGTGCTGTGAAGTCTTTGAGATAAACCTCACTGTACACTTGCATTGTTATTACAACTCTATGGTATTTATATTTAAATCATTACTATTGCAATAATAACACCATTTTGCCAATAAAACAGCCACTTCAGAACATTCTAAAATGATAGCGCTTTGGGGGCTGGGCAGCAGCGTCTAGGTCAGAGCCTTCACAGTGGGTTTCGTGGTTCATGTATTATGTATTTCCAAAGAACAATCAAGGGTGCAGTGTTGACGGAAGACACAGGGCCGTGGGATGGAAGACAGAGTTGGCGCGGCTGGACTGGAGGAGCCGTGGGACGTCTGGATCGGCCCCGCTGCTCTGCACTCGGGTGGGGGCTGTCACCAGCCTTTGATGCTGCTTTGGCGCCTGTGGGGATGTGTCGTCAGGGCCCAGCACCTTTGTCAGCTGTCCAGTCAGGCAGAGATGTGCGGCGGGTGAGCATCGCAGTGGTGCCTGACGGGCTTTTCTTTCAGAGCCATGCAAATGCATCACCCTGATTTATAACCAGCGCGACTGTGCTGCTCGGAGCAGAGCTCTGTGTGGTAGGTGGCGCCTTTCCTTAGGCTCCCTGATGCTCCAGTCCCTGGGGACGTGCAGGTGCGACTGGGGCTGCGGTGGACGGGCGTGGGGAAGTGGCGTGTACTTCTTTCATTTTCCGAGGAGTCACAGCTGGCTTATTGGAGTTGGACCAGTTATTACATTAAGAGCAGAAGTCAATGAGTGGAGGCTGCTGTTAGTTTTGAAAGCAAGGTGTGTTCTGTGGAGTGCACAGCACAGGGCACGTGGACTTTCAGCGGGCAGATCCCACCAGAGGCTCCGTGAGCCGGCTCTCGCGGTCACTGGTGACCACTCCGTACGCCCTTGACGCCCTGCAGCCCACGCGCCCATCTGCAGCACTTCCTCCTCTGAAGCTTTCTCCTTGGTTGGCTCCAGGATGGGGCCTGCTGGCCTGGCCAGCCTGGTCCCTCTCCCTCCCTCCCTGTCATCTCAGGTCCTGGCCTGTCCGTGTTCTCGCCCGTTCTCCTTCTCTACTTGGGTGACATCTTGCATGTTGGTGGCTTCACCACTCCATGTACTTAGATATCTGCCAGTGGTTTTTAGTGAGTTTATGAGCCTCCATGAAACTATACCATGTTTTTCTGGGGAAAGGAGATGTAGTCTTCATCAGATTGGCGTCGGGGAGAGCTGACCTGCAAGGTAAGATCTAGTGCTCTCAGATGTCAGGTGTCTAGCCTAGGTCTGCCCGCGAACTTTCTGCCTGTGTGTCCCCCTGGCTCCTTAGCAGCCCCTTGAAGGTGCAGGAAGCACTGAGCCTGCCTTTGGGGCACAGGCAGCAGCATCTTACGCCAGTTTCCAGCTGTGTTCTTTGTCTCCTTGCAGCTGCAGCTTTTACAGAAGAGTGAAAATGGTATAGAACCCACATGCCTTGTATCCATTTCCCTGGGGTAACATCTCACGCTAGTACATTGGTCTCAACTAAGGAGCCCGTATTGATACACTATTTTGATCTATATTTAGATTTCCTCAGTTTCCACTATTTTTCTTCTTCTGTTCCAGGACTCCTTGTGGGACATCACATGACTTTTAAACGTTGTGTCCCTTAGGCTCCTCTAGACTGTGACAGTTTTCAATGACCTTGATAGTTTACTTGCCAGGTATTTTGTAGAATGTCCCTGAATTTGAGGTTGTCAAATATTTTTCTTGTAATAAGACTTGGGTATGGGTTTTGGGGAGGAATAACAAAAGTAAAACCTTTCTGATCACATCCTGTCGAAGGGACATGCTGTCCGCGTGGTGGATCCCTGTTGGTGTAGACCTTGCTCTCCTGGCTGCGATGTGTCTGCCAGGCTTCTCCACTGCGGGCTCCCCTGTTACTGTCCTCTGGGTAGAAGTCACGCTGTGCCCACACAGAGGCTGGGGCACGAGGCTCCACCTCCTCGAGGGCAGAGAGCTCCATAAGTTATTGGGACTCTTCTGCCTGAGAGATGTGTCTGTTTCCCCATTGGTTCATCTACTCAGTCACTCATCAATAGGGACTGAGATAATAAGTTTACGTTTTGAGTGATAGTCCAATCTACATTGTCTGTTTTATTGCTAAAATTGTTTCAGCTATGGCCACTGGGCACCCTTTCAGTTGGCACCTGGGTCCCTTTGACGTACCCCATAATAGTGTGTGTGTGTGTGTGTGTGTGTGTGTGTGTGTGTGTGAAGGGGGCATTTCCCCAGAGCCCCAGTTTCTCTGATTGGAGAATGTACACCAAGATCTGTATGCCTGATGTGCTTGTCGTCAGTTACTTTTTAAAGAAATTACAAATAAGGAAAAATGCCTTTCATATTTACCTTTATTTATAATATTACCCACTTTCCTAATTTCTTTGTGCAGATCTGTATTTCTGCCTGATATCATATTCCTTTTGTCTGAAGAATTTTCTTTAGCATTTCTTGTAGTGTAGCTTTTGTTTAATTGAAAAAGTGTTTATTTCACTTTTCTTCATGACATACTTTCACTGAGTATAGAATTCTGGGTTGAGTTTTTCTGTCAGTGTATCAGTGTCATTCCATTGTCTTCTGTCTTGCATAGTCTCTATGGGAAGTCTGCTGTAACTACTCTTTTTCTCACCACTTCTTAGATTTTGGTGGAATTCCCTTGGAAGTTAACCAGTTTCAATATTAACATCTGTTGAGTGCTCACTTGTATCAGGCACTTTGTGAAGCTTGGTTCTTGTGTGTGTAATCCTCTCCCCCATCTTCAGGGGAGGTGGTGTGATTTTTCACAGTTTATAGGTAAAGAAGCTGAGGGTTGACAACGTGAACTGATTTGCTCACTTAGCCAGGAGGCGGCAGCGCTCTGATTGCCTGATTCCAGAACCCGCGTTCTCACCACTGCTCCGAGGAGTCAGGCTCTAGGCACAGGCGGAGCTCATCCTGGTCTTGTTGAAAGGCCATCACCACAATAGGACGTACATGGGCATTAGATTCTGGCGGACAGGCCTGAGCTCTGTTCCTGCCTAGGTATGCACAGGCTGTGTGACTTTGCACATGTCCTGTGGCCTTGCTGGCTTTTCCTTTTCACCTCCAAAATAAGTGAGAGCAGCTGCTGCTTGCTCTGGTGGGACTAAGCAGGGTGAAGCCTGACGGGTGAGCCGCAAGGCTCCAGGCACTGCAGGTGGCACGTGGAAGGTGTCCTTGTTGGGTTGTGCTCAGTGCATGTCAGCGAATTAATGAATTGGTTTTTTTTGCCCAGATTAGAAACACATTGATTCCCTGTCCCAGGCTGAGGTTGTGGTCTGCAGCACACACCCAGTGTCCCAGCCACGTTCCGTCCGCTCCGGTTGGCTCCCACTGCAGGGCTCGTCTTTCCAAAGCGTGGCCCTGATAGCGTCATCTCAGAAGGCGTTAGGTGGCTCCCTGTAACTTCCTCATTCGGATGCAGAGCGTGCCACGGAGCCCTGACCCACTGCTCCCGCCTGACCTTCTCCAACTCTCAGCCATCACCTTCGCCTGTGGTTCCGAGAACCTGCCATGGCGGACCCAGCTTGTGGGCCTCTCTTCAGCCTACTTCTTTGGACTAAAACCCCATTTCCTAAGCCCAGCTGTATTAAAAATAACAAAACCCCAAAGATGTCATGCAACAGAAAACACTGTAAACCGTAAGGCCCTGTGGGAGCATTTGATGTTCTCACCCGTGCGTCTGTCTGCCTGCCTGTCCTGTGAACGTTTCCATGTGCCTGTAATAACTGTAGTGATACAGTTATTACAAAGGAGAAGAAAATGGTTGTGTGATAAGTGTTTCTTTTAGGCAGCAGACCCCCAGGCTTGCCGAGCCCCCCAACTCCCATATGAAATGGCACTGGCCCCGTGAGAGCAGGGCTGTGCCACATGTAGCCTGGCACGTGGCATGTAGGTTGTGATTGGCAAAGAGAAGGCATCATAGTCCTTGAGTCCTGCCTTTTCTTGAGATCGATTTTCAAGTTTAAGTGCCTGGACGGTAAGCCGTCCTCTGTCCTCTCTGCGTCGGCTGCAGCCCCAGGCTCTGGGCAGAGGGCAGGACTCGGGACAGTGAGCCCCCAGATCGGAGGCGCAGCAGATCCCACAGCAGCCGCACACGGTCAGGCATTAGTGTCTTCATTTTCCCTCATTTGGACCAGAGTGAAATGGGTCATCTACCCATTAGGGATCTAATTGAAGATAATACTGTGCAATGTAATACAGCAGTTTCTTCACATTTTTTTGGGCATGAATTAGCAAAATGCTTCTGAATGTCATACCCGATTGAAATGGAAATGGCTGAACACCAGTGAGGGTGAGTGGGCCCCACCGGAAGCCCGAGGAGATTGGAGATCAGCTTTGGCAGCGAAGGGGTTATCCTTGTTGTGTTTTATTGAACCACAAAATGTTATTTATAACCTGTGTCAGGAGCAATTAAACTGATTGATGATTAAGACAGTTGAATAGTTGAATAATAAGATGCGGTTCTTGACAGCTCTTTTTCCTCGTCCTGGAAGTGTGCCGCTGCGTCTGGGCGCAGACCGAGGGATGGCCTGTGGGACCCGGTGTGTGATCACGTGCCGCCGACGCGATGTTCAGTCTGCTGCCACGCGGTGTTACTTATAAAAAATTAAAATACCAATTATGATTTTTTGATTTATTATTGAAGTGGTTTGTTAATTTTGACTTCCTGCAAGCAGGGTTAATTAGTGCACATTGGTGTGTTTGATTAAAGTGCACTAAGTGCAGCTGAGTGAGAAGGTCAGACAAGACGAGCGCGTCCTGCCACCCCAGAGCAGCACCGGTTTCCCTTCCTTTCTGCTCACGTGAGGAGGTGGCCTCGCAGTGACCAGAGCGCTTGCCCCGGTCGATGGGCAGCTCCTCGTGCCCGGGCGCCTTCGGGGTGGCTGCGGCCCTGGCAGACGGCCGTGCAGCACTCCCCGCCGCGGGCCCTCTTCCGTGGGAGCGTTTATCTTTAGGAACCGTTTCTTGTATTGGTGAAGAGCAGATAGATAGTTAAAAAAATTCTTTTCGGAAATACGCAGAGATGTTACAAAGTAGGGAACACAGATGACTAATAAACCTAAAAAAACCCAGCCAGCTTCACAAGCAATGAAAATGCAAATGGAACCAATAATGCAGTTCTATTTCTGTCTATCAAACGAGCAAAGATAAAAAAGACAATCCTCCGGGCCTTCCAGGTGAGGTGGGGTTGACGCTCTGTGGTCTCTTGGTGGAACGACCTCAGGAGAGCGAGCGCCTGGTGCTGATAGAGGCGCGGCCTCCTTGTCTCGGGCGGGTCTGTGCGCCACGCCCGCCAGGTCCAGCATGGGGCAGGTGAAACCAGTGTGGCACGGTCACTTCCAAGCAGCCCTGAACACGATTTCACAAAAAATACTTTTCCAGTGTGGGACAGTGACCAAGGCATAAATAAAAACAATAGGACGTAAAACTTCACCTGTGGCCTCAGTTCTGGTTTATTGAAAAATGCGTGTGTGTGAATGTTACGGGCTACATTCTCACCCCCACTTCAGTGTTGAAGTCTGACCCCTGTGCCTCAGGGTGCGGCCGTATTTGGGCTCTTACGGAGGTGGTGAAGGGATACGAGGTCGGGGTGGGCCCTGATCCAGTCTGACTGGTGTCCACGTGAGAAGAGGAGGTCAGGACGCAGACACGCACAGAGGGGTGAGCGTTGAGGACGCGGGGAAGAGACTGCGTCTGCGCGCCCAGGAGGGAGGCCCTGGGGAGCCAGCCCGTGCAGCGCCCCGCAGGTCTGTGTGGTGGCAGACGGCAGCTCGTACAGGGGACCACACAGGGTGTCCTGCTGTCTGCACGGTGTGCTTCTTTCCCGGCTTCTCTCTTGTCCACATTGTGCACAAGATCACGTGTGGGCAGGAGGGCTGCCTCCTGTCTGTAGAGAGGCTGGAGGAACCAGAGGGCAGGTCCCCCACCCCTGGGAGGTGGCCTGGCCACCCTCAGTGGAAGGGTTTGCATTTACGTTGTCAGGTACTCAGGGTGTGACCTTGGGGAAGTGTGGGAGTGGTCCGTGGTCTAGGTGGGTGTCACAGCAGTGTGAGGGTCTGTCCTCACTTTCCCAGTGAGACTGGTCCTCTGTGTTGCTGGTGAGCCCTGGAGCCTGAACAAGGCCCAGGAGAATGTGTGCCAGTCGGGCAGGTTGAAAGAAAAGGGGGCCAGGAGCCTGAGGGAAAGGCCCAGGGCCCCCTCCCCCTTTCCTCTGTCCTTCCTGTCATCTCGGATGTCCCCGAGCTCATTTGACAGTGTCTGCTCAGGTCAGAGAGGACCACAGCCCCCCTGCCCTGCCCCACCCTTGAGCACGCTGGCGGCAGAGTCCCTGGGGTCGGCACTTGGTCTCTGGTGTGCTTTGTGTGGCGTGGTTTCTCTGGCGCCTTCCGTGTCTCAGGCCCCTTGGAGCGTCAGCACAGGCTTGGGCTGGTCCATCTGCTCTCGTTCTAATGGCCCGTGGTCATGCCGGCTTTGGTTTCAGCTGGCCCTGGGCCTTGAGCTGACTTACTGTAGTTAGCCTTTTGGCACTGCCCGCCCAACCACCCTCCGACCCACGAAAGCCTCCCCTTTGTCCACAGGCTCCTTCTGAATTTCTCTGCCCCACACAGCCCCGCCACTCTCGGAGCCTCGGCTCCTTGGTGGAGGATGGTGTCAGGCCCGGACGTCTGCCTTTGCTGTCACGCAGTGGTGACTGGCCGCTCATGACCCAGCCAAGGGAAGCTCAGGACCCGAGCTGCTGTTTCCAGCCGAGCCAGGTTTCTTCTTCCCGGCCCAGCCGCAGAGCGCGTGCTCGTTTATCTCCCGTGGGCCGTGTGTGGTCTGCGTGGCTTCACACACGCTCTGTGTGAGGTGCAGGGCTGGGCCCGGCGCCCGTGACATGGGAAGGCCCAGCCCAGGCCAGGCCTGGGGCATGTACCCCGGGGAGCTTCCCCGTCTGCTCAGAGAGGTGACTCCTGCAAGTGCAGGCCCAGGGCTCTGCTCTGAGGCTCCCCCTCCCTGCTCTGGGTGATCAGTGTCAGGTGGCTAGGTCATCTTCTCTCCCAGGTAGCGTTAGTGCTGAATTCTAACTTCCTCATTGCCTTTGAGTAAACACAGACACACACTGTAGCAGTGTGCTAAGTCGAACATTTTACCGGCAATGATTGCAGAAAATGTGGCCAGTGAATGTCAGGCATCCTCTAAGTGCTTTGAAAATTTTGCCTCAAGTTCAATTTGAACGTTTACTGTAGATTCATATTTGGGCTTTGCTCCAGGCAACTCATTGGGACCTTCAGATCGCAGGGCATATCTGTGTGATCTCACACTCACACTCAGCTCTTCAACTCACAGACCCTCAGACCACAGGGCATGTCTGTGTGATCTCACACTCACGCTGCACTCAGCTCTTCAACTCACAGACCCTCAGACCGCAGGGCATGTCTGTGTGATCTCACACTCACGCTGCACTCAGCTCTTCAACTCACAGACCCTCAGACCGCAGGGCATGTCTGTGTGATCTCACACTCACGCTGCACTCAGCTCTTCAACTCACAGACCCTCAGACCGCAGGGCATGTCTGTGTGATCTCACACTCACGCTGCACTCAGCTCTTCAACTCACAGACCCTCAGACCGCAGGGCATGTCTGTGTGATCTCACACTCACGCTGCACTCAGCTTTCCCAGCTGCTCTGGACAGTTTGAGGCCCATCCTCAGTGAGTACACCCATGGGAGGCATCCAGATTTCTGTGTGGCTTAAAACACTCAAGGCCTGTGTCCTTAACGTTGCATTTTGTTATCTCAGCACAAACATGACAGAGAAGAAACCCACAGTCCATTTCTTCAGGCACTTTGGTCCTGAAGGGACTCAGAGGAATTTCAACCCAGCCCCTCATTCAGGGACCAGTTTACCCTCTGGACGTTGGGGACCCCAGGCGTGCGTGGGCCCAGGCCTCCCCCAGCAGCGTGTGGACTGGAGCACGGCACACGTGACTGGGAGACCTTCCCTTCATTCCGGATGGATTCTTGTTGACCCTAGAGTGTTTGGCTGGTCATTAGCAGGAGCAGGTGGACTTGACATGTTGTCTGAGGGCCAGCAGTTGGATCTGCCTCCTAACCAGAGAAGTTGGGGTCATTGTCTTTGTATTCACGGCACATCTTGGCGTGTGTGTCTCACGGTCTGGTTCTGGGCATTTACACATCACTCCTTCCTCCTGGGCTGTGAGCTCTTTTTTTTTTTTTTTTTTAATTCCTCACTTGAGGATATTTTCCCATTTACCTTCAGATAGAGTGGGAGGCAGAGAGAGGGAGAGAAACATAGGTGTGAGAGAGACACATCGACTGGCCTCCCACATTGCCTCCCACACGACCTCGACCCGGGCTGGGGACCAAACCACAACTGAGGTACATGCCCTTGGCTGGAATCAAACCCGAGACCCTGTGGTCCACGGGCCAGTGCTCTAACTGCTGAGCCAAACTGGCCAGGGCAGCTGTAAGCTCTTTTTATTTATTTATTTATTTTTTAATTTTTTTTTTATCCTCACCCGAGGATATTTTTCCATTTTTTGTTCAGATAGAGTGGGAGGGAGAGAGAGGAAGAGAGAGAGAGAGAAACATCAATGTGAGAGAGACACATCGACTGGTTGCCACCCGCACGACCCAACCAGGGCCGGGGACCAACTGCAACCGAGGTACGTGCCCTTAGCCAGAACTGAACCCGGCTCTCTCTGGACCGCAGGCCGACACTCTAACTGCTGAGCCAAACCGGCCAGGGCTATAAGCTCTTTTTAAAAATAAATTATTTTTATTGATTTTTAGAGGGAGGGGGAGAGGGAGAGAGCCTCTCCCCCTCCCTCCCTCCCCCTCTCCCTCCCTCCCTCCCTCTCTGTCTCAACAAGGATGCAAGAATGCAGCGTCACATTGATCGGCTGCCTTCTACATGCCCCCTACCGGGAACCGAGCCTGCAGCCTGGGCCTGTGCCCTTACTGGGAATCAACCAGCAGCCTTTCAGTGTATGGGAAGATGCCCAACTAGCTGAGCCACACTGGCTGGGCCGGGCTGGACGCTCTTGATGGTAGTCCACTGGTTCACTGGGCACGTGTTTGTTGAGCACCTGCAGTGTGCCAGGCACTCCCGGAGGTGCTGGGGACGTGCGTGAAGGAGGATGCGGCCCTGCCCTTGTGGACCCCTTCCTGTGGTGGTGGACAGCAGCCGGCAGTGAGGACACAGCAGGGAGCGGTGCATCTGGTGACACGTCACAGAGGAAGCAGTGGGCAGTGCAGCACACTGCCTGCCACCTGCTGTCCTCACGGTCCATGGCCCAGGGACTGGCATGTCACGTGTGGGATTGATCTGCTCTCTGGCACTGTCTTCACTAACTCCAGGGCATCGTGGTGGCGCCCAGACTCTGCGTTTGTGCCTCGGTAGCAGTGGGGTTTGCGGGCTTGGACTGGGGGCCCTTCCTCCCCAGATCAGAGTCCTCTCCACCCCCCGTGCTCGCAGCCACCAGCATGATGAGTTACCCCCATGCGCAGGGGTCCCCAAGGGTTCCTCTTCCCTCCAGAAGGAACCCAGCTCCAGAGCCTGGCACCTAGGGCCATCAGGATCCTCGAGACTTCCTCCCGCCTCAGTTGTGCCAACGGTCCATGCAGCTGCCTGGCCTGGGTTCCTTAGGCCTGTGCTCACATCACCTTCTTTCCCATCACGGTGCTCAGTCCTGCCGTCTTCTGATGCTAGTTTGAATGCCACGTCTCCCGTGCTCACACCACGTGCTCATCTGAGCCCGCCGAGCTGTCCCTGGTCACACTGCGCTCTCCACCTGGCACACTGTGCGCTCTCCTCATGGCTGGGTCTTTCTTTGCAGACGTGGCCACGTGAGCAGCATCTCCCTGTAAATAAATAGGCCAGGAGGTGGAGGCTGAGCGAACTGTGAGACAACAGATGGAGGAAGACATGGTCCTCTCTCCCGATGGACCTCATGGGGGCCCTTTGTCTCCTCCTCCCCGTTCTCCAGCCCTACTTTGTTTTGCACATAAAAGTGCTCGATACATGTTAATGGAATCAATCAATATTCCAACAAATAGCATTTCTATGAACAAAAACTGCTATTCACAGCCATGCTAAAAATAAAAGCAAAGATCCAGTCAAGCCAAAAGAAGTTACGTGATCGAGACTTTTCCCTTTGCACAAACGATGTCAGGGGAACAAGGATCGTGAGAGGCACAGAAGTCCCCCTTCACTTGAGCTCGGGAAGCGTGGAGTCAGATGCCCCCGCCCAGCAGGACCTGTCCTCCGGCGGGCTGCGCCTTCCACCTTCTGCCCCGCTGTCCTTTGTGAGGTGGGAGCCCCTGTGAGGTGGGAGCCCCGATGGCGGGGTGCATAGGGTGGTGGAGGAAGGGGAAGCCACACGGGGTGTTTGTGACAGCAGAAGTTTGGTCCTCACCATTGGGGGGTCTCCATAGGGTCAGGAAGTTGATAGTGGGGTCCGGCCAAGTCGGGCCATCTTGCTCGGTCAGCAGAGTGCACAGTCCTGGTTCTGTCTGTGACTAGTGACTTGTCTGCTGATGTCCCATCCGCTGATTGAGCCCCTGTGTCTGTGGCCACAGGCTTTCATCCCGTGACCGACTTGGGAACGGTGATGGTGGCTGGTCTGTGACCTTACATTGCACGTTATTTATATTAGAATTAAACATTCCTGCCGCTAATCCAATTTCAGCATAACATTAGTTGTTTTTGCTGAGCCTACGAGTTTTATGAATTTATAGGCTTGAGTTGTGGCCCTGCTGTCACCCAGGCAGGCTGTTTTCTCTGCACTGGGCCTGGAACCGCTGCTGTTAAGAGCTAAAATCTCCATCACCGAACTGTCGGGTTTCAGATTCGAATCCCCCAAGACGGCAGTGCAGATTAGACTAGAGCATCCGACTGCTCGCAAGGAAGAGAATCCGCGTGACCACCAGCTCAGCTCTCGATTATGGGAAGAGGTTTATTGCCGGGTATGTGCCTCGTGGTGATGAACGTAGTCTTAACAACTGTGGCCGGTCCCCTCTCCAGCCCTCCTGCTCACCAGCAGGTGCTGGCTTTCACCCACAGCGCTGTGCCCACCAGGTGTGTTTCTGCACTTGTGTGTCTTCAGTGTCCTGGAAGCCCTCGAAGTCCTCGGCACGGCCTGCACTGTGTTTCCCCCTTCAGCTCCCACACTGCTCGTCTGGCTCACCAGGAGGGGACTTGGCTGGGGCAGACCCGTACTGGCCAGCACCCTGCTCACCGCAAGGTGGGCCGCCTGGTCCTGGGCAGAGAGCCTCTGGGCAACGAACCCCACTCGGGACACCCAGAGCTCAGGTGGGCTTCTTGTGGAGACAGACTCTTTTGCCGCATGGCATGGGAGGGGACACAGGCCACGTTTTGTGACTGAGGATTGGTTTTCATCTGTGAAGTTACACTTTCTAGGCCGTGTCCGCACAGCAGATCAGTAGTGGTGCTCATCCCTCCTGCCCACTGTCAGAGGCCCTGGTTCCCCGCCGTCTCAGGGTGACAGGGAAACCCAGGCACAGAGCACGCGCTCTGCTCTCAGGCGGACCTGGTTGGCGCCCTGGCTGTGCCCTTCCTGGCGCAGTGCTCGCCTGCAACCCTCGTCTGTCAGGTGGGGAGTGACTCAGCAGGGTTAGATGAGCTGGGTCCCTGCATGAGAGGATGCACCGGGGAACTCGGACACTACGCTCTGTCCGTCAGCGGAGGCAGCTGTCCTTACTGCCTGGGTAGCACTCCTGGTAGGCAGCCCTCCTCACCACAGCATCCTTGGTTCTGAGCCCATCAACCTGCCCGGTCCTTATCCACTGACCCCTTCTGTCTTCTCGACATGGAAACACGGTCAGAAAATTTCTGCTCTTTATTGACCTAAGACGGCTTTTTAGTAATTCAGAGTAGCAATTATGTCCCGATGTGGTTTTCTCCTTACCAGGTGGAATGTCCTCCTTTCTATTATTCCCTGTATCTACCCATCCAGCTACCTACCCATCCATTCATCCACCTACTCATCTATCTACCTACCTATCCCACCCACCCACCTACCCACCCACCCATCCATCCACCCACCTACCCATCCACTTACCCATCCATCCACTTATCCATCCAACTACCCATCCATCTATCCACCCACCTACCCATCCATCCACCTACCCATCCATCCATCCACCCATCCACCCACCCACCCACCCACCCATCCACCCACCTACCCACCCATCCATCCACCCACCCACCCACCCACCCACCCACCCACCCACCCACCCATCCACCCACCTACCCACCCACCCATCCACCCACCTACCCACCCATCCACCCACCTACCCACCCACCCATCCATCCACCTACCCACCCACCCATCCACCCACCTACCCACCCATCCACCCACCTACCCACCCATCCATCCATCCACCTACCCACCCACCCATCCACCCACCTACCCACCCATCCACCCACCTACCCACCCACCCATCCATCCACCCACCTACCCACCCATCCATCCACCCACCCACCCACCCACCCATCCACCCACCCACCCACCCATCCATCCACCCACCCACCCACCCACCCATCCATCCATCTGTCCATTCAGTCTGTTGGAGTGGTCAGCACTCACTAATTGGGCAGTGCTGTTCCCTTTATAGGAGGCTGGCACTGGCTCCACAGCTTGAGCCAGCAGGTCCCCTCGCCCTAATCATGCTGACCCCCCAAACACCCTGTAAGCTTCTCAAAGCATTCACAAGGGCAGTACCCTAAGCTTGGGAACTGTTTCTCTAGGGAGGTTTACTTGTGTTGAAAACAGACCTTAGTTAAACTATGTCAATGGCTTCAACAATATGTTTTTTTTTTTCCGATTGCAAAAAAATAACTGTTCATTGTGATAATTTATGTTCTTTCTTTATTCTGGACCCTTCGTCAGAAAATAAAGGGTGGTGGTTTCCCACCCACCCCTCATGCCCTTTCCCAGGGTGTGCATTCTTCCGTGCTCTCTCTTTCGGCACAGACGCGCAGTGGTGGGGTTCATTACAAATGGAATTGCTGATAAGGATGGGGTTATCTCACAAATGCTTTTTACACAGTAGTACGGCAGGACAGCATTTCCAAAGAACTTACTTAAATCACTTCCTCCAGCCTTTCTGTCATCCAAGAAGGCAAGTCCAGATTAGTTTTAATTATATGTCTGTTATTTATTATTATTATTATTATTATTTTTAATCCTCACCCGAGGATATTTTTCTGTTTATCATCAGATGGAGTGAGAGGGAGGGAGGGAGGGAGGGAGAGAGAAAGAAAGAGAGAGAGGGAGAGAAATATCAATGTGAGAGAGACATACCAACTGGTTGCCTCCTGTACCACCCGACCAGGGCCGGGGACAAACCGCAACTGAAGTATGTGCCCTTGACTGGAGTCGAACCCGCGACGCATTGTTCCACGGGCTGATGCTCTGACCGCTGAGCCAGCTCGGCCAGGCCTCCATGTCTGGTTCACACCCTGTGCCTTCCTAGGCAGCTGTGGTCCACTTGCACTGCTGGTCTTCTGCCCAGGCTGTGACAGTTCCTTCCCCGCCTCGCCCAGGAACCCCTTGGGGTCGCCTGTGCACTTGTTGGCCTCTCTGCCACCCTGGGGCTCTCTGGGGTCAGGGCTGCTGCCTTCTCGTGTGTGCCCCCAGGGCACAGGGCCTGTTCCCTGCAGGGCAGTAGGTGGAGCCTGGGTCAGTGGGGCTAGGGGCAGCTGCAGCACAGGACCACACCTGCTGATGCTTGTGTGTGTGACCACTCAAACTGCCAATGAAACAGGTTAAGTTCCATTATTTGTACTCGTGTGTGGCTGGACGTCGCCTTCAGGGCCCAGTCAGTCCTGCCTGGCTGGGGGAGGTTGTGTCCAGGACCAGGTCCAAGGCTGCCCCATGTGGTGCCCATCTCCTGTCACAGCCAGCTGCCTCCAGACAGCATGTGGAGCGTCTTCATGGCTTGGGTAAAAAAGAGCTAGGTTCAAGTCCTCAAGGCTAGAGGGCGGCACATGAGAGCCCCTGAGAGTCCCTGCAGCACTGTGACCTAGACCTCTGCAGCTCCGTGACCTGGGCCCCTGCAGCTCCGTGACCTGGGCCCCTGCAGCTCCGTGACCTGGGCCCCTGCAGCTCCGTGACCTGGGCCCCTGCAGCTCCGTGACCTGGGCCCCTGCAGCTCCGTGACCTGGGCCCCTGCAGCTCCGTGACCTGGGCCCCTGCAGCTCCGTGACCTGGGCCCCTGCAGCTCCGTGACCTGGGTCCCCCCACTGTTCATTGAGCATCCAGTCTGTCTGTTTTCTTTTCACCTGTGAATTTATAATTCTTTCTTTGAACCCTGGGATTTCCTGTAAGTCCTCAGCTTCCATGGTTTTCTGTCACTTGCGATCTTACTGGACCAGTTTATTTTCCTGTTGGATAGCTGTCCTGGCTGACCATAAAGCTAGTCGCCGAAGCTTTCGTTGCCCAGGCTGCAGCCTGCTTCCCAGGGATCTGGCCGTGGGGCCAGCTGCTCTGGGTACGAGGGAGCCTCAGTCCTGGGACGGCTTTATTTCCCTGTTCACCTTTTATTATAGGCAAGGAAGTTCCTTTGAGCTTTGAAGGCCCTTGAAATGTGGATGAGAAAGGTCTCAGAAGGAGTCCAGTGTGACTGCTGTTGACTCAGCTCCCTGGGATTGGAAAAGAAACCCAAATTGCTCCCCATGGGTGGGTGTGGGATCGATTCTGCAGAAACTGTCTTCCCAGCGAGGTTGTTGCCGCTGCTGTCGCCTAGGAGGCCGTTTATGGCGTCTGTGAGCTTGAACTTGGTGCAGGAAAGGCATTGTGATGGGTGGGCGGGACCTGGTGCTGGGCGGGAGACTTGGAGTCCACGGCTGTGATAGGGAGATAACACCTTCCCCTGAAGCTGCCACGTTGGGCCTCCAGGCAGGGCCTTGGCTGCTGAGCACATAGCCTGGGTCTGAGGAGTGGCCACCCCCTCGCCCCTCGCCCTCCCCCACCTTCACGTCCCAGGTACTCTCTGGCACCTTAACGTTTATTTGTTCAATTTTACAGTTGTTTTCCTTGCAAAGATGCCATCATGCACATTTGCAAAATAAAGCAAAAGTAAATAAAAAAATAGGACAGTTTTTTAGACATAAGTGTTAGGCTGGATAACAGTGGTTTCTGTGAGGATCTGAAATTAGTTTGTTCGAATGTTGGATAATCATTTCAATTAGGCATGTGCTTTGCATTGTAAAACTTCTAAGATAGGTTTCCTCGTTAGGTTTTTCTCCTTGAGGAGGGATGCCGTGGGGCCTCGTGGCCTGGTCTTTCGTTGAAACCCGTGAGCCTGCTCCCCTGGGTCTGGTCATCACGTGGAGGGTTTGCCCGCGTGGTTTGGGACCTCTGACCTCTGACCTTGGAAATAGGGTTAGAGGAAGTGTTACTGAGTGCATAGGTAAACATCTTAGAGACGGGACTTTAAAATATTGTGGAGAACCTTCAGGTCTCTGTTAGGAGTGAGGAATGTATTTAGGCTCTCTTTTATTAGGAGATGGGATGCCTGAGAAGCGATCATTTCTAACATATTAATTATGTTAATTAATTGGCGAGGATCCAGGATATTAATTATCTGCATCTGATTAGGTATTAAAATTGAGGACCATTAAGTGATGAGGTGGAAGAGACAGAGTCACCTTTGCAGATCAAGAAAAATGGGACCTGGAGAGGCAACAGCAGAGTAGACTTCTTGCGGGGCCTCCCGTGTCATGGTCCTGTGTCGTGGCCCCATGTCGTGGCCCGTGTCGTCCTGTGTTGTGGCCCCGTGTCTAACTCTGTGTCTTTCCTGTGCTCTGCAGAGGAGGAGGACGTGGACATCGCCGACGTGTCCCGCGTGCCCACGGATGTGCTGTGCAACGTGGAGGCCGACACGTACTGGTGCATGAGCAAGCTGCTGGATGGCATCCAGGTGAGCTGGGGGCCGGCGGGGGTCGCCCCTGAGGCCCGAGTCGGAGAGCCGCTCCTGGGCCTCAGCTCGGGCGGTTTCTGCAGCTGGAGTCGTGCAGTCCTCAGGGCGACAGCGTGGGGAGTGCCGTGTGCATGTATGCGTGCTGCAGGTGGCCCTGTAGACCCCCGTGGTGTCCTGCTGAGGGTTCCAGCAGAGTGGGGCTCGGTCGCAGGGTCTGGTCCCCACATGTCCTGCTCTCCCGGGTCTGCCTGCGACTCCAAAGGTGTGCTGTCGTGTGTGGCAGGCTGACTCGCAGGGAACTGCCCCTCAAAAGGCGTCAGATTTGGGGCCTCAGCATCTACAGCAGCAGGGCCTGTAACCAGAGGGCCCACTGCCCCTCCGCCGTGGGGCCAGGGCTCTGAGGGCTCCGTCAGCCTTGGCTGTGCCTGGTCCCAGAGGGACGCAGGAGCCCGAGGGGCCTGCTCCCCATGGCTGGGCTCTGCTGGGCTGGTTGTCAGCTGGGGCTGGTGGCTGGGATTTCCGCAGGAAAGCCTCGAACCTCCCGGTGCCGCAGATGCTTTTGTGGAAATAATTTGGGGGACAAACTCTATACGGTGCCTGGAAGGACAGTTGCAGTGGAGAGCAGGACGAGGACTGGAGCCCTTGGTGGCCCTCAAGTGGGGTGCGGGCTGTCGGGCTCCTTTCACGCCCACATTTTCCCAGACGCCTGCTCGGTGCCCTGCTGTGCTCCCAGGAAGGAGAGGGAGATGAGGCGAGACCCGCCTCTCGGGGACCTGCACGTGGGACACCGTGAAGCTCAGAGGGGACTGTTCATTCCGCCCACAGAGGCAGGTTTGGTCTGTGGGAGTTCCGGAGGGACCACCTTTCCAGCGTGCCGTTGAGGACAGTCTGTCTCAAGGATGGCCACCACAGGGGTGGAGGCCACGCAGGATCCTCTGTCCCAGGTCAGAGGGCGCTTCCACCTGGACAGAGAGGAGACGGGATGGGTCGTCCTTGTCCCACGCCCTGTCCTCCAGAGACCGCTTCTCCTGAGCCCTTGACAGAGCAGGCCTTTCCGATGCCACTCACTGGGGAGGTCTGGCTCCGCTGCCTGACTTGCAGAGGTCGCGTAGGGTGTGTCAGCTGGAGTGCGTAGACTTTGCCTGGGCTGGCTTTGAATGAACGGCTGGCCTTCTGTGGAAGGGGTGGGGGCTCGCGCCTCGGATCCTGGCCCGACTGGAGCCCCCCCGTGCTGGAGGAACGGACGCCTGTGCCCAGGCTGACCGCACCTCCTGCGCTTTGGATCTGGTGAAGCAGTGTCTGCCAGACACGCCGGGCCTGCTCGCCAATGTACCGTTTTCCTACTTTGTAAACATTTTCATATTTTTCAGTCTTTCTCCCCAAACTTCAGAATCTTCTTTCTTAGAAAAGAGCTTGAACCACGGTGTGAGACTTTGTAAATGTCACCCGTCGCTTCCCTGATCACCAGTGATGGAACTTCTGCCATTTCAGTCCCACGTGACCTGGCTTGTGCTGTGGTTACAGTCAGCTCTTCAGTGAGATCGATGCTGCCCTTCATTTTCCACCCGAGCTTGTCTGATGGAGTGGCTTCTTGACGAGGGCGGCCCGTGGCAGCCCGTCTCTGTCCCCTGGTCAGGGGTGGTTGCATGTGACCCTGACATGAGCAAGTGTGAGGGTGCCAGTTCCCACCTTTGGGACATGCTCCTCTGGGGTGAATGCAAGTCCCATGCCGTTTGAAGATTGGATGCTGTGAGGCCAGGCACTGATTTCATATCGAGTGGAAAGTGGGCCAGGATGTCATCTCCCTTTGGGACCTGGACACCTGCCTCCCAGTTGCTGGCTCCAGGTCTCGGCCTTCTCCTCGCCTTTCTTCTTAGGGCTAGACCGCTTCCTCAGCCACCTTCCCACCATGTCCCTGTCCTGCTCGAAAACCATTAAAAACTCATGTCTGGTTTTGTAAGTATAAACTCTCGGTCTGGCCTTCATCAGCTGTTCCCGGAGTTCTGTGAAGTTAGGTTTGTTCTCACGTGGTGCTCAGCCCATGCCTTGGCCAGGAGGACTGAGGAAGTCAGAGTCTCGGGGCTTTCCTCCTGAGCAGGGGCGGCACTTCTCATGACTGGTAGGGTCGCAGTGGGCGTGATGGTGAGGAAGGGACCCAGCGTACTGCGTGTCTCCCGCTGGTCGGTGCTTCCCGACGGTGGCTCGGTCTCAGGACAGCTGCTGTTACACCCCTGCACAGAGGTGAGGCCACCTGCCCAGCAGCCTGTGCTGGGACCCACGTGTGAACCCTGAAGCCTGTGGTTCTCTGCTCCGCCTTTTCTTCAGCTAAATTAAGTAGCAACGATTCTGTTTCGCCAGAGAAGCCCTGGAGGGGAACCCTGTTCACATTTCTTCCCACATACCTAGATGGGCAGCTGTGTTTGGGGTTCACCTGGGCCTCGCTTGGAGACTGCGTTTTGCACTTGGCCAGAGCGTGGTCAGCACCCACCATCGCCGGGTGCCGGGTGCGGGTGCCTGGCACAGCTTTGGGGGCAGGTGAGTCGCTGTGCTCTGCTGTCTCTGCGGTCTCTGCGCAGCTCCTGGCCTGCAGGCTGGGGTGAGGAAGAGGCTGCTGGGGGAGCGCAGACAGTCTGGGGGAGGGGCCACTGGGGGAGCACAGACAGTCTGGGGGAGGGGCCGCTGGGGGAGCACAGACAGTCTGGGGGAGAGGCCGCTGGGGGAGCACAGACAGTCTGGGGGAGGGGCCGCTGGTGGAGCACAGACAGTCTGGGGGAGGGGCCGCTGGGGGAGCACAGACAGTCTGGGGGAGGGGCCGCTGGGGGAGCACAGACAGTCTGGGGGAGGGGCCGCTTTTGCAGTCTTATTATTTTTTTTAATCCTCACGCGAGGACATTTTTACATTTATCTT
Source organism: Tadarida brasiliensis (assembly GCA_030848825.1). Lineage (NCBI taxonomy): Eukaryota > Metazoa > Chordata > Mammalia > Chiroptera > Molossidae > Tadarida > Tadarida brasiliensis. Next base: position 2,298,364 of record CM061263.1, on the reverse strand, counting down.
CAGATAGAGCGGGAGGGAGAGAGGGAAGAAGAGAGAGAGAGAAACATTGATGTGAGAGAGACACATCGAGTGGCTGCCACCCACACGACCCCAACCAGGGCCGGGGACAAACTGCAACCGAGGCACGTGCCCTTAGCAGGAACCGAACCCGGGACTCTCTGGTCCGCAGGCTGACGCTCTAACCGCTGAGCCAAACCAGCCAGGGCTGGTCCATCTCTTTTAAAAAGTTTGTCGGGTTCACTTTCCATAATTTGAACCTCGTTTATTAGATCCATACACGTGTAGGGAGGCTTATTACGTCTTCCGGGTGAGCTTGTGTTTACTGTGTGAAGTGTCCTCGTTGTTTCTGGAGTCCGGATCGGGCGACAGTAGCATGGCCGTGCCTCCTCCCGAGTGGGATTCCTGGTGCCTCTCCCACCCCTTTGCCTTTCACACTGGTGTCTTCTGGTCTAAAGAGCATTCCTCGTGGGCAGCTTGTCGTGGGAGTTGCTTTCTTACCTTTTTAGTGAGCTCAGTTCGTGTACATTCATGTCATGTTTCCAGTGCAGCTATGGTGGGAGGTTAGGCTGCCGTTCTGCTGCTTTTCATTCTATTGTATTCGGTTCTTTCTCCTACCTCCTTTTGGAGGAATGGCGTGCTTTTTAAATGAACCGACTTCGTTTTTAGAACAGTTTTAGAGCAGAATTTACAGTTCCCAGATCCCCTCACAGCCTCCTCACAAACACTGAGCTCCTCCCCTGCCAGCATCTCACAGGAGTGTGGTGCTCCTGCCGCAGCCGATACATCGTTACTGACTCAGCCCTGGAGTGGGCATCGGGGTGGCGCTCCTGCCGCAGCCGATACATCGTTACTGACTCAACCCTGCAGTGGGCATCGGGGTGGCACTCCTGCCGCAGCCGATACATCGTTACTGACTCAACCCTGGAGTGGGCATCGGGGTGGCACTCCTGCCGCAGCCGATACATCGTTACTGACTCAACCCCGGAGTGGGCATCGGGGTGGTGCTTGTGCCGCAGCTGATACATCGTTACTGACTCAACCTGGAGTGGGCATCGGGGTGGCGCTCCTGCCGCAGCCGATACATCGTTACTGACTCAACCCCGGAGTGGGCATCGGGGTGGTGCTTGTGCCGCAGCTGATACATCGTTACTGACTCAACCCCGAAGTGGGCATCAGGGTGGTGCTCCTGCTGCAGCCGATACATCGTTACTGACTCAACCCCGGAGTGGGCATCGGGGTGGTGCTCCTGCCGCAGCCGATACATCGTTACTGACTCAACCCCGGAGTGGGCATCGGGGTGGTGCTTGTGCCGCAGCTGATACATCGTTACTGACTCAACCCCGGAGTGGGCATCAGGGTGGTGCTCCTGCCGCAGCCGATACATCGTTACTGACTCAACCCCGGAGTGGGCATCGGGGTGGTGCTTGTGCCGCAGCTGATACATCGTTACTGACTCAACCCCGGAGTGGGCATCGGGGTGGTGCTCCTGCTGCAGCCGATACATCGTTACTGACTCAACCCCGGAGTGGGCATCAGGGTGGTGCTCCTGCTGCAGCCGATACATCGTTACTGACTCAACCCCGGAGTGGGCATCGGGGTGGTGCTCCTGCTGCAGCCGATACATCGTTACTGACTCAACCCCGGAGTGGGCATCGGGGTGGTGCTTGTGCCGCAGCTGATACATCGTTACTGACTCAACCCCGGAGTGGGCATCAGGGTGGTGCTCCTGCTGCAGCCGATACATCGTTACTGACTCAGCCCCGGAGTGGGCATTGGGGTGGCGCTCCTGCCGCAGCCGATACATCGTTACTGACTCAACCTGGAGTGGGCATCGGGGAGCCTCCACTCTCCCCTGTCCCGTGGTGCCGCCATGGGAGTTGGGAGCAGAAAGGGTTCGCACTTTGTGTGGCTCTGTCCAGGTGGGTTTAGATCCAGTAACCCGTGCAATCCGCAGTGCCTGTGCGGGAGCCGTTCATTTAACAGCTGAGAGAGCAGAGGTCAGCAGGAGTTGGCTTGTATTTACAACACATTTCCCTGAGCGCGTGCTCTGAGCACGGGCCCGGCGCTGTTCTTGGCCTCGTCCTTCCCCCTCTCTGCTGAGACGCTGGTGAAGACATCCAGGGTGGACATTTGACCGGCGCCTCCAAGCTTGGAGCAAGAGCTGATGTGATAAACGACACTTGGGACTCAGAGTGAGCTCAGCTGCCTGGAATGCCAGCCGAGAGCCTATCAGATGAGCCAGCCAGCCACAGTCACCGAGGAGCCCTACCTTCACGTCCAGAGGTCAGCCAGCCGGAGTCACCGAGGAGCCCTACCTTCACGTCCAGAGGTCAGCCAGCCGGAGTCACCGAGGAGCCCTACCTTCACGTCCAGAGGTCAGCCAGCCGGAGTCACCGAGGAGCCCTACCTTCACATCCAGAGGTCAGCCAGCCACAGTCACCGAGGAGCCCTACCTTCACATCCAGAGGTCAGCCAGCCACAGTCACCGAGGAGCCCTACCTTCACATCCAGAGGTCAGCCAGCCACAGTCACCGAGGAGCCCTACCTTCACGTCCAGAGGTCAGCCAGCCGGAGTCACCGAGGAGCCCTACCTTCACGTCCAGAGGTCAGCCAGCCACAGTCACCGAGGAGCCCTACCTTCACATCCAGAGGTCAGCCAGCCACAGTCACCGAGGAGCCCTACCTTCACGTCCAGAGGTCAGCCAGCCGGAGTCACCGAGGAGCCCTACCTTCACATCCAGAGGTCAGCCAGCCACAGTCACCGAGGAGCCCTACCTTCACATCCAGAGGTCAGCCAGCCACAGTCACCGAGGAGCCCTACCTTCACGTCCAGAGGTCAGCCAGCCACAGTCACCGAGGAGCCCTACCTTCACATCCAGAGGTCAGCCAGCCACAGTCACCGAGGAGCCCTACCTTCACATCCAGAGGTCAGCCAGCCGGAGTCACCGAGGAGTCCTACCTTCACGTCCAGAGGTCAGCCAGCCGGAGTCACCGAGGAGCCCTACCTTCACGTCCAGAGGTCAGCCAGCCGGAGTCACCGAGGAGCCCTACCTTCACGTCCAGAGGTCAGCCAGCCACAGTCACCGAGGAGCCCTACCTTCACGTCCAGAGGTCAGCCAGCCACAGTCACCGAGGAGCCCTACCTTCACGTCCAGAGGTCAGCCAGCCGGAGTCACCGAGGAGTCCTACCTTCACGTCCAGAGGTCAGCCAGCCACAGTCACCGAGGAGCCCTACCTTCACGTCCAGAGGTCAGCCAGCCACAGTCACCGAGGAGCCCTACCTTCACGTCCAGAGGTCAGCCAGCCACAGTCACCGAGGAGTCCTACCTTCACGTCCAGAGGTCAGCCAGCCACAGTCACCGAGGAGCCCTACCTTCACGTCCAGAGGTCAGCCAGCCGGAGTCACCGAGGAGCCCTACCTTCACGTCCAGAGGTCAGCCAGCTGGAGTCACCGAGGAGCCCTACCTTCACGTCCAGAGGTCAGCCCGACAGGTCGCGGAAAGCACTGTGGACAGTTTGGGTTGACTGGGTCTCTGGTGGGACATTCCCATTGGACTGTGCCCCGGCTGTGCACTGATATCATGATGGACGTCCTCCATCCTCGCTGTCGCCTCCTTGCAGCCAGTCATCTTTTCAAAATGCCAGTCTGCTCACCGTGGTGGCTCCCCATGCCCAGGTCATTAGCTTCGTTCCACAGCCTCGCTCCCCACCCGGCCTTCCAGCCTGCTCCCGCCTCAGCCCCGCCACCGGCTGCCTCACCAGCCGCACTGGCCTTCCCGCCACCCCGGGGCGCCCTGCTCCAGCCGCTGCCGGGCTTCCTGTGCAGCGCCCTTCTCTCTGCATCCAGCTCAGCCTCGCGGCCTCAGCGCCGTCTTCAGGTCAGGCCCGTTCTGAGCGGTGTGGCTGCGTCCCAGGTCCCAGCGAGCCTCACCTGCATCTGCATAGCCTCGTGTGACCCTTTGCTCAGCGACCACACTGTCCTCCTTGCCTCCCTGGGAGCAGGCGCCCTGTTTGTCTCCCCGTCTGTGCCGGGGACCCACGAGCACTCCAGGTTCGGTGCCCCAGGCTCAGTGCTGTGCTCATGGCATGTTCCTTCCAGGGCAGGATGCGCAGCTGAACCAGCCGAGGGACAAGGCAGAGACTCCAGGCACAGGGGCCCACGAGGCCTCTCCTGGGCTCGCACGGTGTGAGACGCCCACCAGGGAGCTCGTTAGAGACTCGGTGCCCAGGCTGTTTCTGAGCGCTGGTCACACGGGCGCCCTGTGCCTGGCGCAGTCCAGAACTCACGACCTCCAGGAGGAAAGCAGGAGTTCAGCACCAAGCACACTGCTCAGCTGCAGCCCAGCAAGCCATTCTTAGGGAGGTGGGGACCCGCCCCAGGGCAGGGGCAGGGGCAGGGCCACAGGGGCACGGGCTGCGGGCGAGGCCGGCCTCCCTCTCTGTCCTCTGGGCTGCGAGGCCCACGCCAGGTACCGTGTTCAGGGCTGCAGCCAGATGGCGCAGGGCTCCTGTGAGGTCAGGGAGGTGGATTTGCTGGGTTGTTGCAGAGGCAGGCCCGGGGCGGCCGAGGGAGGCAGGTTTGGGTTCGGCATCAGGCAGGAGCTTTCTTAGTGCGAGATTGGCCAGGAACGGGGACGCGGGCTGTGGTGAGGAGGGGATCTGGGGACGGGGGCCTTGGTGAGGAGGGACCTCGGGGTGCGGGCCATAGTGAGGAGGGGATCTGGGGTCCAGGACAGCCCTCGTCACAGGCCAGACGGAGTCTCAGTTCTCTGCGAGCTGGAGTTGATAGGTGGGTGCGTGGTCCTTCCAGCCAAGCCGATGGAGCGTAGTTTTCAACTCTTCTCTGAGCTGCACCTTCAGAAAACGTTCTCCGCTTCTTCTGGAGCAGAGGGCCGCTTGTCACTGCTGCAGCGCGAGGTGGGGTGTGCCCGCTGGGTCTCTGGCTTTTTCCTGCTAAGTGACTTACCTCCTGGGAGACATTTCCCAAAACGCCATGGCAGTCCTCACACCTCCCTTTCTTCCCTGTGACCCTACGTTTCGTCTAGCATGCCTTTTTAAAGACACAGAATCAAGCCTCAGTTTGAAAGGATGTGAACGTTCACTTCCTGTGAAGGGAGTGAGACAGTGTCAGCTCTGTTGACTGCTCTGTGAGCCCACAGTGGTCTCGTGGTTCCCGCTGTGCCTGGGTGTTCATGCGTTCATTCCGCGGAGGCGCCTGTGCAGTGTGTGGGAGGGCTGCCTGGGGTGCTGGGGTGTCCCAGGTGAGTCTGTTCCCGGCGCAGTGGGCGGGGCCCGTGGTCTGATCCAGGCGCTGCTGGAGCCTTGCCAGGCAGGTGCTGCCCCAGGAGGCTGTGGCCGGGGCCACAGACACTGTCCCCTCGCCCTCCTTACTCAGCCTCTGGCTGCGGAGTGTCCTTGGTGTGCCCTTGAAGGACGTCCTGGCCACTGACCAGGGCTGTCCTCAGCCTGTCTTCGCGCAGCTGACCCCGGTGCCTAGCCTTCCGGCCTGCCCTCTGAGCCCTCCTGTCGTCTGGGTTGGCGCTGTCAGGAGGCTGGTCTTCCCGCCGTGGCCGCATCCAGGACACCAGGGCCACACACGCCAATCTGTTTGGGCTTTTTCAAAATACAGATCTTTTATTTCTTTTATTTATTTTGCAGGCTCTCAGGTGTCATTCTTTTCTTATTGTTTGCATTTCCAAGAGAATCCATCTTTCCTACCTGGGTTTTGAACAAATTGAGAAATAAAACAAAATAGTGGCAGATGGAGACCGAAGAATAACTGTTATTTCTTCTAAATGAGAAGCTTGAAATTCCATCTCCGAGTGAGAACCAAATAAACTGGCTGCCTGAGTCCCAGACTGCTCTGCTCAGCCGCCCCAGAGCGCGCGGGCGGCGGGCCCCTCCTGGGCAACGGTGCCTTCCCGGGGGCGGCCTTCGGGGTGCACAGCTTTCCTGGGGGACAGCCAACTCAGAGGTGGGAGGAGGCGGAACCACCTAGCTGTTTGTTCTCCCAGGTTTACAATGTACGAGTTGCCATTTGGGGTGATTGTTCTGGGGACAGAGAAGGCGCAGGAGTGGCAGCTGCTGAGCCCCCTCTACTTGGAAGCAGACCCCAGGTTTGGGGTGTTGCCTCCTGCTCCTCCAGCTGGTTGTGGAGCCACTAGGTCCCTGCTCAGCCAGAGACAGGGCCTTTCCTGGAGAGGGCGAGGAGGGACACGCCCGTCCCTCAGGACGGCCACCTTGCTCCTCTGGGTGCTCTCCTGGGCCGCCGGGAGGGGTGACTCGGAAATTCGTCAGAACCGAACTCTAAATCATCCCAAGGCCTCTGCCCGAGGCTGCTAAGTCACTCTCTAGTGTATTTCTCATCCTTTATATCCGCGTTCAACCTCGCTCGTCAGAACCGTACCTTGCACTCAGATGCCGGTGTACAGACTTCCACCAGCACAGAAGGCCCAAATCTGAATCTAATCTGCTGCTACTAATTTCCAGAGAGAAATGAAACCTCACAGTTGGCCCTTGTAAGTTCAAGTCCAGAACCAGTTTCTTTCCCCGTTGAAGTTCAGATACGTCCAAGCTCACAATCTGCCCTTCATGTGTGCGCTCTTGGTGAGAGGGTTTCGGGGTCTTCCTGGGACGCACACAGTTCTTTAGGGCCCAGAAGTCCTGTCCATGCACCACAGCCTCTGACCGCGCTCACTTCTCACGAGTTCAGCCTTTAGCAGGACTGCCTCGTGCCCAGGCCCCTGTGGACGCCACCCTTGGGAGAACCTGTCCTTCATGCTGCAAGGATCCCAGAGGGGCCTTGGCTTCACAAGTGACGTGGGCGTGCAGCTCTGTCATGGTGCCTCGCGGAGACGTAACAGTTTGGAATCCACAGCTGTCACTCAATCCACTTGGGAGAAGGCTCCCGGGAAGTGGTCATGGCTGTCTGTCTGTTTCCGTTTCTGCAGGAACAGTCCTTGTTGCCTTGTAGGCATTTCTAGTTCCGTGCCACAGCGGTGTCCGCGCCTGCTCTGGGTGGCCTTGCCGCGTGAGCGCGTGCCTGTGTGTGTGTGTGCGCCCGTGTTAGACTCGGGGCGTGCCGACTGAGCCAGGGAGTCGGCCCTCGGCCACGTGTTATCCCGTGGACCCCTTCCCCCCGGGCAGATCCAGGGCCCAGTGGCACCGAGTGCGGTTGCCTGTCCCTGGGCCCCTTGTGGTGACACCTGGGCCACATGCTCCTTCATCCCTCCTCCAGGTTTGGGTTCTCCTAGTTCCGTGGGCCGGTCCCCTCCGAGCAGTGTCGGTCATTCAGGAATGTTGCTCTTGAAGCATTTTCCACGTGAGGCCCAGATTGCCCCCCACTGCCCTCCTGGGCCCTGAAGGCAGAGTGACAAGGGGGTGTCCTTTAAGTGCTGCCCCCATCGTGCGGCCAGCCCCCCTTGTGCCCTGTGCTGTGTGCACACCTGCTGTCCCCCACTGCCTGCAGTGCCAGGGAGACGCCGCTTTCAGGGCTGCGCCAGGCCTGAGCTGCCTGGTGCGCTGTAGCCAGCGGCCCGCCCCGCCCTCACGGTACTGAGGCCCGTGCAGCCTCCTCGGGCCGCTCCCCAGGACAGGCTGTCCGCCCCGCTCTGCCTCAGGAGCCCGCATGACCACCAGGGCCCACGGGTGCAGTGCCGTAGTCTCCATTGCTCCAGACTCTCTGCTTGCCTTTCTATTCCTGCTGAGCCTTAGGGGCCTTGCCAGAGAACGCATCCCACACCTCCTCTGTCAGTTTCCTGGGTCTCCAGTCCAGAGGTCAGCAATGGCTCTCGGGGCAGTCGGGTGTGCTGGCCGCGTCCTTTCTGGAGGCTCCAGTGGAGAATCTGTCCCCGGGCCTTTCAAGCCGGCTTGCATGGCTCTGGCCCTTCTTCCCTGCAAAGCAGCCGGGCCGTCCAGGCTGTCTCCCATTCCTCCTCCCCGACGTGATTCCCCTCTTCTGCCCGGAAGGCCCAGGATCACACTGGCCCTTCCTCCCTGCAAAGCAGCCGGGCCGCCCAGGCTGTCTCCCATTCCCCCACCCCGACATGATTCTCCTCTTCTGCCTGGAAGACCCAGGATCACACTGGGCGCTGGAATGATCCCGGGGGCAGCCTGTGTTCCTCAGTTGGTCAGCAACCCTAATTCCCTTCATGAGGTTCCAGAGGTTGGGCTGTGGGCCTGTGGGGGGTTATTGTTCTGCCCTCCGTAATCCTCAGTGAGTGTAAGTCTGCTCCCGCATGAGTCTAGCTGACGCCTTCATTCTGAAAATGCCCTGAGCGTTGGCTGAGGTGCCCGTAGGGCATTGTGTAGGGAATGCCCAGGGTGGGGCTGGGGTGCCCGCTGCCCTCTCTGGCCGAGCTGTGCTCCCGGGTGATGGCAGTACTAGTCACAGGGCACTGTTCCCTTGTACCTACTGCGCCTTGAACCTCGACACATCCCGCTGACCCGTTTCCCTGGCGCCTCGGTGTACCTAGAAGGCAGCAGTGTTGTTCCCATTTAGGGATGATGACGCTGAAGCCAAGAGGTCACACTGCTCCCAGGTAACCGTGCCGGGCTCCATTGCAGGTCTGTCTGAGCTAGGACGCCCCCAGAACCAGTGTTCTGTCTTGGTTTGTGAATATCTTCCCCGCAGTTCACTGGGAGTGGTCACACAGTCACTCTCGCCCACGCAGTGACCGTGCTGTTGGCCCTTGGGTTGTTGGCGTGACTGGTCACCGTCCCTCGTGGCTGGGCTGAGTGCCCGTCTGCTTCCTGCAGACACTTCCCCAAAATGAGCTCTACCTGTCAGTGGCTGTTAGTTCATTTCAGTGTGACCGTCTTCCGTCTACACACAGAAATGTCCACTAAATGCTCCTGAGATGGGTGCACTGGCCCTCTGACATCAGGAGGGCTGGACTCGACCTTCTGAAGGTCACACTCTCTGGCCTTGCCCCAGGCGGGGTCTGCAGCCTGATGCAGCGGGCGCGCTTCAGTGTGTGAGTTCGTTCACCTGTGTCCCGCTGCCGTCCCCTCTGGAAAGTCGTCGTATTGCTGTGCTCATGATCCTCGCTGTTGTTTTTCCTCAGGACAATTACACCTTTGCCCAACCTGGGATCCAGATGAAAGTGAAGATGTTGGAAGAGCTCGTGAGCCGGATCGATGGTAAGCCAGCTCCCTGGGTGGTCTCCCTGTGGGTGGGCGACACTGTGGGACGGGGCCGCCCTGCAGGGTGACACGGTGCTCCTCACCCAGCCTGGCCCCCGCCCTGGCCCCGCTGGGGCAGGAACGCCCCACCCTGTGTGAAGGGGTGGAATCGGGACAGACACAGGCGCTCACTAGTCTGCCCCAGGGCCCTGTGCAGGAAGCTGTGTGTGTGCTCACCCAGCTGGTGGCTGTCGCAGCCTGGCCAGTGTGCTAGTTCACGGCTGCCCGTGGGCACTGGCCCCTGCCTGTGCTTCATGCTGCTGTCAGGGACGCTGTGTGATTTCTCCACGGGACCCGGTTAATCACCAGGCCTGGGAGCTCCCCCTTTCATGTCACGGAGAAATTCAAGTGCGTGCACAGGCCGTTTCAGATCACGCTTTCATGGTAAGCGGGTACCTTCATCCTTAAAGTAACCCCGTGACGTGCTGGCTGTCACGCTGCAGTAGCGGGGTTTAATTAAGTGGAAGTGGGGAGAGTGCGGGTCCGTCCAAGCCTGTTCTCCGGTGTTTAAATGAATGAACAGAGCGTTAACAAAGTGATGCGAAGCAGAGACAAGCAGATTTGTGACACCCGCTGGCCAGTGACAGGTCCAGAGAAGGGAAGTGGCCGTTCCCAAAGAGCCCGTGTGAGCCGGGCAGATGGTCCCACCAAAGGCAGAGAACATGTGGGCGTGTGTGGGTGTGGGTCTGCCTCCCGGCACTGCCTCGGGGCTCGCCCGGCCCTGCGCCCTGCCCCCGCACCCTCCAGCGGCAGCCTCAGCCTCGATAGTCCCACGAGAAAGGCACTTGGCTTGGGAAACTTTATTGACATCCCGAATGGCGCTGTGCAGACGATAACCTCGGCTTTGCTCCTTGATGGCCTCTGGTTTTCACCTCTGGGTGGTTACTGCTCAGTTTCCACATTACGAGGCTTTACACAGCTCCTGCGCCACGCTCGACTCGGCTCAGCACGTCGAGCTGCTTTGGAGCCTGTCCATTCACAATGCTGTCTTTCGCGTATGTGGCTGCATTTATGTACATTTTTATTGTTAATTTCACAGAGAGATCTTTCTTTGATTTGTTGGATTTCTTTCCCGACCAGCAGTTTCAAAGTGTTCCCCAGTCTCATTCAGTTCTTTGAAATATGATTTGCGGTGGACGGGAATTGCACTTCTTTAGCGGCTCTTCTTTCCTCCTGCACCCCGCAGGCAGTTTTATGTTGGCGTGGAGGTTAGGGAGCTGTGCTTAGTGCCGTGTGCTCCTGGCTGCAGCTGGGGAGTCCTCGGTCGCTTTGCTCCAGGCTGCGGCGGAGGGAGCCGAGTGCTGCGCTGTGCTGGGTGAGCGCTTAAAGGAACAGCTGCAGCAGCCGAGGGACCCCCCAGACCCACGCTTGTTAGTCGGTCACACTTGTGTTTGAGGGTGGCATTTTCGTCCCACAGATTTTTGTCTCAGTCGTCAACCCTTCTCCACACAGGAGATGCTCGTTCGTAGCAGGGTACACTGTGTAGCGTGTTTGTTTTCTCATGAACCCTTAAAGAGCTTCCATGATGGTCTCAGCATAAAAAGAGCCAGGCTTTTAAAGCAGGAGCCCCGCAGAGTGCTCTGCAGGTGGGCGCCGTCACCACAGAGCCGCCCCGGGAGCCGGAGCCCTGTCGCAGGCCTCGGCCGCTCCTCACCCACCCTCGGAGGAGTTTGTGGGCTTGGAGCCTTTGCTGAGACTGTAAAGGTTTTATTAGGGCAGGATATCCAGGGAAGGAAAAATTGCCTTTAATAAAACCACTGCCTCACTTCTGCATTTTAGGGGAAGGACAGCATTTATTTCAGAACTTTTTGACACTTTGATGAAGGAACCCGCCTTCATGGACTTGTTAGGAGAGCGAGGTGTGGGCCTGGCCCGGCTGGCAGGGCTTAGGAACGCGCCCGGTTGCTCTGCCAAGTGAAGCTGTGGGACGTTGGGCGTTCCAGCGGAAATGGAAGGACGTGTCCCTGAAGGTCAGGAAGGAGTGCGGAGGCCGACGAGGTCAAAGGTCTGGGGGACAGAGGAAGCGTGGGGCGATCAATAGCGGGCAGTGGCGCTGCCTTACTTTCTAGGGGGAGGAATGGCTAGCGCATTTCTAAGACGCAGTCAAGTAGTGTTCTAATTTTATGGGTACCGTACCCTTCTCTGCAACCCCCAAACCTTTAGTAAGAGTCTGTGATGCGGACAGGAAGGGGCTTTGAATGAAGAAAGCGGGTCGTGTCTGAGGAGGCCGAGTGGGAAGGAGGATGGGCAGCAGTCTGAGGGACTGGACATGGGGTGGGGAGTAGTGGTCTGTGTGAGAGAGCGCCATGCTGGCCGGGAGAAACCCCAGGGGAACCCCCTGTAATCCTGGGGCGGAATGGGAGACAGAGACCTGAGCCTCTTGACTTGGAATTAAAGCAAAGGTGAGTGGGAAGAACTAGATAATTCCAACTCAGTTTCCCACTAAATATACTGGATAAGATGTTTTATAAAGCCAGCAAACAAACAGAAGAAAGAAAAGAAATAGAAGGAAAAAGAAACCAAATTTCTTAAAAGCATTGAACTTCTAACCAGAGGACAGAACTTTCTGTCCAGATTCTAGGAGAATGCAGAACCCAGAGAAGTGAGCCCTGCACAGAGCTGCTGCTGTTCTGGGGTGTTTGTTCATCCAGAAGAAAGAAGCCCAGAGTGAGCTGTGTTCTGACTGCCTCCTGGAGCGACGGGGTCAGACCCCAAACCCCCAGGGTGGGGGATCTGAGAGATGCCCACATGCTTTCTGAGGCTTGGAAGAGTGGCCGTCAGGGTACAGATGGAGCCAAACCACCCTCGGGGTCTGCGGTCTAGGGTGACCTCCCCTGGAGGACCAGGGCTGTGTGAACCGTGATCGTGGTATTTGTGTACCGGAGTCCCGGGAGGAGCAAAACCAGATCTTTTCTGGAGGAGGTTCAGAACACAGTCGTTCCTTCAAATAGTACAGATGTACACACGTTTATATGTATGTGCATGCACACATCACTGGCCCACAGAGTTGTAATTGGGCATGCCTGTTATCCTTACTATGTGTGAAGAAATGAGGAAAAAAAATAAGCCAGGACATGTCTGCAGGGAATAGGAAGTTATACAATTTTTCATGAAAGATTTGAAAAATGATCAAAAATCAAATTTAAAAATGGAATGGACTGGTCTAACCAATGAGACACAGCTAAAAAGAGAGTCAGTGAACTGGAAGATGGGCTGGGAGAAGATAGTTCAATAAAACCTGGGGAGGTGCGAATGTGGGCAACAGAAGGGGGGGCCCGAGGTCACGGTGGGGAGCAGGTGGCTTTATCGGGGTCAGAGACGGAGAGGGGAGAGGAGGAAGGACTTGAGATCATGACAGATGTTTTTCACAACGACTGAAGAACACGAGTTCACAGATTCACGAGGTGAGGGGATCCTGAGGAGAATTCGTAAAGAGAAAACTCCATGTGAAAGCGAAGCTCTGCGTCTTTGCAGTGTGTCCAGATCGTACAGCTTGTCCCTTGTGGCTGTGACGTCAGTGACATGTGATGGCAACCCCCAAGTCCCAGAGCCTGGCTTTGCCGCACGTCGGAACTGCCAGAGCAGGTCTGCAGCCTGGGCCCGGGGCTGCGGCAGAGCCCCGTTCGGGCCGACGCCACCTTGCTCTCTCAGCTCTTCTGTGACGTGATATGATGTCGCTGCGGATGAGATGCCTGCCTCTTTGGTTTAACACACCCCGGGGAGCCTAGCTCTGTTTGAAAGGGGCGTGTAGGAAACTGCACCTGGGAGGTTGTGAGTGCGGCCGTGTTCAGGCTTGTTTGTTCAGAAGTCTTAGAGCCAGATGGCGAAGAACTGCCTCGCAGGTTAGTGAGTTGTCCGTGGGGCTGGAGCTGGCATGAGAAAGGGAGCCCTCGATCACCCCTGGTGTGGGTGGACACCACAGGGACGGGGCGGGCAGCTCCAGGGCTGGGGAGGAGGATGGACACAGGCGCTCCCTGGTCTGCCCCCAAGGCCCCGCGTCTCCTTGGCAGGCCCTGCGCAGAGCCTGCCCTTGATCTGCAGCTCTAGGGAGGGTGTTCAGAGTGGGCCGAGTTGAAGGCAAACCAGGCCTGTGCCTCAGGACGCCCTTTCTGTGGGAGGTCACAGGCGGTGATGGAAATACCACTCTGTGTGATGGCGATTTCACATTGAAGAAGGTGGAGGTGTGTGCCGTGCGCACACGCACACGCACAGTCTCTTTCTTTCTCTCTCTTTTATTTTATTTTTGTTCAGAAGGAGGGAGAGAGAGAGAGAGAGAAACATCGATGTGAAAGGGCCACATCGAGTGGCTGCCACCCACACGACCAACCAGGGCCAAGGACAAACTGCAACCTAGGCACATGCCCTTAGCGGGAACCGAACCCGGGTCTCTCCAGACCGCAGGCCGACGCTCTAACCGCTGAGCCAAACTGGCCAGGGCTCTTTCTCTCTCTTTAGATGCAGTTATTCCATTGGCGTGGTCACTGCATCTGAGGTCAGTGACCTCTGTGTTTTCCGTGGAGCACCTTGGTGGCTGGCACACATCCCGTTGCCCATGTCAGAGCAGGGCAGCTGTCCCCCCGGAGGCATTCATGTTCGTGGCCAAGGGCTCCGGCTGAGCTGTAAACCAGCTAAGCCCGTTGACTTTCCTCCGAGCAGGCATCGTGATGAGGCTGGTCACCACACGGTTTTCTTTGAGTGAAGTCTCTCTTCTTCATTAGGTTTGATCAATTTCTGGCTGGGTTCTGACTTCCTAATTACGGTTCTCTGCAAGGCTGGCCAGGAGCCCTCGGCCACTCTGCTGAGTGCTCAGTCATCCGGAGACGGACCGCCTGAGGGTGGCTGGGCTTTCTTCGCGGTGACCGTGGAGGTGACCTTCGAGCTCAAGTCCTGGACCGCAGCCAGCATGGCCTGCTAATGGGTTGGTCCTTGTCACTCGGGTGCGGGCGGATCTCGCTTTTCTTTCTCTCCAGTCCATCGTCCACGCTACAGCTGCTCTTCAGCCTGTAACAGCGGTTGGACCGCTGATCTCAGTGTAGTGGCCGAAACATGGTGCGGTGGGCTGCAGGGCCCTTCGTAGTGTGGTCCCCACCTCCTCACCCTCCAGCGGCCGTAGGCTGTGTTAATCCGGGCTGGTTGTTTCTCCTTAAGGACAGCCTGCACCTCAGCTTCTGCTCTGGGCCCCAGTTCACGCTGCTTCCCCAGCCGCACGCCTGCGCCCGGGCCCCAGCCCCGCCCGTCAGGCTCAGCAGCGGGATCGCAGCCCAGGCGCACGCACAGGCGGAGGCAGCGTTCTCTGCGCAGGTAGGGGAGTGTCAGGCAGGGCTTCGGCCTTCAGGGGCCGGAGAAGGTGCTGTTGACAGACCAGGATGGTGTCACTGTCACGCGACCGAGGCCCGGGCAGACCGCTGCAGTTTTCCCTGCCACGCCCTCACGTTTGCAGTGCCTCTGCTGTGTGCCGGCCGTGTGCACAGGGCCATCAGGGAGTGGACCACGTGCCCAGCACTCTGCATGGTGTGTGTGGTTGCGTGGGGTGGCATGTAAGTAGAAGGTGACCAGTCACCATGGACGGACAGATGTGCTGTGCGAGCACGGGGGAGGCGCAGGGCCCTGGGCACAGCTGCCTGGCCCGACGGTAAGGGCTGCGTCTCGTGTGCCTGCACCGCCACAGCCCAGCACAGGCGGGGCTTGAGCAGTGGACACTCACTGTCTCACCGTCTGGAGGCTGGAAGTCCAAGGGCAGGGTTCCGGCTGGTTGGGTTCCTGGAGAGGGCTCCGTCCTGGCTTGCAGATGGCACTTCTCGTGATGTCCTCACAGGGCCCTTCCGCTGTGCGTGTGTGTGGGGGTGGGTGGGGGTGGGGAGAAGAGCTCTCTGGTGTTCTTCCTGTAAGGGCACGAATGCTGTCAGCGCGGGGCCCCGCCCTCATGACCACCTAACTCAGTCACTTCCTTCGAGGCCCCGTCTCCGAATGTAGCCATGGGGGTTAGGGCTTCAACATACAGTTTTGAGGGTAGGTGGGGGCACAGATACTCAGTCTGTAACAGCTTGGAAGCGTGGATTTGTGTTTTAAACGAAGTCGTCATCTGTAGGAACCACGCGCAGGTCTGTGGGATGTGGCTTGTGAATGGTGCTCAGGGACCCTGCCTGGCACCTGAGCCAGGACAGGCCCGCCTCACCCTCCCTTGGGTCCACCTCCTGCAGCCAGTCTATGTGGGGGCCGGGCTGTAGAGCAGACTCTGTCCACGAGTAGAAATGGGAGGCCGGTGGAAGAGACGAATGTGTGGGTTGGAGGAGCGGGGATGATGATGGACGTCTTAGAGATCGTGCCTGAACAGTTCTGGCTTCTCCGTAACCACTCTTCAGCGTGGTGTGGGGAGCAAGACTGGACTCCGGAGGCTGACCGACTTGGGGTCAGATTCTGGCCATGTCACACGCTAGCGGACTAGGTTCCCACGTGCAGAATGCTTAGAACAGTGCCTGGCACGCCATAACCCTCATGCAAGGGTGGTGCCCAGCATGAGGGCTCTGTAGGCTGTGTGGGCCTGGTGGATGGCACATGGCCCTGTCTGGCACTGGCTTCCTGGGTAGGCTCTCCTCTGCCTGACCCCAGGGATGCCTGTTAGCATGGACGACACTGACCGAGCCCATGGAGGCCAAGGGTGGCAGTGGCCATTATCATTACTAAAAGGTTACACTTCCACCTGAGGGCAAACAAGTACCAGAATGTTTTATGGAGAAAGGGCTGCCCCTGTGCTCAGTGGCTCTGCCTACTCGTGCATTTCCCTTCCTGTGTTTCTAAAGTTAGGTTCAGTGTGCTTTTAATGAAATCTCTCTGAATGCTGTCTTGACTACATTGCAAGGTTACAATTGACTTATTCTTCAAGATTGAATTCAGTTACAGCTGGTAAACCAGATTCAGCTTGATCACCAAATGAAAATGTTTTTATTACCGCTACGAGGTGAGCTGTCGGAGAGCAGAGCATGAACCGCTTGGCTGTGGGCTATTCCGCGTGTGACAGCGAGAATCACTAGCCCCCTCCCCTGCTCCTCATCAGGCCCCGCCACGGCGGATGTGAACACTGGCCTGAGAGCGATGTCTCATGGGAGGCACATGGACCTGGTGGCTGGTGAAGCGTGTGGAAGGGCGTGGTGCTGGGCGTGCAGCGACAGCGAGGCCTGTGTGCCGTGGGGCTGCGTCCTGGTGCCTGCTCTCCTCGTCTCCCCAGGGGCCTGCTGCTCGGGCCTTCCCAGTGTGAACGTGCCCTGCCGAGCCGGCGGGTGTCTCCCGGTGGATGTCGTAGTCCTTAAGACAAGGTGACCTAACGTGCCTTCAGTGAAAACCTGCATGATGTTTAGTTGCATATTTGAGAAGAGGGATGCATACATCATCCAGCACACAAAAGAAACTGAAGGGCCCGACCGGGGTGGCTCTGTGGATGGAGTGTTGTCCCGTGGACTGAGAGGTCCCGGTTCGATTTCCAGTCACGGCATGAGCCCAGGTTGTGGGCTCGATCCCCAGTAGGGGGCGTGCAGGAGGCGGCCGAGGGCTGTTTCTCTCTCATGGATGTTTCTATCTCTCTCTAAAAAATCAACAAAAACATCTAAAATAGAAAAAAGAAAAACAACAACAAACCAAAGAGAAGGAGGACGGGTAGTGTGATTCAGAAAAGTGAGTGAGGAGTAGCCTCCGTCAGGGCTCTGGGCATGTGGTTGCTGCTGCTGCTGCCATTACTGCCATTACTACCATTACTGCCGTTACTGCCATTACTACCATTACTGCTATTACTACCATTACTGCCATTGCTGCCATTACTGCCATTGCTACCATTACCGCCATTACTACCATAACTGCTATTACTACCATTACTGCCATTACTACCATTACTGCCGTTACTGCCATTACTACCATTACTGCTATTACTACCATTACTGCCATTGCTGCCATTACTACCATTACTGCCATTACTACCATACTGCTATTACTACCATTACTACCATTACTGCCATTACTGCTATTACTACCATTACTGCCATTGCTGCCATTACTGCCATTACTACCATTACCGCCATTACTACCATAACTGCTATTGCTACCATTACTACCATTACTGCCATTACTGCTATTACTACCATTACTGCCATTGCTACTATTACTGCCATTACCGCCATTACTGCCATTACCGCCATTACTGCCGTTACCGCCATTACTGCCATTGCCGCCATTACTGCCATTGCTGCCATTACCGCCATTGCTGCCATTACTGCCATTGCTACCGTTACTGCCATTACTGCCATTGCTGCCGTTACTGCCGTTACTACCATTACTGCCATTACCATCGCTATCACTGCTGTTACTACTACTGCTACTACTACTACTACTACTATTACTACTACCGTCATCACTAGTGCTGCTACCATTAGTACTAATGCTACTACTACTGCTATTACTACCACTAGCATCATCACTGTGGCTGCTACCATTAGTACTAATGCTACTGCTACTACTAACATTACTACTGTTATTATTGATACTACTACTACTAACATTACTACTGTTATTATTGATACTACTACCACTAATATTACTACTGTTATTATTAATACTATTACTACTGATATTACTATTGCTACTATTAATAATAACCCTAACACTACTAATCTACTACTACTACTACTCTACTGTGAACTCTACCACCACCACCATTACTACTGCTAATCTACTATTGATACTAATCTACCACTACTGCTGTAGTACTACGAACACTGCTACTGTTCTAGGAGTACCACTGCCCCCACCACCACTGCCACCACCACTGCCGCCACCACCACCACCACTGCCACCACCACCACCATCACTGCCACCACCACCACTGCCACCACCACCACCATCACTGCCACCACCACTGCCGCCACCACCACTGCCACCATCACTGCCGCCACCACCACTGCCACCATCACTGCCACCACCACCACCACCACCATCACTACCTCCATCACTGCCTCCACCACCACTGCCACCATCACTGC
Organism: Tadarida brasiliensis; assembly: GCA_030848825.1. Classification (NCBI taxonomy): domain Eukaryota; kingdom Metazoa; phylum Chordata; class Mammalia; order Chiroptera; family Molossidae; genus Tadarida; species Tadarida brasiliensis. The sequence continues at coordinate 2,280,155 of CM061263.1, read as the reverse complement.
CCCCACCACCACCACCACCACCATCACTGCCTCCATCACTGCCTCCACCATCACTGCCACCACCACCATCACTGCCGCCACCACCACCATCACTGCCACCACCACCACCACCATCACTGCCACCACCACCACTCCCACCACTGCCACCATCACTGCCGCCACCACCACCACCACCACTGCCACCACCACCATCATCACTGCCACCACCACTCCCACCATCACTGCCGCCACCACCACCATCACTGCCGCCACCACTCCCACCATCACTGCCTCCACCACTCCCACCATCACTGCCGCCACCACTCCCACCATCACTGCCTCCACCACTCCCACCATCACTGCCGCCTCCACCACTCCCACCATCACTGCCTCCACCACTCCCACCATCACTGCCACCACCATCACTGCCTCCACCACTCCCACCATCACTGCCGCCTCCACCACTCCCACCATCACTGCCTCCACCACTCCCACCATCACTGCCTCCACCACTCCCACCATCACTGCCTCCACCACTCCCACCACCACCACCACCACCATCACTGCCACCACCACTCCCACCATCACTGCCTCCACCACTCCCACCATCACTGCCGCTACTGCTGCTGTGGTCCCACCACCACTAGTAGCAGCTGGTGTCTGTCAGGTGCCTGCAGGGCACGGGGCACTGTTCTCAGCTCTTCATTTGTATCACTGTGCTGCTTTTCACAAAACCCCATGACGTGTGTGTTAGCCTGGCCCCTTCTCTGGCCTCAGTTTCCCCATGGGCTGGATGATCTCCATGTGGCCTCCAGCTGAGCCCATCCTGGGTTGGTACTGAACACAGAGAGCCCTCCCAGCTGGCTCCCAACCACTGGTGGGCGCAGTGGTGTCCTGTGGCTCCGAGTCCACCCTCCCTGCCTGTGCCCCAGGATGTCCGCGGGAGCAGCAGCCTGCAGTCTCCCTGTGGTGATGCCACCGCCAGACGCCCGCCCCACCCCTGAAGCTCCTCCTGGGACTCCTGGCCAGCATCTTGTGCCTCCTGGTGCTCACCCTCCATGCGACCCTGTGAGGAGGGAGGAATGACCGTTTTCATCCCTCGACCCAGCGGCCGGCACAGTGCCCGGGGTGCAGGGTGCGCGGATGTGTTGGTGGGTTGGCGGAGAGGTGCTTTCTGAGCGCCCTGCGTGCCAGGGCTCCTGCAGTGGTTGCTCTGCGTGGCCTCTGTGTAGTGTGAAGGTGACTCCACCTGACCACGTGGGTGTTGGGGTCTGAGCAGCTTCCCTGTTTGCTGTCCTGGTCCCTAGATGGTCACTGCCCGTGTGGGCTCCTCCCTGGGCTCTGTTTTGCCTGAGGCTCTCTAGTCCCCACCCTGTGCCCTGGAATCCCTAGGGACTCGGGCCAGTGCAGCCCGGCTCCTGCCGCCTCCTGGGGAAAGGTGGCAGGAAGATGCCGCGGGCACCAGCACAGAGGACAGGCCTGGGCTGATGGGCGGGGGACCTTGTCCAGCGACTCTCTGGTGAATGCCTGAGGATGCTCTTGTCTCCAAGTGACCCCCACCCTGACTGAGCTGACCCTCCTCACGGTGACCGGGGCCTCTGGGGCCACTGGCTTCTCCCACATGGACTGGTGAGCGGGGTGTAGAGACTGCGCTCTGTGGCTGAGCTCCACGGGCAGGGACAGTGTTCAGACATGGTTCCCAGCACCCCAGGGCCCAGTCTGAACGCCCAGCCCCGTGTGGGACTCGGGCTCTCCAGGCCTGGTGTGGGGGCTCCGGGACTCAGGGTCCTCGGCTCACCACCTGCTGCCTGAGACCGGTGCTGACCCATCCCACCCCCACCCCTACCCCACCTCCCAGTCATCTCGGGACCTCGGGTCAGGCCTGTAGCCTTCCCTGCCATCAGCAAGGACATGGTGTGTTGGAAGAGCGTGGGTGCCACCTTGCCGGTTGGGACCCTCCTCCACCCTCCCCTGCTCTCTCTTCCTAGGCCTTGCCGCCTCCCAGCCCCTTGTGTTTCCTGCCCAACTCAAGCTTGTTTCCAGGTTTCCTCCCCTGAGCAGGTAGAGAGGGATTAATTTCCAGAAACTGAGGGCTGATTCTCCGCCCTTCTTCAGACTGGCAGGGTCCGAGAGGGTCTTGGGGCTCCTGGCCCTCAGGGAGGGCCTCACTGACAGCCCTCGCAGGACAGGGTCAGGCTGTTTGTGAGGACGCCGCACGGGTGTGGCTGCTGGGCTGTGAGTGCCGAGGACCTCTGTCCTGTGCGAGAAGGCGGCACATGAGCTGTTGCTGTGGGAGCTTTGTTCCAGGCCTGCCGTCCGCACTGGGTCATAAAAGCCCGTGTTTGGGGCAGCGGCTTCAGAGGTGGCCCCCCCCCCCCCCCCGCCTGTTTGTGGCCTCAGAGGCCTCGGGCTCCAGTTGGGGCCGAGCATGCAGGGCCGTGGCAGCCGGCGGGAGGTGTGGGCAGCAGACACTGTCTCTGCCTTTCGCTCTGTCCTTCCTGGAAGCTGGGACACTGGGGACCACGTGCAGCTGCCCGGGGGTGCTCACACCCGGAAGCGGCCGTGCTGTTCGCGTGGGACAACACCAGGCAGGGGAGGACCCGAGCTCGTGACTGAGAGGCTCTGCTCCTTAACGATTATCTTTGCGACCCTCCATCCCGAGATGGATGTTCAGAGTTTATTGCGGAGTCGAGACTACTTAATTAAACTGTGAGTAGAGACTTCCAAATACAGCAATTCTCCTTGACCTTAAGGAGACAAGTTGGCTTGGTTTGATCGGAGGCCATCAAATCTGGTTTTGAAACGACTCCCCAAAGTCGTTTCCGTTCGTGGTCACAGTGCAGGAGGGGGTGTGAGCAGTTGTGTATACCTCAGCACAGAGAGCCGGTGTGCCCTCCCCCAGGGCAGGCGCGGCCTTGGCAGCCGCGCATTCCCGTGCGGGCGGCTGGAGGAGGCCGCTCTCCTTCCCATGCCGGCGGCTCTCCCTGAAAGGCCCAGGAGGCACTTCCTGCCTTTGCAGAGGTGCCCGGTGATGGCCCCCTGGGTCCTCTGTACCTGGGGCTGTGGGGCCCGGGGGGCCCGGCCTTCAGGGTTCGTGGCGTCCCTGTTTCTCTGAAGTGCCGTTGCGCAGCCAACCACCGCAGGGGCAGTGCGGGCAGAGCGTGTCCTCGCTCGCTGGTGCCCCGTCTGAGGACACGCCTGTGTTCGGAGGTGGGCAGGATGGGGCTGGAAGGGGAGGGCAGGGGCCACCACCGGGTGGGGCAGTGTTGGCATGGGGACTGCAGCCCTCGCCCGGCCTCCTGAGCGGGACCCTCTACACTTCAGAGGACCCCTTTGTTGGCCAGTCAGCCAACCATTGACTTGGGGCCACTGTAAGCGTCCGAACACCTGTCTGCACGGGTCTGTCCTGTCCGCTTAACGTGAGCCGGCCCTTCCACCATGCGCTGGCTTCTCCAGCCTGGTACACCTTCGCACCTGTGCCCTGGGGGCCTGCGGCAGCCTCTCAGCCAGCCTGATCCTGGCAGCCCGGACCCCAGTGCAGGTGCTGGGGTCCTGGTGGGCACCCCCATGTCCCCCGCTCCGTGCTGTGCTCACCGTGGCATCCTGGTGGGCACCCCCACATCCCTGCTCCCTGCTGTGCTCACCGTGGCGTCCTGGTGGGCACCCCCACATCCCTGCTCTCTGCTGTGCTCACCGTGGCGTCCTGGTGGTCACCCCCACATCCCTGCTCCCTGCTGTGCTCACCGTGGCGTCCTGGTGGGCACCCCCACATCCCTGCTCCCTGCTGTGCTCACCGTGGCGTCCTGGTGGGCACCTCCACATCCCCGCTCCCTGCCGTGCTCACTGTGGCCAGTGGGCTCCCCTCTGCGGCGCCCGCTCACTTCTGGATGCGTTGGGAGGCCGCCTTCACACACCTGTGTGGTGTGAGTGCTGTCCTTGCCCAGGAGAACGCGCCTCACCGTCCCCTCATCCTGGGGTGGCGCCCGCGCGTGAGCAGGGGGAGTGGAGGGTGGGGGAGGCTGTGCTCAGGGGGCGTGGCTCCGAGCCTTGTGCAGGTGCCGCAGCAGAGGAGGTGCTTGGAAACAGCAGCTGTGGGCCTGTGGGTGGCTCACGGGTGGTCAGTGAGGAGGGCGCGGGGGCAGGCATGCATGGGGGCAGGCGAGCACAGGCCTGTGACAGCGTGTGCGCTTCTGCTCAATTCCGTGCTCGTGGCATTGCATCGCCAGTGGCCACGGTGGGGGGAGTTTGTGCCACGGACACTGGCAGCTGCTGTGGGTCGGGGCCCCTTTCCCAGAGAGCCCGTTGCTAAGTGTCTGTCTGCACCACGCTGACCCTGACACCTTCGCAAGGAGCTGGAGCGTGCCAGGGCCCTAGGAGGTCAGGCTGTCAGGAGTTGGGCCGTGGACTGAGCGGCAGTGACCTGTCACATGTCCTCACAGCACATCGGAGCCCTGTGCTGTTATGTGTGTCAGGTTGCACCGTCCGTGCTGACGTCTCCGGCAGGGCTGCCCGCTCCGCTGTTCTTCCCCTTGCTGAGAGCGAGCCGGGAGACAGTCCTGGCTCGTGTGTGCGGCTCGGTTCACCACTTCATTACACATTGTGTCTCTGCTCAGAGACAGAACGAAACGCCGCTTTCCCTCATGCGGAGCTGCTCCCTCAGCTGGACTCTGCCTCGGGTAATGGTTGTGAGGAGGACCCTCGCTGTAGAACACGCTGTGGGCAGCCCCGTCCCACAGGCCTGCTGGAGCCTCCCACCCGCACCCCTCGTGGCCTCATGGCACACGCTCCATCTCCTCTCACGTCAGTCCGTCCACTCACCCACCCAGCCGTCCCACGTTCGCGGGAAACCTTCGTGCTCGTGCCCGTTGGTCCTGGGTGTGGAAAGGAACGTTGAGGGGTGTGTCTCGCCGTGAGCCCACATGCTGAGGGAGAGATGGCCGTGCAAGCCCCCGGCCTCTCAAGTGTCTCCGTCCAGGTCCCCTGGCAGTGCCCAGCAGGGCAGCCCTCCTGGAGGGGGGTCAGAAGAGGCTGCAGGAGGGCCCTGCTGCTGGAGCTCGGTCTTGCAAATGGGAGGCACGGACCGCTGCCCAGCCCAGGCATTGGAGTCTCAGGTCAAGGTCAGAACTCACATTTTGTGGCATGTGCTTAGTGTTAAAATGCCTAGCACAGGGCCCGGTCCTGGCAACGCTGCGTGTCTTCAGTCCCACTGTGACCTGGGTCGGTGCTGCTGCAGCAGGGAGCTCACGGGGAAGCCGTGGTCCGAGCCCTGAAGGTCTTCTAGCCTGGGGAGAGCTCCCCTGCTTTCCCCTGGGCACTGAGGGCCTTGCTTACTGCTGGGAGGTGTCGGCCCCACCCAGCTGGGGGAGAGCTCCCCCTGCTTCCTCCCCCGTGTACTGAGGGCCTTGCTTACTGCTGGGAGGTGTCGGCCCCACCCAGCATTCCTTCTCCTCTCCGGCTCCGCATCTATGGCTCGGTCACCAGGCTGCAGTTGAGGCCGTCCTCCCGCCGTGCTGGGGGGACCATGGGCTGTGGCTGCCGTCCACACCCACCTCGGGGTTGGGGGAGCCCAGAGACCTCGGCGCTGACTGTGGCTCACCTTGCCCACCCAGTGGGCCAGGGCTTGGCGGCGTCCTGTCCCCGTGGCAGCGCTGAGATCGTGTCTTCCGTTCGCGCTGCCCTGCATCCCCATCTCGAACCTTGCAGAAGGATTGGTGGGACGCAGCCAGGAGCCAGGTCCCTCCTGCTCCCATCCACCCTCTCTGTCCTCTGCTCCCGGCCGCCTTATCTCAGAGTCTGCGCTGGGGGTCCTTGTCGCGGCTTACGGAGCCATCGGTGGTGCCCGGGCCTCAGGCCAGACGCTGCTCCGCTGGCAGTATCCTCTCCTGGCTGTGCGCTCTGGTTGCTCCTTCAGGAGAAAGCGGCCCTGTTTAGAGGTGTTTGTTGAGAAGCTAATGAGCACGTCTGTGGAGAGGGAATGATTTAACAGCTGTCGCTGCGATTCCACGCAGCTCTGGAAAACTGGTATTTTAGATTGTTATTTTCAGAGAAGTGGACCTCAGTGCCTGTCTCCAGGTGGGAAGATGGCGTGCCGTGGTGTCAGGTACATGAGGTTTCATTCCCGTCCTGGTCGAGCTGGGGTCCAAGAGCGCGTGTCTGCCCCCAAGGCCTGGGCGTGACTCGGGGATGCACCTGCGGCTGCACTGCGACTGCGTAGGTCTCTGCGCGAAGGGAGGGCAGCCTTCCCACACTGCATGGACCCGGGAGGAGATGGCAGTCTCGTGCCATGACCTTGACCTTGACCGGGCCTGGGAGGAGTTCCTTTGGGAGAGTGAGCTTGCAGTCGCCCTGGGTCTTTCTGCATCGCATCCTCAGGGTCTGTGGTGGCGGCAGGAGGGCTCTGTCTGCCCACGTAGGTGTGCGGTCCTGCTGCTCACCCACAGGGAGGGCTCAGATCTCCACAAGACTGGCCGCACTCCAGACACAGCAGCACCCTGTCCCCTCGAGCTGCACTTCTCCCTCCGTAGTTGTACATGCCACCGTCTCCACGGCCCCTCGTGTCTGAGCAGTCGCTAGGACGGCTCACAGAGCACAGGAAGGCGCCGTCCTGGGACTGCAGTCCATTATAGAGGGCGCAGACGGCCCAGGGCGAGGTGGGGGTCCTGGGGACTGCAGTCCATTATAGAGGGTACAGATGGGGGCCCAGGGCGAGGTGGGGGGCCTGGGGATTGCAGTTTATTATAGAGGGTACAGGTGGGGGCCCAGGGCGAGGTGGGGGTTCTGGGGACTGCAGCCCATTATAGAGGGTACAGGTGGGGGCCCAGGGCGAGGTGGGGAGTCCTGGGGACTGCAGTTTATTATAGAGGGTACAGATGGGGGCCCAGGGCGAGGTGGGGGTTCTGGGGACTGCAGTCCATTATAGAGGGTGCAGATGGGGGCCCAGGGCGAGGTGGGGGGTCCTGGGGACTGCAGTTTATTATAGAGGGTACAGGTGGGGGCCCAGGGCGAGGTGGGGGTTCTGGGGACTGCAGTTTATTATAGAGGGCACAGACGGCCCAGGGCGAGGTGGGGGGCCTGGGGACTGCAACCCATTATAGAGAGCACAGACGGCCCAGGGCGAGGTGGGGGGCCTGGGGACTGCAGTTTATTATAGAGGGTACAGATGGGGGCCCAGGGCGAGGTGGGGGTCCTGGGGACTGCAGTTTATTATAGAGGGTACAGATGGGGGCCCAGGGCGAGGTGGGGGACCTGGGGGCAGCTGTGTTCACCAGCTGGGAAGCCCGGCGGGGTGGGCGGCCTGTCCGGACTAGTAATCATGGCCTGTGACTGAAAGCAGTCTCCACCCCTCCCTGTCCCTGAAGCCTGGCTGCTGGGTTGACCTGTCCCCAGCTCAAAGCTCCTGAGGGCCTCACGCAGTCACCCCCATAGCATAACAGAAACTCCTGCTGTGGGGCGTCCAAGGATGGGGACTGGCCCTCTCAGTCTCCACTGTGCCCAAGAGGCTCCTGCAGTGTCTTCCTGAGGCGACACCCGCAGGGACCGAGGGACAGGTGCGTCTATGGGAGGCCTGCCTCGTGGAGGACGAGGAGGCGTGGACCAGTCACCTGTGGGTCCGCTGGGAGTCTGGACTCTTGGCACAGGGTGGGTGTGGGCTGGGATTACTCTCTCTGCCATCAGCACGTTCCTGAGACTGCCTTCCTGTTGATCTCCGCTGTGCTTTTCGGGGAAGCCGTGTTTCCTTGAGGACAAGCGTGGACATTATTGAGGCCTCCAGGGGGGCGCACATGCTCAGTGACAGGCCGTGTCCGAGAAGAACGGCTGTGTCGGGCTTCCCGCACCACCCTCCTGGAAAGGCGTCCTGGCACTGGGTGCTGCACCGGCCCTGGCCCCTTGGTCTGCCTTTCATCCTGCCCACTGTCACTCTGCTCGTGGGCCATGGTGGCGGACAAGAGGCGCCTGGAGGGAGCCTGAGACGGCCTGGCCGTGACCTCGGGAAGCCGGGTGGGGCCGTGGGCGGGGTGGCGGAGCGCAGGCTCTCCCTGCATCCCACGGAGGGGAGGCTCGGGTTGTCGCAGGCAGAGCCATCGTCGTGGATTTGTCTGAGCCGCGGCTCGGCAGCCTTCCCTCCCCGGTGGTCTGGCATCCAGAGAAGAGCCGGGAGGGGCTGGCACCCGTCCCGTGCCGCCTGCGTGGCAGCCACCCTGCCAGGAACTCGCCCGAGAGAGTGCTGTGCGGGCGCTGGGCTCTCCCTGTTCTCCAGGAGGGGACTGGAGCGCTGAGAGCCTCGAGAGCTTTCTGGAAGCTGCCTGGGGTTTGCACCCAGGCTCTCCTACTCCACACCCCAAGGTCTTCCCGCTGCCCTCCCGCTGCCCTCCGTCTCCTCCCTGTCATCCTGCCTCCGCGGCACAGCGCCGCCCGTCTTTTCTAGCTGCTGGCTGTCTCCACCCACCCAACCCTGCAGCCGCGGAAGCGGGGAGCCCTGCTCGCTGTCGGTGGGCTGGCTTCCATTCTCCTCATCTCTGATTGATTGGAGGATTGAAGCGTGCCCCTGAATCAGAGCCTGTTCAAGCTGCTGCAGCCGCCGCGGCGTCGCATCTGGTCCAGCCTGCGGAGGGCTGTGAAGGGCTGCCTTGTCAGGTAGCTAAGTGTGAGCAGTTACGCTCACTTTGGGGCAAATAAGTCCAAATAGTGTCTGGCCCTGCCTAAACAGTATGTGGTTTTTAGGGTTTTATGCCAAGTCAATGGGATACGTGCTTTTTTTTCAGCATAGATCCTGGGATACAGTGTTTTTGCATAATTTACTTTTATTTTTAATCAAGAAGACAAGATGTTTCAGCAGAATTATCACTCTGCAGCGCTGCTAAGGTACTGAGGAAAGTCGCCAGCAAACGCTGTGGTGGCCTGACCCACGCCCACGCTTGTGACAAGTGCCTTCCTGGCGGCTTCGCAGCGGTAGCACTGCCCTCCCGCTGCAGGGTTTCATGGGAAAACCTCCTCCGCCTGGAACATGGCAGGGGTCACGTCCGCCTGCTCCTGTCTGTTTCCAGGGGGGTGGACATTCTGGTTCCAAGTCGTCGCTCACCGGGTCGCCCCCATCGGCTCACAGCCGCTGCGAGGCAGGGGGCGAGTCTTCCCAGCGCTCCTGCCGGCACAGCCAGAGTGACGCCTGCACCTCGTCCTCCGTTTCTCAACATGCTGGAAAGAGGCGGCGGCCTCCTGGAAATGCACCGCGCCTGTCGGAAGGTGGCGGCAGAGCCGGCGGCTGGTGCCTGTGCTTCACGGCTGGCTTCCAGAGAGGCCGCGTGATCGGTGGGAACGGCCGCCTCCACGGGAGCAAGGCCTGCTCTCCAGTGTGGGGACAGGTGCTCCTGGGGCCCTGACGCTGGGCCGAGGGCGGCCGTCCAGCAAGGACGGCCCCGAGGTGCCTCCCGGCCGTGGTGCACATCCGCACCCGTGGGATGCCTCTTTAGCCACTCGGGTCTGCTTCGGGCAGGCGGGAGGCCAGGCCCTCAGGACACTCGGAGTCGGTGGTTATGATGGAACCGACAACTTTGAGGCTCCAGGTTGAAGGTCCTTCCTGTCTCTGCTGCAACTCAGCGACCTGCTGGAGGGCAGGGCACAGGCCTCGTCTCCTGCAGCTTCTCCTCCGCAGGCGCGTCCGTGGGGACCCTGATGAGGCCCCAGGGAGCTGACGGAGCAGCAGCCCACGTTCCCGAGGAGTTTGCCTGTGTCATGGGGGGGTTGACGCTGCGTCAGGTTTCTGGTCATCCAGAAGGGCGAGGTGCTCTGCAGAGGGCGGTGGCTGTGCCCAGGGTGCTGGTCCCAGAGACAGCCCACTTGGCAGTGTGGGGCCATTGCACGGAACAGGACAGCCTTCAGTTCTGTCGTCAGTCTGTGGCCAGCGTGTGTGCACCTTGGACAGGTGCCTCGGCCTGTCTCATGGGTGCGTGTCCCTGGTCAGGATTTGCAGTTTACGTTGGGAAGGTGTCGTGAGCCTCGCAGGCCCGTCTTAGAGCTGTTTGTCATCCCAGTCCTGGCGGCACCTTCTCCCGAGGGGCTGGGAGGCAGAGCCAGGGCCTGGCTGGGCAGGCCGTGCTGTTCTGCATGCCACTCTCCCTGGCCGCTCCCCCACCGCGGTAGCCCGTCTGTGTCTCCTCAGGTGTGGCTGCGGGCATGGGCTGCTCGTGTAGCAGGCACGCCGGGCACTTAGCTCACGTCAGGCCTGGCTCCGTGCAGTGTGCGGCCCAGACAAGGTCCTGCCCTGTGGCAGTCACTGCCCCTGACCCCATGAGGACCTGGGTGCTGGCTCCTTGTCAGTGCCCTGGGCCCTGCAGCTGCTCTGCTAACACCCGCTGTGTTACTGCGGACGGGGGGGGGGGGGGGGGGGGGGGCGAACAGAGGCCCGTGCGGCCTGGGACCTGTGAAGTCACTGAATCACGTCGGTAAGCTTGGAGTTGGCATCTCCTTCCCATGACTGAACTGTGACAATCCCACTGCCAGCGGAGGGGCTGGGCTGTGCTGTGCCAGCAGTGGGGACTGACAGGGACGGGGGCCACTGCCAGCGGAGGGGCTGGGCTGTGCTGTGCCAGCAGTGGGGACTGACAGGGACGGGGCCTCTGACCCGCCGCTCGTCCGCCCAGCACCAGTGAGCATGGGCACCGGCGCAGCCACACGTCCTGCAGAGCCACAGGCCGGGGGCCTGGAGAGGACCAGGAAGGACCAGGACCACGTGGCGGGGCCTGGCGCCCTGCACTCGGGCAGCGACTCTCACCGGCCACCTGCGTGTTCACGGCACGCGCTCCTCTCTCTGTGCAAAAGTGCCTGGCTCAGCACTTTCCGTCCTGTTTGAATTTCAGGTCAGGTCAGGGCCCGGGCGCAGCAAGGCTCCAGTGGGGCTTCTGACCTTGGGGAAGGGCAGAGGTCAGGTCTGGATGGAGGGGCCACTCAGGGCCCTGTAGAACTTTCTAGAGGTTTAGTGTTATAGCTGCTAGTAATTTCATGTTAGAAACGATTCTTGGTTCTTGGAAAAGAACAGAATGGTCCCTGCGCTGCTGAGCCCCCTCGGTGTGGAGGGGATGGACGGACAGGCCGGTCTGTCAGTGCTGCACGATCTCTTCCTCCCTCACTCGGCACATGGTGTGCTCCATGGTCTGGGGAACAGGCGACTGGGCCCATACCCGCCCCTGGGCAGCTCGCATCCCAGGTGGGCACGGACCCCTCAGCGGCGCTGCCCAGTGAGCTGTGGTGACCGCTTTCCTAGGGGTGTGTAGACCCACGGGGAGGGAATGCGGGTCTCGGGGGAAGCGGAGGACTCGAGTCGGGACAGGTGGGCAGAGTGGGAGGCGCAGGTGGAAGGCCATCCCGAGAGGCAGAGCCCGAAGGCCTGGCCGAGCAGGTTCATTCCATGGGCGGGCACCGCCAGGCACCCAGTGCCACCTGAGGGGACACGGTGGGGTGGGAGTGAGAGGGAAGGGAGGTCCATTATGAGACATCCCAGCTGTCTTCTGTGGATCAGTCTTTCCCAAACTGAGGGCCATTTCTGGAACCTCAAGATGTCTTGAGATGAAGCCCCTTGTGGCAGTAAGTGCCCCCAAGCGACAGGCTGGGGCACAACAGGGGGCCCTTCCTGCCCTGGCCTGCCACGGAGGCCCTGCCCCACCACGCGGGTGACTGCCCGCTGGCCCTTCCCCTCCACAGGAGCGAGCGGGAGCTTCGGGACTGAGTTTGTTTGAAAATGAACGAGGAGAACGTGTTCCGGAGGCCGCAGTGCCACCCTCTGCCTTACGGCAGCCCTTCCTTCACGGGGCCTCCTGCAGGGGCCGTGTGAGAGGCCGGGTCCCGTCTTCCGCTGTCTCTGGGGCTGCTGGGCACCCATTGCTGGTGTGAGTTGCCCCTTCAGAGGTCCCCACCCAGGTGTGTGGCTGGCACACAGAGTCTTCTGGAGAGCTGATTAAACAGATTCTCAGGCCTCACCCGATTCTGATCGCGGAAGTTGAGGTGAGCCTGGGATGAGGAGGGTGCGCAGCTCTTTCTGGGACCCTAGGGTTGCAGTCAGCCTCGACTGCACCCCCAGGTCAGGCCCCCCCACCCCAGCTGGCTGTCACCGAGGCCTGGGCTCTGCCCCTCCCCCTTCCCTCACCCTGTGCTCCAAGGCAGGAGGCCTGGAAGAAAGAGCTGGAAGGGCCCAGAACAAAGAGGTTGTTTATTGAAATCTTGGGTTTTGTCCTAGAAATGAGTGGCGATGGTCGTCTTTTTGCATGTGCTTATTTGCTGTGGTGGGTGTAAGGAGGGTTTTAGATTTCTCAGGGCGACCTGTTCCTACCGCCCTCATGTGCTGCTTGCGTCCACATGCCTCTGGTCCCGATCCCACTGGGACCCCTGCTCACACTCCTCCCAGCCCTGGTCCCCAGACGGGGCTGTTCCCTGTGCTTTCACAGGGAGGACACGAGCCTGGCCGTGTAAGGATGCAGGGTCTTCCGTCCTGTCTGCGTGGCTGGTGGAGCACAACACCCCTCTGGCTGGGTGTGTCCCTTCAGGGAGGGCTGCCAGGTGCCACAGGAGCGGAGTAGTGGGTGACCCACGCCAGCCAGAGGAGCCCAGCTGCCTGGGCCCTCCGCCTGCCTGCTCTGGGGCCTGGCCCAGCACCTCCGTCCCTTGTCCCTGCTGCCTGGGCCCTCTGCCTGCCTGCTCTGGGGCCTGGCCCAGCACCTCCGTCCCTTGTCCCTGCTGCCTGGGCCCTCCGCCTGCCTGCTCTGGGGCCTGGCCCAGCACCTCTGTCCCTTGTCCCTGCTGCCTGGGCCCTCCGCCTGCCTGCTCTGGGGCCTGGCCCAGCACCTCCGTCCCTTGTCCCTGCTGCCTGGGCCCTCCGCCTGCCTGCTCTGGGGCCTGGCCCAGCACCTCTGTCCCTTGTCCCTGCTGCCTGGGCCCTCCGCCTGCCTGCTCTGGGGCCTGGCCCAGCACCTCCGTCCCTTGTCCCTGCGAGGCTGCAGGCAGGTGTGGGCATCTGGTGTCCCCGCCTGGTCCCATCAGCCTCCTGCAGTGTGGTCACCTGCTCCTCCCAGGACCTGGCTCCCCGCCGGATGCGTGGGTCAGAGGTGAGCCCTGTGCTTCCTGCGGCCCGTCACGCGGCCGGTCACTGTCTGGTGGACTTGGTCTCGAGTTGCCATCTCTGTTCCCCAGCATTAATGGGGCCTCATCGCCTGGCTGATGTGTTGCCCACCTCCTGGGTTGAGGGTGGCAGCGTTTTGGGGGTGGGGTGACATTTGGGGTGGGAGAGACGGAGCAGAGGCAGTGAGGAGCCGGCTCCAGTCAGGAAACAGAGCTGCCCACCAGCTGCTCCCGCCTCCCCCGCGTCCTCGTGTAGGCGCAGAGGGCGTCCGGACAGGGTCCCTACCTCTGCTTTCGGAAAGGCTTGTTTCTGCAGTTCCGCAAGTTATCCAGACCCTGTGTACAACCAGACGGGAGCTAACTTCTCTCATACACTTGTGTACGTGCCGTTTCTAGAACTTTCTTTGGGAGCACTGAAAACACCTGTGAGCTTTCTTCAGGGCTGCCTGTCAGGGCAGGCCACTGGGGAGGGTGAGCCCTGGGGAGAAGGACATGTCTGTGACTCAGGAAGTTAAGGAAAAGATGGGTGCAGAGGGGGCTTAGCAGCTCTCGGGTGGGCGCCGATGAAGCGATCGGTACAGCAAGTCCTGGGTCCCATTGGGGTCACTCGGGCAACAGGCACCTGCTTTATGAGATGGTACCACACCTCTCAGGCCCTCACGTGGGACATTGTGTCATTGTGGTCACTGGAACCTTTGCTTCCTGGAGTGACACCTCCAGGTTTCCATAGGCACGAGCTTTGTGCAGCCCCGGAGCCTTTCGGCTGGTTGCCGACCGCTCACTGGGCAGAGACCTGGGCAGGGTCGCAGGGACCCCGGCTGGGAGTTGCCACTGTGGTGTGCTGAGGACGAGTGACTTGGGCCCCTTAGGAGGCTGTGCAGGGAAGTGGGGTGGTAAAGCCTGACTCTTCTCAGAGGCACAGCCGTTCTTACCGTGCCCCAAACCTGGAACCCAGAGGCCCCGGGCCCAGGGCCAGGGCCATGTCCGCTTGGCACTCAGCAGCTGGGTCTGGGAGCAGGCGGCATTTGCCTGGGTGAGGTGGGAGTCGTCTTTTCGAGCTGGCGAGCTCATCCCTCCTCTCCAAACCCCACTTGAGCCCGAGCCTGGGGGGCCTGCCCTGGGCAGGAGAAGGGCCTGTCCGTGGGGCCAGGCTGCCGGCTGAGCTCAGCTCTGCCCGTGCCTCTCGGACCCCTGCTCGCGCTGTCAGGCGGCCGTCGGCCTGACCCTCCTGCCGACTGGGGGTGGGCTTCCCGAGGTCCCTGGGTGGTCGGATCGGGCACGTGTGTCCTGACGCGGCCTCGTCTGTCCTAGAGCCAGTCCACCGGCACCTGGAGCGGCACGAGGTGCACTACCTGCAGTTCGCCTTCCGCTGGATGAACAACCTGCTGACCCGGGAGCTGCCCCTGCGCTGCACCGTCCGCCTGTGGGACACCTACCAGGTGAGCTCGGCCCGGGCCTGGCGGTCGCTGTGGCCTGGGGAGCGTGCCCTTGTTACTGCGGTCCTCCAGCGTCCGTTTCTGGTGTTCTTGTCACCTGACCGGACGTGGGACGGAGAGGACTCTGTCGTGACTATAGCCGAGCTTCATGCCCGCCGTGCGGCAGGGTCCTGGGCGGGGGCGCACACTCGGGACTCTGGCGTGGTCTGAGCCACGTCTGCCGCAGCCCTCACGCCCTCTGTGTCCGAGTGACAGGTCGGTGCAAGGTGACATTTCCTCCTCTCCACCGATTTTGATGAAGTTCATTTTTTCAGGAGGTTGAGTTTTCCGGAACAAGCTACCTCTGCTACCCTGTGTCCCACTGCTTACTCTAGCCCCTTGGTGTCTCGGTGAGATGTTTGCTGAAGCCCAGGCCAGGCTGCCAGTGTCCCTCGGACAGCAGGCCCCTCCTCGGACTGGGATGGCCTCTCGCGAGAGCAGGCTTCCTGCCGGGGGCGCGGGCAGACGGGCGGGAGCTGCTCTGTGTGGCAGCCTGAGTCGCAGGCCCGGCAGGCGGTGGCGCCGGAGCCTTGTGAGTGACAGCCATGGAGAAGGTGGTGGGCGGCCGGGGCCTCAGGCAGGCCGGAAGGGTCTCAGCCACCCCCTCCCTGCATGGAGGCGGCCTGGTCTGGACGATGCGTTCTTCCCGTGGGAGAGGTGCCCTGGCTGCTGACCTGTGGGCCCCACTCTCCGCTGGTTTTTGTGAGTCACCTGGACGAGAACCCAGAGCCCTGTTCCGGAGCCGCTCTGTGCCCTGAGCAGCCCGTGTTTCCACTTGGCGTTTCCTTCTCGCACAATCCTGATGACGTTCGCTGCAGACACTGTGACGCGTAGGGAGAGTGCACCCGAGCCCCCGACTGTGGTTCTGATTTTCTAGGTTCTTGGCAGCTACAGAATTTCTGGGCACTCACATCTGTGGAGACATAAAGCCTTTTCTTGGGCCGTTTGGCTGAAGTGGCTGACAGCCTGTGCTGTTGTGCTGTTGGCTGGGCCTCGGAGCGTCTCGGGAACAACTTAATCTCCCGTAATTTCAAGTGCTGTCTGTCTGCGATGGGCCGGCTGCTCACCACCTCGCCCCTCGCCGAACACAGAGCCCCCGTAGCACTGTCGCCATCGTGGGTGAATTACGTGTGAAGTCCTTGTTTTGAGGAGCCAGAAATGGGCTGTGCGTCCAGGGTCCTTCCCGCACGCTGGAACACCCAGTGGGTGGTCAAGTCCAAGCACAGCTGTGGCGTCTTTATCGAGTGGATTTTCCTGGAATTGAGTTTTGTCACGGATTGACTCGTTCGTGCCATGGACTCGTTCTTGAACTGAGGTTCCCTGGCCATAAGCCCCCTCTTATCTTAAAACTTGGGGGTATTTTTATATTACAGGCCCAGATAACCATGACATTGCTTTGCATCCTTTGGCAGTGAACATACATGGTAATCGTAGGATGGCACTTGGTGATCACTCTCTGGGGTGTTTGTTGGCTGGGCTGTGACAGCTTTCAGGAACTCTAGCCCCTGCAAGGCACCTCCTGGGGTATGTAGCCTCAGAAGTTACTGATAAGCACCTGCTCTGTCCCAGGCCCCAAACGAGATAGTGGCACAAACGTGAATGGTGTGTTATCACCAGCGTGAAAAAGGATAAAAACGCTCAAACAGTCGGAGATCGCCCAGCCCTAGGGAGATGCCCTCTCCCTGGGCAGGTGCATGCCCGCACCTCAGGTGGTCCTGGTGTGGCTGCCGGCACGGGGGGGAGCTCCAGCTCCAGGGTCTGGCCGAGGGAGGGGGTTCCGAGGCCTCCACGTGGCCTGACTCAGGCTTTCCTCTGCTCCCCCGCTCTGGCCTCAGCCGGCCCTGCCTGTGGGTGTTGATGACTTCGGATGAGAGGGACCTCTCTGGGCTGGTCTCTTGCTGAGCTGCTCCTTCCTAGTCTCATTGGTGTCCTGGCCGGCCAGGGTGTGCCCCGGTGCCCGCATTTCCTCCTGACTTTGCTTCTGCCCCCCTCCGCCCGCTCCCTGCCGTGCTTGGTCTGTGTTGTGAGGCGGCCAGCGGCTTTGCTATCCAGTGTCTGAGAGCAGGCCCAGAGGTGAGGGGAGGCAGTAGCATTTTCTCCTGATGCCGGAATTCCCCCATTCTCGTCTCATCACAATAAAGACGATTCTCCCCCTAAGTGCCAGCCGCCTGGCACACAGGACTGAGCAGAGACCAGGGTTTAGGCAAGTTCAAAACCAGGGTCCGTCTCTCCTCCTGCACACAGGACAGCCGGGTGCAGAAGGCAGATCCGGGGGGCGGGGAGCCCCGTGTCACAGGCGGGGACAGCAGCCCGCAGAAGCCCGTCCCCGCCAGCTGAGGGAGGGACGCAGAGCAGCTGTGGCCGGGCCTGGCCCAGAGGTGGACCTGTGGGCAGGGCAGTCCCGCAGGAGTCTCTCCGTTGTCTGGGTGCTGCTGCCTCGCTCTCCTGTGAGTGGCCGTCCACTGTGGGACCAGCTTGGGGGGAGACAGGCCCAGAGGCGTCGGCAGATGCAGATTTCCTGACGGGCAGGGGACCCAAGTGTTCACTGTTACTGAAGGGCATTGGGAGGTCAGCGGGCTCAAGGTCGCTCAGCTCTCCCGGGGTGTGCTGTGGCCCCGCAGAGTTTGCGGTCTGCTTCCAGTGCTGTGGAGATGCCACTGGCGTTTTGGGAGGACTGCATGAACCTGTGGCGTGCTTTGGGTGGTATGGACGCGTCACAGTATCAATCTCCCGCGCAGTGTGTCTGTTCCTGTGTTCAGCCTCTGGTCTGTGTGTCACAGTAGCCCCTGCACAGGCCCCTCCTCGGTGGGTGCCGTCTGATGTATTGTTCCGATGCGTTTGTAAGTGGGGTGGCTTTCCTCATTTCCCTCTCCCACAGTTCATTGTTAGTGTGTAGAAATGCATTTCCGAAGAGTGACTGTTCTATCCTCAACTTGGCTGAATTTGTGTGTCCAAAGGAAATGAAACGATCTCAGAGATACCTGCACCCCAAGTCACAGCAGCGTTATTCACAGTAGCCAAGGTGTGGAAACAAGCTGGGTGTCCATCAGTGGTGGCTGGGGGAGTGTAGTACATGTGCACACTCTCACACACACACACACACACACACACACGCACACACACACACTCATTCACACGCACACACTCACACTCATTCACACGCACACATGCAACACTCACTCTCATTCACGCGCACACGCTCATTCACACGCACACACATGCACACACACTCACACTCATTCACACTCATTCATACGCACTCACACATTCACATGCACACACGCAACACTCACTCATTCACATGCATACACACACGCGCGCACACTCACACACATTCACACACATGCACACACACTCACACTCATTCACACGCACACACACTCTCACACTCATTCACACGCACACACGCAACACTCTCATTCACGCGCGCACACACGCGCGCACACTCATTCACACGCACACACATGCGCACACACTCACATTCATACGCACTCACACACATTCACATGCACACACGCAACACTCACACTCATTCACATGCATACACACACGTGCACACACGCACACACATTCACACACATGCACACACTCACACTCATTCACACGCACACACTCACACTCATTCACACGCACACACGCAACACTCACTCTCATTCGCGCACACACACGCGCACACACATTCACACGCACACACATGCACACACACATTCACACGCACACATTCACACGCGTGCACACACACTCATTCACACATGCACACACATTCACACGCATGCACGCACGCGTACACACACACACACACACACACACAGCAGAAATATATTCAGATAAAATGAAGGAAATCCGAGAGTGTGGCCCGGGGGCCTTAGGGGAGGTAGAGGGAGGAGGAGGGGGTGGCCTGGTCTAGGTGGAGAGGGAGGAGGGGACACCTATGTAAGTCCTGGCAGGCAGAGAGGCTCCAGGACAGCAGAAGGCTCTGGAAGACGGAATCCCCGCAGGCAGTCTCTGGGCGCCCTGGCGCTATTCAGCACTTGGAAAATGTGCCCAAGGACCTGATGTTTAAATTGACTGAATTTTAACTCACTGACACTTAAAGTGAACAGGCCCACGGGGCCAGTGGGGAGGGGGAGCCCTCTGGGAGGGCGTGGGCCATCTCTGTAAATGCGAGCGCGGAGGGACCCACGCCTAGTGGTTCTGCTCCTGGGAAGGGAAGCACCTCCTCCCCCAGGTGAGTGTTGCAGGATGGCTTTGTTCGGCTCCAGGCTTTTACTCAGTTCCTTCCCAGTGGGACCCAGCGGCCGCGAGCTTTCTGATGGGGACCCTTCCACAGCCCTGTCCTGGAGGGCGTCTGCCATCACCGCTCCTACAGCGGCTCTAGTCACAGGACAGGAAGCACAGGGCTCTCTCCCTCCCTCACGCACCCTCTCTCTGGGGCGCCGCCTCCCGAGGCTGCGTGGACCTCAGGCCTGGCACATGCCACGCGAGGGAAGTGGCATGAGGCCGCCAGTCTGTGGGGCGTTTTCGTCCCAGTCCAGCTCCGGTTCCCCCACCTGCCCTGCCGTCCAGTGGACCTGGGTCGTCTCTGTGAGGAAGGGGGTGTGTTTGGACAGTTCCCGGAAGCCCCATGGGTGCTTGTCTGCCACCCCGAGGACTGGCAGAACTGAATGGGTCCTGGCTCAGCACCGTCCACACAGCTGTGGGCAAGTCTGTCTCCAGAGCTCACGCTTGGGGCTGCTGTTGGGAGTCGCCTGGGGTTTCTCGTGTGTGGCTTGGCAGGTGGCTCCTGTGGGGGCCAGGCAGTCAGGCTTAGGCCCACGTCCCACTGAGGGGGCCGCCGCCAGCCAGGGCCTTCCCTCGCTCGGGCACAGAGTGTGCCCAGCACACAGCAGCACCAGGGGAGGTCGCTGTTCTTCCTTCACTGTGTCTGTGAACCGCGGAGCCGTCCACACTCGGGGTGTTATCGTCAGGCTGTCACCGTCCCCCGATTTTTATAGAAATTGCAACTGGGGCTCAGCGCTGTATGGCTTGCCCGCGGCGTCGCCTCCCTTGCACGCTGGGCTGCGCTGTCTGCACCCGCCTCCTGCAGGGCATCTCCGTGCCCAGTGTCCAGTGGAAGGTCTGGCGAGGACGGGCGCAGGTCTCTGCTGCTCCGGCAGTCACGGCGGAGCTGGTCCAGCAGCTCGGAGAGGCGGGCTACGGAGGCACAGGTAGACGGAGCCTTGACCTGGCCTTGGTGTTCAAGTCTGTCCCTGATGTCAGCGCAGGCAGCCCAGTGGGGCCCCCACTAACCAGAGGTTGGAGATGGGGCGGATCTTCCCAGAAGTCATTCTCAGTGTGGCACCCAGCCTGTCTGGCTGTGGAATCATGCTTTAAGTTGTGATTAGAAATGCAAATTTGTTCTAAGACTTCTGAGGTCTAAGGAGGCATTCTGCTAACGTCATGTCTGTCTGTCTATCCATTCACCTGTCCACCTATTCATTACCCACCTACTTACTACATGGATCCTGGTACGTGTGGGCCTCAGCCAGGTGACGGCGTGTGGCTTCCTGAGCCCTCCAGGTGCCTAGCTCCGACTCTCAGGAGGATGGTGGCCTTGGCTCTCTGCTGGCCCTCAGTCACAGCACTGATACGGGTGTGGGCCCCCTGTGCCACCGAGGTGGGCGTGCTGCAGTGGGGCCCTCCAGGGCCCGGGAGGGGAGGCCTGGACGTGTCCGCAACTCATCTGGTTACTCTGTCTCTGGCTCAGACAGTGCACCAGTTGTCTTGACCTGTGTCCCTGGTTACAGAGGGCAGAGAGCGCAGGGCTAAGGAAGGATGGGGTAGGTAGGTCACAGTAGGCACTGGGACCCTTCTCCACTGTGGCCCCGCCCACCTGTGCCCCAGCAGTTCCCACGTGAGCACAGGGACACTGAATGGAAACAGCTGTGTCCTCACCTGTCCCCTCCACCTCCGAAAGCCCTGGTGGTGGTGGGGGGGCGACCTGCACTGCCCTGAGTGCTGGGGCACCTGCTGCTCCTGGCTAAGCCAGCCCTGGCTTTATAACCTCCTCAAGGCCGCACGGCGGTGTCACCTTCCCTTTCACGTACTCGGGAGGGTGAGAAAGTAGCCACTGGCCTGAGAATTGCTTTCGTGAACCTGGCCTGGTGTGTCCCGAGCGTCAAGGTCTGCAGTCTAGTTTCCTGTGACCTTTAGTTAATGAGCACGAGGAGAAGGCACCGTCTGCCTGGGCCCCGAGTGATCACTCAGAGCTGCCGGGGGCCTGTGCTCCGTCCTGGGCCCTGGGACCAGGCTTCGTGAGGTCAGGACAGCATCCTGGGCCAGCCCTGGCTGCCTGGCCCTGGGTCAGTGTTGAGATTTCCAGATATCAGCCTCCCAGCTCCTTGGCAGACCACACGGCACCTCAGAAGGAAGTATAGCAATGTGGACTCCAGGGCAGCTCCAAGGCATTGTTTACAGATGAATGAGTCCTGCCTCCTTTATCATCCCAGGGTTGAGGAGATGAAACTGGGGGCGGGGTTGGAGTAAGCAGGGCGGGCAGAGATGGGCATTCATGTTCAGAAGGGTGGACAGGTCTTTCTGCCCTTCCGAACGGCTTCCCTTGCTGTGACTCGGTGAACTCAGCACAGCGCACCTGGAGCTCGAACAGGTGCCAGGTGCTCAGGGCTGCAACCTGCTGGGCCCAGGCTGCCTGTCCTTGGAGCCAGGAGGGTGGGAGGTTTGCCTGCATCTGCAGGGATCAGGCCGCAGTGGGCAAGATGTTGGCGCCAGAGCCCCAGGAAGGGGCCACAGCCGTGTAGTTAACCAATCGGAAGAAGCCGGTTAAGACCACACACACCCAGTCGTGCTTTGCTCGGCCTTTGTCCACCTGAGTGGCCCTCTTCTGGGCCTGCCCACAGAGCAGAGGGAGGCCTGCGAGTCTCAGCTCTCTGGTGCACGCCGTCCGTCTGTCTGCCTGTCTGGCCACCCATTTACAAACGCTGTTTGGGTGTTTGGACCAGGTCTGCTGCCCCAGGCTGGACATTGAAAGACGAATGGGAGCTGCCTCCTGCCTCGCGGGATCCTTCAGTTGAGTCGGGGACGGAGAGTCGACACCCCTTGAGCAGTCAGCAGGAAGTTTCAGGCAGGGACAGTGGGGAGGGTGGCCTCACTGTCCAGGACCCAGGCAGGCTCTGGTGTTCTGACTTGTTTTCTTGGCCAGTCTGCAGTGGGGACCTTAGGGGCAGAAGTTCGGGTGCCCATTGTGGGTGCCAGGCTGCCCGCTCCCACAGGACACCTGCTGTGTGACACCACTGGTCTTGGGCTAGGCTGACTGCAGGTTAGGTGGCCTTTCCACGTGGCCCGCCATCGGGGAGGGGACCCAGCACCCCAGTGCCCTTCACCCCCTCTGCTAGCATCATGGGGGGTAGGACGGACGTGTGCCACGCTGGGCAGTCAGGAAAGCCAGCTCACCCAGGAGGCGCTTCTCCCTCTCAGGTCTGCACAGCAGTGACCAGGACTCCAGCTGGTGGGAGTGGGGGGCTCTTCTAGGGTGAGCCTCGCCTCCACGCCACGGAGTGCCCGCCTTTCGTGGACCTGTCCTCGTGTGGACCTGCAGCAGCATCAGCATGCCCGTGGTGCCCGCACCCTGGGCAGAGGCGCCAGCTGCTGCTCTCTCTATTCACAGACTCGTGTTGCAGGGAGATGTGATAATGGGCGAGTGTCTGTGGAAATGGATATGATTGTGTCCTCTCTAACGAGCTAACAATTGCGTGCCAGAATCTGGGCAGCGCTATTGTTTGGAATGAAAGGAGACATGCAAATGAGGCCGGGCTGGGATTGTGTCAGGAGCTGTGCGGCAGCCTCTCCTGGACCATTAATTAATTCTCCATCAGCCGGCTTCCCTGGGAGTGAACTGGAGAAACAATTAAAATGATACATGAGGTAGGGAGTTTCGAAATTCAAAAGGTGAAGGCAAGAATTAGTTTAATACATAATTAGACGTATTATTTGTGACTTACGTTTTTTTAAACATGGTTCACTGAGGCAGCAGGGTCCTATTTTTAGCCCTGGATAGCTAATAAATACCATTTTGGGCTGTTTTTCAACTCAAAAAGGCTCATAAGTTTTCTTAATGATATTAACTGGCTAATTACATTGTACGTCGTTAAAGTAACTCCTACTGCAAAGTCTAATAATACAACAAAAGTTGCAAAAGCAAGTTTTTGAAGTTCATTTGACTCAATTACCTCGTTCTGAGTGTTGAGACCTCACTGAAAACGTTCCAGCAAAGAACCTACAGGTTGACATTGCAGATTTGATTCAGAAGATGAGTCTGCTGTTGATGTGATCGGTCCAGGCGGAAGGGCGCCCCCCGGAGCCCAGGCTGAGCGCTGCGGTCACAGTTCTCCGGAGCAGGTGACTAGCAGGGCCTTCCTGTTCCCTCCTGGTCCCTGCCGTGCGCCAGCCCTGTGGCAGTGTTCCCTGTCAGGCCCGACCCCCCGGTGCACACGCCCCCTCTACCTGAGCTACTCCCCCCCAGCACTGCTCCCCTGTGTTGTTTCCTGTGACGCCCTGCTGTTTTGAATTACACACTGGAGATGGCCCCGCAATGCCACCTGGGAGTCTCGGCGTGTTCATATTTGTTAAGGTTACTGATGTTAGATTTGAACACCATCCTGAGGTGTTTGTTGGTTTTTAAATGGGTCACTTAAAACTCATTTTAGGAGTCAGTCTCCTGACCGATTAGAGAAAAGAATAAAAGCCATAATAAGAAAATTCCTCATCTATGAAGAACCCACATGGGCCAGTTGCTGTCGTGGCCCTTAGCACGTGTCAGCTCGTGGGGCCCCCGTCACCCCACAGGAGCAGGCCCTGTCTCTGTTTCCCAGTGGTGTCTGGGGCTCAGCCCAGGGACGTGGGTCAGCATTCAGTCTTCCCCCAGACCCCACGCATCTGTGCACCGCTTGTGTGACCCTCGGTTGGTCCACGGCGGTCCTGCTGCTTTTTGGTGGCTGCTGTCCCCCACCCCCTGAAGTGCTGGGCGCTGGGTCTGCCCTGGCCTTCCCAGCCTGGGGTGGCGGCACCCACTTTCTCTGTGCTTTTACAGTCCAAATAGAAATGGGAACTTTTGGCTCAGGGTCAGAGGCAAAGGCTCGAACCCTGTTGTTTCCACTCTTCTAAATGCCACGCCGCCAGGTATCACCCTGTGATCGGACCCGTCAGCCTGCAAAGGCTGTGTTTGCTCTGGGAGCGTGGCTTGGGGAGTTCTGGGAAGGAGGAAAACCAGCCAGCCCATCCCGCTAAGTACACATCATTTCCTCGTCTGAATTTCTGAGCCCAGGGAGTCAGTGTGGCGCAGACATCGTCTCTCCATCCGTGAAGGGGGCCCCGTTGGTCCCCTGTGCGTCACTCTGGACTGTAGAGAGTGCAGGCGCCTGGTTGGGCTCGGCCACCCTCTGGAAACCAGCTGCTCGTGCCGGGCTTTGTGCTGGGGGCGGCCCTGTGTTTCCTGGGCCTTTGAGAGTGTCACTGTCTGAAAGTTAGCATTTTAAGGTGGGCAAGTGTGTCGTGGATCCAGGGGCCCTTGCATGCACTCAGACAGGTGTGGACATGGAGGGCCCGGCGGGGCAGAGGCAAGGTGGGGGCCGCTGAGCCCCTGTGGGCCCAGCTGCTGCAGGGCGGCAGGACCCGGCCCAGAGCCCGGCCACACGCCTCCCTCACCGGCTCTGCACACAGGCAGCGCCGTGACTGCAGAGAAGCCTGTTGAGCTTTCCTTGTGGTGTCTGTCTCAGCAGGCTCGTGCCTACCCACGTTTGGCTGGAAGAGTGGTTGTCATGGTTTCTCTGCACCCCAGCCCGTGGCCGGACCCCATTAGCACGCCCGCCGTTCTGCCCTCTGCTGTGCGCTGGGCCAGGAGGTCTCCCGGGTGGCATTGCCCGACTCAGCTCCAGGCTGCACCCACCAAGGGCTGCATGGGTAGGTGCAGGGTGACTGAGCACCCCGATCTGAATTGCCCGGTGTCCTGGAGGGCGCGCTTGGGAACACGGCCAGAGCTTGTCCGGGGGCAGCGCAGCCCGTCCTCCGGCGCCGTGGCTGTGCCTCCTGCGATGCGTGTCGTGGAGCCGGCGTGGAGTGCCCCAGGTGCGGACTCCCCACACCCCACGGAGGATGCGGCTCCAGGCCAAAAGGGAAGCTTTCTGGGTCTGGGGTCGGATTTGAATGGGAAACTGAAAGCTGTAAATTTATTAAAGGCTTTCTTTTGGGGCTGGTGCATGCAATAGATTTTCTATTTCTCTCAGTTCTCTCTTAAAATTTAATGCTGCCATAAAAATGATGGATAAGAAATTATCCCAGGAAAAACGATGCTGAAAGCCTCCCTCGCTGTCGAGGAGAAGCGTAGACTCGGTGAAGAAGTCGGTGTGACCCAGAAAACCCAGGGGAGCAGGAACCGCACTCTGTGGACACCGCGTCGCATCGTGTCGTCTGGGCCGTGGAGAGCACGTCTCCCGGCACGGTGCTGACGCACCAGGTCTGGCCTGCGCTGCTGGACTTGTCACGTCGCAGCACCATGCCTGTCCCAGCTCGCCGTGCAGCCCTCCCCTGAGAGCACACAGAGCCCAGCGTAGGAGCGGCAAGGCTGCACCCTAAAACTGAGGGTGGAGAGGCCCCGCGTGAAGGCAGCCTGTGCCCACCCCTCACACAGACGCCCCCTTGGTCACCCTTCATGGAGCTCTGCCCACGTGGTTATGAACTGTGTGAGGCTGTGGCCACCGCCCCAGATGCCGGGGAAGGACTTCCATCAACAAGCCCACAGACCGGCAGGAGGGGGGGACGTGTCATACAGACGGGGCCTGAGGCCAGGGGTGTGGGGCAGCAGGCTGTATTCCTGTGGCCTGGGGACATGGTTGCAGGCAGGCTTGTAAAAGCACAGGATTGGAAGAAACCGATTTGGATCTGACTCCCAACTACTGTTTTTACTCCAGAGCGGCAGAGGCGCTGGTAATGCTGCCCCCTCTCCCCGCGTCCCTCCAGGCTAGTGATGCAGCCACGGGCGCTGCAGTGAGCCCACGCGGCAGCGGGTGGAGGTGGCCCCGTCGGCTCGCAAGGTCTCACTTGTTTCCCTGTGGCGCGTGTCACCACGTCTGGTTGGAGAACTTGGGAGAAGGGACTGGCCAGTGTCTGATTTCCGGTTGGAAGCGTCGCCATGGCAACTCGGGTGTGCTGGCAGCAGCACTGGTTGGTTCCGAGGCTGACCCTGGCCAGGCAGCCCCCGTCTCCCGTGCGGAGAAGAGGCTCACTGGGGAGCTGTGTCTGTCCTCGGTCCAGGCTGCGTGCACTCAAGGGGATAGCTCGCTATGTGTGGTGTAGAGGGGCGCGCAGTCTGTGCCGAGCCCTTTCTTCACACACTGAGCGGCTGCTCTCAGAGGCTCTAGGACAGCGCCGCAGGGACGAGGCCGGGCCCTGTGAGTGGTGCCACCAGCTCTGCTGTCCCGCACAGACACTCTGCGCACCAGGAGCTGTCCCACGGCCGTCCTGCCTCATCGCCCTCGCTGGCACCTCTGTTGCCCATCAGGGACCTCTGCCATCTGCCTGCCCTGCACCAGCAGCCTCTGTGAGCCTGTACCCCGGTCAGGCCCAGGCCAGCAGGGAGGGGCCGTGGTGGAACTCAGCCTCCCGGAGACGGCACACCGAGGGGAGCAGTACAGCCGAGAGCCCCAGCGCTGACCCAGCAGCCCGGACTCGGGCTGTATCCCCTCCTGTGTGGGCTGGGGCGGCTTTGGAGCGGGCTGGGCTTTCGGTGTGCACATCACAGAACCCCAGGACACCCCGAGGCTGACGGGCCAGAAACAGACTTGGAGCGCAGGAAAGCAAGCCGTCCTGGCCCAAGAACACGTAGGCGGGAGGGCGGGGCCACCAGTCTCTAGGCTTGGGTTCCAGCACACACTCGGGGCAGGAGAGAGACCGTGCCCCTCAGAGGTGGGGAGTGCGGGGCTGCAGCACTGAGTAAAGCCAGCGCTGGACGGCTCCTCTTGGGCACAGGGCGAGCTGCAGGAGAGCCCTCCTGTGGCCTGGCAGACACCTGGCTGACCTGTCAGTGCAGGCTCTCGGCCGGGACGGGCAGGGAGGTGCTTCCTCGCACTTTCCCCAGAGCCACAAGCATTCGCGTGGACAAAACCTGCGTCATCTGGAGGTCACAGACCGAGCGTCAGATCAGAGGATGTGAAAGGCTGTCACGTTGCTGGCACACCCGGCCCACATACACTGGATTACCCTGTGTCCCAGGGACGGACAGAACGAGGAGACCAGATTCGGTGATGGTCCAGGAGACACGGAGTGTCGTCAGGCAATGTGCTCGATCTTACCACCTGTCCCACAGCTGGAGGTGCCAGCACCTCTCCTTCCACACAGAGGGACCAGTGACCAGGTGGGACGAGTCTGAAACACACTGACCAGTGACCAGGTGGGAATGAGTCAGAAACGCACAGTGACCAGTGACCAGGTGGGATGATCCTGAAATACACAGTGACCAGTGACCAGGTGGGACGAGTCTGAAACACAGTGACCAGTGACCAGGTGGGACGAGTCTGAAATACACACTGACCAGTGACCAAGTGGGGACAAGTCTGAAATACACTGACCAGTGACCAGGTGGGAATGAGTCAGAAACGCACAGTGACCAGTGACCAGGTGGGATGATCCTGAAATACACACTGACCAGTGACCAGGTGGGACGAGTCAGAAATACACACTGACCAGTGACCAGGTGGGACGAGCCTGAAATACACACTGACCAGTGACCAGGTGGGGACGAGTCAGAAACACACACTGACCAGTGACCAGGTGGGGACGAGTCAGAAACACACACTGACCAGTGACCAGGTGGGGACGAGTCAGAAACACAGTGACCAGTGACCAGGTGGGACGAGTCTGAAACACACAGTGACCAGTGACCAGGTGGGACAAGTCAGAAACGCACAGTGACCAGTGACCAGGTGGGACGAGTCAGAAACACAGTGACCAGTGACCAGGTGGGCACCTAACCTCTTGAGTGTCAGCTACAGTAGTCAGGACAGTTCGGCGCTGGCGGGGCAGGTGATAACGATGGGAGCAGCAGGGTCAGAACAGCCCAGAGGCCCGGGAGGGAACGTCCATCCTGTGTGCACGTCTGACCGAGGACTGCAGTCCAGGACACGTAAGAACCCCTGCAGCTCGGTGTCCACCAAGCCAAGAGCCCAGCTACAAGTGGACAAGCGACTCAGATGTTTCACCACAGAAGGTGTTGTGAATAAACCGGTAAACCCTTGGAAGAGGACTCAGCATCCCTGTCGTCAGGGAAACGCAGATCCCGCCGTGAGCTGCCCCTGCAGCCCCGGAAGGGCGTGCATGCAGTCTCACGGTGACTGTCAGCGGTGCCGCTGTATGAGAGCTGGCAGTCCCTATGGAAGTAAACGCACGTGGCCCTGACCCAGCAGCTCCGTCCGTCCAGGTGTCCACACCACAGAAACGCACTCGAAGTCCACGCACAGAACCGTCCAAGAGTGCCTACAGCAGCTGGACTCAGCCCAAACTGGAGACAACTCTGGATCGGCAGGAGGGGGATGAGGGCTCCTGCCGCGACCGCGTGGGGTCCCCGGACACAGCATGTTAACCACAGAAAGCCCAGGGCACGAGCTCAGTTCTGTGAGGCTCTAGAGCTGACGGCGTGCTTGTAGTGACAGCAAGCACAGCCTCGGCCCCGTGCCCTCTGGCCCGCCGCGGCTCCTGGCAGGATGGCTCTGCGGTGATGGGGTCGAGTCCACTGGCAGGCCCCCTCGTCACACTCGGCACTGTACTCAGGCTTCTGTGTTCCTGCCTGGGGATAGTATACGTCAGAAAGGTTAGTAGAAGTGCTTAAATATACTGGCTAGAAGTAAATACTCAGAATCCAAAACCCCCCTTTTCCTGAGCACACATGTATTTGCTCATATTTCACATAAAACACAAACGTCCCCAGACTGATAAAGCAGAGCAGAGGTCTGGTTTTGGGGGTGCGATGGGGCCGGATGCAGCCCCGTTTCCCAGCCGCATAGCGCTTCAGCTTTCACTCTGGAGTCATATCGCTTTGCGTAACCACACAGCCAGACCAAACTCCAGTGAGGACGCTGTCCTCAGCCAGCAAGAACGCGGAGCACAGTGACTTCCCGTTGACTTGGACGCGATCGGGGCGCACAGTCCTCGTGGGGTGGAACTCAGGCACAGGAAGAGGCCCCCAAACATTTAAAAACTCTGTTTAGTCGTCAGATTGTCAGTAATAATAGTGCTATTTTAAAATTCGTATTTATATACACACATACTAAAGTACATATATTACACATAAGTACATATATTAGGGTAAAGCAAATAAGTGATTATGATGATATAGGAACTAAGGTTTTTAACATAAGAGAATCAAGCATAAAATCAGAGTAAAAACCCTATAATCTTAAATATGAATTAAGACTCAGTATGAGCAATTTTCCTGTGTGAAAGGATCAGAAGCGATCTCGTAGCTCTCGCCCCTGAAATTGCAGGCTGTGGTCAGGCTGGGGAAACCAGGCCTCGCGGTCTTCACACCGCTTCCTGGAGGAACGGGCCCTCGGAGAGGTTGGACTGCAGGTCTGCGCCCGTGAGTCTGGGACGCTGAGTCGTAAAGGAAGCAAGGGGCCTCTCGGACTCCTGGGGTCACATCGGAGCCCAACTTACAGGGCTACCACCAGCCAGAAGTGGGGACACAGCGTCGGGGGGTTGTCACGGCGGTGGGCTGAGACTTCAGGTTGGCTCAAGTCCCTGCAGTCGCAGTGATTTCTGAGTCAAACCCTCGTGGCTCGCCTTTGGAGGTGGGCAGGGCATCACCTGGTAAATAAAAGGAGGGGCCCGAGCAAGGCTGCTCTTCTGGTCGTCAGGCCATTTCTGAGGGAGAGTTGTTCCTTCCAGAGGAGAGGCAGCTGGAAGGAGGAGGGCACAGAGACTCGTTGTCGCACTGACGAGTCGCTGGGCGAGGCAGCGGCCTGGAAGTCCGCTCGCTGGCGGGAACTCGCTGATGGACGGTCCTCTGGCAGCACCTGGACCCGCTCACCCGTCAGCCCAGAGACACTGCGCCTCCCAGCGTGGGACGGAGGGCACGCTTCCTGTCAGTTCCGCAGACTCCCTCACGTCCACCTCTGAGGGAGCCTCAGGTCTACCAGGCTCGCAGGGACCCTGGGAGAGGGGACAGCCTGCAGCTCGCCGTGGGCACGGGAGAGGCTGGAGCCAGCGTGGGGAACACACCCAAAACAGGCACCAGCTGTCCTCACGGAGCGGGAGAAAGGAGGAGGAGGGAAACGGGGTTTTAAAGACCGGAGGGGTTTGGCTGTCAGAGGCTCCTGGGTTCCACCCGTGGAGCCTGATGGGGACAGAGCGTCAGCGGGAAGACTTGGTGTGGGGTGGGAGGAGGGAAATGTTTCCCGTCTTCGGTTCTTGGCTGGGGCCCATTACAGAAGCTGGGTTAACGAGAGAAGGACACACAGATTTGTTAATCTAAGTTTTACATGACACGGAGCCCTCGTAAGGGAATGAAGACCCGATGAAACGGTTAAACCCGAGTGTTTGTGCAGTGGGTTTGACGGTAGTCATGGCAAAGCAGGGTAGGACAAGGGAACGCCGTATGTGTGGTGTCCTGTCTTCAGAGAGAGGGATGCTCCTTTTCTCCGGGGGGAGGGCGGGACCTCGCCCAGGAGGTCTGATGACCTGCTGCAGGGAAGGTCAGGCCTTCCGCACCTGCCATCTCTGTACTCCTTCAGCTTAAAAGACTCCCTGTGGCCCGGCCGCTGTGGCTCAGTGGATTGAGCGTTGTCCCATGGACTGAGAGGTCCTAGTTCGATTCCCGGTCAGGGCACATGCCCAGGTTGCGGGCTGGATCCCTAGTAGGGGACGTGCAGGAGGCAGCCAGTCGATGTTTCTCTCTCACATCGATGTTACTATCTCTCTCTCCTTTCCTCTCACAATTCACTAAAAGCATATTTAAAAAAAAAAAGACTCTGCAGTGTTTACATTTGGGGAGTGGGTGGGGCCATCACAAGGGCAGCTGAGGTTTGTGGCGAGTTGAGCCCTCTTCCAGGCGTCCAGAGCTTGTGTGGTCCAGGACTCGTGGGCAGAGCAGCACCCGAAGGATGTCTTTGATTTCATCACGAAGGAGGCAGTGTTTGCAGGCAGGGCCGCGGCTGGGAGGTGAGCTTGCATTTGAACCCCCCCCCCCCCCGTGTCTCCTGGTGGCCTCTGCTCCAGTGGCTGTCACACAGTCTGCTCCCAGCGCCTGTGTGGGGACCCGTCTGTCCTGATGCCCGGGCCAAACATCTACCTCCAGGCCCTGTCTGTGGACTTGGACTGGTTTTCCCTGGTGTGCACCGTCTGCGTTTAAGGATCAGCTCCTCCGTGAGGGCCAGAGGCAGAGCGGGTGATGGGGACGGGCACTGGAGAGAGGCGAGGAGGTGACCGGCCTCCTTCACTACCCAGAACTCAGCCTCCCCGGGAAAACATGCCATTTCCCTTCTCCGAGCCATAGGAGTGTGGAACTCCGCAGGGCATGTTGAATTTTTCTGTTAATTAATGGAGTAGTTCAGCCAGTCATTTAGCATCGAATGGGAACCAGGAACACGGCGCTGGAAAATACCCTTCAGGTCTGAAGAGGGATCGTGAGCTGGGCGGCCGTCGAGCCCCCGGTGCGTTGCATGTGCCATCCTGGCTGGGCCCGACGCCCAGATACTTGCTTGGACATTGTTCTGGATGTTTCTGGGAAGGCAGTGTTCTCAGATGAGATCACTACATCGGTGGACTTGGGGTAGAGCTTGCCCTCCGTGATGGGGTGGGCCTTGTCTAGTCACTTGAAGGCCTGAACAGGAAAAGCCCCCCCCCCGCCCCGAGCAAGGAGGGCTCCCCTGCAGCCGGCCTGGGCTTCCCCTGCAGCATCGCTCACCCGGGCCTCCCGCCGGCCGGCCGGTCTCCCCAGCAGGTTTTGGATTCTCCTGGCCTCTGCCGTCCGTGAGCCTACTCCTTACACCAGTCGGTGTCTCTGTGCGCAGGTCCTGAGTAGCATCGTTTGTTCAGCGGCATTTCATTGTAACACTGACGAGATGCCGTAGGAGCTGTGTTTATATCAAGTGGCCTGTGGTAAAGTCGGTTTCGTTATATGTCATTTCTCTTGAAGTCGTTGAACATATCGTTGACGTTAAGTGAGGACTTACTGCACACACACACACACACACACGCGCACACACACGCCCTGTGGGTTCTGTTTCTCCAGAGAACCCTGGCGAATACACCAGCCAAAGAATAAACATTTACTAGGAATTTTGAAATATTTCAGTATTTTTTATTATTACGTGTTTTTCTCTTACACTACGTGGCTTTAAAATATTCATTTCAGTTAGGAATTATTGCTGTGTGAGAGCAAGCCCCCAAACCCCAGAGTCAGTAGCAGACTGTGGGTCACCTCCCCTTCCCGGATCCGTGCTCCAGGGTTCCAGGGACTCGGACTGAATTTGGTGGGCCGTGACCTTTGTTGTTTAACCCTCGGGAATGTTCTCGGGCATGGAGATATGTGCCGGTGAGCGTGCGTGGACGGTAATGGAGCCTGGTGTCACTGGGGGCCCGGGCCGGCACCAGGCTCGTGTGTGCATCGGGGCTGGGCGCATAATGAGCTGTGATTTACAGCTCCATTCCCAGCCTGTGCCCACACACGGATGTGGGTGTGAATTCTCAAACGCCCGTGCTCTGCGCTCCGGCAGGTGACTGGAGCGCGGTGGCCTGCTGATGAATATTCAAAGGGAACGGTCGGGAAGGTTTTGCT
This sequence comes from Tadarida brasiliensis, assembly GCA_030848825.1. NCBI lineage: Eukaryota > Metazoa > Chordata > Mammalia > Chiroptera > Molossidae > Tadarida > Tadarida brasiliensis. The sequence goes on along the minus strand of CM061263.1, from coordinate 2,247,776 downwards.
TGCACAGCTGAAGTCGGAGTGCTTGAATTCGAGCAAAGAACGGGGAGCAATTCTTGTCCTGTGAACAGCCCGAGAAATGCATCCATAACCGCGCAGACACAGGAAAATCTCTCGGCGCCAGACGGCCGCGCGTTTTATCTCAGTGCCAGAAATTACAAGGAAGCTTAATGATGCAATTAAAGGTGAAAAACCGTTCCTTTTATTACATTTTCTCTATGGGAAAAAATTGAAGGAAAACTGTTTCTTTGCCTTATTTCCTACATTTTCAAAACTGCATGTCATACGTAAGTAGTTCACATTTAATCTGTAGTCATTCTGAACTTTAATTTTTTTCGTGTTATAAGCAAAACTAGTTCCACGGCAGACCCTGAAATGCAGTTTTGAGGAAACTCATCATGTCGGGGGGCACCTGGCTTTTCCTCCTGTACCTGGAGGAGGGCGGGGAGGCGGGCGCAGCACCTGTCTTGTTGCCCGTCCCTGAGCATCTCAGAAACCAGGGCCGGAGGGCCAGCGTGTGCACGGCCTCTGAGCGAGGGTCCAGGGGAAGGTGGATGAGGCTGGGGGCTGGGCGCCGCCTCAGCCTGTGCCTGGACCCCAGAGAGGGCGCTGAGCAGGGGTTGTCCAAGGTCGTGGAGGTCAGAACCCACGGATGGGGCGCACCTCCAGCCACAGAGTCGGAATGTCCACCAGGGTGCCAGGCCACAGACGATGGTGGTCCCCAGATGGACGCGTCTCTTGCCGACTCTGGAAAGGACCATTCACGTTGGTGCCCAGTCTTTCTATTTCAGTCATGAAACATCTCTGCAGAGAAGGGCCGATCACAAACGCTGGTGTGCCTGTTCCCAGCGTTCAGATCGAACGTTTCTTTTCCATTGGCTTCAGCTCTTTTATTTCTCACTCAGAAATTAAATTTCACTTAGCCTGTCGAACTTCCCTTCTCCCCTCTCCAGAGGGGTTCATCATTTCGCACAGGCTGTCGTATGTTCTCCATCAACAGCGTGCCCTCATGGCGCCCTCTGGAACGTCTCGTAAGCGGCGTCCCACCAGCAGTCGTTGGCGACATGCTTTTCGTATCCTCAGTGTTGTTTGCTGTGATGGCTGTCGCTGTGTTTCTTTTGTTTTCCAACCTTGTGGCTTTACTTTGTGTGGCTGTGCTGGAATTTGTCCGTTCCCCCGTTGGAAGGCACTTAAGTTGTTTCTGAGTTTTCTGAATTTACAAAGAGCGCTCCCTCTGACATTCTCGTACGTGTCCCTTCTAGCCCATGTCAGAGATTCTCTGATCAAGAAAGAAGCTTCCGGGCTGTAGGGCGTGAGCATCTCGCCATTCCCAGACTGCCCTCCCCGGCCGCACAGGCTGGACTCCTTTCGGCCCACGTCCCCTCTTGCGCTCCGCTCCCCCAAGTCCGGGTTTTGCCCACCTGAGGACCGTGAACCCAATCTCACCTTTGCTCGCTTCTCTCCACATGTCCCCGGTCACCAGCCCGCCGGAGCGGCTTTTCCTCTCAGACTGTTCCCATCCTTCCCCGGGCCTGTCTTTCTCGTTGAGGTGGGGGTTGTGCGTGTTCTGGACAGTGTCCGACGCCCGTCATACACACCTGGCAGATTCCTTGTGCTGGCCCGTGCTTTACATGCACCTGAATTATCGTGTCTTCCGTCAGGCGTAAACTTTACATTTTTGTGTAGTCAAATGTATTGATTTTTAGAGTTTAGGCTTTTAAGGCTTTTCTTTTTGTGTGCTCACTTTCTAATGCACCTCGAATTCTGGTTCTGACTTTACTTTGTCCCCACGGACAGCCCGTGGCCTCGGTGCCTTTTACTGGACAGTCCGTGTGCCCCGCCCGCTGGTCGCCGGCACGTGTCTGTGCTCTGTTCACTCGCGGTCGGTCTGTCCTGGGCCAGGACAGCGTGGTCCCTCTTAGTCTTGCCGTTGCCTTGCTGTGCGGGCCCTTCGCTCCGGTACCAGCTCTAGAACAAGCGCCTTGTTCCACGGAAGAACCTGGTCGGGGTTCTCACGAGAAATACAGCGGACGGCCGCTGACGTCTTTTCAGAATGGAGTCGTTCTGCCCACTCACCTGGTGCCTGTGTTTAATTTGGTTTCCTTTTATGCCTTTCGGAGAACTCTCTCGTCTTGTCCGCAGACGTTCTGGTGGGAGGTGTTCATGGGAGTCCCGCACGGGTGGGCTTCACACGGCTGCCTGCCCACCTCTGCTTTAGGCCTCGGATGTCCCTTCGTCAGCTCTGTGGGCCCCAGGGTGCCAGGACTGAGGGGCTTCCATCCCCTTTAGCATTCTTCCGGGCGGCGTTTGCTGGGGCTGCCGGTTTTTTAGACAGTTACTGCAGGCGGCCGAGGCCGGGACCGGCTGCGTCCAGCTGTTGGAGCCAGTGGGAATGGGGCTGGGGCTTTTCATGGTCATTTCCAAGTGCATCTGGGCTCCTGTGTGAACTGCCTTTCCCTCACTACAGAGCCTTATGACTTAACGGCATGACATTCGTTGGAGAAACAGGGCTTCTCCTTGACCTCCAGGAGCCCCTGGCCTCCCTGGGCTGCGCCGTGGGCGGATGTCCCTGGCGGCAGGCACACTTTGGCCATGGTGCAGGGCTGGACTCTCCTGGGAGGCGCATCATGGAGGCGGCCCGGAGGTTCCAGGGGGGCCCACCCAGGTCCACCCATTGCCCACCACCTTTACTGGCTGCCCTGCCCCGTTGGGGTGAAAATGGACCCCGGGGAGCTCTGCGGCCTGGGGTGGCATGCTATCTGTGCCTTCAGCTGTGTCCTGAGCTCAGGCTGGGACTGCCTGTGGAGACAGGCCGATGGCTCCGGAGGGACCATCCGGGTGAGCATTCCTTGACCATGGAGACGAGAAGTCCGAGCCTCTTCCCAGAGGAAGCACGGCTTGCGTGGCGGCACCCCTGGCCGTCGGGAATGCCCGCTCGAAGCGCTGACACCCCCCGGCCGTCGGGAATGCCCGCTCGACACGCTGACACCCCCCGGCCGTCGGGAATGCCCGCTCGACGCGCTGACACCCCCCGGCCGTCGGGAATGCCCGCTCGACGCGCTGACACCCCCTGGCCGTTGGGAAGGCCCGCTCGATGTGGCTGACCGCCTCTGTCAGGAAGGCCCGCTCGATGTGGCTGATCGCCTCTGTCGGGAAGGCCCCGCTCGATGTGGCTGACCGCCTCTGTCGGGAAGGCCCGCTCGATGTGGCTGACCGCCTCCATAGGGAAGACCCGCTCGATGTGGCTGACCGCCTCCGTAGGGACGGCCCCGCAGACGACCTCGTGTCCTGAGGGGCGCGGGCCCTGGGCTGCCTGTGATGGAGGCCGTGCCGACACCAGCTGGTCCTTCCGTGCGGGTGACAGTAATTGTCCAGGTTAAGCTACCTAACAGCAGAAGCCTGTTTTCCACGATGATGTGAATTTTTATTCATTAAATCGCTATTTTCTGTAATTTACCACGTCACCAGAGACAAACAGTCCTCTTCGGCAAAGCTGTGAAACTCCACTTTCCTGGTTCTGTGCTCCTGGGTCTGAGACAGGCGGGCGGGGTGCAGGGCTCACAGCACGGCCTCCTGGGCCCAGCGAGGGTGGGCGCAGGGCGGGCGCCTCCCTCTGGGAGGGAAGCGCTGTCAGCAGGTTGTGGTGCCCGAGGCCTCGCCCTGGGAGCGGCATCCAGCTCGCAGGCTGACGGGTCCTGCTCCTCAGGGCGGCTCCCCGAGGCCTTAGGGTCCTGGGCCTCCTGAGCGTCCCATCGCCTTCGTCTCCGGCAGGAACAGGTGCTCCCAGGAGCACTGCTCAGCCTGGGAGTTCGCGCGTGCCCCGCACTGGGGGACCGCATTGGGAGGTGTCTCCTTTCCTTCCGCTTCTAACCCTGCTGGGTCCGTGGGGGCAGGGACCTGTGAGCCTCGAAGGTGACTGTGTGGCAGAGGCTGCAGACACCCAGCCGGGCTCCTGGGGGTGGAGGGTCACAGGGACCTGGAAGAATGCATGGGGTCCGTCTGTCCCAGAGAACCTGCTGGGTGGATGGCAGAAGGGAGGCCAAAAGGGCCTGGCATTGGGGAGCAGTGGACGGGGCCAGGTCAGGTGGGAGGCGGGGCAGGGTCCCTCCTAGGTCTCTGTTTAAGGGTCACCTTAGGTGGTGGCCACCCTGTTTCAATGGCAAGGCACTGCCCGGATGCCCCTGGCGTGTCCCACCCCCCACCCCTGCGCCTGTGCTTCCTTCCCCTCCTTAGGAACAGTCGTCCTGCGGGGTCCCTGACCTGCCGGCACCGTGCGGGCGGCTCCCTGGCGGCCAGAGGAGGGTGACGGCCTGCACTTGAGCTAGGGCGCCGCCCTGCGGGGGGCTCTGAGTGAGGATGCCAGTCTGGGCGAGCTGAGCCCACGGGAGCTCTGCGTGGGAGAGTGAGGATGAGGACGCCAGGGCTGTGGCGAGCTCCCCGCCCGGCACCTCCTTGGTTTCGGGCCCTGGGTGGAGGCCAGGCCCGGCCACAGCTGCTCTGCGTCCCTCCCTCAGCTGGCGGGGACGGGCTTCTGCGGGCTGCTGTGCCCGCCTGTGACATGTTGCTCCCCGCCCCCCGGATCTGCCTTCTGCACCCGGCTGTCCTGTGTGCAGGAGGAGAGACGGACCCTGGTTTTGAACTTGCCTAAACCCTGGTCCCTGGTCTCTGCTCACGTCCTGTGTGCCAGGCGGCTGGCACTTAAGTAGAGAATTGTATTTTTTATTGTTATTTTGAATCCTCACCTGAAGATATTTTTCCATTTACCTTCAGATAGAGTGGGAGGGAGGGAGGGAAACATTGCTGTGAGAGAGACAGACACATGGACTGGTTGCCTCCCACACAACCCAGACCGGGGCCTGGGATCGAACCCCAGACTCTTCTGTCTGCAGGCTGGCGCCCTAACCACGGAGCCAAAGCAGCCAGGTCTAACGTCTTCATTTTGCTGAGACGAGAACGTGGGGACGCTGGCCTTCAGGAGAAGCCTCGGTGCCACCAGCTCTGGTCCCCTCGGAGCCCGACACCCGAGTCCTGGCTGTGCCGACCCCTGCCCACACTGACTCGTCTCCTGCCTTCTTTCCTGCAGTCTGAGCCCGAGGGCTTCTCGCATTTCCACCTGTACGTCTGCGCTGCTTTTCTCGTGCGATGGAGGAAGGAAATACTGGAAGAAAGAGATTTCCAAGTGAGTGAACGCCTTTCAAAAGACTCCGAGTCTGCTTTTCTGCGCGGAGCGGGTTTGTTACATCTCGGCGGGCTGGTTGTTTGTGGAAGGACTTCGAGATCCGCGGCTGGCGCTCACCTCGCCGCCCTGCTGCCTGGGAGCCTGTCACACTGAGGCAGCCGATCCAGCTGTGGTCCGGGGGCGGCGTTGTGAGCGGGGCCGTTCCACAGGCTCCCAGAGAGGCCACCTTGCCGGCCGTGTCTGTCCTCAGCAGTGATGGCCGCTGGGCTGTGATGCGTCAGGGACATGTGGGGCCTAGTGCCCGGCCTCCTGGCAGCTGTGTGCCTCGGGCACGTTGCTCGACCTCTGAGCATTTCCTCAGCGGCACTGTGGGAATGCCACATTCGCACCTGTGACTCGCAGTGCTGGGTGGGCCGGCCGCCTGCACAGTGCCCTAGGAGGGTGGGGCTGCCGGTGGTGCAGTGAGGACAATGCTGGCAGAGGGACTAGGGACCAGGCTCTGCCACTGCTGGGCTGGGGCCCTCCACTGTGCTGCCCCCTCCAGCCCCTGCCCTTCAGGTGGGGGACAGGCCAGCAGCTGGGCCCTGGGTCAGAGTGGTGGGTCTGTCAACTGGGTCCTGGGTCAGAGTGGGGGGTCAGGCAGCTGGGCCCTGGGTCACAGTGGGGGTCTGGCAGCTGGGTCCTGGGTCACAGCTGGGGGTCTGGCAGCTGGGTCCTGGGTCACACTGGCGGGGGTCTGGCAGCTGGGTCCTGGGTCACACTGGGGAGTCTGGCAGCTGGGTCCTGGGCCACAGCGGGGGGTCTGGCAGCTGGGTCCTGGGCCACAGCGGGGGGTCTGGCAGCTGGGTCCTGGGTCACACTGGGGGGGTCTGGCAGCTGGGTCCTGGGTCACACTGGGGGGTCTGGCAGCTGGGTCCTGGGCCACAGTGGGGGTCTGGCAGCTGGGTCCTGGGCCACAGTGGGGGCTCTGGCAGCTGGGTCCTGGGCCACAGTGGGGGTCTGGCAGCATGCGGGGCGTGAGGTGCCTTGTTCCCTGCGTGTCCCTGCCGAGGGCCGTGGGGAGCAGCGTCTTTTCTCACACTTGTAAAGAGACATGGCGTGTTTGCTGTTGGGCTGAGACACTCACCTGGTGGTACTTGGGGTGTGACTTGGGCCGCTGGCTCAGGCATTGTGCTGGCCCTCTCAGCCCTGCTCTCCTAGCTGGAGGTTGGCAGAGGCAGGCCACAGCCCAGCCCAGTGGCACCATGGCGAGAACTCCGAGGGCCTGCGAGCCCCGGGCGGTGCCAGGGCCGGGGCGCCATGAGACTGCTGCTCCCCGGAACTCAGGACGAACCTGTTCTGCAGGTGTGGGGCTGGATGGGGCGAGAGCGAGCACCGGGACAGGCTGGAGGGCTGGACTAAGTGGGACAGGAAACAAGAAAACAGAAGTTAAATAAAGAGCCTCGGGCGTCCTGGGGAGCGCTGGGGAATTGTGTTTGCAGTTGTGACATTTTGGGAAAATGATTCTGCCTCCTGGAAGACAGCCGGAGTGACTGAGGCCTGGAGCCCAGGTCTCCAGCAGTAAAACATCCAGGGAAGGGCTTGAAAAGCCCCCCGTCTTTGCAGAATTGTAATTTGCCCCGTGGGAAATAATGTGCTTCTCTGAGTCATTTCCATGGGAACAGAATCATTTTCAGAGGAGGAAGTCTTCCCGGAGAAAGGCAGGCCTCCTGGTGTTAAATCGGGCCCAATGTGCAGGTGCGGGGTGGGCGGGGGCGTGCTCAGTGCCCGGGGGGTGGGCAGGCAGGGAAGGTGGGGTGCTGCCTCTTTCCTATACCTTGGTTTCTGAGACTCACTCAGGCCAGCGATCTGGTTGCATCCAGTTCCAAGGACGTCCATGGGGCCTGCTGGGCCCTCCGCGTGGAGGGAGGCACCTCTTGGAGTGGACGTCCACTCCTGTCCAGAGCACGGGTACCCAGGAGCTTTGTCCTTTCCTTGAGCACTCGCCCACCAGCCAGGGCTCGTCCCCCACTCCTGCAGATGACCCTGATGTTGGTCCTGCAGGCACCCCACCCTGGGGTCCAGTCCCCACCCCGTGGCCATTGAGGTCCGAGCCTCAGCGCCACCCCCTGGATTCTGCCCTCCCTCGGCCTGTTCTGAGCAGGTTTCGTGGGGCCCCTGGGGTGGCAGGAGCTCCCCATGTGCGGTCTATGTCCCCAGGCGGTGGGCCTGGCTCGCTCTGCCTCGCCCAGCCATCAGTGGGGTTATTTCAGGCCCAGAGAGGGTGAGGGACTCTCCAGGCAAGGCCCCCTCTGGCCTGCCCCAGGCGCATACGGCCGAACAAGGGTTTGAGGGCCGGCTCCAGCGTGTCCGGCGGCTCAGAACGCGGCGTGGCTCCTGCCGCCGGCGAGTCCTGAGCAGGACTGAGAGCGTCTGGGAGGCCGCCGAGCATGCTCCTCCTCGCCACGCCCTGCCGGCCAGCCCAGGGTCTGCGGACTGGGTCTGGGGCTGATTTCTAAGTGCAGCGTCGTAGAATGGGTGAAAATGAGCTACCCCAGAGAACAGTCACACCCATTTTACTCCCCTGAAGTCTAAGCTGCTTGGTCCGACACCCCAGCACGCAGGGTCCCACAGCAGCCCGCCCCTCTGGCCCTCCTCCGCATCAGCCTTCACTGCCTCCAGAGCTGGGCGGCAGCCAGGGGGACCAAGGTGCTCTGTGAAGCCAGGAAGTGCCCCGCACGGGGTGTTGGCGTCGCTGTTCCTGACTTTGGAGAGGGCCCGCCCCTCAGACACACCAGAGGTGGCCGTGTGCAGTGTTCTGTTTTTCGAGGAAGAGAAAGTCTTTAGTTAATTTCTAGTGAACAGAACTTCCAGGGATGCCGTGGACCTTATCTGTCTGGACCTCAGGAGCTCAGCGGCCTGTAAGTATGACAGATGACGAAGATCAGCAGACCCCTAAACGTGCCTACGATCGCCTTCAGGGATCCGGGGTCAAGAAGCCACTAGAAAGGACGCTACAACAGGCTTGGGCAGCTGTGACCTGCAAAGACGGGACGCCCACAGCCTCTGTGGGAGGGCCTTGGTCTGTGGGACGCGGGCCCCTGGAGATGCAGCTTTGGGATTTGTGCGGAGGGCGGAGAAGGCAGCTCCGGCTCCCGGTGGGGATCTGTCCCTCCTGTAGTCTGTCCTCGGGAGAGCGTGGTACACATGACCCTGAGGCCACAGCTTCTCGGGAGGTCGAGGAGCACCCCTTGTAACCCGTCAGCCGGGCCTTCTGGGAGGACAGAAGCGGCTTTGCTTTCTTTTTGGCCACCCGGCCCGTCCCTCGAGCATGGGCCACGGCCTCTGTCCTGTGCCTGGTGCGGGTGGGGACGAAGGGACACGGCCTCTGTCCTGTGCCTGGTGCGGGTGGGGACGAAGGGACACGGCCTCTGTCCTGTGCCTGGTGCGGGTGGGGACGAAGGGACACGGCCTCTGTCCTGTGCCTGGTGCGGGTGGGGACGAAGGGACACGGCCTCTGTCCTGTGCCTGGTGCGGGTGGGGACGAAGGGACACGGCCTCTGTCCTGTGCCTGGTGCGGGTGGGGACGAAGGGACACGGCCTCTGTCCTGTGCCTGGTGCGGGTGGGGACGAAGGGACACGGCCTCTGTCCTGTGCCTGGTGCGGGTGGGGGCGAAGGGACACGGCCTCTGTCCTGTGCCTGGTGCGGGTGGGGGCGAAGGGACACGGCCTCTGTCCTGTGCCTGGTGCGGGTGGGGACGAAGGGACACGGCCTCTGTCCTGTGCCTGGTGCGGGTGGGGACGAAGGGACACGACCTCTGTCCTGTGCCTGGTGCGGGTGGGGACGAAGGGACACGCGCCGGCCGGCAGGAGCCTGTGGGACACACCGGGCGTCCAGCTCCTTTCGGGCAAACCTGCTGCTCTCGGAGCCCTGGCGCCCTCTCACCCACACGCACAGGCATGTCCTGCCGTGACCACAGCCCTGCGAGCGGCCTCCGTGGGTGAATGGCTCTGTTCCGGTGTGTGTTCCGTCCTGTGCTCGTCTGAAGCACAAATGTCACGAAATGCCAAAGTAAAGATCAGTTGTCTCTCTCGTCATCCTTTCAGGACATTCTGAAGACAGAACTGGGTCAGTGGGAACTGATCTTTAAGTGGGTTGCTATGCTCCTGGGGGTTGTCGCAGCTGTGTGTGGGGTTTGCGCGGCCGTGTGGGCTGCCGTGTGGGTTTGCATGGTCGTGTGGGATGTCACATGGGTTTGTGTGGCCATGTGAGGTGTTAGCTGCTTAAACTCTTTTTTATTGTTGTTAATTCTCACCTGAGGACATTTTTTCCATTGATTTTTAGAGAGAGCAGAAGGGAGGGAGAGAAACATGGATGTGAGAGAGACACATGGACTGGTTGCCTCCTGCACCTCAGTGGGGGTGGGGATCAAATCTGAATCCATGTATGCCCTTGACTGGGAATCGAACCCACAACCCTTTGGTGCTCAGGCTGACGTTCTGATCACTGAGCAGAACCATCCAGGGTGCTTGAAGTTTCCTTGAACTGGAGCTCTGGGGGCCTAGGCCCTTTGCCTCCCGAGAGCTCATGTCACCGTGAAGCTCTCAGGAGTCTGAGAGCAGCTGGCGGGTGCTGGGAGGGGCCTGGGGACAGGGAAGGACGATGCCTGTGCCGTGGGCCTCGGCTGAGCTCTCCCTCCTGGAGGTCTGGACTGCAGGCAGGGCCTCCTTTCTGCAGAGAGGTCAGCAGCCGAGGGCCTGGTCCCCAGGCCCCCCGGAGCCCACTGACACTCCCAGGGCTGGGGGCTCAGACAGGCTGGGCGCCAGCAGGTTACGAGCGTGGGCTCCTCCTGACCCCCCACAAGTACCGGCAGGCGCGTCCCCGCTGCCCTTGGAGCAGTGGGCCCTCCTTGCAGACCTGCACCCTCAGCACGGCGGCAGCTGGCTCCCAAGGGGTGCACGCTGAGTGGGTGGTGCCTGTCTTGCTGGGGTGAATGAGGAGGGCAGCGGAGAGGCAGAGGTGAGCTGTGCACGGGGCTCTGGGAGCTCACGGGGGTCTCGGAGTCCAGCAGGTGTAGTGAGATCTTTTTCTCTGTGGCCTCATTTACAGGGGCTGGTGGCTTTGCAGAGTGACTGGGACGTGAGCTCTGCCCCGGGCCCTAGAGCAGAGGTGGCGGGTGCGGATGCCTGGCTGGCACTGCTCTCGGGATGGGGTGTGGGTGCCGAGGCGCTGGCATCGCCTAGTCAGGAATGCCGGCAGAGCAGGGGCCTGGAGGGAGGCCTTTCGGGGTGGGGGCTGCCCTTTCCCACCTTCCTCGGCCCCTTTAGAATCAGCACACGCTTTCTTCCCAGACCAGCATGTCATTCTCTGAGTGTGCACTGCTGGCGGGGCTGTTCCGCCTTCCGCAGCCTGGTGGAGGTGTGTTCCCCCCCACCCCTACCGTCGTCCCTCCCTCCGACCACCCATGTGCACCTGCACTCCAGCATGGTGCTGGCCCAACTGGGAGCCGGGCAGGCACCGTGTGGGGATGGGGGATGTCCCGCAGGTGGTCTCTGTGTGGGAGGTCAGGAGCTCAGCCCTGAGAAGGTGCCGGCGAGTGCAGACCCTCGTCATCCAGGCCTGCCTCTCCCACCTGCTCTGTGCCTGGGGAACCCAGGGGCCCAGGAGCGAAGCCCACGTCCTAGGAGCGTGTTCTAGGGCATGTGGCCCCAGGCATCTGCCCACAGACCCAGAGGGTGTGGGGGGACCGTGGTAGGTTCTGGAACATCCTCAGCAGAGGGGAGGTGGTGGTATCTAGGTCACCCACAGGGTTGTTGGAAAGGGTGAATGAGATCACAGACAGCAGGGACTCAGAGCTGCTGCTTCTCACACACGCACACACGTGTACACGCATGCACACATGGACACACATGCACACACATGCACACACACGTACAGGCACCCTCAGAACCTCCATGAGTTGAGGCAGGGGGAGAATTCGTTCAGTTCCTTCCTGCTCTCTGAAACACAGCCTGGGGGGGGTGCCCTCCCGTCGTCCCTCCCTCCGACCACCCAAGGAGGGGTCCTTGCTCAGAGAGAGAAGAGCCCCCCCGCCGCGGGCAGAACTTGCATTTCTTTCCCCTCGATGACCCTGGTGCTTCATCTCCTCAACAGACGTCTCCTTCCAGGACGCTCGGCTTGCGGTGGCCGAACTGCGCTGGGGATCCGTAGGGTGGGGGCCCTGTCAGTGTTTGGGAAGAGGGCATGTCTGCCTCCTGGTTGTCCATTGAAATACCGCATGTGACAGCGTTGCGGGGGGGACTGGGGCAGCGGAGAGAGGACCAGCCACGTCCTGGTTGCTGGTTGCCTGGTCTCCTGGGAAGCGCTGGGCATTCCTTCTCTTTGGGGCCGCTTGTCCTCATCCCTCCTGAGCCTGGACTCCAGGGGCGATTCAGGCCCCTCCTTGCCTGCTGCCTGCCCACCTGCCCGTCTGCCCCACCATCCAGGTCCTCTCCCCAGTTTCTCGCCTCTTCCCAGAGGGGACCCTGGTGACAGTGGGCTTTGTGGAGAGTGCTGGGAGGGAGGAGGGTCTGTCTGTCCTGTCCAGTGATCCATTGAGGGGTTCCTGCCTGCCGACCGGCCTTCCCACAGCAGGCCGTTGCTGTGATTACTTTGAGAACTGAACTCACCAGGTGGTTTGTGAAGAACATAAATGAAAGTCTGCACACAGCCGCAGAAAGTCGGTGTCGTCCCATGTCTGCCCTCAGACCCACTTCTGTCTTTACGCAGTCATCTATCTCTGCAGTGAGGCTTGCTTTCCCCAGGGCACGAGCTGCTCGGACCTGAGCCCGTGGGGCCCTGCTGGGCCTGTGGCCACGGGCTGTGCCCAGACTCCTGGGGAGCGAGTGAGCAGTGGGCCGTGGCACCTCTCGGTCGCCTAGTGAAATAGCGTTCGGGGCACTGAGGCCCCACTGGGCTGCAGCCCATGGAAACGTCCTGTGCTTCACCGGCTCACACCTGGTGACCAGCGACAGGCCAGGAAGCAGCCTATGGAAGGCACAGATGAGGACCGAGCAGGTCGTGAGCCCCCCCACTGAGGGGCCTCCCACAGCCTGAGTGCCCGCCTATGCCCAGAATCCGCCTGGCTGGTTTGCAGGGGCACCTGCCGGGCGCCTCCCTGAGGCCAGTCGGTGCCAGCTGGGCGGCAGCTGGTCTGCAGGCGGCTCCTTAGGACAAGGCCTCGTGTGGCAGGACGTGGAGGTGTCCCAGGCCGCGCCTCGCAGGCTGCTCCGGGCCCCGAGCTCCCCTCCTGCTGCGGGGGCTGTGGCAGTGACCCCGTGGCATGGCATCCATGCCTGCCCTTGTCAGCTTGGCGTGAATCGCGCCTGGGACATTTCATGGATCGGTAGCAGCGTCAGGCCAGCTGCCCAGTGACTGCATCCCGGGCACCATTGTGGGCTCCAAATGGCCTTCCCTGGAAGGGATTTGGGGAGCTCGGGCCTTTCCTTCCTCCTCCCCCGCCCTCGCCTTTCCTTTCCTAGAAGAGGATTTCTCTTACTAGGGGGCGGTTGGCACCGTTGACCCAGGACTCCAGCCCCTCCCCTCGGGGCCTGGACAGGCCCGGGCATGCCCAGCCCTTGCGGAGGCTCCCTGCCCAGCGCCCTCGGGAGGCGCCTGCCTGCAGGCGGGCCGAGCCGCCGAGAGCCCCCACTCTGCCGGTGTCTCCCTCCTTGCTCGTTTCTGCCCAGGAATTCTGCCATTAAAGAAAAAAATTACACCCACCATTCAAACCATTAATTGAAAGGCCCTCATTACCTCATTACTGGTGTCTGATATCTACGGCAGATGAGCTTGGAGGAGCTCCCGTGCTCAGTCCCTGCAAGGATGTAATTACAGCGCGGGCCTTATTAGAACGTCCCTCTCAGCTGTCACACGTCCCGTCTCACTGCCTTTCGTGGGCACCCGAACGAACTGAGTCTGGAGAGAGAATTGTCCCGACCGGAGCGGGTGGGCCCGGCCCCCCGGGAAGTGCATCTGACTGTGATCACTAAGAAACAGCCCCCGGGCTTCCAGGGCTGTGTGTCCGGCCCCTGAGACCCCTCCTCCCGCGGCAGGTCTGGTTCCAGGTGGTGACTTAGCGGGATGGAGTCACCCCAGGAGGCTGACGCCTCGTACATGGCTGGGAAGGCCGAGCCCTTTTGGGTGAACCTGGGATGACAGAGAAGTCAGTGGGCACTGGTGGCCCAGGAGAGCCTGTCCCCAGGCTGTGTCCCCAGGCCGCGTCCTCCTGCCGAGCCAGGACCGGCTGGATTGATTGCCCAACTCCTGGGCCTGCTTTGTGGAAAGAACTTGTAGGCCCCGCAGTGGTTCCGCCCACTCTCCTGTGTCCTCTCTGCTCACTTGACCCTGGCCCGGGTTTCCGAGTCACCCTCGTGTGCCCTGACATGCCTCTAGCCCTGGACGGGTGAGCGGAGGCCCTGTGGGAAGGGCGCTGGCGGCCGGGGAGTGACGATCCTGGCCCAGGCAGTGGGCAGGAAGGCGCCGAGGTTCTCGGGTCCCCACTTCCGTGGGAGATGAGGCTCGGCGCAGTGGAGGGACCACAGACACGATGCCGGCAGGGGTCCACCCGGGCTGGCACGCCCCCTTCTGTGGCCCTGTGGCTGCCCAGTTTCCATGGCCCCCCTGCGTCCCCAGGGCCCTGTCCCCTGGGAGGTTGGGTCACTGGCAGGAGACCTCTGGCGTCTGAGGCTGTAACATGTCTCTGGCACCAGAGCCTTGGGCCACAGGCACAAAGAGCCCAGGCCACTCAGGAGACCTGAGCCGGACCTCCACGGCCACCACCCCGTGCGACCCTGCAGGGCCCTTGGTCTTCGGCCCCGCCGCCTTCAGGACCAGAGCCCCGGAGGAGCGCAGCGCCAGTGAACGGCCCCTGTGGGGTTTCTGCTGGCGTCTGCCACACCTTGTCCAGACGAGTGACAGGTGCTTAGTGGCCCCTCCTGTCAGAGCCCCAGGCATGGCCCCCGTCAGGGCGGACCAGCCCTCGGTGGGCCTCTGCCCGCAGGGTCCAGCATGCAGTCAGGAAACGGCTGCAGGCCTCGCTGGCGGGAGCCCTAGCACAGTGGATCGATGGCGTGGGCGAGCTGGGTGCCTGGGGGAACCCGGGCTGCCCTGCCATGCGCTGTCAGTGCACACGGCCCGTGACCCCCGCGAATGTTCATTTTGTCACCCTAATTCACCGAGGACTCTCGGCAAACACCGGACTTCTCAGTTCCGTCTGGAGCTGCACGGCCCTTGGTTCTTCACGCAGAGACAACATGTGCTCTGCTCTCACTCGGTGTCTGGTTCTTGGCTGGCGGGGGGACGCTGCGACCCGCCGCACCCCATCTTCCCTGCCCACTGGGCAGCCTTTCCCAAGGCTCCGTCAGAGTGCGGGGCAGCTGGGATGGCACTGCCCGCCTCACACTCTGCGCCCTGCCTGGGTTCTCACACGGGGGCTCCATGGAGTTGTCCCAGTGTCATTGTCACCCCCAGGGTTCCTGGTCTCCTGTAATTCAGAGGGCGGGGACCCCAGAAACACTGCATGCGAACCCTCCGTCTTAGTCAAGGGACGACGAAGGCAGGGCTCCTCAGGGCCCCCCGCCCTCGCTGACTGAGGGACGGCTCTGAGGTGGCGTGAGTGTGCCCGGCCTCGCTGACTGAGGGACGGCTCTGAGGTGGCGTGAGTGTGCCCGCCCTCGCTGACTGAGGGACGGCTCTGAGGTGGCGTGAGTGTGCCTGCCCTCGCTGACTGAGGGACGGCTCTGAGGTGGCGTGAGTGTGCCCGGCCTCGCTGACTGAGGGACGGCTCTGAGGTGGCGTGAGTGTGCCTGCCCTCGCTGACTGAGGGACAGCTCTGAGGTGGCGTGAGTGTGCCTGCCCTCGCTGACTGAGGGACAGCTCTGAGGTGGCGTGAGTGTGCCTGCCCTCGCTGACTGAGGGACAGCTCTGAGGTGGCGTGAGTGTGCCTGCCCTCGCTGACTGAGGGACGGCTCTGAGGTGGCGTGAGTGTGCCCGGCTTCGCTGACTGAGGGACGGCTCTGAGGTGGCGTGAGTGTGCCCGGCTTCGCTGACTGAGGGACGGCTCTGAGGTGGCGTGAGTGTGCCCGGCCTCGCTGACTGAGGGACGGCTCTGAGGTGGCGTGAGTGTGCCCGGCCTCGCTGACTGAGGGACGGCTCTGAGGTGGCGTGAGTGTGCCCGGCCGCTACCCGCAGTGCGCCCTGAGTTCGGCGACAGCACAGCGGCCCACCACGCGTCCGGCCTCGCGGGGCGGCGGGTCAGGCAGTGGACGGCAGCGACTGCGCTGGCCTGGTGTTGGCGCGTTCGCCTAGAGAAGCTGTGGGCACCCAGGACCCTGCCTGGCACACTGACCTTTGGGGGCTCCAGGTGCCTTCTCCCCGTGTCCGGGTCGGCACGTCCGGGGGGCCTCCTTGGGCAGCCGGCCGGGTGTTGGTGGACAGCTCAGTGCCTCCCAGCTGCCGTGCCCGGCCAGCGCCTCGGTCTGCGGGGCTCCCGCCTGGTGGCCCGCCTGGGTTTGGGTGCTTGGCCTGGCCGAGCCCTCGTGAGTCCCTTGCCGAGCCTTTCCAAAGGTTGACCTGTGTTTTAGTGCCGTGTGGGCACTCCAGCACCACTGTGGGTGCCCAGCCACCACTGGGCTCGTGGCGTGGCCAGTCAGACCCCAGGACGGCGGCCTCCAGAGGCTGCGCCCAGCTCTGCGCGGCTCAGCTGGCCGCTGGGCGACCTGGGCAGAGGTCGCTGAGGGCAGCATCTCGGGACAGTGCTGGCACCGGTCGTGGTGCCACACACGTCCCCTCCCACACACCCTTGCGGGTGCGTACCTCCTGGCAGGAGTTCACCCAGGTGGGATCCTGGCGCACTGCTGGCTGGGGGGCCCCGGTCCAGGTCGCTCAGGGTGTGTGGGCTGCCCTGGGGGCCCGCTTCTGCCCGCCTGCCTCTCCCGGCGTCTCAGGGCAAGGAGCCACCCGGGGCTCCTCACCTGCCCCGCAGCTGCCTTGGGGCAGGCGGCTTCCTGGCTGGGCCTCGGGTCTGCTGGGCGCACGTCGGTGGCACCTGCACGCACGGGCTTGTCTGTTTTCAGGTGGCGCTCGATGCTGTTTGTCTGCAAGTAATCTTGTGATAAACTTACTTCCTGACAAGCACGCACACCAGCATGAACCTGTCACAGCCGAGTAACGTGACCTCCCCTGCACATTATCACTCCCGATCAGACCCTCGCGGTAAACACCAGCCCGTGGCTGTCACTCCCCGCCACGTTAATGTCCTCATGCTCGTTACCAGACGACACCTCTGTCACTGGAAGTGGCGGCCGAGCGCCATGACGACGCCCCAGATGCGGCCCAGCAAGTTCTAATGAATCTCCCCTTGTTGGGGGCAGCAGGCGTAATTTTGAGCAGGAATTGAGCTGTGTGTATTTAGAAATCAATTGGAAAATGAAATTGCTCGGGCTCTGAATGGTGTTTCTTCCCGGGAGGCCAAATTGGCTCCACTTATTTTAAGATGGATCTCTCTGCTGCTGAGACGTGCGGGTGGGGCCATTCAGGGAGCGCTGATCACCCAGAAATGGCCTGGGGTGGCCACTGGCCAGGCCTGGGGGTGCTCCCACCTGGCTTCCCCACCTGCAGCCTGGAGCCTGGAGCCTGGGGCTGGGGTCTCCCCACTGCTGCCCTGGGCCAGCCCCGGCCGGGCCGCCTGCTGTGGTTGTCCTTGCTGAGACTGCTCAGCAGTGAGGACAGCTTGGCCCTGCTGGGCGTGTCCCACACTTGCCGGCCACCAGGAAGACGGTGCTGAGCCGAGGGCCTGGGAGGCAGACTTCCGTGCCGGGCCAGGCCCTCTGCCCCTTGCCAGCCTGTCCTCGCCATTCCCATCTCTGCAGCGGCAGGTCAGGGCTCCGCCGTCCTCCGGCTGCCTGGCGTTTGCCTGATGTCCTCTGTGGCGCACTGAGCCCGGTGCACCTTCCCATCCTGGAAACAGCAGGGCCAGAGGGTGGCCTGTCCCCGAACCTGGGGTTCAGAGAGGTTGACCCTTGACCCTGGGGCAGCCCAGCTCCATCCCTGGGCTCCCTGGACAAATGCCCCAGGATGTCCCGCCCAGCCTCCCCGTCAGAAGCGGGCACCAGGATTCTGCAAGAAGCAGCCAGAGAAGGTCCTGCCACGTGCCTGTTTCAGAGGCTTGGCTTCCCCTTTGCCGCTCATCTTTAGCTGTGGGGTCTCTGTGAAAGCCGGAGTAATTGTGGTTCTCCTAGGACGGAGGGGAGGGAGGGACTGATGTCTTCATTTATTTTTTATTGTTTTAAAATGTTTTTTCTTTATTGATTTTAGAGAGAGAGGAAGGGAGAGGGAGAGAGAGAGAAACATTGATGAGAGAGAACGTCAATTGGCCGCCTCCTGCATGCCCCCCACTGGGGATTTGGCCCACAACCTGGGCATGTGTCCTGACCGGGAATCGAGCCAGCGACCTCTTGGTGCAGGGTCGACGCCCAACCACTGAGCACACCATCGGGCTGTCCCTGTAAGGGTTTGATGGCTGTCTGGGGGAAGTTCCTGATGGCGCAGCTTGCTGTTCTGCCCCGGGGCGGCCACCATCTCCAAGGGGAAGGGGCACCCTGGGCCCTGGCCCGGCCCCGTCTCTGTCCACCCGTGAGTGTCCTCAGTGGCCCCTGATGGACCCCTCAGGCATGGCCTCACCTTCTCGGCCACACCAGCAGACACCCCATGTTCCTACTGCTCCCGTTTCCACTGTCTGCCTTGCTCTCTGCAGTGAGGGCTGGTCCCGGCTGCCCCACCCACACGCCCTCCAGTCCAGCTTGGACACAGCCCACCCTGACCCTCTCCATGCCAGGCGTCCTCAGAGCTGCGTGCTGGGCGCAGGTTCACAGGCCTCCGGGCGTCCTCAGAGCTGCGTGCTGGGCGCAGGTTCACAGGCCTCCGGGCGTCCTCAGAGCTGCGTGCTGGGTGCAGGCTCACAGGCTGCCGGGCGTGCTCAGAGCTGCGTGCTGGGCGCAGGTTCACAGGTGGCCGTGCAGGGCGCCCAGTAGCCGTGCTCTGCCTCCTGGCTTTGCCGCTGGCTCCAGCGCGGCTGCCCACGAGCCCTCTGCCCTCTGTGCTCTCAGGCGTATCTGTACAGTGGGTCTGACTGGGGTCTCAGCCTGTTGGGTGGGCGAGAAGGTGGAGCACAGGACACTTCGTAAATGCCCCGAGACCAGCGCCGCCATCATTGGAGGGGCCAGGACAGCCCCGTCCGATGCCGAGGGCCCTGGGCATGGGGCGCCCCTCCGTCCGCCAGGCTCCCACCGCCCCTGCTGCCCCGGCTGCCCTGCCGCTGAGCATGGGGACGGCGTGAGGGTGACGGAGACTCCGGAGCCTGCCTCCGCCTGGCCTGCACCTGGCTCTGGGAGGTCACCTTTTCAAAATCTCAGAAATCAGTGAGCAGCTCAGCGAGTGGCTGGGTATTGGTGGACTGAGGTGGGCAAGGGACCTGGAGCACCCGGCACAACACTGAGGGACAGCGTTGGGGGCTGACGCTGCCCGGCTTCCAGACTTACCGCAGAGCTGCCGTCGTCAGGACAGGTGGTGCTGAGGCCAGGGGACAGGACAGAGCCTGGGAGTGACCCGTGTGGATAATCATCGGACACTCGACAGAGGAGCAAAGGCAGCATCGTGGGGCCAAGCCAGCGTTCCTGCAGCTGGTGCCGGGACAGCGGGACACCCAGGTGCCGACAGATGCGCCCAGACAGACCTCACCCCGTCACTGACACGAACTCCGAGTGGATCCCAGGCCTCAGTGTGAAACACGGAGCCATCAGACTTTTAGAAAAGAACACAGGAGAAAACCTGGATGACCTTCAGGATGACCGTCACCTTTAGACCCAACCCCAAAGACGGCCCCTAAAAGAAATAGGCGCTGAGCTGGGCTTCACTGAAATTAAGGCGTCTGCTCTGCGAAGGACATCAGGAGAACGAGAAGGTGCGCCAGGTGGAGAGGGTCTTCATCTGATGAAGGACGTGTCCACATGTACGCAGAGCTCTTCAACTCAGCAGGAAGACCAACAGCCCAGTTTTAAAAATGGGCAAGAGATCTGAACAGACACCTCAAAGGAGACACTCGTGGCAGATAATCAGATGAAAAGGTGCCGCCACCCGTGTCGTCAGGGAGATGCAGATGAACACATCCGTGTCGTCGGGGAGATGCAGATGGACTCCTCCGTGTCGTCAGGGAGATGCAGGTGAATACATCCGTGTCGTTGGGGACATGCAGGTGGACACATCCGTGTCGTCGTCGGGGAGATGCAGGTGGACACATCCGTGTCGTCGGGGAGATGCAGATGAACACATCCGTGTTGTTGTCGGGGAGATGCAGGTGGACTCCTCCGTGTCGTCGGGGAGATGCAGGTGGACACCTCCATGTCGTCGTCGGGGAGATGCAGGTGGACTCCTCCGTGTCATCGTCGGGGAGATGCAGGTGGACTCCTCCGTGTCGTCATCGGGGAGATGCAGGTGGACTCCTCCGTGTCATCAGGGAGATGCAGGTGGACTCCTCCGTGTCGTCAGGGAGATACAGGTGGACTCCTCCGTGTCGTCAGGGAGATGCAGGTGGACTCCTCCGTGTCGTCGTCGGGGAGATGCAGGTGGACACCCCCGTGTCGTCGGGGAGATGCAGGTGGACACAGCTGGGAGACAGCGCTGCACACCCTGCAGGACGGTCAGAGCTCGGGTCACGGACCCCACTGAGCCGGCCTGGACGTGGAGCCACGGGAGCCTCACTCACTGTGGTGGGAACGCAACACGGTGCGGCCGCTCCGGGAGACCGCTGCCAGCTGCTTCCAGAATGAAACGTCCTCTTACCCGTGATCCCGCCATCACGCTCCAGTCCACGTGAGAAGGGACCCCCGCCCCATGCTTACACAGTCTGGGTCAGCCAGGCTGGCCTCCGGGGTCCGCACCGTGGGTCTGCACCCTGGGGCATGAGCGCTGTGGTCAGGTACAGAGGGCCTTATGCGGGGTCCACACCGTGGGTCTGCACCCCGGGGCATGAGCGCTGTGGTCAGGTACAGAGGGCCTGCTGCGGGGTCCGCACTGTGGGTCTGCACCCTGGGGCAGTGGGCGCTGTGGTCAGGTACAGAGGGCCTGCTGCGGGGTCCGCACCGTGGGTCTGCACCCTGGGGCATGAGCGCTGTGGTCAGGTACAGAGGGCCTGCTGCGGGGTCCGCACCGTGGGTCTGCACCCTGGGGCAGTGAGCGCTGTGGTCAGGTACAGAGGGCCTGCTGCGGGGTCCGTACCGTGGGTCTGCACCCTGGGGCAGTGAGCGCTGTGGTCAGGTACAGAGGGCCTGCTGCGGGGTCCGCACCGTGGGTCTGCACCCTGGGGCATGAGCGCTGTGGTCAGGTACAGAGGGCCTGCTGCGTTCACTAGGGGCCAGGTCGAGGACCCGGAGCCTCACGAGTGCCAGCACTCTGAGTCCCGTTAGATGCTTTGTGAGGACTGTGTCGCTTGGCGCTCCCGCCCCTCTCTGCACTCTCCCCTCATCTCCCCGCCCCCCCGCAGGTCAGCGGCCACCAGCCTGTTGCCCCGCCTCTGCCAGGCCGCGGGAAACCAGTGAGAACATGCTGAGCACCCAGGAAACGCTGAGCACCCAGGAAACGCTGAGCACCCAGGAAACTTAGCAGCTGTCACAGTGTCTGTCACTAGGAAGATACCGTTTAGCTGGCGAGTCTGGACCCGCCTGCTGATGTCAACGTTAGCACTGCTGAGCGGCGACCTTCGGAAAGGTGCTTCCTGTGTGGAACGTCCCCGTGCGTGGCTCCCAGGGGGGAACGCCTGTGTCTCAGTGCTGTCGGGCTGAGCACCGTCCTCGTGGGGCTGGGACCGTGTGGTCCCTGGTGGCCTTACTCTTGAAGGCCCTGACCCCACCTGCCCTCGTGGCAGAGGACCCCGAGCTTGAGAGGGTCCTAGAGCCTCGTGGGCTTTTCCCACCTGTCACCCTGACCCCAGCCACCTGCAGAAGGGGAGGGCAGCATCTCTGACTGGCCGTCCCGCTCTCCAGGCCCGTCCCAGGGGATGCCCCAAGGCAGCCAGGCCTCCCACCCCCAGCCAAGAGGGTCTGGCTCTGCTCCCCTCCCCCGTGCCTGTCCGAGGCTGTGGGCAGCAGCCCTGAGCTGTGGGGTTCGCTCATCCTGCAGCCCGTTGGACATGGGAGGGAAGGTTGTGCTGGGTCAGGTCCCCAGCGTCCCGCTGCCAGGACACAGCCCAGCAGCAGCCACTGGCCCTCCTGTTCCTCCATGCGGCCCCTCCCACTGCTTCCTCCACCCTGAGGGGCAGCAGGGGCGCCCCCCCCCCCGCGCCTTCCCCGGGGTGCCCTCGCTCAGGCCCTGAAGAGTCTGCTCTGCACCTTGTACACAAACCAGGGGTCCCCCCTCCTGTGCGTGGCTCCTTCCCGCTGGCCCTCTCAGGGCAGTGTCTCCACAGCCTCTGGAGTGACTCCCCATGTCCCCACGTCCCACAAAGGGGAAGGTCCTCACGGGAAGCTGACCACAGGCCGTGCAGGACCGAACCATCCTCTGGGCGGGTCAGACGCCCACCGCGTGTGACCCGAAGCGGAAGGGCCTGCCGCGGGGACTGTCGCCAGGCTTGTGTGTGCAGACCCCAGAGGGGTTTTCTCTTTAGAATTCCTCCTCTGGAAGAGAAATATGAAGTTAATTTCCAGGACAGGGCACCTCACGGAGCCATCGGGGTCCCCTGGAAGGTCCCTGTTGCTGTGTCTCCTGCCGTTCCGCCCCACGGAGGGCTGTCACCAGCGTGTTGGTCTGCCTGGCAGCTGGCCGTCCGTCCCAGCCACTGTCATCATCTCCTATTTTTAGCGCTGTTTTGGTCCAGAACTCGACAAGGTTTTCAGACTAATGACTGGATCGTCAAAGACATCACCTGTCACAGGATGGTCTGGGAGGGAGGCAGGCAGGAGACAGCCCTGGGGACGGGCCAGCTGCTCACCGCTCCTGGAAGGCGGGGCCAGCACCGCGCCACACTGGCAGCAGGACAAGTGGGCTGTGACGCGGCTGTGAGCGGGAGGCATGCCCCGAATGCAGACACGGGTCGGGGAGGCTGGGGCACGTGGCAGGGTCTCCTTCCGGTTGGCTGGGCCCCTCACAGAGCCTCGTGAAGCCGCACTTGCTTGTGGCTTCCTGGGGCTGGGCAGGAGGGCCCTCGGCCTGCAGCACCCCCACCCAGCCCGATGGGCCTCAGGCAGGCCTTGCTGTGCTCACAGGACTCAGGCAGCCGGCTGCACAGCGCACCCTGGAGGGGGCACCCATGTCTCGGTTAGAGGTGTCGGTGGCCTCGGGCTGCAGCCCGTGAGCTGATGCCCTCGGCAGCCCTGAGCTGTCTTTAAGCGTCAAAACACATGGATTTCTGTTGGAATTGTACCTTACTTCGTCGCTTCGAGGTGTGTGGAATCTGAATTTTTTCATCCCTCACGTCTTGACGGTTCCCTTCCTGACCCTCCCTGACCCCACCTCCCTGTGGCCAAGCCCTGGGCCTGGGAGCCAAGGGGAGGGAGGGAAGGTCCCGCAGGACACTGAGGGCTGTGGCCCCAAGAATGGTGTGGATTGCAGGCAGACAGTCCCCCACTGCCCACTGCCCCTCCTCCCCTCCGGGACTGCACGGCCCAGGAGCCACCCATCTGTCCTCACCTCTCCTGCATTTGAGAAGGGACCACGGGGGCCTCAACTGCCCCGAGCCGCTAATTCCTCTTCACACGGCCAGTCTCTGAACCTTTAAAAATCGTCCTTAGGACTGAAACAGGAGGCACGGGTTTCAGTGTTGGTGACCGGCAGGGGCCAGGCAGGGTTGGTCAGCACTACCAAGCGCATCGAGCCTCACTCGCGGAATTACCCAGAGGACGAGAAGGAGGGGCTGGCAGCACGGAGGGGAGGCCCAGAGTCACTCCGGGAGCCTGCCGTGGAGCCGGCCAGACGGGGACCTGCTGACCACCTCTGTCCGGAGGCTGCACGGCGGGAGCCTGTGTGGGCTTCCCCTCCACACGGCCTGGCCCACCTGCACTGCTCGCTGGACACGGACAGCATGGCGGAAGGACAGGCAGTGCCCTCGTGTCCCTCCCAGGCTGGCCGTCCAGCCCAGAGCCACTACAGTCACAGCGGTAGTTTCTGTCCTGCACGCATTTCCCAAGACAGACACGTGACGTTGAATACGGAGTCCAACCCTCGCAGACGCTGCACAGCCAGGAACACAGAGGACCTGTCCCTCCAGCGGCTGTCGGGGGCCGTGGGTTGGGGCTGCAGCCATGACCTGTGGACTCGCCCAGGTGGGCAGGTGAAGGGTGGCTGAGGAGCTAGCTGCCCACGGCAGGAGGTGGCAGGTGAGCCCAGACCAGCACTGCCTTGCAGAGCTGAGCATGGCGCCCCACGGTGTGCAGGGCGGTGCGCTCCCGGCGCTAGGCCTGTGTGCCGACCTGACTCCTCCGGCCGTCCCCACAGCCCCGAGGGAGCTGCATCTGGACCCCACAGTGAGGATCGGACGGAGTGATGTGACGACGAACAGGGGGGCTTCCTGGGGTGCTTTCTCTTGCCGAGCGTGGATCTCAGTCATGGACCCTCTGACCCTCCCAGCCCGGAGGGGGCTCCTGTCACTGTCCCAGTCTCCAAGGCCAGGTCCTGACTTCCAGGGCTCCCGGCTACCTGTGCTCTGACCTTGCCTGGCACGGTGGGGACGGTGTGCCTGCCGAGCCAGCCAGGGCCTGGCACATGGCTCCCACCTCTCCGTGCCTCAGTCTCCTCCCGGGGGCCTGTCCCCGGGGGCCCATGCTGCTGCCCCGCCCTGGTGGCACCAGGCCTTCCTGGCACGGACAGCTGAGCGGCCTGAGTTGGGTTTTGTAGCCACGCTGCCCAAGTGGCACGTCAGACTGTGGTGGGAGGTGAACTGTCCCTTACCCTGTCGCCGGCCTCATGAGTCCTTCTCAGCCGCGGGAGAGAAGGGGGTGCACGTGGGCCCTGAGTCCCTCAGGGTTAACTTCTTCATCAGTGCACGTTGGCAGTTTGTAAGCTGAGGGGGCAGCTGTAAGCCGGCCTCTGTGCCCCGCCTTGCGGAGGAGCGGCCCCAGTGTGCCCACACACCCTTTGCCTGCCCGGGAGCTTCTGGGCGTCTCTCCCCACGGGGCCCGGAAGGAGGCTGGGGGCGGCGGGATTGTCAGTGTTCTCAGAGTGACTCACGTTCATGCCCTAACAGCTGCCACGTGGAAATACTGTTTTCTGGCAGCCTCGTAGGAATGGAGGGCAAAAATGGTGAAATTAACTTGAGTATTTTACTTAACCCAGTACATCCAAAATATTGTCTTTCAACCTGTAATTATGAAAATTAGGAAACATCTTACAATCTAA
This sequence comes from Tadarida brasiliensis, assembly GCA_030848825.1. Lineage (NCBI taxonomy): Eukaryota > Metazoa > Chordata > Mammalia > Chiroptera > Molossidae > Tadarida > Tadarida brasiliensis. Next base: position 2,223,198 of record CM061263.1, on the reverse strand, counting down.
CATTCAGACTACGTATTTGAGATACAGAGTATTTTGTACGCAGACACGTGTCCACGGAGCCCCATCGTGGTCGGCAGGCAGGGGGACACGTGTCCACGGAGCCCCATCATGGTCGGCAGGCAGGGGGACACATGTCCACGGAGCCCCGTAGTGGTCGGCAGGCAGGGGGACACGTGTCATGGCGCCCCGTAGTGGTCGGCAGGCAGGGGGACACCTGTCCATGGAGCCCCGTCGTGGTCGGCAGGCAGGGGGACACCTGTCCACAGAATCCCGTCGTGGACGGCAGGTAGGGGGACATGTGTCCACGGAGCCTTGTCGTGGACGGCAGGCAGGAAGGCCAGGTACATGCCTGGTGTAACTGCAGGACTAAATAGTGCCTGGTTCCTATGTGCCTGTCTGTGGCCTGGTGCCACCATCACACACGTCAGCACACATACACCCTGCCGGTCGGGCTGAGGACAGGCTGCCTGTTCCACTGCTTGGAACAGTGCCCGCACGGGCCACCCTCGGGCTGTGGTCATGAGCAGGCGCATGGGTGAGCATATGAACCAAGGGCAGGAGACAGCGATTGTCCTCTGGGCCCCGTGCTGTCCGCTCCTCCCTGATGAGTCCTAACTCGCCGTCCCAGCGGGGCACACCTGGTTCCATCGTGACAGGGTGCTGTCCAGGTCACGGCCTTTCCTCGCAGACAGACCTGCTTCCTGTTGTCCAGGGGAGGGCGTTGACCTTCACTGAGGAAGAGGGGTGTTCTGAGAGCCTGAGCTTGGGGCCCTGGCCCCCAGGGGGCGCCTCCCTGTGAGCAGCCCCCGTCCGTCAGCTGCACGCGAGGTCACAGGGTCATCGTGAGGTTCTGAGTGGTGGCCGTGTGACACCGCTTGGTGACGGGCCACCTGACGTAGAGACAGACAGGTGCTGGGTGGCCTTTCTGTGTTTTGCACTGAGCATCTCGTGGCCCAGTTGATTCTCGGGGAATACGTATATATATTTTTTGACAACTCTTTCTTTTTATTTTTAATATATTTTTATTGTTTTTTTTTTTTTTTTTTTTTTTTTAGGGAGAGAGAGGAAGGGAGAGAGAGAAACATTGATGAGAGAGAAACATTGATCAGCTGCCTCCTGCACGCCCCCTACTGGGGATTGAGCCTGCAACCCGGGCGTGTGCCCCGAGCAGGAATTGAACCGGGATCACTCAGTCCATGGGAGGACGCTCAATCCGCTGAGCCACACCGACCAGGCATTCTTGGGGCATATTTTAGGTTAAATACAGTTTGTTTTGTCAGATGTTAGAATTCGAAGGTCCAGCCCAGAGACGTTGAAAAGCTGCGTCCCGTCCGGCTTCTTGGCAGTCGCGTGGGCTCCGGGCCCAGGCTGGGTCCCATCTGCAGCCGTGGGCCAGTGTGCCCAGGACCTGCCAGGCACCGGCATCGCGGCAGGAGAGGGAGGTGTCGTTGCCGCCTGCCCTGGCGTCCTGTCCGTGGGAACACCGCGTCCTGCTGACTCGTTTGCTGGACGGCCATTTCCCGAGATGACAGTTTATGCAGGGATGCTGCTCGTGCGCCGAGCGTGCCTGCTGTTTTTGGACCACCTGGGGCCACCCGTCCCACTGCCCGGGGCAGATCCTGAGGCACAGAGGTCCAGGCTTGTGTGGCTAACGTGTCCAAGGACGTACCTGTGGAGGTTGTGGGGTCAGGCTTGGGCCCCGTGCCCCTGAGCTGCAGTCTCTCCGCCCCATGTCCCTCCTGGCCTGCTGACATGAGCATCTGCAAGGGGCCTGACAGAACTTGGGGGCCCTGACGGGACCCCACCTGCCCTTTCCTGGAGCCCTGCCGGCATTTCGTCCTTCCGGGAGGGGTACGCGCGTGGCGGTAACTGTCCTTGGCAGATGGCGCGGGACTCTCCCGAGGCTCAGGAGGAGGGCCGAGCCTCCCTGTCTGCACCAGCATCGGAAGCTCGCCTCCGGGACCGGCCCGGGTGGATCCGCAAAAGGGTTCTGTCTCGGCACGTCCCTGCACCCTGGTCACGGTCGTCACACCTGGGCATAGCTGGCACGGGGCTTCCCCTCCCCCGCCTCCCACTGCGCCTGCCCGGGGCCGAGTGAGTCGGGCCGCTGTTGCCGGGTGGCCTCTGTTGGAAAGGGAGACCAGCTACAGCCCACAGGCTCGCGAGGCAGCGCTCAGCGTCCGGGCCCCAGGGCTGCCGGTCTCCCTGGGAACCAGCTCGGGCCAGGCTTGCCCCGAACCCGGGCTCCCTGGCTGACTCTGGGGGGTCAGGGCTGGGGCTGCAGACCTCCGGGCGGTGCAGGGGACGGTTCCACCGCTTGTGGGCGCGCTGGGTAGTGCGTGTCCGTGTGGAGGAACGTGGACGCAGGCGATGGGGAGGAGGGGCGCGGGAGCCGAGGCACCACTGTGGCGTTGTCGATTCGTGGGGTCTCGTGGACAAGGGCGGGGAGTGAGTGCAGGGACCCGCCTCACCGGTGTCTTATGGTGTCAGGGTTGTGAGCAAACCTTACTTTGATCATCAGATTCGCGAGTGTGGCCACACCTCGTGTGTGAAGAGTGCAGATGAAAATCTAAATTGCCCCGACGGTTGCTGGACAGACCATTGCCAGCCCGTCTCAGCCCTCCCTGCTGCCAGCGTCTCGGCCTCTCCCCAGCAGGGCCATCCCTGGGGTGTGACCCAGCGACAGCCCCATGAGCGATGGCCCTTCAGCAGAGTGATGTGGACATTGCGAAACAGCTCACGGCCGCGAGACGTGCCCGGGTCCCGGACCGGAGACGTCCTGCCGGTCGTAAATGCGACAGGCCTTTGAGAAGGAAGTCTGTATTTTAAGGACCTGTCTGACTGTTCTCTGCCTCCCGTAAAGGTCACCCAGATAGATTTCCCGCTTTAGCATTGCAGACCGCGAAGCGCCGGGCATTTCTATTCTCCCTCCGTCCCGCGTGCCTGGGGGACTAAATTAGATTCTGAAATTGAGTGTGTACTGCGGCGGCGAGTCCGTGACGGGGGGCTCGCTGCTCCCCTGCAAGTGGCGGGGTCACCATAACACGTGCGAAGTGGACTGAAATAAAACCAAAGGCATTTGTTTGCGGCCTGCTTGGAGTCGGGCTGGTGCACGCTGGTTGCCTCTGACGGAGGGAGGCGGCGGCTCGGTGCTGCTGTGTCCCCAGGGACGTCCTGCCAGCCAGTCTGCCCTGTGCATCCAATTTAAAGCCCCCAGAAAGTATCTAAAATGCAGGAGGAAATGGGTGAAGGACGAGGAGAAGCGGCCACAGAGAAGCAGCCTGGGAGGAGGGTCCGCAGAGGGGAGGACCGATGACGCCCTGCGTCACAGAGGAGGAGCCCGCGGCCCCAACGCGGTCAGTGCCGGCCCCGCCACAGCCAGGATCTGAGCCCAGGCCTGGCATCCAGTCTGTGTCCTGAGTGCCCACAGCGGGCGAGCTGTGCCAGATGGCTGTACCCCTGCCATCTCCAGATAAGGGGTGGGGCTCAGAGAGGCGAGCTCAGTTGCCCAAGGCCACACGGTAGCAGACAGCCAAGACTGGATGGGACCACCGAGCCTTGTTGCTCCGCCGTGCCCGTCCCCTGGTGCCAGCACGAGCAGGAAGCTGGGTGGTCTGAGCTCTGGGGCTGTCTCGGGGCAGCACCCTTTCCAGGCAGGAAGGAGGGCCACCTGAGTCTGACCCGTCACTTGTCACCTGCCCCAGCACCCTCAGAGCCCAGCCACCGTCCGATGTCCCCAGATCCAGCTTCTTCTGGAAGAGGCTGAGGAGTCCATCGGGATCGGAGCCCGCGGGCCCTCCCTTGGGTTCTCCCCACTCCTGCCAAGCCCCTCGGGGTTCTGGGCCGGTGCTCCCGGAAACCCACCCCATCTTGACGGGCCTCCAGCTGCTCTGGGGGTGGTCTGCCGGAGGGCTGGTGTCGGGCGCGACGGCTGGCATGGGGGGCCGGCTCTCACGGCGACACCTTTCCTTCCCAGCGCCTGCCTCAGTGGCGGTGTATTAGGTCACCTGGGGTCTACACAGTGAGCTCCGGAGGCAGCGCGCCCTGTAGGGTGGCTCAGTGCCAGCCACTGAGCCAGGACACGGGCACTGCAGGGTGGCTGGGCCGGGGCAGCCGGGCTCCAGCTGGTCTTCCCTGGAAACACAAGGACCGAGCGAGTGGCCGTAACAACCGCTGGAGGTCGCATGGCGTGCCGCCTGCCTGGGTGCCCGTGTCCCTGCCGCGGTGTCACGAGGTGCACAGGAATTTGGGCCTGAGGACACCGGGGCGGGGGTGGCCCCTCCTCCCAGTCTGGGTCTGTGGAGCCTCAGGGAGGGCACGGGGAGCAGGAGGCTCCTGAGCGGAGGCAGCCAGGTCCTCCAGCCAGCTCCCCACAGACACACCTCCTAAGTCTGGGCTCCTGGCTGTGGGCGTGGGCCTGTGGGCGAGGGGGAGGGCACACGACGGGTTTGTGGGCTGCCTTGGGTGAGGGTGGGAAAGCGCGGAGCCCCCTGCGGCTCACCCCCTGGCCAGTGCAGTCTCCCGGTTGCGCTGAGAGGAGCCCTGGGCTGCGGCCTGGCGGCCGGCTGGGTCCCCCTGAGCTGGCCTGTGTCTCCCCAGGAGCTGCTGCTGCTCCTGCAGAACCTGCCCACGGCCCCCTGGGGCGACGAGGACGTCAGCCTGCTGCTGGCCGAGGCCTACCGCCTGAAGTTCGCCTTCGCCGACGCCCCCAACCACTACAAGAGATGAGCGTGGGCCGGACAGGCACCCGCCACGCCGGCGCAGGCCCGTGACCAAGGAGAGGCCTTGCCGGCCGGCCCTGCGCCCGGGCGCCTGCCGGGGCACCAGCACAGCCCAGGGGCTGGCCGGCAGGGTGGGCTCCTGTTTCCTGAGATGCCAAAGAGAGCCTGGGGAGGGTCCTGGCTCGGGGGCCCGCGAGCGGCCAGGCCTTTCCCATTCTGGAGCGTCCTTGCCAAATGACCACGACTGGAGACCCTGGCCCGCGGCAGCCCCTCCCGGAGAGGCTGTGCCTGGGTGCCAGGGACGGAGGGAGACATCTCGTACCTACTTTAAATGCAAAAGTCCTATTCTGTCGAGTGAGAGAGAATAAAATATAGACAAACTGCGAGTGGAGCGTCACACTGGCCTCAGACCTACTCTCAGCGGCCGTCTGCATGCCTGCCGCCTCCGAGCTCGGTGCGGGCCATCTGCGTGCCTACCGCCTCTGAGCTCGGTGCGGGCCCTCTGCGTGCCTGCCGCCTCCGAGCTCAGTGCAGGCCCTCTGCGTGCCTGCCGCCTCCTGAGCTCGGTGCGGGCCTTCTGCGTGTGGCCCTCTGCACACCCCCCTCTGGGGTCCCACCCACACCCAGGCTGCTGGGCGGAGCTGGGAACCACGCTGCTGAAAGAGCCCGTCTGTCCTGCGTCCCTGTTGTCTTGTCCCGGGAGTGCAGTGAGGTGTCAGCGGGAAGGAGAGGGCTCAGTGAGCGAGGAAAGGGACTTTTATAGGTCACCACTCCTTTATACCAAGATTTATTTGTCAACTTAGAGGGCAGTAACGTGGTAACTTACTTGGTGCCCGAATGAAGACATGCAGTTCAAGGTTGGGAGGGACAGTCACCCCTGGGAAGGTCCGGGCACTCTCCTGTTCTGCCCTCGTGCCCCCAGGTCTCATGGAGGGCAGTGGGCAGACTCTTTCCCTTTGGCCCGAGAGGTCAGCAGTGTGGCTCAGACAGCGTGCAGGGCTGGGGCTGAGCCACCCCTGGGTTCCAGGTCAGAGCTTCCTCAGGCAAAGCCTTGGGCAAAGCCTCGCTCCCACACCCTGTGCCCAGCCCTGAGCCGATGCCCGAGGGGCCACAGGGACTGGGTCTGTGTCCAGCCTCCAGTCTGGGGGTGAATGAGCCTTTATAGAAGGTGGGGGGCTGGGCACGGGTGTGCGGGAGGGAGGCCATGCCCGAGGGGACCGGGGCTGGGCACAGGTGTGCGGGAGGGAGGCCGGGGCTGGGCACGGGTGTGTGGGAGGGAGGCCATGCCTGAGGAGGCCGGGGCTGGGCACGGGTGTGCGGGAGGGAGGCCATGCCCGAGGAGGCCGGGGCTGGGCACGGGTGTGTGGGAGGGAGGCCGGGGCTGGGCACGGGTGTGCGGGAGGGAGGCCGGGGCTGGGCACGGGTGTGTGGGAGGGAGGCCATGCCTGAGGAGGCCGGGGCTGGGCACGGGTGTGCGGGAGGGAGGCCATGCCCGAGGAGGCCGGGGCTGGGCACGGGTGTGTGGGAGGGAGGCCATGCCCGAGGGGACCGGGGCTGGGCACGGGTGTGCGGGAGGGAGGCCGGGGCTGGGCACGGGTGTGTGGGAGGGAGGCCATGCCCGAGGGGACCGGGGCTGGGCACGGGTGTGCGGGAGGGAGGCTGGGGCTGGGCACGGGTGTGCGGGAGGGAGGCCATGCCCGAGGAGGCCGGGGCTGGGCACGGGTGTGCGGGAGGGAGGCCATGCCCGAGGGGACCAGGGCTGGGCACGGGTGTGCGGGAGGGAGGCCGGGGCTGGGCACGGGTGTGTGGGAGGGAGGCCATGCCCGAGGGGACCGGGGCTGGGCACGGGTGTGCGGGAGGGAGGCTGGGGCTGGGCACGGGTGTGTGGGAGGGAGGCCATGCCCGAGGAGACCGGGGCTGGGCACGGAGGTCCAGAGCAGCCGTGTCAGGCCTCTGGCTTGCCAGCGGGCCCGGGCTCCGTGTGCAGGGCACATCCGTGGCCCTGGCTGCCCTTGTCTGGGTCTTGGGTCCCTCCCAGGCCCCTCCCTGCTCCGTGTGGGTCCCCGCAAGTGGGAGTGTGGAACCTCACCTGCCCCTCCCAGCGCCCACCCTGCAGGCCCAGGATGGCTCTGGTTTGGGGGTTCTGTCAAATACCCCGTCATCCATCATGTGATGGCCCCTCGGGGAAGTGGCTCCATGCTCCTCCTGAGCTGCCGTGTGGATGGCTACCCCCAGGGCCACGGGCAGTGGGTGCCGTGGAGGGCAGGCGTGGAGGCCGCGGTGGGTTCTACCCGAGGGCACCTGCCTCCAGCCCACGGAGACTGCCTGTGAGGTGTGTGCACACGCCCTGGGGAGACTCCTGGGAGCAGTGTGAACCCTCTCCTGCCACCGCCTCTCCCCGCCCCCTGCCCACCCCGTCCGGTCACCCACATGTCTCCTCAGCATTGGCCCGGTGGGTCGGGGTCCTCTCTCACCCAGACAACGGCCTACAGTCAGCTCGGGTTCCAGTCCTGCTCCCTGTGGACCTGGGCAGCTGGCCTCCCTGCTGGGTGCCTCAGTGTCCCCGTCTGCACGCCCTTTCTCGTGGGTGCGGTGAGGGTCAGTGCGTCACCAGGCGCATATGCCAGGGCACCTGAGGGCACGCTCAGGGGGGCACTGGGGTCCCTACTGCTGACGAAGCAGTCTTCCGCCCGCAATCAGAGACATGCCAGACACCCCCCACAGCACACCTGTCCCCACACTCTGCGTGGGGGAAACAATCCTGGTTCCTGCCAGGCTGCGGGCTCTGGGGGCTCTGGAGCCCCGCCCCTGGAGCTCTACCCCTGGAGCCCCTCTCCCCGCCCCTGGAGCCCCCCTCCCTGCCCCTGGAGCCCCACCCCTGGAGTCCCCCTCCCTGCCCCTGGAGCCCCCCTCCCCGCCCCTGGAGCCCCCCTCCCTGCCCCTGGAGCCCCACCCCTGGAGTCCCCCTCCCTGCCCCTGGAGCCCCCCTCCCCACCCTTGGAGCCCCCCTCCCTGCCCCTGGAGCCCCACCCCTGGAGTCCCCCTCCCTGCCCCTGGAGCCCCCCTCCCCGCCCTTGGAGCCCCCCTCCCCGCCCCTGGAGCCCCCCTCCCCACCCTTGGAGCCCCGCCCCTGGAGTCCCTGCTATTCCGTTCTCTAGGGATGTTCTGCTCCTAGGCTTCAGATGGGGTCCTTGTCATTCAGGCCTGGGCTCAGACCCCTGACCACCCCAAGCGGTCCCCCTCCCATCACTGTGGACGCCTCACCCGGACCTTCCCTGACGCACTCACCATGCACCCGAAGGGTTTGTCTGTCCCCAGCCCTCCCCCAGCTGCCCTCATGCTCTCTGGGACCCCGGGACCCCGCAGGCAGGAGCCTGATGGGACGACTGCCGTCACCCCGCCCCTGGCTTCATCACACTCCTGGAGGGGTCCCTGAGCCCCCACCTGAGGAAATGAGGCCATGTGGGCCTCTGCCCTCCGTGCCCGTGAGGACACACCTGGCCGTGGGGAAGCCGGCTCTGGGCCCAGGGCTGCTGCAACGCCCTGAGATGTGCTGTGTCCACGGATGTGCCCATCGAGACTGACCTGTCGCGGCGCCGTGACCTGCTCGTGATGGGACCTCCTGCGCGTCACCACGCGCTCAGCATGGACGCATGCTGAGGGCTCTGTGCGGGCGTTCCCTCCTCGGCCGGTCCCATCCGCCCTCACACCTGCAGATGGCCATTTCCACTGTGTGTGTGTGTGTGCACGTGTGTGTGTGTGTGCGTGCTGTGTATGTATTACGTGCTGTGTATGTATGTGCATGTGTATGTGGTGTGTGCTGTGTGTGTGGTGTGTGTATATAGTGTGCGCGGTGTGTGTGTGGTGTGTATGCATTGTGTGTGTATATAGTGTGTGCTGTGTGTGTGTGTATAGTGTGCGTGGTGTGTGTGGTGTGTATGCATTGTGTGTGTATATAGTGTGTGTGGTGTGTGTGTGTATGTGTGTGCGTGTGTGTGGTGTTTGGTATGTATATGTGTGTGTGTATATATAGTGTGTGCGTGGTGTGTGTGTGGTGTGTATGCATTGTGTGTGTATATAGTGTGTGTGCTGTGTGTGTGTGTATATAGTGTGCGTGGTGTGTGTGTGGTGTGTATGCATTGTGTGTGTATATAGTGTGTGTGCTGTGTGTGTGTGTATATAGTGTGCGTGGTGTGTGTGTGGTGTGTATGCATTGTGTGTGTATATAGTGTGTGTGCTGTGTGTGTGTGTATATAGTGTGCGTGGTGTGTGTGTGGTGTGTATGCATTGTGTGTGTATATAGTGTGTGTGCTGTGTGTGTGTGTATATAGTGTGCGTGGTGTGTGTGTGGTGTGTATGCATTGTGTGTGTATATAGTGTGTGCTGTGTGTGTGTGTATATAGTGTGTGCTGTGTGTGTGTGTGTATAGTGTGCGTGGTGTGTGTGTGGTGTGTATGCATTGTGTGTGTATATAGTGTGTGCTGTGTGTGTGTGTATATAGTGTGTGCTGTGTGTGTGTGTGTATAGTGTGCGTGGTGTGTGTGTGGTGTGTATGCATTGTGTGTATATATAGTGTGTGCTGTGTGTGTGTGTGTAGTGTGCGTGGTGTGTGTGTGGTGTGTATGCATTGTGTGTGTATATAGTGTGTGTGGTGTGTGTGTGTGTATGTGTGTGCGTGTGTGTGTGTGGTGTTTGGTGTGTATATATGTGTGTGTGTGTGCTGTGTGTGTTTGGGGACTAGCTGCTCCCAGGTCTGGGCTGAGGACAGTCCATGCACATCTGGTGCCATCTGGCCCTCAGCGCCCCTCTCCCAGGGGAGGAGTAATGCCCGGTGGTGTCAGGTATCCCTCGTCCTTGCGAGAGGGGTGCAGGGCTCCCACCAAGTCACCCGTCCCTGAGCCTGCACTTTGCCTCCGCAGTCCAGGCCTCAAACACCTTCTCAGAGGAAGGAGACTTGGAGAGGCTCTGCCAGGGGGGTGCACCTTCATTTTACTTTTATTTTTTCTTTGTTGATTTTGGAGAGAGGAAGGGAGAGGGAGAGAGAGATAGAAACATCGATGAGAGAGAACATCGATTGGCCGCCTCCTGCATGCCCCCCACTGGGGATCGGGCCCACAACCTGGGCATGTGCCCTGACCAGGAATCCAACCGGCGACCTCCTGGTGCAGGGTCGACGCCCACCCACTGAGCCACACCGGCCGGGCATTTTTTTCCGCATTCGTTTTAAACCAGGAGCTCGTAAGCGTGCACAGTGTTTGCAGGGAAGTGAGAAGTGCTGAGATACAGATGGACGCGTGCTCCGAGGACGGTGGCGCTCCCTCCTGTTCATACCTGTCAGTGGCCCCAAACCGCCGTGTGCTTGTTGAAATGTTAGGAGACGTCCTCCCAGCGGGGGCCACCTGGTCGGCGTCTGCGTTCGGGGATGGGCTCCGAGCTGTGACACTGATTTCCGAGGTCTGCTTCTGAGTGCTGTGCTTCCGGCCGTGTTTGAGGACCACTGCTGAGAAGATTCTGACAGCGTCGCGGGACCCAGGGCCCTGGGGCATCGCCCTCCTGCCTGCCCGCTGGGTCACCCCTCGCCCCCACGGGACCCTCTAGGGAATGTGGCCCACCCCCTCGCCACCATCCCCAGAGGCCATCCGTGTCCTAGCCAGCTAACCCGAGACGTCCCACTCACAGCCGCACTCAAACACGGAAACCACAGAACGGCGTCTGCGCTGGGGACAGTATTGTGCAGTGTTTCCGTGGACAGCCATGGATTGTTATAAACAGGAAACACTTAAGAACGCGGACATGTCCCAACAGCCGGCACCGTCTGGAAATGTGTCTGTAGCTTCGAGGGGCTGCCTCCCCCCATCCGTGTCCGGACTGTCACCCTGGTTGAGGGAACCACGGAGTGAGGGGACGACTTCCGCCCAGTCTGCTGGGTGGCAGGTCTGTCCTGCTGGGGAACCCGCCCGCTTCCCAGAGGAGCGGGGAGGCTGGTCTCCAGGGTGGCCATCCAGGCTGGCGGCAGACCCACGGCCCTCTGGGTGCGGGTGCTCAGCCTCTGCACTGGGCTCCCCGTCCCCCCTCCTGTCCTCCCGTCCCCCCGCTGTCCTCCCCGTCCCCCCTCCTGTCCTCCTCGTACCCCCTGCTGCCCTCCCCGTCTCCCCTGCTCTTCTCCCCGTCCCCCCTCCTGCATGTCCCTAACCTGGCACTTTCTGTGTGCTGGGCTCGGGCTAAACATGGCCTTGTTTAATCTCCCCGGCGACCTCCTAGGGAGCAGACCTTTATCTCTTCCAGGTGGCCATCGCGGCTCAGAAAGGCGAAGGGATCTCTCCAGGTCACGCGGCAGGTGGCAGTGGGCTGGCATTCATTCGGTCTGTCGATGCCAGTCCTGTGTGAAGCCAACACGTGCTCCTCCCTCTCCTTGTCATTGCCTCATTCTGTGCCCCCTCCTCAGAACACAGGCTGCCTCCTTCCCAGAGGCTGCTCGACCGCCTCTGCTGAGGGGTCTGCCACGGGCACAGGCGAGGGGTCTGCCACGGGCACAGGCGAGGGGTCGGCCACGGGCACAGGCGAGGGGTCGGCCACGGGCACAGGCGAGGGGTCGGCCACGGGCGCAGGCTGAGGGTGTGGGGGACGGGCGCAGGCTGAGGGTGTGGGGGACGGGCGCAGGCTGAGGGTGTGGGGGACGGGCGCAGGCTGAGGGTGTGGGGGACGGGCGCAGGCTGAGGGTGTGGGGGACGGGCGCAGGCTGAGGGTGTGGGGGACGGGCGCAGGCTGAGGGTGTGGGGGACGGGCGCAGGCTGAGGGGTTGGCGACGGGCGCAGGCTGAGGGTGTGGGGGACGGGCGCAGGCTGAGGGTGTGGGCGACGGGCGCAGGCTGAGGGGTTGGCGACGGGCGCAGGCTGAGGGGTTGGCGACGGGCGCAGGCTGAGGGTGTGGGCGGCGGGCGCAGGCTGAGGGGTTGGTGACGGGCGCAGGCTGAGGGTGTGGGGGACGGGCGCAGGCTGAGGGGTTGGCAACGGGCACAGGCTGAGGGTGTGGGCGACGGGCGCAGGCTGAGGGGTTGGCGACGGGCACAGGCTGAGGGTGTGGGGGACGGGCGCAGGCTGAGGGGTCCCCTCCCGGCCTCACGAGAAGTTCCTGAGTTAGGAGCCAGGTCAGTGGTGTCCTTGCCGGGCCTCAGTCTTGCCACCTGTAAGATGGGAACGGGAATGGGCCGAGTCTGTCCCGCTGGTGCCCCTAAACGCCGTCAGGAAGGAGCCGCTGCGGCGGGAAGGGCAGGAGAAGGCAGCACCGCCCCAGGCTGGCACCTTCCAGCAGACCTCCAGTTCAGGCCGGGCCCTTCATCATGGACGTCTCAGAGCCTCAACATTTGTCAGCAAAGCAGCTGCTCTGTGTGTTCTGTGATTGAATGTGTTTATCGCTATTTTTAAAACGCCTCCCTGCTCCTTCCTGGAGATATTTCCCCTGGACTCCCTCTTGAATGAGTCAGACTCGGCTCTGCCCCCCCTGCCCCCCAGGCCTGTCTGGCCTCTGCGATGCTTTTTCCTCGCGGAGAGGAGGGTGTGTGTGGAGGGCCCGGGGTCCTTGGGGTGGCCGCTGTGTGTGCAGGGCACCCCCTCGGTCAAGCTGGGTGGGTTCATTCTGCACCGGCTCGCCCACTGAAAGGGTCTCCACGCGTCCGGATCTCGGGGGAGAGAATGCCAGTCCCTCCTCTGTGCCGGCTGTGGACCTGGGCGGCTGGGGCAGAGGTGGGGAGCGGGCGTGGGGACGCAGGCTCTGGGCGGGTACTGGGGACGGGCACCGTGCAGGAGCTCCTCGCCGAGCGGGGCGCCGGGTCCATGGGTGGACAGGTAGGACCAGGTGGGAAATGCTGGCTTAGAATCAGCAGGGTTGCCCTGGCCCATTTCGCTCAGCGGTTAGAGTGCGGCCCACGGACCAAAGAGTCGTGGGTTCGATTCCGGCCAAGGGCACGTGCCTCGGTTGGGGTTCGTCCCCAACCGAGGTTTTGCGGGAGGCAACCAGTCGTGTCCCTCTCACGTCGATGTTTCTCTCTCTCTCCCTCCCATTCTGTCTGAAGATAAATGGAAAAATATCCTCGGGTGAGGATTTAAAAGAATAATAATCTGCAGGGTTTTGCTTGGAGCTCAGAGAAGGCCTTAGTCCAGCCTCGGGGTCAGGGAGGGCTCCCCAGATGAGGCTTGGTCGTTAAGGGTGAGCAGGGCGCTGGTGTCTGCGGATGGACGCCGCGAGCACCCGCCAGCCTGCGCGGCCTCGGACCCAGGACAGACCTCGGGCAGCCCCTCCGGAACAGGGTGCGTCTGGCTCTAAGCGTCCCGGGATGGCAGCCACACGAGGGACCCCCACTCAACCAGCAGGACTGCCCCCCTAAAGCCCTGCCTAGCAGCAGACCTGGGACGGTGGCGGTGGGTTTCAGTCTCCAAGTTCAGAGGGTTGTCACGCAGCCATAGACGACCGGAGACTAGCGACTAGGAGGCGACCACGGGAAGGGCGCCCCGAGAGGGGACAGCGGGCGCAGAGTGTGGGGGCAGATGGATGTCATCGCAGCCTTTAAACGAAGGACCACGTCCTCACGGCTCCCGGACAGCAGCGACAGGTCCCGGAGAGAGACGCAGCGGACAGCGCCCCGTGTGCATGGGCTTGGAGCCCGAGGGTCCAGGCCCGGCTCAAACCACACCATTCCTGACAAGTGTGGGTTTGATGTCTCCCTTCCTGCTGGGCCCGAGGCACAGGGGGTCACTTTTGCTCACCGTGGCGCCCGTGGCCTCCGGCCTGTGGCACCGTGACGCTCCTCTGGCTCTGCCCCAAGGCGCCGGCTCTGGGCCACTCAGTCCCCGCCGGCGCCTGCGCCTCCCTGCGGCCCGGATGCCCCGGGTTTCTGGACCTGATTCCGGGCAGCTGAGCTGGTGGGCAGAGCTTGCCCGGGAGAGCGAAGGCTGGCGCGTGTGTGGGTGTGAGGGCCGTGGGCGCCCGGGCGCTGGGGTGGCCACTTGGGCTATGCACCCCAGCAGCCGCTTTCTGGGACGCGACCTCCCTCACCGACCTCACTGAGCATCTGTCGGCCGTGTCAACGGCGTGGTCGCGCCCTGGGGCCCCAGCTGAGGGATCTGGGGTAGCCCTGGCCCCTGCTGCTCCTGCCGAGAGGTGTGGGATGGGAGCTGGGAGAGAAGTCCAGACTGGGTCAGTGCCCATGGGGGACAGGCTGTTGGTTCCCCGTGTGGGTCTCCAGAGCAGTGGACGCCCATCCACCAGTGAGGACCCCCCTGTGCAGGTGAGCTGGGAGAGGCCGAGGCTCGGGCCACGTTGACACTGGAATTCCCAGCCCCACATGGTCCTGAGGTCCAACCCCCGCCCCTCCATGGGTCCGTGAGACATGCCTGTGTCATCCTTCTCAAGCTGGGTCGAGTTGGGGCTCTCTTCCATGCAACCAAACAGTGTCCTAATCAATAGAGTATTAAAATGCATACTCCCTTTTTTTCTTTATTGATTTTAGAGAGGAAGTGAGAGGGAGAGAGACAGACACATCGATGAGAGAGAACATCGACTGGCAGCCTCCTGCATGCCCCCCACTGGGGATCGGGCCCACAACCTGGGCATGTGTCCTGACCGGGAATCAACCTCCTGGTGCATGGGTCGACGCTCAACCACTGAGCCACACCGGCCGGGCCCAACCATCTTACTTCTTTAATGATACCACCCCCCCCTTTTCCTTTGGGCCCCCTGGAGTGACACTACTCCCCGGTGTCTGGTCCACACCTCTGGGTGGATTCTCACGACGCCCAGCTCTCGTGTCGTGTTCTGTCGGGAGGCTTTAGCGATGTGGCCCGCTCCTCTCCAGCTCTTGTTTCTCGGACCCAGTAGCCGTCGAGTGTCCGGTGCTGAGGAGAGAGGGCAAGCTCGCCTCCGTCCCCTGCGGCACCCGTGTCATGGTGGTTTGGGAGAGATTTGCACTTAGCGAGCCGGTGGAAGCCCTTTCCTGCAGGTAAGTGTGTTTTGTCCGTGTCTGAGGAAGCGGCTGGGGGTTCTGGCAGCTGCCGCCAGGCTTTGCGTTCTGACCCGGGGCTGGCGAGGTTCCCTGTGAATCGTCCAGCTCCGCGGGACACGCAGTTCCTGCCACCCCTGCTCAGCTCGGCTGGAAGCAGCCCGAGCTGGCATGGGATCGGGGGTGCAGCTGTGCCCCGTGGGCTTGGCCCCCGTGGGCACCCCTTTGGGGCACATGCGGCTTTCCTGGGTGACTGTTCCCACCGCGCCAGCCCGGGGACACCAGCGGGGAGGGGAAGGCGCAGGGCTGCCCCGCGCATTCGGACCCGTCTCCCTTCTGATCCTCCCTCGCTTCCCTCCAGCCCTGGTCCAGGTCCTCGGGGTGGGGGCGCTGAGGCTGACTTACTGGGAAGTAGGGGTCCCTCGGAGGCTGGGCTGCCTTCTCTAGCTGCCCTCAGCAGCGGCGTCTCCACCGTGCTGGGTCTCAAGCTTCTCAGACTTTCTGATTCATGGACTCGCCTCTTCTGTTTTCCAGGGCTGCTGTGTATTCTTTATTTTTTATCCTCACCCGAGGATATTTTTCCATTTATCGTCAGATAGAGTGAGAAAGAGAGAGAAAGAGAGAGAGAGAGAGAGGAAACATCATCGATGTGAGAGAGACACATCGACTGGTTGCCTCCCGACCAGGGCTGGGATGAACCACAACCGAGGCCCATGCCCTTGGCCGGAATCGAACCCGCAACTCTTTGGTCTGCGGGCCGATGCTCTAACTGCTGAGCCAAACCGGCCAGGGCTATTTTTATCTTTAAAAAATCATGTATATGGGATCTGGGAGGAAAGGGCCCGAGCCTGTGGGTTCAGACCGCCTTCCTGTTCTGAAGTTTCCTGGAATCCCCGCCCCCCGCCCACAGTTAAAAAATAGCGTCACGGAGGCACATGTTACTCTCCTGTAATTCAGACTTTTACAGGGCACAGCGATGACCTGATCCTTCTACCAAGGAGTGTGCCCATCTCCATCAGTCATTTCAGGACGCTTTCACTGGCTCCTGAAGTCATTCTGATGGGGATCGATCGTTGCCGTCGTCAGACACGGAGGCCTGCTGCCTCGTGGTTCCCGGCCGGCTGCCGGCTCAGATGGGGCCAGACATCCGGAGTATGGGAGCTCCGTGTCCGCAGGCTCGGCGTCCGCGCTGCCGCCCGTCCCCGCGGGGTCACTGCGTGGTGCACGTACTTCTCCGTGCAGGTGTGGTTCTCTCCACGCAGGACTGAGTACTTTTTGCAGTTAATTGTCCGAGTTACATTTTTTTTTCTGTTGCTATTTTGAGTGGAATCATTCTTCCCATTTGAGGCACCAACCCGTCGTTGCTACGTCATAGGAAAACTATAGATTTAAAAAAAATTTTTTTTTTATCCTCATCTGAGGATTTATTTATTTTCAGATAGAGTGGGAGGGAGAGAGAGAGAGAAACATCGATGTGAGAGAGATACATCAAGTGGTTGCCACCCACACGACCCCAACCAGGGCCGGGGACAAACTGCAACCGAGGTCCGTGCCCTTAGCGGGAACCGAACCCAGGACTCTCTGGTCCGCGGGCCGACGCTCTAACCACTGAGCCAAACAGGCCAGGGTGGAAAACTAGATTTTTAAATGTCCACTTAGAATCTAACCAATTTTCCAAACCGGCACCGACTCCGGGTTGTTTCAGGAATTTTTCGTGAAGTGTGTCTGGGGCTTTCTGGCTGTTCATCAGTGTCCGTGGCGGAACTCGGGGCCGCCGTCCGTCCTGTCGGTCTCCACCTGTTAGGCCCGTGTTATGCTGGGCAGCACCCGCCAACACGGGGCAATGGCAGCAGAGCGGTGGCGGTGGCTCCCTGGCGTGGCGCTGTCACCAGGGCTGTGGTCTGGAGCGCGGGGACACGGGGGCTGGCCTCTGCACCGTCCTCCACTCCAAGCCGCCTCCTGGCCTGGGAGGGACTGCCTTCAGGGTATCGATGGGCGGGGGTGCCAGGGGCGGGCAGGTCCCCTGTCTGGACCATCGGCGAGCTGTGTGCACCCTGACAGACTCGAGGATCCTGGAGCTGAGCCCTGGGCTGTGGCACTGGTCCCTGTCACGTGGCTAACATTCCCTCGCGGGAGGAGGGTCCCGGCCCGGCCAGCGTGTCGGGATTTCGTTGAGGATTAGTTCTCTCTCCTGGGTCTGTGACCTCCTTTCCCTTTGCCAACCCAAGCCTCCCCCTCTTTCTAGCCGTCTGAACCCCCCTCCCACGCCATCGCCCTAACACCCGGCGGGGCCTGCAGGGCCCGCGTGTCCTCAGCCCGCCTCCCGCTGAAGCCGTCACCCTGGGGTTGTCGGGCTGGTCGCTTGTTGCTCTCTCGGGAGAACTTTGCGACGAGCTTCTCTGGCTCCTGGAAACACCGGCTGCTATTTTTCATGAGGACAGTCCCCTGGAGCATGGATCTGGGCACTGGGCTGCAGCGACGCTGTCCCAGCGTAAGGACCATCATAGGGTGTGTCCTTGATCCAGTAAAACGATGAGCTATATTAACACGTCTCCTGATGTTGACACGTCCAGGCGTTTCCGGAAACTGGGTGGTGTGTGTGTCTGTTTCCCCTTGACGCCTGGAGTCCCGCCGTGGGGAGGCCGGTGCGTCCCTGCCGGGTCTGCACACGCGTGTTTGCTGCCACGGCGTCCTCCGGCACAGCCCGTGTCTTCCCCTCCAGTGCTTCTTACCCCGAATTTAGTTTCCTCTGATACTAAGGTTTAATTCTCGCCTCCGACCTTTCCGAATCACGTTGTTTGAGGCGGGTTCTTGCGTGTAGCATGGCTATGGGTTCTGTTTCGTGATCTAACCCTGGAGTCACTGTGTTCTTTTTTTATGAATGAAAGCTCGCCCTGTCAGACGGGCCACCAGCTACTCGCCAAGGGTGCCGGGCAGGCCCCGCGGCTCCGCACAGCGCGTCCTGGGTGCCCCACGGAGCTCCGCACCCCTGCTCTGTCAGGGGGTGAGTTTAGCTGATACCAACATCCGGATCTGTGGATGAGGTAGTTAGGTTACAATTCTGCCACGATGTTCTGCGTATGCCTCCAGTTCAAGCCTCAAGCATCTCTCGCTGTGCAGTGTTTTTTCGTTTTGTGTCCCCGTTACTTGGGAGAATTTAGAAGGTGTGTGTTTTGTTTGAACGGTTCCATTTCTTTCTTATTGAGGTCAAATCCACATAACATAAAGTTAACTCTTAATCACTTTATTTATTTATTTATTTATTTATTTATTTATTTATTTATTTATTTATTTTTGTCATAGGTGTTTCTCCTTTTTTCCCCATTGACACCCTCCTCCCCATCCCCTCACCCCGTCCCCAGCTTTGTTGTCCATGTCCATCAGTTATGTGTACATGCATATAAGTTCTGTGGTTTATCTCTTCCCTCCCCCCCACCCCCTCTTCTGAGGGTTGTCAGTCTGTCCCCTACTTCCACATCTCTGGGTCTACCCTGTTCCTCAGACTGTTATGTTCATTATATTCCACAAATAAGTGAGATCATGTGATATTTGTCTTTCTCTGCTTGGCTTGTTTCACTTAGGATAGTACTCTCCAGGTCCCTCCACGTCGTCTCAAAGGATAAGAGATCTTTCTTACAGCTGCATAGTGCTCCATTGTGTATATGTACCACAGCTTTTTTGTCTACTCATCTACTGATGGACACTTGGACTGTTTCCAGATCTTAGCTACTGTAAATAGTGCTGCTATGAACATAGGGGTACATATATTCTTTCTGATTGGTATTTCAGGCTTCTTAGGGTATATTCCTAGAAGTGGGATCACTGGGTCAAATGGCAGTTCAATTTTTAACTTTTTGAGATAACACCATAGTGTTTTCCATAGTGGCTGCACCAGTCTGTATTCCCACCAGCAGTGTACTAGAGTCCCCTTTTCTCCACACCCTCGCCAACACTTGTTATTTGATGATTTGTTGATGGCGGCCATTCTGACAGGTATGAGGTGATACCTCATTGTTGTTTTAATTTGCATCTCTCTGATGATTAGTGATGTTGAGCATTTCTCCATATGTCTCTTGGCCATTTGTATGTCCTGTTTGGAGAGGTGTCTATTTAGTTCCTCTGTCCATTTTTTAATTGGGTTCTTTGTCTCCTTTTGTTGAGTTGTATGAGCACTCTATATATTTTGGAGATTAACCCCTTATCTGATGTATCAATTGCAATTATGCTCTCCCATATAGTGGGTTCCCTTTCCATTTTGATGGTTGTTTCTTTTGCTGTGCAGAAGCTTTTGAGTTTGATGTAGTCCCATATGTTCATTTTTTCCTTTGTTTCTGTTGCCTTAGGTGATGTATCAGTGAAAATTCTGCTGCATATGATGTCTGATATTTTGTTGCCTATATTTTCTTCTAGGATTTTTATGGATTCATGAGTCACATTTAAGTCTTTTATCCATTTTGAGTTTATTCTTGTGTATGGTGTAAGTTGATGGTCTAGTTTCATTTATTTGCATGTAGCTGTCCAATTTTCCCAACACCATTTATTAAAGAGGCTGTCTTTACTCCATTGTATTCTCTTGCCACCTTTGTCAAATATTACTTGAGCATAATGTCTTGGGTCAATTTCCGGGTTCTCTGTTCTGTTCCACTGGTCTATATGCCTGTTTCTGTGCCAGTACCAGGCTGTTTTGATTACAGTAGCTTTGTAGTATAACCTGATATCTGGTATTGTGATCCCGCCTACTTTGTCCTTCTTTTTCAAGATTGCTGTGGCTATTCGGGGTCTTTTTTGTTCCATATGAACTTTTGAAGTATTTGTCCTAGTTCTGTGAAATATGTCACTGGCATTTTGATGGGGATTGCATTGAATCTATAGATTGCTTTGGTTGGTATGGACATTTTAATGATGTTAATTCTTCCAATCCATGAACAAGGTATGTGCTTCCACTTTTTTATATCTTCCTCTATTTCTTTTTTCAATGTCCTGTAGTTTTCTGCAAATAGGT
The DNA here is from genome assembly GCA_030848825.1 of Tadarida brasiliensis. Taxonomy (NCBI): domain Eukaryota; kingdom Metazoa; phylum Chordata; class Mammalia; order Chiroptera; family Molossidae; genus Tadarida; species Tadarida brasiliensis. Next base: position 2,203,481 of record CM061263.1, on the reverse strand, counting down.
CCTTTACTTCTTTGGTTAAGTTTATTTCTAGGTATCTTAATTTTTTTGCTGTGATGGTAAATGGGATTTTTTTAAAATTTCTCTTTCTGTGAGTTCATCATTGGTGTATAAGAATGCCGTCAATTTTTTGATGTTAATTTTGTATCCTGCTACTTTGCCAAATTCATTTATTAAATCTAGTAGATTTTTGATGGAGTCTTTAGGCTTATCTATGTATTAATATCATGTCATCTGTGAATAATGACAGTTTCACTTCCTCCATTCCAATTTGAATCCCTTTTATTTTTTCTTCATGTCTGATTGCTGTGGCTAAGACTTCCACTACTATGTTAAATAAGAGTGGCAAAAGTGGGCATCCTGTCTTGTTCCTGTTCTTAAGGGAAATGCTTTTACACCATTGAGTATGATGTTGGCTGTAGGTCTTTCATATATGGCCTTTATTATGTCGATATGATCCCTCTATTTCCACATTGCTGAGCATTTTTTTTATCAGAAATGGGTGCTGGATTTTGTCTAATGGTTTTTCAGCGTCTATTGATAAGATCATATGGTTTTTATCTTTCATTTTGTTTATGTGGTGTATCACATTTATTGATTTGCGAATATTGAACCAGCCTTGCATCCCTGGGATGAATCCCACTTGGTCATGGTGAATAATTTTTTTGATGTATTGCTGGATCCAATTTACTAGTATTTTGTTTAGGATTTTGGCATCTATGTTCATCAGGGATATTGGCCTGTAGTTTTCTTTCTTTGTAGTGTCTTTTTCTGATTTTGAAATTAGAATTATGTTGACTTCATAAAACGAGTTTGGAAGTCTTCCTTCTTCTTGAATTTTTTGGAATAGTTTGAAGAAAATGGGTGTTAGTTCGTTGAATGTTCGGTAAAACTCCCCCGTGAAGCCGGCTGGGCCTGGGCTTTTGTTTGCTGGGAGAGTCTTGATTACATCTTCAATTTCCTTAGTTGTTATTGGTCTGTTCAAGTTTTCTATCTCTTCCTGGTCAGTTTTGGGAGACTATGTGTTTCTAGAAATGTGTCCGTTTTGCTTAGATCGTCTTAATTTGTTGCCGTATAATTATTCATAGTATTTATTAACGATCCTTTGTATTTCTGTGGTGTCAGTTGTTACTTCTCCTCTTTCATTTCTGATTTTGTGTATTTGGGTTCTCTTTGTTTCTTGGTGAGTCTAGCTAAGGGTCCATCAATCTTGTTTATCTTTTCAGAAAAACATCTCTTTGTTTCATTGATCCTTTGAATTGATTTTTTGGTCTCTATGTCATTTATTTCTGCTCTGATCTTTACTATTTCCTTCCTTCTACTTGCTCTGGGGTTTTCTTTTTGTTTGCTTTCTAGTTCTTTAAGTTGTGAGGTTAAATAGTCAATTAGAAATTTTTCTTGTTTCTTGAGGTAGGCCTGTAGTGCTATGAACTTCCCTCTCAGAACTACTTTTGCTGCATCCCATAGATTTTGTGTTGTTGTGTGTTCATTTTCATTGGTTTCCAGGAAGTTTTTAATTTCTTTCTTGATCTCCTTGGTAACCCATTTAATAACATGCTATTTAGCCTCCATATGTTCAAATGTCTTTGCATGTTCTTGTTGCAATTTATTTCTAGTTTCATGCCATTGTGATCTGAGAAGATGCTTGATATGATTTCAATCTTCTTGAACTTGTAGAGACTTAGTTTGTGTCCTAACATGTGGTCTATCTTTGAGAATGTCCCATGTGCCCTTGAGAAGAATGTGAATTCTGCAGTTTTGGGGTGTAATTCTCTGTAGAGATCTATTAAATCCATTTGATCTAGTGCCTCATTTAGAGTCTCTGTTGCCTTGTTAATTTTTTTTTTTTAAATCCTCACCTGAGGACACTTTTTGCATTCATAGAGTGAGAGGGAGAGAGGGAGGAAGAGAGAAAGTGAAGAAACATCGATGTGAGAGAGACACATTGACTGGCTGCCACCTACACAACCCCAACCGGGGCCAGGGACAAACTGCAACCGAGGTACGTGCCCTTAGCAGGAACCAAACCCGGGTCTCTCCAGACTGCGGGCCGACGCTCTAACCGGCCAGGGCTCCTTGTTAATTTTTTGTCTGGAGGATCTATCCAGTGATGTCAGCGGGGTGTTGAAGTCCCCTGCTGTGATTGTATTGCTATCGATTTCTCCTTTGAAGTCCTCCAGAAGATTTTTAATATATTTTGGTGCTCCTATATTGGGTGCATATATGTTTACCAAGGTTATATCTTCCTGTTGGATAGATCCTTTCAATATTATGTAGTGGCCTTCTTTGTCTCTAGTTATGGCCTTCATTTTAAAATCTATTTTATCAGATATGAGTATTGCTACCCCAGCTTTTTTTTTTCCTTTCCATTTGCTTGGAAGATTTTTTCCCATCCCTTCACATTCAACGTTTGTGAGTCTTTTTTGTGTGAGGTGGGTCTCTTGTAAACAACATAAATGTGAGTCATGCTTTCTTATCCAATCAGCTACTCTGTGTCTTTTTATTGGAGTATTCAATCCATTTATATTTAAGGTGATTATTGTTATGTACTTATTTATTGCCATTTTTGTTTAGTGTGGTTCTCTTTTCCTTTCTATTTCTTCTACTAATTACAGCAGTCCTTTTAACATTTCTTGCAGTGCTGGTTTGGTGCTAATGTATTCCCTTAGCCTTTTTTGTCTGGGAAGCTCTTTATTTGACCTTCTATTTTGAATGATAGCCTTGCTGGGTAGAGTAGTCTTGGATTCAGATCCTTGTTTTTCATGACCTTGATTACTTCATGCCATTCCCTTCTGGCCTGTAGTGTTTCTGTTGAGAAGTCAGCTGATAGCCTTATGGGGGTTCCTTTGTAGGTAACCTGTTGCTTATCTCTTCCTGCCTTTAGGATTCTCTCTTTGTCTTTAATTTTTGACAATTTAATTACTATGTGTCTTGGTGTGGGCTTGTTTGGGTTCTTACTTGGGGCTCTCTGTGCTTCTTGAACTTGAATGCCTTCTTCCTTCACCAAATTAGGGAAGTTTTCTGTCACTATTTCTTCAAATATATTCTCTAACCCTTGCTCATTTTCTTCTTCTTCGGGGACTCCTATGATGCGAATGCTATTACGTTTCCAGTTGTCCTGCAGTTCTCTTAGGCTGTCTTCCTGTTTTTTAATTGTTTTTTTCCTTTTGGTTTTCTGATTGATTTTTTCTACCCTGTCTTCTAATTCACTGATCTGGTCCTCAGCTTCCTCTACTCTGCTGTTTAGTTCTTTATTTTTGCTATGTCATTCTTCATTTCCAATTGGTTGGTTTTCAGTGTTTCTATATCTTTACTCATGGTGTTGATGTCCTTACTCATGCTGTTGAGCTTCCTCAAGATCATGGCTCTGAACTCTACCTCTGATAACTTGCTTAACTGCACTTCATTTATGTCATCTTCGGTAGAGGTTTTTTGTTCTTTCATTTGGGATTTGTTTCTTTGTTTCAGCATTTTGACTATCTCAGTGGGTTTTGGAGCTTGCTAAATTTTCCCTGTGGATGTTGGTGTTCTGTTTGTGGCTCTGTCTACTGGGTTTGGATGAGTGTGGGAGGACCCACGTTAAACACCACTGTCAAGTCTTACTTTCCTGGGTAGATTTGCAAGCCCAGGAAAGGTTCAGTTACCCTCTAGCTTTTTGCCTGGAGGCTATTAGTCTCAGTTACTTGAAGAGCCTTGGGTTCTCAGTTGAATGAAAACCTCCCTCAGGTGTTCAGCGTAAGAGGATTTCCCGAGGGTGGGGCAGATGCTAGTTGTTAATGAGCCTCAATTTGCATTTTTTGGCCCCGCTGGGTGGGGTTAAATCTCCAAGGGAGGGGCTGTTGCTTCTCCCCAGAGCTCCGGGAAGGAGTAAGATGGCCACCGTCCTACGTGGCTGCAACTCAGCCAAAACTCTGAGCACCCTCCAAATCCCGAGTGTCCCCACACAGTTCCAGTCCAGTCCACACTCCCTCTGCCAGAGCCCAAGGTGAGTGGCTGTGGCTATTTTAGCGCTCTGCCCTGGCCCTGTGTGCTGTGGAGCCGGCTTGGGATTTTAACGCTGAGGTCGTTGCTCACAGCTAAAACTGCTGCTGTCCGTGGGCTCCCAGCTCCCCTCTCGCACCTCCACAGACCTACCAGGCTCTAGTCAATGTCCCTGGTTATATGGTCCTCTCAAGCTGCTTTTCTGTTGCTTTTTCCCGACGATTTGTCTTTATTTTCGTTAGAATTCCAGTTTGGTCCAGGGAGATCGTCTGTGTAGCTTCCATTCACTCTGCCGCCATTCTGGAATCCCCAACCCTTAATCACTTTAAAGCGTATATTTCGGTGGTAGTTATACCTTTTAACCATACATTTATAAATTACTTGTAATCATCCCCCATTCACTTTAGATCAGCAGTTCAGAAATGTTGGGGCCCCTTACACCCCTAAAAACCATCACGAACCTCAAAGGGCTTTCGTGTGTGTGGCTTATATCTGCCTATACATGCTGTGTCGGAAACGAAAACAGGAATTGTCAAGTGTGTTATTTTGTGTCAAACCACAAGGATAAACTCACCGCGTGGTAACATAGACTCCAGGCTTCGATGAAATGTAGCTACGATTCTGAGACAAAGAAACGCTCAGTGCGGAGAGTGGCATCTGGTACATGTTTGCAGATCTCTTGGTGTGTGGCTGAAGGGGACAGGGTCCCAGCTCTGCGTCGGGCTAGTCTGGGCCCCTGCGCTGCTTTGAGGGTTTGAAGAAGGCCTGGCCTCCGCCGACATGGAGCTGGAAAGGGAGGAGTATTTTACTGCCTTTTCAGGAAATTGTGGCTGTTCTTCCTTGGCACGTAGTGGTGTTGCATGGGTGGTGGCGTTGTGGAATCTGAGACCATGTCTGTGACCTTCTCTTACTCTGTTGCCCTAGAATCTCTTCACCTGTGTGTGGCGCACTGGGCTGGCTCCGTTACTCTTTGTGAGTTTGGAACACCATGCTCTGTTCATCTGGAGAGTGACCCCCAGTCATGCAGATGTTAAATAAACCACATTTGTTAAACCCAACCCAGGAGTTGAAAGACTCGCGCCCTGCACGGCAGGCGTTGCTGGAAGAAATGGAAGAAGACACAGACACATCTGAAAGACGTCCCGCGTGCACGGGTTGGAGGGAGACATGGTTAAGGTGCCAGGACTGCCCCGGGGACCGACAGATCCAACACAACCCTGTCAAAACCCCAGTGGCATTTTGTTCTGCAGAAATAGAAAAATGCACCTTGAAATTGAAGTGGAATCCAAACAGACCCCAAAGAGCCGAACGCGCTTTGGAAAAAGAAGACATTTGGAGAACTCACACTTCTGTATTTCAAAACATATTACAAAGCGACGGTCATCAAACAGTGTGGCCCTGGCTTGGAGACGGAGCAGCAGACGGGTGCCTGGAGCAGGGAGCCCAGAGATAAACCCCGTGCAGGCGGTCAGTCGATCTTCAGCAGCCGGGCCAGACCACTCAGTGGAGGAAAGAAAGTCTCTCCCGCAGTCGGTGTCCAGGAAACTGGATGTCCACGTGCCAGAGAAGGAAGTGAGAGTCTTACCTCACACCATCCACAGAATTAACTCTAAAGGGACTGGAGACCTAAAACTATAAAACTCCTAGAAGGAAACAGAGGGAAAAAGCTTTATGACATTGGACTAGGCGGGGATTTCTTGGACCGGACATGGAAAGCCCAGAAAACAAAAGCAGGACTAGACAAATGGAACTGCCTTTGTCTTAAAGAACTTAAAAGACTTCCGTGCATCGAAGAACACAGTCCGCAGAGTAAAAGAGAACCTACAGAAGGAGAGGAAAGTTTTGCAACTTCTATACCTGACCAGGGGTTAATATCCAGAATATATAAAGAAGTCCTACAGCCCAACGACAGCAAATCTAATAACCCACTTAAAAACCAGGCAGAGGACTGGACTACACATTTCTCTGGGATGATACAGAAATGGCTAATAGGCATGTGGGAAGATGCTCTGAGCAATGCAAAGCCACAGTGAGATATCAGCCCACACCTATTGGGATGGTTACTATTTAAGAAAAAGGAAAGAAATAAGTGTTGACGAGGATGGAGGAACTGAACCCTTGTGCACTGTTGGTGGGAATGTGAAATGGTGCAACCGCTATGGAAAACAGTACTTCGGTTTATTAAAAAATTAAAAGTAGAATTACCACATGACCAGCAACCCCACTTCTGGGCACAGACCCGAAAGAACAGAAGGAGATCGTGTGCCCCGTGGCTGTGGCAGGCCGCTGTTCACAGCAGCCACGGGCGGGGCCGCCTGAATGTCCGCCAGTGGACGATGGACAAGCAGTGTGGTCCGTGCACGCGGTGGAATATTACGCAGCCTTAAAGAGGAAGGAGACCCCGGCAGCTGCTACGACCTGGGTGAACCTGCAGGACACTGGGCTCCGTGACGTGATCCAGCCACGGAAAGACACGCTGTGATTCCACTTGGAGGAGGTACTGAGAGTAGCCACGGTCACAGACGCAGGGACGTTGACAATGGGGGGGCTCGGGGGGGCAGGAGGAAAGGGGGGTCGTGTCAGGGGACAGTTCCGGATTGGCTCCATGCAGAGGTTTTGGGATGTTCCGGTGATGGGGTGGGCCCCCCGCCATCGAACGACACAGCCGCTAAGATGGCGAGTCTCCTGTCCTGTGTCTTCTGGCTCAATAACAGTAATTAAATGTGTATGAGCCCCACTGACCTCCTCGGAGGAAGCGTCCAGTCCCATGTCTCCCCAAATTCTAATTTTCACACAAAATTCAAGTTTTATTTATTTTTATTTTATTTTTAATCCTCACCCGAGGATATTTTTCCACTTATCTTCAGATAGAGTGGGAGGGAGGGAGGAAGAAAGAGACAGAGAGAGAGAAACATCGACCAATTGCCTCCCGCACGACCCCAACCAGGGCCAGGGATGAACCGCAACCGAGGTCCGTGCCCTTGGCTGGAATCGAACCCGGGACTCCCTGGTCCCCGGGCCGACGCTCTAACCGCTGAGCCAAACCGGCCAGGGCTAAACTCAGGTTTATGATTGGCTGTAACTGCTGACAGTCGTTTCCTGGAGGGAAGGGCTCACTTTGCCCCGGGGTCCTGCCGGCCTGGACAGCCGCGTGGTCCCTGGCGGGGGCGGATGAGACTCCTCCCAAAGCCTTAACACCAGGTGTAGCGACTGGCCTCCTGGGTCCTTCCCGCGGGCACACAGCGTCTCGCCCGCTCGGGCTGCTGTGGGGACCGCGCAGGCTGGGTGGCACGAGCAGGGGCTCCTCTGGGTGCTGGAGGCTGGGCGTCTGGGGTGACGCGGCGTGTGAGCTGGGGACCCTCGTCCCGGCTCCGAGCCGGCATCTCTCGCTGGTCCTCGCAGGCGAAGGGTGCGGACCCCCGGGGGGCACTGACCCGCTCACGAGGGCTCACTCACAACCTAGGCCCCTCCCGGTCCATGCCTCCTGATACCATCCTCTTTGGGGGTGAGGATTCAGCATGAGTTTGGGGGGACGCACATTCAGGCATGGCACAGAGGATGTTTAAAAAGCGGTGTATTAGCCCTGGCCGGTGTGGCTCAGCAGTTAGAGCATCGCCCGTGGACCAAAGAGTCACGGGTTCAATTCTGGCCAAGGGCACGTACCTCAGTTGCGGTTCGTCCCCGGCCCCGGTCAGGGTTGTGCAGGAGGCAACCCGTCGACGTGTCTCAGTGATGTTTCTCTCCCTCCCGCCCTCCCTCCCTCCCTCCCACTCTGTCTGAAGATAAATGGAAAAATATCTTCAGGTGAGGATTAAAAAAACACACAAATAAAGCGGTGTATGCAAGGGTCAGAACTGAGTAAAACGCAAAGGTTTGGGGGCCCCTCAAGGGCATTTTCCTGCAGGCCCGTGGCAGTGACGACAGTGGCGGGACAGTTGTCCCGACGGTCCCTGAGATTCACAGAGCTGTCCTGCAGTCTGAACGTCCCAGCACCGCGCGTCTGCGGGAAGGAGCCCCAGGAGGGGTCTGCCTGGGCGGGGAGGCGTGCCCACCCGGGACGTGGCGCCGGCAGCGAGCCAGCCGGCTGGGCTCTTCCACACGCCAGGCCTCACGTCTGGGGCTGCATGTCTGTCCGGCGTGCTGCTGTTTCGTTGGAAATTGGCCGAGCTCTGATTTCCTCTCTGCCACCCAGCGGCCACCCAGCGCTGCCGGCTGCTTGGGCCGTCAGTTGCTCGACAGGGCGGGCGACTGGGAGACGCTTCCGCGGCCCCCACTTCCAGGGGAGCTGGACAAACAGCTTCGGCTGTGAAAGCTTCACCTCCGCCTGGTCCTGCTCGAGCCTCTGGTCCCAGACGGCGCCACAGCGTGGGACTCGGTTGGGGCCCCGCTCCCGGGCAGCTCTGTCACGAGGACACAGTCCCGTCCTACTCTGTTTCCTAGTGTCCCCCGATTTCCTCTCACTCACCATGGTCAGCACTTTTAGACACTGGCGGAGAGGTGGGGGCTGAGAACGGGGATTCCCGGCCCTCCTGGTTGAGCCAACAGGGCCTTACATACACGAGCAGTGGAAGAGTGAGCAGTTAGCCTGTCCGTGCTGCTTCGAGAGAGCCCGGGCGCGCGTTTGGAGGTACCCGCACCCGTGTTCATCCCAGCGCCACCCACAGCATCCGGACGGGACGCCTGAGCGCCGAGGAGGGCGGAGCAGATACAGTAAAGGCGTCTGTGCTGCTCAGCCACACGCAGAGGGAAATTGGCCTGGCTGGTGTGGCTCAGTGGCGGAGCGTCGACCCATGCGCCAGGAGGTCCCGGTTTGATTCCCGGTCAGGGCACATGCCCAGGTTGTGGGCCCGATCCCCAGTGGGGGGCGTGCAGGAGGCGGCCAATCTATGCTCTCTCATTGATGTTTCTGTCTCTCTCTCCCTTACTCTCTCTCTAATGTCAATAAAGAAAAAAAATTTTAAAAGAATGAAATCTTACCATTTGCACAACGCGGGTGGACCTGGAGGGTGTCACCCTAAGTGAAATGTCAGAGGGGCAGACACTGTGTGAGCTCTCACAGTGGGATGTAAAACAGGCCAAAGGACGAAAGCCAGGGTACAGACACCCAGAGCAGAGGGCGGCTGCAAGGGGCAGGGCGGACGTCTGTTAGTTTCAAGGCATTGAATCACAGTTTAAAAGTATTATAAATGCATTTTACTTTTAAAATAGAATATTATTAAATTCTGAAATAACACATTTTTGAAGAAATTTAAAACTTTGAAACGTTTTCCAAGAAATTGAAATAGTATCGCAGAACGAAACAATCGGGAGAAGCATATTTGAGTTAAGGAAAAGGGAAAATCCTTCTAAGAATCGATTCGAGTTGCCCGACAAAAGGGCAGTCGTCCTTGGGAGGAGTGAACTGCCCGTCCTCAGAGGCAATCAAGCTTTAACTGGGCAAACTAGGCTGGGACACTGTGGAGGAGACTCGTCATCCAGTGGGAACTCGGCCCATGACTGCAGGCTCCTCCCCCGCGGTGGTCCGCGTCTGCCCGCCACCCAGCTCGCCTCCGCGGCCTCCAGCTCCCAGGCGTCATCCCTGCAGCGTTCTCGCACTCGGCCCTTCTGCAGCTGCAGAAAGTGTCCCCCGCGTGGGTGACACTAAACTCCTGGGTTCATGCTCTCTTTGCCATGGGGCTCTGTCGCCTTCACCCTCCCTCTCCAGCTCTAGGTCCTCCTCACGCTCAGGCCTCCGCCTCCTTGCCTCCCCTCCGGAGATGTCACCCTCCCTCTGCCTGGAGCCTTCTGAGTGGCCGCAGAAACACAAGTCACATCTCTCCTTCGCGGACTCAAATCCAGCCGGAGACCAAAGCCACCTCCAGCAGGAGGCAACTTGCCACCAGAGGGGACAGTGCTGGGAGGATGTCACTGCCCTCCAGCAGGCCTCACGTGCCATGGCTGTGCGCAGCCCGACCCGTCCCTCTCCGTGCCCTGGGCAGCCCTCGTCACCGCAGAGCTGAGGGACTGGTCCGAGGGCCCCCGGAAGGGCAAAGCTGGAGAGCATTCTAGCCCAGGAAACAGCAGAGGAGCAGACGGGGCGGAGTGTGAGGTGGGCACCGGGCCTGCTGGGTGGATCTGGGCAGAGGACAGTGAACCCAGGGGAGGCCTCGTGGCGGGTAGTGGCGGGGACCAAGGGCCCTGGAGGACAAGCCCTGGGCATCCAAAACAGCATGGCCTCGGAGTCGCTCTTGGGGTGGAATCCCATCCTGCTGGTTAATTGCCGCCGATGTGGGGTGCAATCCCTCCTCTTCTCCCTCACCCAGGAAATGGGGCCCCCACCCCGCCCCACAGGTTGCTGCGGGAATGGGACTTCACGCCGTGTGGGAGGAGCCGGCCCTGGTGCACAGGGGCCGGCAGGAAGCCCAGGGTCCCCTCCTGCCCGGGGCGTGTCTCCCCAGAACAGGGCCTTCCTCCCCAGGTTGTGAGTGCCCGGCGCGTCCCTGACAGCCCAAGTGGGGTTTCTCTTGCTCCAGCGTGAGACAAACAGCCTTCAATTACCCCGTGTGCATTTGCATTCGGGATCGTGGTTGCTATAGCAAAGCTCAGCGACCCGGAACTTGGGCGCACCGCTGGATGGCAGCCCCGCTCTCCACGGACCCGGGGCGGGGGGGGGGGGGACAGCTCAGAGCCAGGCTGGGCTGCCCCAGAGGCCCCCAGGCAGGTAGGCAGGGCCCGTGAGCAGGGGGCCTGGGGTGCTGGGCTGCAAAACCATTGCCTCCCGCACCCAGCTGGTCCAGGGCATGGGCCCTTGGCCGTTAGTCTTTCCTGATGCTTCTGCCGCCCCTGACGTCTCCACCGGCCCGGGAGAGGGGCCTTGACAAGAAGGTGATTCAACACTTTTCTTAAAGGGAAGGAGTCACAGTGAAGATTCGCTCTTGCCTTTGACCTGCAGAGACATGGAGGCTAAAGAACGTTTCTATTAACATGAAGGAAGTTCTTACTGGAGTAAAAACAGGACGGAGACTTTCAACATCACTGACTGAGAACAAAAGCCCCAAAGACCATGCTAATAACACAACTTTTAAAGTAAAGAAATAACACAAGACCCGGCTGGTGTGGCTCAGTGGTTGAGCATCGACCCATGCACCAAGAGGTCACCAGTTCGATTCCTGGTCAGGGCACATGCCCAGGTTGTGGGCCTGATCCTCAGTGGGGGGCATGCAGGAGGCGACCATTCAATGTTCTCGTTCATCGGTGTTTCTATCTCTTTCTCCCTCTCCCTTCCTCTCTCTCTGAAATCAATAAAGAAAAAAAAAAATTGAAGTCCTTTTTTTTTTTTAAAAAAAAGAAAGAACACAAGAAATAAGCACAAAACCCAAAAAGTATAAAACAGACATATAGCAGAGCAAACATAACGATTTGGGTCATAAATAAATAGGCTTCATTTCTTTACTAGGAAAAAACTATCAACTTGGGTTTAAAAGTATTTACCTATGTATCTACCCACCCCCCCAACACATTCTTCCACCCATCCATCAGTCACCCATCTACCCATCCACCCACCACCCAATCAAGACTCATCCATCTCTCCATCCACTACCCATCCACCCACCCATCCATCCACTATCCATCCATCCACCCATCCATTCACATGTCCACCCATCATCCATCCATCCACTATCCATCCATCCACCCATCCATTCACATGTCCACCCATCATCCATCCATCCATCCCTCCATCCACCACCCAATCATAATTCATCCATCTCTCCATCCATTCATCTGCCCACCCATCCATCCACTATCTAGCCATCCATCCATCCACCCATCCATCCATCCATCCATCCATCCATCCATCCATCCATCCATCCGTCTATCCATCCACCCACCCATTCATCCACCATCCATCCATCCACCCACCACCCAATCATAATTCATCCATCTCTCCATCCATTCATCTGTCCACCCATCCATCCACTATCCATCCATCCATCTACCCATCCATCCATCCACTACTCAATCATAACTCACCCATCTATCCATCCATCCATCCATCCATCCATCCATCCATCTATCCATCCACCTACCCATCCATCCACTATCCACCCATCCATCCATCCATCCATCCATCCACCCACCCACCAAATCATTCATTCATTAAACACTTCCTGAGCATCCCTCTGTCCCAGGCTCCGGGATATTCAGAGATAGTTCTGTCCTTCTTACCCTTGAGTCTTTCAGAGTGTATTTGGTGAAGACCAATCTGTAAACAGACATATGAACAGAATGTATTCAGTGTAGTGGGGGCTCAGGAGAGGGAATGTCTGCTGGGAAGTCAGGAAAACTTCCCAGAAGAGGAGAATTGTGTAGGCTGGGCCTTAAGAAATGACTGAACTCTGGTTTGTGAGCAAAGGGGGTGAGGAAGAGGGCCTCCCGTCCTGTCGATGTGGGCAGGGAGTAGCACAACACAAGGCTGAGAAGTTTGGGGTTGAGACCCAGATCCTGGGACCCCTGGGTTTCAGGCTCAGTGGTTTGGGCTTTATCCTGTGGGAAGCGGGGAGCTCTGAAGTCTTTAAATACAGAGCCACCTGATCACATTGGCCTGTTATAATGTGTGGGACAGTGGCAGTGCGGAGGACGGGCTGGAGGAGGCACGTCTGGAGCCTGCGAGGTGGAGAGGAGGGGTCTCAGTGGCCCAGCTGAGAGATTGTGGGCCTGGGTCATGGCATGGCAGGGGGAGTCCCTAATCCTCAGCATGTTAGGAAGACACATCTGGCAGAGCCTGGGCACATATGGGTCAGGTGGTTGCTATGGAAACATCCGATCTTCCCTTTCTGTTTGAACAGGGTGTGCATGGAGCAGACCGACAATTACCTTGGGCTTCATAGGCATGAAGGTGGACCTGTGCTGCCCTGAATGAATATTGCCAATGAGATGTGTGTCACCACTCTCCTCTGAGTGACACTTTGCCCAGAGAAGGCCATTGTGTCAGGGATGAGCAGAGATGGAGCAGCCCTCTTTATCCTGAGGGCGGGATGGGAAGGCACCGAGTTCATTAAGGCTGTTTAGGTCAATTACACCAATGGGACAAATGACCTCACATAAACCTGCGGTGCAGCCGTCAGCTGGCAGCAGAAATGTGTGATTGAGATTAGAGCAGAAGAGACTCTCGATTCCAGCAGGAGGGTCCCATCCAGAGCACCTACTGCAACCTCGTTTGATGAGTAAAAAAATAGTAACAACAACAATGTAATGATAATTGTGATGATGGTGACCATGGTGATGATGATGATGGTGATGATGGTGATGGTGGTGATGGTGATGGTGATGATGATGGTGATGATAGTGGTGGTGATGGTGATGGTGGTGGTGGTGATGATGAGGATGGTGATGATGATGGTGATGATGGTGATGGTGATGATGACGATGATGATGGTGACGGCAATGATGGTGATAATGGTGGCGGTGATGATGGTGATGATGATGGTGGTGGTGATGACGGTGGTGGTGATGGTGATGATGATGGTGATGGTGATGGTGGTGATAATGGTGATGATGGTGGTGATGGTGATGATGGTGGTGATGACGGTGGTGGTGATAACAGTGATGATGATGGTGATGACTACTAACACACTCATAAAGCCCTATGAGGAGATACTATCCTTACTTTACATGTGGGGGATTGAAGGCCCAGAGGGTCTAATGAGACTTGCCCAATGTTCACAGCACACTTGGGGAAGAGCCAGGGTTGGACCCAACCAGCATTCACATTATCTAGCAGTTTATGCAGAAGGCAGAAAACATTTTGGAAAAAATGGTCAGCCCTCAGGAAATGGTGAGAACTGGGATTATTCTAAGTGATTATTGATTCTGCAGAAAATGTTTGTCTTGATATGTACCGAGGCTGGGTACCGCAGACATGGTGTGGAAGTTGGGAGGGAGAGCTGCTTCCAACCTCATGCATTCTGTGTGGTCCCAGGGGCCGAGGGGAGCTTGGCTCACTGTAGGGGGAACCCTGTCCCCCGCAGATCTAGGGTGAATGACCTAGGGATAGAGCGAGCCTCTCACTGTTAGAGGCTTGCAAAGAGAGCCTAAAGATCACGGTCTAAAGGGTTGGGCTTTCTAACTTCTGTAGCCCATTTCAACTTTGGGATGCTGTTGTCCCCATTTCACAGATTGGGAAACTGAGGCTCAATAAGGTAACTGTCCATGGGTTCAGAGACAGTAAGAGACACATGCCATACCCAGGGCTCTATCCATTTAGCCGCCACTCAGAGCTGGTAGGTGGGAACTCTTCTTCCCCACCCCTCATGTTTCCCTGTGGAGGGACTTCCTCTTATGTAACACTCCTGGACCCAGGAGAGGAGGAAAGGGATTGTTGTGTAACCCTAACCCACTGGGTCTTACGGGCCTGCTCGGCCTGACCCGCCTCTGCCAGGATCCCAGGGACCAGGTGGCTCACCAGGGAGGGCATCCAGGCAGGTCATGGGGTAGAAAGGGCACAGCCTTTGGGGTGAGATGCTGTGTGGCCTTGGGCAGACCGGTTACCTGCCCTGAGCGTGGGTTCCTCACCTGTGCAGTGGAGCCGCCATGGGGACGAGGTGCAGGCCCTGGGAGCTCAGAGTTCGCTGGCTGTGCCCTGGTGGGCAGCTCACCCCAAGGACTTTGTGCTCCCAAGGCCCCCAGAGCATCCCTGTCCCAGGGCTCCTCCTGGGACGGGCAGCTGCCTGAGGGTCTCTGCCCCCGCCCCGCCCGCTGGCCCTGGCATAGGTTTGCAGTGCCCCTTCGACCCCGGCCTCTGTTCATCGGAGCAGCTGGTGCCGTCTGTTCGGGTTGATTTCTCTCATCTGTTGACACGGTTTTGGGGGCACACACCTCTGTCTCCCCAGCATTTTGCTGCGGCCTCTAAACTGAGGATTGATCAGGCCTGTGTTCTCTGCCTTTGGTTCCCGCCCCTCCTCCCGCTGCCCCGCCCCTCCTCCCGCTGCCCCGCCCCACCCCTTCTCTTTCAAGCTGCGATTACATTTAAATCCATTTTCTCTAAAGAAAAAAATCAGCCCAGGCCCAGGCAAGCCCCAGAGTCGAGAGGACGTTGCTGAACAGGTGGGGCTGGACGGGGCGCCTCCGACTCCGCTCTTTCTGGGGCACAGGGCTGCCACCCGTCTCGGGCCCAGGGCGAATTCTGACCACGCTGGGCCGAGGCTCTGCAGGTCGCAGGGAGAGTGACCCGCGTGTCGCAGGAATCGCGTTCTGGAGCCCAGGGCGCTGTGGGCCTGGACGGGAGGGACGAGACTGAGGTCGCTGCCTCGGGGAGTCTCAGGGTCCTCGTGAGAATTTGCTCAGGTGCCTGTTCCAGGCAAGATGCCGCCAGAGGGACAAGTGCGTTGTTGACACCAGGACGGTGACAGTCTCGTCCCTGCTCATCTTTCCCTGTCTTAGCGACGAGGAGGCTGAGGGCTGGGTTTACGGCTGAAATTCAAGACCTGCTGTGGCTACAGAGGGGTCCGGCTGCCTGTCACCCCCCGTCGACCCACACTTGCCTACTGTGGCGCCCGTGGTCTGTTCAACAGCCCGATTCACGTGGGCGAGGCCAGGCAGGCTTGGGCCGGTGTGGCCTGGAGCAGACCGTGGCAGGGGCCAGCCCGGCACTCTCGGCCTCTGTCCCCTGGGAGTGAGGTGTCCTTCCCTGTGGCTGTTTGAGGGGGCTGGGACTAGGTGAGGCGGGCCAGGTGCAAGGAGGCGCTCCCGCTGACCATGCAGGCTCAGTGCTTGCTCGCCTCGAGGGGGCCTCCTGACATTGCTCCCCGGGCCTCCCTCTGCCGCGTGGAGAGGACACTCCCACCTGTTGGCCTGGGATGCGTCCGGAGCGCCCAGCGCCCTAGCGCTTCGCAGGAGTGAGCAGGCTCCTTAATAAACGCGGCCAGGCCTAAGGGGGGCCTGCTGAGTGCCCGGTGCCGCTCACTGAACCCCCGTCTCCCAGGTCACAGGGACGACGCTGAGCCCAGAGAGGTTCGCTCTTGCCCCATGCCAGTTAGTGGGAGGGGAGGTGACCCTTCTCCGGGACTACAGCGAGGATACCAATGGGTGCAAGTCCAGCTAAAATCGCCATAAATTAGCAGCGGTCACGACCAGGCCTTCAGAGAGACACTCCGGGGTGTGTTCTTGGGCCAGGGTTTGGGAGTTTCTTGGGGAGACAGGAGCCGCGCCCACGAGCCTGGCGGGAGTTCCTGTTCTCGGGGAGAGCTCTTACCTGGCCTGCCTGAGGCGTGCAGGTTACACTTCAGCGGGGGACCCCACATTCTGGGCTGAAGATGGGCCTCCCGGGCCGTGTGGTCCTCCGCAGGACAGTGGTGACCGCCTTTGCACCCACCTGCACAGGACTCCCACTCCCCCGACATGCCCACAGTGGGGCTTCATTTCGGACATTGTCCTCAGGGACATTCTGTGAACTGCCCCCGGCCACCTTGCGAGAGAAAGCGGGCCTCAGACCCCGGGTCCCTGGCTCCAGAGCTGTTCCGACAAGCAGGCCTTCCTCCTCCCTCTGCGCCAGCCTGCGAGGCTGATTTATTTCTGCAGAAGCGCATTTGAGGGACGAGATGTACCCAGTGAACAAGCAGTGAGACCTGGGGCCAGCCTGGGCTTCAGCCTCGCTCTGAACCGTCTGTGCGCGGCCGTGATGGGGGAGGCGGCCGGCAGAGGCTGCCCAGGGAGGGCCGTGGCTGAGTGTCCATTCTGAGTGGAGCACGTTAATCGAAAATCCATGTAATTTATTGGAATAAAAATGCGTGTTCTCTCAGCACCCAGCGCCCTCCCCAGCCTTTCCGCATTACAGATCATTAATACTCCGAGTGCGCAGTCGTCCTGGGAACAAATGCAAAGGCGTAGAAGGGAAATGATGGTGTTTAAACTTAAAAGAGTGTGCAGCAGGGATGGGAGAGCTTGTTTACACAAGCAGCCAGCTCCTGTCGCCAGCGTCGGCATTGGGGAGGTTGGCAGGGCTGCACGGGTGACTCATGGAGGGTACAGCCACCACCCAGGACCCTGAGAGCCCCTGCCAGCCCCGACCTGCACATGTGGTCGCCCACAAGGGCTGCTTTCAGTGCACAGTCAGCCGGCCAAAGCAGGGCCTGCCAGGTCAGGTACAGGTAGCAGGCACAGGTAGCAGGCACAGGTGAGTAGGTACAGGTAGCAGGCACAGGTGAGCAGGCACAGGTGAGCAGGCACAGGTAGCAGGCACAGGTGAGCAGGCACAGGTGAGCAGGCACAGGTAGCAGGCACAGGTGAGCAGGCACAGGTAGCAGGTATAGGTAGCAGGTATAGGTAACAGGTACAGGTGAGCAGGCACAAGTAGCAGGCACAGGTAGCAGGCACAGGTAGCAGGCACAGGTGAGCAGGCACAGGTAGCAGGCACAGGTGAGCAGGCACAGTAGCAGGCACAGGTGAGCAGGCACAGGTAGCAGGCACAGGTAGCAGGCACAGGTAGCAGGCACAGGTAGCAGGCACAGTAGTAGCAGGCACAGGTAGCAGGCACAGGTAGCAGGCACAGTAGTAGCAGGCACAGGTAGCAGGTACAGGTAGCAGGCACAGGTAGCAGGTACAGGTAGCAGGTACAGGTGAGCAGGCACAGGTAGCAGGCACAGCAGGATGGAAGCCTCGGATGGGTATGTTACTGCGAAATGTCAGTTGTTAACAGTTTCCGCAAACGGTCGCGGGTGGAAACAGGGCAGGAGGACGGTGGCGTGTGTAGGAAAGCAGGGAGGGACGGAGCGTGTCGTGGGGGAGCTGCGCCCTCTTGACATGTGGGGAGAATCTTGACATGAAGCTCCTGTGTTTAATTTTATTTATTTAAAATATTTTTTCCTTTACTGATTTTAGAGAGAGAGGACGAGAGAGAGAGAAACTCCGATGAGAGAGAGCATCGATGGGCCGCCTCCTGCGTGCCCCCCACTGGGGATTGGGCCCACAACCTGGGCATGTGCCCTGACCGGGAATCGAACCAGTCATGGGTCGACGCTCAGCCCCTGAGCCACACCGGCCGGGCTAAGCGCCTGCGTTTGATTGGATACGTTTGTGAGGTGGGCAGAATGGAATCAGGCAGAGAAGGCCTAGGATTTTGCAGCAAGAGAATCATGAATAGAGATGACATAGTTGACGTGTTTTGTTATGAAAATAAATGTATCAAAAAACGGTACCTTGAGTGGGGACAAAGGCAGTACCCGCGACAGTGCTGTGCACACATTTCCGTGTAAAAGCAGCAGAACTGAGCAGACCCCATGGGGCGGAGTGGACTCGGGGCTCGCCAGGTGCTCCGGCTCCTGCAGAGATAAAGCTTTCTGAATTTAAAACACGCCCTCGCGAGGGGAGGCAGCGGGGGCTGACGGTTCCGTCATGCGGTTTGAAGACCATTGCGTGCAATTTTGGGAAAATGTAAAATAGCATCTTATTAAAAATCCATTCTTCTGAAAAATGCCACTGACGCTGAGAGATGTGTATCGGCGGAAGTTACCAACGTGTGCAAATACATACCAGGAACAGCGATTGTATTTTCACCCATTTTTAATGTTTGGATAATATTAAGAATTTTAGAATTTTGCTCTAGTGTAGATAAATACGTTATATTTACATTTTTATTAAAATTATTTATTATTTATTTATTTTTAATCATTACCCGAGGATATTTTTCCATTTATCTTCAGATAGAGTAGGAGGGAGAGGGAGAGAGGGAGAGAGAAACATCGATGAGACACATCAACGGGTTGCCTCCTGCACGATCTGACCAGGGCTGGGGACAACCGCAACCGAGGTACGTGCCCTTGACCGGAATCGAACCCACAACTCCTTGGTCCGTGGGTCGACGCTCTAACCACTGAGCGAACCAGCCAGGTCTTAAAATTATTTTTAATAATAGCTTTTGAATAAAACTATTTGGGCCCACCAGCATAATAAAACCAGCTTTTGGTCAATAAATGCGGATGCCATTTACACGATGTGAACATGTGTGCGTGCGTGTGGCACACTCAGTGCACACGTACAGGTACCTGACACGTGCAGGTTCGGCTGCCACGCAGGACACGGGCGGCAAGAGGAGCAGCTTGTCCGTGGCCACGTGGCGGCAGGTGCTGGCGTGGTGTTTGGCTGTGTATTTTCTGTGTATTTTTGTTAAATCCCTTAAAAATATTAAGAAAATTTTAATAATGTCATTTTATACCCATTGAGCAGCAACTCCCCAGGTTTCCACTAGGCCAGACGAAGACGTTCTGGGAATCTGTGCGCCACTGTGCCCGCAGCTGCCCGCCCGGCACTGGGCACGTAGGGCGCTGGTAGAGGGAGAATCCGAGGTGTTCTTACCACCCCACCCCCCACATACACACACATACACACACATACCCACCCACCCACCCCCACACACACATACACCCCCACACATACACCCCCCCACACCTACACACACACATGCACCCCCCACATACACAACCATACACACACATATGCACCCCCACCCCCACATACACACACACACCTACACACACATACCCACCCACCCACCCCCACACACACATACACCCCCCCACACATACCTACACACACCTACACACACACATGCACCCCCACACACCCACACACACACCTACACACACATGCACCCCCCACATACACAACCATACACACACATATGCACCCCCACCCCCACATACACACAGACCTACACACACACACCTGCACCCCCCCCCACACACCCCCACACACCTACACACACACATGCACCCCCACACACCTACACACACACACCTACACACCATACACATACACACATGCACCCCCCCACATGCACCCCCCCATATACAACCACACACACCTACACACACATATACCCACACACACACACATACTCACCTCCCCCCTCAGAGACACCCCCCTAACAGACACACACACAACCCAAAACGAAACGAACAGCAGACCCCCCCCCCCCCCCCCGCGACAGGAGGCAGCATCGGAGGCCACAGGTGCTCCGCCCGGGCGGGGATGGGGTCCCGTCCCATCACACTGCGCGTGGGCAGTTGCGGTTTTTCATGCATCGATTTTACTTTTACTCACGTAGGTACAGGCTTCCCTTCCTTCCCTTCTCCACCCTCCCCCAGTTTTTGTCTTTTTTTAAATCATATTCTTCTTCATTATTATTCATTGTTGCTTAAAATCAGAACACGATCAGTCAGGTGTCTGGAGCACCCACGGACCCCTGGCAGGGGCCGTCACCTTTTCCGTCTCACAGCAGAGACCGATTACCAGGCTCTGCGGCGCACCAAAACTATATTCCGCCTTTTCCGATCTGAGCAATAAAATAGGTACAATTTTGATTCATTCACACCGGACGGCTATTGTGGAGTTGGCTGTTGTCATGTGTATTTGACAAGCTACGGGAAGACAGGTCAGGGTCCCCGTGTCACACCCGTGTGCGCACAGTGTGAAACTCGTGCACACGCCGGTGGCATCGCCGGCTCAGGGAAGGAACGCTACCCGCCGCCCCGAGTGCTGTGGGTCTTCCTCTCGCGTTGCCTTCACATGGACCACAGGCGCGTCTGTCTCCAGGCTGTGCCTCGTGTTCGGGGCACACTTCCGTGGACCCCCGACGCTGAGCTGCAGGGGGTGACCCGCAGCACACGTGACCCTCTGTGGGACAGAAACAGGGTGTGACATGCCCCTTCTCCTCCGGACAGACCCTCTGACGATTCCAGGTGTTTGGTTTGGTTTCCTGTTGGGAACTGAACGGTCCTGGTCCCTCGTGGGGAGTTCTTCCACGATGACGGACCTGCTGAGCTCCTGAGAGAGCCGCTCCCTGAACTGTCCCCCTCCCCATCCCGGATTCCCCACAAGCCTGGCGCTGTCCAGCCGGCTCTGTGCCGCACCCTCTCAGGTTCCCGCCAGGGCCACTCCGCTGGGCTCCCGAGCACAGGGGTGTCTCCTGGCTCAGCTGGGTTACAGGTGGCCTTGACCTGGGCGATCTGGAGGTGAGCACCATGTGCCGCTCTGCCCACCTGCACCGGGAGCAGCAGACCAGACTGCTCACCCTAACAGAGGAGGTGACTTCGATAGACCTTGAAGGATGCAACCCGCTGGGGGTGGAGAGAAGGTCACCAGGGTCTGGGAGGAGGAGCTGGGAGGTGGATACACAGAATGCCCCCCCCACCCCTCTTCCTCGGCAACCTCAGAAGCCTACCGACCTTTCCCCGGGTGCCTCTGCAGGCTCGGGGGATGCCCAGGTCCCTCCTTCTCACACCCACCTGATGTGAGTGGACCGGCTGACGCAGGCCCACCTCCAGAGACGGCCGAACGCAAGCCGGAGTGAGGAGAGGGGACACTTGGTCATGCCCCTCGGGGTCAGTTCACAGCTTACTGAAAACTTCTAACACCTCAGACGGCTCATTTCTTCACTGCTCCCCACATCCACACCCTTCTGCGCCTCGTCTCGGTGCCCCCACCTGGGCTTGGCCAGGTGACTTACATTGGCCAGTGCCCTGTGTGTGGGAAAGTGTGGCCTCGCCAAGCCCAGGAATCCCGCCCTCTGCGGCCCCTGCGGACCGGCCAGCCTGCCCTCTGTGCTGGTTCCTTTAAACGGAGAAGATATGCAGTTACAACAATTTAGACTCCACTGTGTCAAAGCCCCTTCCAGTCCCAGATGAGGATACACGGCCCTCCATGCACTCGCCGCTGGCTGGACTCGGGGACCCTGGTGGCCCCCCCACGGCCGCGCTCTGTCTGCTCGGCCAGTGCGCGTGGGCCCGAGCAGCTCCCTTTCTCTTCTAATTTAATCCCTGATTGATTCTGCCTTGATGGCAAAGGGTCTCTGTGAAATGCAATTACTTCCTTGTACCCGAGCGTTTTGATTGTCTAATGATCGCCTCCAACAGGAGCCGAGCATCCATCCTGCTTTTAATTAAACTAATCTGTCAGAGAGGCACCTGCCCGCCCCCCACCGGCTGCAGCCCCACCTGGCGGGAGCGCTCTGCGTCCAGGACGGCCTGGCAGGTGTGAGCCAGGGTGATGCACGGACTGAGACCCCAAGGTGACACGTCAGCTCGTCGTCCCGCCCCTCCCTTCAGAAGTGAAGCCATCTGTTGCTGACACGTGACGTTCTCACAGCGCCCTCGTTTGAAGTCATAAGTCCAGGGAGCGCCGCGTGGCACCAAGAGGCCCTGGTTCCGGGCACAGGCCCGGGGGGCCCAGCAGCCCTGCACGGGGACGGCGGGCAGTCTCTCAGCCTGTGCCTTAACTGTGCCTCGGGGGACGGCGCAGGCCCCAGGGAGGAGCCACGCTCTCGGGCCGGGGGGCTGCCCCCGTCAGAGTCCTTCCTCTGACCTGAAAGCCCAACAGCTGGCCGGCGGGGTCCGGCGCAGACACCCCAAGTCAAATGCGTCATTCAGGCAGCAGCGCGGGACTCTTCAGACCACAGAGGTGGCACGAGGTCGAGGCCTGACGTTGCTGCCCAGTGACCTAGGAGAAATCCTGGGGATTCAGGGGCTCTGCGGACTTTTGGGGTGAAGCGACAGAGGTGTACCCAGCTCGGCAGGCTCTTGTGAGGGGGTGTGAGAGCCCGGGGTGCACAGTTAGTTCTCGGTAAGACGTCGTCCCCCTGTCCGTCACTCCGAGCGCACCTGGGTGGAGGGCACTGACCTCGGCGTCCAGGGCGCGTGGCCTCAGGTGGGTGCAGGGCCACAGGGACCCCCCCGGAGGGACTGTTTGCTTCCGGCACACCGCGCCCCCAGACGACAGAGCCCAACGGCTGCGAACGTTGGGAGGTGCACATTCTCACCAGAAAGAACCCAGACCCGGCACACGGGCCGTCAGCTCTCAGCGTGGCCACGTCCCCGCGTCCCGTGTCCCCGCGGGTACAGCGTGGGAAAGCACTTCCTCACACTGTCGGCGGCACCGGAAGTGAATCGAAGAGGTACTGCTTCTGTTTTGATGAATAATATTTGAGTTTCAACAAAAACTGAGCATGTCTGTCTGTCCTTCAGCTCTGGGATCACAGAGAGCGGGTGAGGTCCGAGCGTGTCCATCTGTCCTTCGGCTCTGGGACCTCGCTCTGGGATCACAGAGAGCGGGTGAGGTCCGAGCGTGTCCGTCTGTCCTTCGGCTCTGGGACCTCGCTCTGGGATCACAGAGAGCGGGTGAGGTCCGAGCGTGTCCGTCTGTCCTTCAGCTCTGGGATCACAGAGAGCGGGTGAGGTCTGAGCGTGTCCGTCTGTCCTTCAGCTCTGGGATCACAGAGAGCGGGTGAGGTCTGAGCGTGTCCGTCTGTCCTTCGGCTCTGGGATCACAGAGAGCGGGTGAGGTCTGAGCGTGTCCGTCTGTCCTTCGGCTTTGGGACCTCGTGCTGGGATCACAGAGAGAGCTCTGCAAAGACTTAAGCAGGGTGGGCAAACGTAGGTTTACAGCTGTGAGTCCGTGAAACGGAGTGTATTCTTGCATTATTATTTATTAATTATCTCAGTATTCTCCGCACCAACACGTATGAACCTGCTCTGTGCCTGTTTTTGCCGCGATGGCCTCAGCGCTGTCTGCACCCCAACGGTGCCGCCGGAGTGTTGGCGGAGACCGAGCGGGCATCGCCCTCAGCCGCCCTCGCGCTGCGAGTGTCACCAAGATGGTACGAAGAACGAGGTCCCTTTGCACCGAAGCGAAACAGCGTGAACCTGTCCCCTCACCCATCAGTGAGGCCGAATCTCTCCCCTCACAGGGGCACAGTGCAGAGGGGGCTGGAAGCCCACGCCGTGCCCGACCCAGACTCTTAGTCCCATCCTTGTTTGCAAGGTCCTCCCAGGGCCCCCTGGCCACGGGGGACCCCCCTGCCATCCGCTGTGTGCACGTGGGGAGTCCCCTGGAGGAGCAGACAGGGTCCCGGAAGGGTTGGGAGACGGCTCTGGTCTGGGCTCTGGTACAACTCAACAGGTGACCTTGGGCAAGTCCCTCGCCTCCCGGGACCTGGCTTCACATCGACCAGTCAGCTTAGGCTGAGCCCCGGTACGGGAACAAACATCCCCTCGATTCCGGCTCACACGCCACGCTCGTCACCGGTGGCCTCGGCTCCTCACTCAGGCCCGGCGGAGGGGCGCCCACCCGCTCGGACACGGCTGCCGTCCAGACAGAGGGACAGAGACAGCAAAACACTCGATGGCTCTGATACTTTCGGAAGCAGTACAGGTCACCCTCCGCCCCTGGCGACCTCTGTGCTGCTTCCCACCCCGTCCCTGTCATTGTGCCCAGGGCTGGCATGCAGCAGGTGCGCCGAGCCTGCCTGCTGGGTAAGTCGTTCATTGCATGGTACCTGGCAGGTGCCTGCTTGGGGCTGTTCCATGCACCTGGGACACAGCCGTGACCCAAACACAGACACCTGCCCTTGGGCACCTTCTTGTCCATGGGTGCACGATGGCTGCTGCCCAGGTGGCCACAGCAGTGCCTTGTGGGCTGTGGGCACCAGCGGGCACTGCCCAACACAGATCACTTCTGCCGCTGTGACTGGCTGTTAAAAGCTACGTTGTGATGTATTTCCGCCGGCTAAAGATGTGAGAGAGAATCGATCTGCCAGATCTGAGTCTGAGTTCCCGTCAAGGCCCCAGAGGTGGGGAACGTCCGGCCCGCGGGCCCAAGAAGGCCCCGACATCAACGCCAGCTGCCACCACAGCCTCACCAATCATCCTGACCAAGCACAGCCGGCTAACGTTTAAGTTGATGATGTTGTATGGCCTGCGAGTGGTATCCACATGGCCCTCGGCACACAAATGTCCCCACCCCTGGAACTTTAAGGGGCGCCATCTAATGCACAGCCAGCCGTCCCCTCTCTGCCCTCTGA
Organism: Tadarida brasiliensis; assembly: GCA_030848825.1. Lineage (NCBI taxonomy): Eukaryota > Metazoa > Chordata > Mammalia > Chiroptera > Molossidae > Tadarida > Tadarida brasiliensis. Next base: position 2,178,676 of record CM061263.1, on the reverse strand, counting down.
GAGCCTGCCCTCGGGCACCCCACAGCCCCCAGCCAGCCAGGCGCGGCCTCCTTCCCCGTCACCGGGGACGTGGACTGAGCTCTGCCCCCACTTGCCCGAGTCTGCCCGCTCCTCCCTCCTCCCACACAGAGCCAGTCTCTGCGATGCCCACGGCGGCCCGTGCCAGCCGGCGTCCCCTGTCCCCGCCCACGTCCCTGCTCCATCGATTTCCTTAATCTCTAGCGCAGTTCTGAGCTTGACTTTGAGACGCTGCAGGGAAGGCACAGGTGCTGGCTGACGGCACCTTCGGCAGTCCCTTTCTGCAGTCCCCTTCGACAGTCTTCACAACCAGACCGCAAAGGGGATGCGACGTCGGCGGTCCTCGTGAGGTGGCAAAACTGGCGTCACCCCAGGGCTCACCGTCGGAGGAATCTCGTGCTGGCGGTTGGGCCCGAACTTCAGGTGGAATGAAGGGAGCAGGCTTGGAGAGGGGTTCAGGGAGAGACGAGAAAGCCTGTTCTGCACCAGCCCCCTGAAAGGCCAGAGCCGCCCGCCTCAGTTTCCCCGTCTGTCCAAGGTGGCGGCTGACCTGATCTCCAGCCCTTTCCTGCCCCATCTCCTAGGACTTGCGGCTCCTGGAGAGGGCGTTGCATCTGACTGCGGTATACCCGGGGACTCCAGGCCATACCCGTGGCCAGGAATGGCCTTGCCCTGGGAGGGAGGTCCGTGCCCGTGCCCGAGGGCAGGAAGCCCGTGTTCGCGACGCCCAGAGGCGCAGCTGCTGGGCTGCCCAGTAGGTCCTGTCCCTTCCCACAGTCAGGATCCGCAGAGCTCTGGGTCCAATGCCTGAGGTTTATTCCCGGGTCTCTGCCTGCCTTCGTGCCTGGAGATCGGAGCCTCTTGTCTCCTGTGAGGGGCTCACCTGGCCTGGCTCCATCGTCCCTGACTGGGGCGCCCGCCCGCCACGCTGAGTGAGCTGAGAACTTCCCTCCGTCATGATCACCGTGTCCAGGTCCCAGCACCAGGAACATGCACACGGACGCCCGTCCCTGGGCACCTGGCCGTGGTCTGGACAGTGGTCAAGCACTCAGCTACAGTGCTGGGTGTGCGGCCACGATCGAGGGGCACAGGACCTCTGGGGTGACAGGCTCTCCCCGCTGAACCCAGGCTCCTCGGGGTCCCACTCTGGACCAGACCTCGCCCTTGGCGTTGGGACTGCAGGGACAGCATGAGCCCCGCCGTCCCCTGCCTCCCCCACTGAGACGTGAACGAGGACAGCAGCCTTTCCAGCAGCTCAGGTCCCTCCGGGTCCTGCCGGGAAAGCCCCGACTGCCAGGAAACGGACAGCTGGAGGTAGACACCCCAGGACAGGGCCCGCTCCCTCCGCGGGAGGGGGGAGGGTCAGTGCCAGTCAGCGCTCCACGTGGCCCATCTTCCCGCTTTTCCTCCGTTTCTGCTCCTGCGACTCTGCCCGACCCCCCACCCCACTCCCGTTGAAAGGCCCGGTCACCTGCTCTCAGAAGGAACACAAGTCTCGTGTGCGCTGGACTCCTTCCCGGTTGCACCAGCTGGACCGTCCCGGCACAGGGCTGGGGGCTAGCTCTCGGGGGAGGGCGTGGGCAGTCTGGTGGGGCCCAGCGGTGAGGGCCCGCAGAGAGGCGCTGTCCTCGGGCTGCCCATCCGCCCGTTCCCGGCCCGACCCGGCCCTCCGTCTTCCAGGGCTGCAAAGGTTTCGAACTCACTGGGTTCCGATGCCCTGCTGGTCCTGAGAGTGCCCACGGGCTCGCCGGGCTCTGCTGTTCTTTCCTCAGCTCCTGAGCACGCACTGGGGGCTTACTCCTCCTGCCCACGGTCCTGGGGCCGGCGCCTGCACGCCAGCCCTTGAGCTGCACAGGAGGCATCATTACAGACGTGGACGCCCCTTGTCCAGTCCCTGCCCCTCTGCTAGCAGGACCCCTCTCAGGGACCCACAGCTCTCAGTCCTCACAGCCCACTGCCCATCTCACCATGAGCATGATACCAGGGCTGCCAATCAGAGGCCAGCAACGGCTCAAGAGCAAGGTCACGTGACTCTAGGCTGGCCAATCAGAGCCCCAGCAACTGACTCAGACAAGGGCATGTGACTCCAGGCTGGCCAATCAGAGCCCATGTGAACTGACTCAGAGAAGGGCATGTGACTCCAGGCTGGCCAATCAGAGCCCATGTGAACTGACTCAGAGAAGGGCATGTGACTCCAGGCTGGCCAATCAGAGCCCATGTGAACTGACTCAGAGAAGGGCATGTGACTCCAGGCTGGCCAATCAGAGCCCATGTGAACTGACTCAGAGAAGGGCATGTGACTCCAGGCTGGCCAATCAGAGCCCATGTGAACTGACTCAGAGAAGGGCATGTGACTCCAGGCTGGCCAATCAGAGCCCATGTTAACTGACTCAGAGAAGGGCACGTGACCCAAAGCTGGCCAATCAGAATATGCCCTGGAAACTTTCTCTGGAATAATTAGGAAAGAGGCACTTTAAAGAACTGTTGTGTTATTTAGCATTTATTTATGTATTTTAATTCCTCACCTGAGGATATTTTCCCACTTATCTTTGGCTGGAGTGGGAGGGAGAGAGAGAGAGAGAGAACATCGATGTGAGAGAGACACATCGACCGGCTGCCTCCCGCACAACCCGACCAGGGCCGGGGACCGAACCACAACCGAGGTCCGTGCCCTTGGCCGGAATCGAACCCGTGACCCTGGTCCTGGGCTGACGCTCTCACCGCTGGGCCAACCCGGCCAGGGCTTACTGTTTAGCATTTATTGAGCAGCTACTGTGTGCCAGGCTTCGGGCCAGATGTTACCCACACTGTTGCCACCCTTACAAGCGCTCTTCCTGACGATCCTGTTTATTACAGACGCGGGAACTGAGGGTGCAGCTGGTGACTGCCCCGAGGTCACCCCACATTCACAAAGCCCATGGGGTTCCAGCCTGTCCCCTCCACGTGGCTTTCAGACTCACGGGGCAGCCTGTCCGTGCCCAGGTGCGAAAGGTCATGGGTAAGTGCCTGTAAAATAACCGTCTTCTATGGACACATCCGGAATTTCAAAAACCCTGAAGGTCACTTCCAGGTATCGATCCTGAGAAAGCAATTGGAAGCCCACTCAAGGACTTAGGGAGAGCGCCGTTTGTCCTCACGGGGCAATCTGTGAGAGTGGGAACGCAGAGCCGCCTAAGTGCCCCGTAATGAGGAGATGATTAAGTAAATCATGCAGCCAAAGATGCTTACAATGAGTTTGTAGTAACACGGGGACATGTCTGGCATGTTAAGTGACGAAACAACAAGGTAAAAAATTACATCTGGAGGCTGACTTCAGCCATGCACACGAATATGGAGAGACAGTTTCTCAAAGCTTGACCTGTGCCCATGGGTCTGCGTGCATTGCTTTGAGGTACATTCTTGCTTTTCTTCCTATGGCTTTTTATTCTTAGTTTTCAAATTTTCCAAAATGGGTTAAGTATTGTGTTTACAGTCAGTCCAAAAAAAAAAACCCAACCATGTTATTAAAAATTCTGGTAAGAAAAATGTCAACAGGATTTTCGTTCCCGACCGCACTGATCAGGTTCAGCCCCCGGGGGCCAGAGCCAGAGGAACAGTGCGGACCGTTTGCAACGGAGCGAGGCTGTCTGGGTGTCCAATGTCCTTCCCGACGCATGACCTAGACTGGGAAACAGATGACCTCTGTGTGGTACATGGGGCAAGTTCTTCTCACCCTTCTTTTTATGTTACTTGTTACTGTTGTATTCATCATACATTCAAAATAATGCATGAAATATAAATCCTGCTTACAGAAAAGTAACAAGGTGCACATCACACCCACCCCTAGGATGGAATATTCCAGAGCCTCGGGCCCCTCCCCGTTCTCCTCCCCAGCCTGGCCCACCCCTAACATTCTCGGGGCTTGGAGCAGGCGTACAAACTGCTCCACAGACCGTATGTCGAAATATTTATAAATTATAAGTCAAGTTAACGAACTGCTGAATAAAAAATGTTCTAGCCTCCTGCCTTGACAAATGTACCTTCATAATAACAACATTGAAAAAGATGTATAAAATTATGGGTTATGTTTTGATAACTGAAGGCTGGCAAAATATCAAAGAGAAGTGAATTTAATGATTATTGCCTGTGCCCGGGTGTTCTGTTTATGGGCCAATAATGCCTAGATGAGTAATAAAACAAAACGTGCATAATTTATAAATTATTGTACGTTTATTCTATAAAATTTATTTCCTTGCCTTCATTTCAGCAATATCACTAATTATGTTGTTATAATTAAGGTTTTCATGTAATTTGCATTTTATTGACAGTAATGACGAACGAGCACGCTTTCTTGAGTCACCGTAGATCGCAGATAGTTTTGAAAAATGAATTTGAGTTTGGAGAAACTTTGATCTTCGAGGCAGCAGCGGCTGGGCTGTCGCAAACACTCTTAAAGGACAGACTGGTCTGGAAATCCAGCAAAGTTCTCTGACACTTTGCTGATAATGTTCGTCCTTGTCACGGGGTTGCGTGTTACACGTTATCGCTAACACGGAACTGTCCTAAAGTGTCTTCGTGTCATCCCGGAGAGTCACTCTCTCATCTGACCATTCTCAGTGTCGTTGGCAGCATCCAGATTCCTGCAACACCACAGAGGCTCCCGGTCACCAGGGCTGGCCAATGGGAGCCCACAGCAACACTCAGACAGGGGCATGTGACTCAGGCTGGCCAATGGGAGCCCACAGCAACACTCAGACAGGGGCATGTGACTCAGGCTGGCCAATGGGAGCCCACAGCAACACTCAGACAGGGGCATGTGACTCAGGCTGGCCAATGGGAGCCCACAGCAACACTCAGACAGGGGCATGTGACTCAGGCTGGCCAATGGGAGCCCACAGCAACACTCAGACAGGGGCATGTGACTCAGGCTGGCCAATGGGAGCCCACAGCAACAGACTCAGACAAAAGGCACATGACTCCAGGCTGGCCAATGGGAAGCCACAGTAAGTGACTCAGACAAGGGCATGTGACTCAGGCTGGCCAATGGGAGGCCACAGTAACTGAATCAGACAAGGGCATGTGACTCCAGGCTGGCCAATGGGAAGCCACAGAAACTGACTCAGACAAGGGCATGTGACTCAGGCTGGCCAATGGGAAGCCACAGTAAGTGACTCAGACAAGGGCAGGTGACTCCAGGCTGTTAAATCTGACTCTACGGAAAAGTAAATATAAGAAGAAGAACCTTTATCATTTTTTAAATTTAATAAATAAAATTGAAAAATTAAGAACAAGAGGAAGCGTGATCTAATGTTGAAGAATGCTTCCCAGCTCCCCTGGGGCGAGGACCAGGACCAAGGATGCTGCCCAGGGAGACGCAGGAGCTGGGTGCCCACCCGCCCTCCTACCATAGGATGGAGCGAGGAGGGCCTGACGGCCACACGGGCACTCACACGGGAACCCACGGGGAACCCACAGGGGACCCACGGGAAACCCACAGGGAACCCACAGGAAACCCACAGGGGACCCACGGGGAACTCACAGGGAACCCACAGGGAACTCACAGGGAACCCACAGGGAACCCACAGGGAACTCACAGGGAACTCACAGGGAACCCACAGGGGACCCACCCGGGAACCCACAGGAAACCCACAGGGAACTCACAGGGAACCCACAGGGAACCCACAGGGGACCCACAGGGGACCCACCCGGGAACCCACAGGGAACCCACCTGGGAACCCACAGGGGACCCACCCGGGAACCCACAGGAAACCCACAGGGAACTCACAGGGAACTCACAGGGAACCCACAGGGGACCCACCCGGGAACCCACAGGGAACCCACCTGGGAACCCACAGGGGACCCACCCGGGAACCCACAGGGAACTCACAGGGAACCCACAGGGGACCCACCCGGGAACCCACAGGGAACTCACAGGGAACCCACAGGGGACCCACCGGGAACCCGCGGCAGCCCTGCTGTGTGGGGAGGTCTGGGCGGCTGGGCCTTGCTCCAGCCCTGCGCTTCCTCTAAAGCAGGCGCCCTGGAGTCAGCCTGCCTGAGGTGGGCCGTGGCCGTGGCCGTGGCCCAGCACTAACCCTGGGCGTTGGGTGCAAGCCTAGCGCAGGCCCAGGGCTCCGTCTTCGGGGGTGCTCAGAACACCGGGGGCCCTGAAGTACCGGCCCAGAGCAGGGACCCCGCTCCTCTGGGACAGGAGTGGTCTCAGTCCTCTCCTCGCTCTCCGGATTGTCCAGGACCATCTCCCCGCAGCACCGCGGGGTCTTGCTGCCTAGGGAAGAACACAGGGTCCATCGTGCCCCGAGCTCCGGAGGAGACAGAACTAAGAGTCGCCCGGGCACAGTCTGCCTTCTGCTTCCTGCAGGGAACTTGGGCAAGACCGGTGCTGGGCCCCGGGGCTCCCCTCTCGGTCACAGCAGAACACTGCAGAGGGCGTCGGAGAGCTCCCAGGGCCGCAGGCAGAGGGCGGAGCGGAGACCGGCTCCTCCCCACGCGGCCGGGGGACCGGGCACTGTAGGCCCAGTAGGCCAGGAGGGTGCGTCCTGAGACCCGGTGTGTGTGACGTCGTCCCTCTGCCTCACGCTCAGCACAGAGTGTCCTTGGCGAAGAACCCGTCTGAGAACCCGGGAGCTTCGCTCCTCTGCCCTGGATTCCGGGCTTGTCCCGTGGTGTGCGAGGCCACGGTGCTCCCCGAGTCTTTGTCTGGGACCTGTTTCGCCCCATCGGGAAGGCTGGAGCGTGTCCAGGTTCTGGAACGTCCCGGTGGCGGGCCCTGGGGTGGGTCCACTCTCACCTGTCGTCTTGGGCACTGGCTGGCCTTCCAACGTGTCGCCGAAGGGTCTTCCCTCCGGGAGATTTTCATGCTTTTTTTTTTTTAATCCTCACCGGAGGACATTTTTGCATTTATCTTTAGATAGAGTGGGAGGGAGAGAGGGGGAGGAAGAGAAAGAGAGAGAGAAACATTGACGTGAGAGAGACACATCAACTGGTTGCCATCCACACGACCCCAACCGGGGCTGGGGACAAACTGCAACCGAGGTACGTGCCCTTAGCAGGAACCGAACCCGGGACTCTCTGGTCCTCGAGCCGACACTCTAACCTCTGAGCCAGACCGGCCAGGGCAGATTTTCATGCTTCTAAGTGACACCCTCCCCTCCGTTGTCTTTGGGACTCTTGATTTTGGTTGGCAGATACAGCATCTTCTTTCTGGAAGGACTTGAAGGGTGTTTTCGGGAATTCTCTTCTCCCGCTGCGGTCCTGGCTTCCTCCCGGCTGACTTCTGGGTGTTGGAGGCCAGGTCTGCTGGCCCTGATGGAGCATGGCCCACCGAGACCAGGCAGGGGCCCTGGCGGAGGTGCAGGGGCACTTAGGGTCCCCACAGCCTCCCACCAGCCACGGAAGGTTCTAGATGCCCGAAGCCGTGACTCAGTGGCTCGGCTGCCTGGGTGTGCGGCAGCCCTGGGTCCTTGGCTGTGTCGACGCCCCAGCCCCAGGGTATCAGCACCAGCCTCGGGGGCCCACGCCTCGGTCGAGGACTTCCGGCCAGAGATTCACACCTCACACCTCACAGGGCTGCGAGGGCCGTGAGCTCCTGCAGGGCCCAGGCTCTGGGCAGGGGGGGCACAGACACACCCAAGACTCAGAATTTAAGAGGGTCGCAAATGTCAGTCATCAAGATAAATCACATGTCACTGCATTTGTTTAACAAGTGCTGGTGAGGAGGTGGGGAGATTGGAACCCTCGTGGGCCGTCGGTGGGAATGTAAACGGTGCAGCCACTGTGCAGACCAGTACGGGGCTCGTCAAAATGTGTGAATGGGACCACTGTGGGATCCAGCAACCCCGATTCTGGGTGTCTGCCCCAAGGAGTGGAAACCAGGAGCTGGACGGGATACCTGCTCCCCATGTTCATTGCAGCGTACTCACAACGGCTAAGGGGTGCACACCCCCAAACCTCCAACAGGCGACTGGAGAAAGGAAATGGGAACTGTCCCTACGATGGAATACTATTCAGCCTTGAAAAAGGAGCTCCTACTGCCTTGGCCGGTTTGGCTCAGCGTTGGAGTGCCGGCGCTCGGACTGAGGGGTCTTGGGTTGGACTCCCGGTCCTGGTTGGGGTTGTGCAGGAGGCAACCAAGTGATGTGTCTCTCACACTGATGTTTCTCTCTCTCTGCCTCCCTCCCTTCTACTCTGTCTAAAAATCAATGGAAAATATCCTCCGGTGAGGATTAACAAACAAACAAAGAGCTCCTGCCATCAGTGGCGACACGGAGGGACCTGGAGGACATCACGCTCAGTGGGATTAGCCTGGTTGCCGGGCTGGGGGAGGGGCAGCGGGTACCAAGTTGCCGTCACACAGACCGACGGGTCCCAGCACCACACATGCTCGTCACCATGCACAGGCTTTGGAGTGGGGACTTTGCCTCAGTAAATCTTCCCACGAGGCTGTGGCCCCCGGGGGAGAAGCTGCCAGGGAGCCGAGGCTGAGGACCCCCTCCCGCCAGTGCCTCCCCCTCCCCAGCTCGGGTCCCCCTCTGGGCGCTGGGTCTCTCGGTGGGTGGCCACGTGCCGTGCGGGTCTGCACACCCTCAGAGCAGACAGTCCATGCTGCGGGCCAGTGGCAGCCACGTCGGAGCAGGCTTCCGAGGACGCAGCGTTTCTGCTGTGACTTACGTAGGACACGAGGGATTCTAGCCTGTGTGTTGGACTCATACCGAGAAACACTGGAAGACGTGACGGCTTCTGAGCGACACGAAACATCGTTCTGCAGTCGGCTGGGCCCCTGTGGCCATTTCTCGAAAGGAGCCAAGGTCGGCACAGCCACTGCGGGGGGCTGAGAAAAGGGTGTGTGTCCCACGAAGAGGCCAGGACCCCGGGACCCACAGATCCGGATTAGGATGCCAGTGAGCTGGTGGAAGGCTCACCCGGGCTCGGACCTGAGCCCAATCCCTGCTCTGGGGAAGGCGGGCTTGCCCTCTGCAAACTCTGTCCCCAGCAGCCAGGTACTTTGCAGAGATGTCCTCGTTTAATTTGCACAAAGTTCCAAGGCGTCCTCAGCCTGTTCAGGGGTGTGGGGTGCGGGCTGAGGCTCAGCGCCAGGATGAGAGTCGCCCAAGGCACAATGTGCTACGTCTCACTATGGGTTCTGAGCTCATATCTGTCTGAAGCTGGAGTTCACAGACATCTTCCTCCTCCAGGAACCCGCAGGTGCTTGAGTCGCTTAGGTATCCGAAGGAGGTACCATGGGAACAAACCATATCCAGCACACAGAAGGCAATGCCGATCGCCTGTTTGTTTAAGCGTGTTCGAGTGTGTTCCGGAACCTCCAAGTCATTTTCGGGGCCGGGCTGCAGCCCCAGGCTGTAGGGGTAGCGTCCGGGGCTAGCTCCTTAACCTCTCTGTGGTTTGGTCTCCCATCTGCACCCAGGGGCAGTATGAGTTCTGTCTCATAGGGTGTTGTGACCATAGGTCACTTAGAATAAGCCCTGTGCTGACTCTTGGGGCTGACAAGTGCCCGGGAAGGCCGATCGGCCCTGCCTTACCCACGGTGTGCCCTGCACAGGACCTCCTCCGTACATTCCTCTTAGAATCCAGAACCACGAAAGAGTGTGCCGATCCCAAAAGATCGGCTAGCTTCCTTTTCATTCCGATCATGAATTAAATCCAGAAGGTATTTCTCTTTTTGCCTTGGCTGCCAGGAAGCTCAGAGCTAGATTTTGACAACTTCTAAGTTCGCTGACATTTCTGCAACTTTTTTTTCTTTAGTCGTCTATGAGTTTTGATATTTTAAAAAAGTCTGAAGGGGGACTGTGCTGTATGGTTCTCCCCGGAAGCCCTTCTCAGCAGCCCTCGGTCACGTGCATCTCCAGATCCTTCTCACACAGACGAGTCAGCAACACGCGGTTATTCAGACTCGGGCTGTTGGCAGACCTGGTGGGACACAGGAATGGCCACTGCCGGGCCGTGGAACCTGGGGACAGCGGAGGACTACGGCCCAAGGTGCGGTACCAGCCTACTGTGTTCACCTCTAAATCCAGTTTAGAAGTAGCTGAACTACCAGGAGGAAAGAAAAGGTTTAAGGAGACAAAGTATATTAACAGAAAAGCAGTGATTTCCCGGGCCATCCGTCACTTCAAGTGTGATACAGTAACAAAGCGCTGTAATAAGAAGAGCTACTAAAAAATGATTTATTGATACTTTCGGCCTGTTAAAACAGGTTAATGTCGATACAATTAGCTCCTGGATCAGGCAGTCCCCGCAGAGGGAAAGTTGAAAGTGGCATTAAATGCCACTCTGTCAAGGGCGGGGGAGGGGCTGAGGACGAACCACAGGGAAGGGAGAAAGAGAGGGTCCCTCTCCGCGTCCACCCCTGTCCCCTCTGTGGTCCCCGCGGGCGCCCCAGGCCTCCTCCGGCCGAGCCGGAGACCCGGGAGCAGCCCTAAGAGGCGGCCATGTGGCCCCGCTATTTCGTGGATGGCTGATTCCTGGGCAGCCGGGAGAGCGCTGGGCAGCCGGGAGAGCGCTGGGCAGTTGTGATGCCGGGAGGAAGGGCAGAGGAGAGGGGGTCGCCCGGAACCTTCTCAGCAGCGAGCGGAGCTTGGAGACGCTGGCGGGAAGGACAGATCCTGGTGCTCTGTCCCTGGTCCAGGCCTGCGGGTGGACTGGCCGGGTGCCCGGTGCGGTGGGCCCTCGGTAGCGGAGCCCCTTGGCGCCCGCCTCCTGCTCTGAGGGGCCCTCGCTCAGGGAGCTGGACTGAGGCTGGGTGGCCGTCAGTGCCCCCGCTGGTCATCAGGGTCTTAGGGCCACTGTGGGCTGTGACACTGATGTCACCACCCCTGTCCTCAGAGGTGTTTGAAACGGTTGGTGGCCCTCAGGAGGTAAGAGTGGACAGACAGGGACTTCGATGGCACTGTGGGGGTGGCTCAGGGTCCGCCTCCCTCCCACCCTGCCTCAGGCCCTGTCCTCTGACTGGTCTGCTTGGACTTCCAGAGTCCTCAGGCCGAAGGCTCGGTCCCGCGCGAGGGGAACTTGAAGAGGGGAGCAGCTTCAGCTCCGGGGACACGGAGGACCCGTCGGAAGAGAGCCCCGTGTTTGCCTCTCCTGGGAGCCCGGGAAAGGGAGGCCGGTTTTCCCGACTGACGCGTGGTGCTCTGGAGAACGTCTGCCCCTGGAAGTCACGCCCCCGCCCTGTCGGTCCTTTCCTGTCTCATCGAGGCCCCTAGTGGCTTGGCCGGCGTTGAAGGCCTCGCGTGAGCGTGGACGCTGCTGTCCTCCCAGCAGAGCCCACGGGAGCCCTGGGTGCACCATGAACAGCGGCCTCTGAACCTCATCCTGGTGAGTACTGCCCGGTGGGGACAGTGCTGGGCGGCCCGAGGAGGGCCGTGCGCCCCCGGAGCCGGCCGCAGTGGGGCAGCTGGCCTCGGAGCCGGAACTTCCTCAGGGCGTTTCCTGGCAGCATCTCTGGGCATGTCGGTCCCTCTGAGACCCCGAGTGGGGACGTCCCCGTGGTGGGCGGTGTTAGCTGGGATGGTCGTGATGACCCAGCACTCCCGGGGTGGGGTGGCGACAGGGAGGTGTTCCTCCAACACGTGGAGAAGAGAAACGCACGGACCGACGAGGTGTCGGTGTGGACGCTCTGGAGCGGCTGCCTGGCTCCAGGCAGGAACAGGGTGTCCGTGGCTGGAAGCTGGTCAGCAAGGGTGAGAGGGGTCAGAGAGTGCCAGGCCCTCGATGTCCCCGCACTTCCCCTGAGGGCTGAGCCGTGAGGCGCTGTTGACCAGATGGTCCCTGTGGCCGAGGCAGGTGCCAGGGTCCTCGCTGGTGCACCACGTCCCATCCAGGGAGGGGACAGCGATCTGTGGACGGTGGGCCTGTGCTGCTCCGAGGAGACGGGGCCTGCCTGTCCCAGGCCGCACCCTTTAGGAGGAGGGTGCCCGATGGCCTTGCCAGGCTCCAGCGCCCTGGCAGGCTGTCTGGGTCCCCTCTTCCCTTCGGAAACGTTGACAGTTCTGGCGTTGAGAGCCCTCGGGCCACGGCCGTGTCCTTCCAGGTTCTTCCAGCTCCGGGAGCTCCTTCTGGTCGTTTCTTCGATGACGATGGCCAGGCGCTCATTTTAGGGTGGCGGGGACCGTGTACCCAGAGGCGGCCCGGACCCCGCTCCCCGTGACCCGTGACGGTTCTCCCGAGATGAGGGCCTTGCAAACATGGCTCTGGGGGCGGCTCAGGCCTTTGGGGGACTCAGCTCATCACACACCCCGGGGTGCGAGGACAGGCCAGGGACAGGCGGCCGGCGGGGAGCACGGCCTCGCCTCTGCTCCAGGTCCGCACCCGGTCCTGCAGCCACGCTCGCCGTCGGGCAGCGTCTGCGGGCGACTGTGGGTGGACGGAGGGGGAGTTGGCGGCCTCCGCTGGCAGTCGCTGTAGGCGTGTGGTTGGTGCTGGGCTTGCCTCGGGTCCTGGGAATGCCCACCGATGAGCTGTCGTGGACAGCGCCTGCTTCTCGGTGCTGGGCAGCCCCTCTGTAGGAGCCTGAGGTCTGGGGCGAAGGTCCCCGTCCTCGGGGTCTGTGACCCTCCCAGGCTCGGGCTGAGCACACTCAGGTGAGAGATCGATGACCTGACTGGGGACCAGGCTGTCCAAGGACAATGACCGCTAGTGTCCTGGCTGGTGGCATGGTGGCCCAGGGGTGCTCCAAGGGGACAAACCAACCTGGCTGATTGTTCTCACGGGGAGAGAGGATCTGTGTTGGACACCTGCCAGCATTGCCCCTGGGGGACGGGACAGCAGCCTGTGCGTCCTGGACCCCAGCCTGGGGGTGGGGGAGACAGAAGACCGTGCAGACCACGGAAGAAGGGCACCTCCTGTGCTGTGCGCAGGTGCGCCCAGGTGGCCGTGGTCCAGGCCTGAGAGAGAGGCAGGTGTGGACGGGCTTTCCCGGCAGGTGGCACAGCCCCGGCAGGGTCGGGGCAGCGGGTCCTGGGCATGCGGTAGAAACAGCGTGTGGTTCCCTGTGGCGGGAGTGGAGGGGACGGCCAGGACGGGAAGGACTCAGCAGGGCCACGGTCAGGGGACCTCGACTCAGACCCTGTCCCTCGCAGGACCTCGGGAGAGTGGGGGTGTGATTAGCTGTCCGGCTGCACAGTGTGGCCCTGGTCACAGTCACACAGCTCTCAGCAGAACGCGGGAACTGGACCCCTGGTCCTGGAGGGGCTGTCCCGGCACTCCCAGGAGGGCACATCTAATCTGTTACCCTTGGAACAGTGGGCGCAGCCACACACCCCCTGAGGTGGGGCCCACGCGCTGCCCCGCCCTGTGCCCCCCACAAGGCCAGAGCTTGGGGCAGCAGCGGTGGGCAGCCCTGGCTTCTCCTTCCTGTGCCAACAGCCCTCGGCCGGGTGGTCCTGTGGATGCGGAGCAGCTGTTCTGCTCCCTGGCCTCCCGTTCCAGCTGGTGTGTGTGGTGCGGCCATATTTAATGCCTCGTATTTTGGAAGGCACAGATGTGATTTGTATGCATTAATGAGCAGCCTCCATCTGCCCATGGAAAGTACTCCATCTCATTCAATTTCGGAAGCTCTCAGGGAGGTGGGGAGACCTGGATGGCAAGTCTGCAGCCCGGCTCTGTCTCCATCCATCTGTGTGACCTTGGGCAACTTCCTTCCCTTCTCTGGCCTGTGGGTTTTTTAACCAGAAAATGAAGGTCTTGGGCTTGGTGTTCTTCAAGGTCCCCTCAGCTCTGACATTCTGGGTCACCATGGTCCTCTCTCTCTCTGTTCTGTAAGAGTTGGCATGCAAGGAACGGCGGGCTCCTCTCCAGGGGCCACCTTTCCTGGGTGACCTCGGCATCACTCTTGGTAAAAACTCCCGCTCCTTTAGATTGTTACTTGAGCTGTATAGTCAGGGTCTCAGGTCTACAGCCGGCATCCTGATGGACTCCATCCAGGGCCAAGCACCTTCATCCGCTGTCCAGATACTCACCCATCCTGCTCATCGATCCATCTCTCCATCCATCCATCTATCCATCCATCCATCCATCCATCCATCCATCCATCCATCCATCCTTCTTTCCATTCATCCATCCATCCATCCATCCATCCATCCATCCATCCATCCATCCATCCATCTTTCCATCCATCCATCCATCCATCCATCCATCCATCCATCCATCCATCCATCCATCCATCTTTCTATCCATCCATATTCCTGTCCATCCATCCATCCATCCATCCATCCATCCATCCATCCATCCATCCGCCGGCTGTCCATTTGTCTGTCTGTCTATCACACTCTCATCCTCCCACCACAGCACATGCATGGAAAGAGCATGGGTTTAGGGTTCAGAATGACTGAAATAGAATTCGATAGTCCACTAATTGTGATCGTTGTTATTTTTTCCATCAGAGCATCTTCCCGGCAAAGCCCAGCCTGGACAATGTGCACATTCCTGACCAAAGGAGTGGTTCTAGGTGCAAGTCGAGTCATCCAGACTCCCTCTGTGAGCCTCAGGAGAAGGCGGGCGGTGCTGGGCCACCTGGGGACCGTGCTGACATGGGAGGCCAGCGAGCACTGCTGCCCCGGCCCCGGACCTGCTCTCTGTCTGTCTGAGCTGCTCCCGCTCACCCTGGGATCCTGGGACCTGCCCAGTGTCCTCTAACAAACCTCCTTCTTTGGTCGACTTAGCACTGATTTCTCTTGCTTGCAACCACACTCCAGTCCCTTCCAGGGGACTGCCCGATGGGATGAGGGACAGAGACAACAACAAAAACGCCCACCAGAGAAGAGGGAGAGTGAGTCCCCAGGAAAATCCCGCAGGGATCAAGGGCTGCATGAGAATGGTCAGGGAGACAGACATTAGGGACCTCGGATTGGGTGGTGAGGGACGGCAGGGGAAGAGGTTTCGGCCACGTCCTCAAAGGATGCCTGGAGGCTATTTTAACTCAGGGACTGTGGGAACAACGCAGGGGCTAATTGAGAAAAAATATAACGATTCCGTGGCACAGACCAATCCCTAACACGGACTTAATCTCCGGGGATTTGTACACGAATTTCATGAAGGCAACTGCCAGGGGCGGGCCCATCGCCAAGTTTGCCCACCTGAGAGGCCCTGGGGCACAGGGTGCTGGGGAGGGGTGGCCCGAGG
Source organism: Tadarida brasiliensis (assembly GCA_030848825.1). Classification (NCBI taxonomy): domain Eukaryota; kingdom Metazoa; phylum Chordata; class Mammalia; order Chiroptera; family Molossidae; genus Tadarida; species Tadarida brasiliensis. The sequence continues at coordinate 2,163,526 of CM061263.1, read as the reverse complement.
ACATCCAGGGCTGTCCCATGGCAAGCAGGAGGCAGGGTCCCCTCCATGGGGGGGAGATCAGCCTGGCCGTGCCTGCCCATGGAGCCGAGGCTGCAGACCCCGTCCAGCCCGAGGACTGGGAGAGGCGGGCTCCAAGCTGGGGTGGGGTGGGGCAGAGGCTGCCCTTGGCCCACACACCCCGGCATTCCCGGGGTCCCCAGCTCCCTGTGCTGGGAATGCAGGAGCGGGAGTGAGTGAGCTGCCCCAGCACCCCAGGCTGCAGGGCGTTAATCCCTATCCTTAATAAATGCCAGCTCATCTGGGTCTCCATCTCCAGACTGGACTGGAAGCACACCTCTTTCAGGAGGTATTTCCCGTTCCCGGAGTGAGGATCCCTCCCTCGCTGAGCGTGCGAGGGGGGGTGCCGCAGAGACAGTCCGCAGATCCCTGAGTGTGTGGAAGCCGACCCCGCCGAGCCCCGTGTCTGCCTCTGCGACTCTTCCGAGAAACACGGATTAACCGGGATTTACTGTTATTACCCCAGTTTTCAGGCCAGAAAGCCAAGGTTCAGAGACACGCCACCGCTGTCCCAAGGCTGCAAATCCAGGCGTCACCGCCACTAAGTCCAGAGTCTCGAGCGCGGAGAGAGGCACGTGCCACGGGTCACCCTGCCCTCGGAGACGCTGTTCCCACCCCACCGGGTTCCCGCGCCCACCCAGCACCAGCCGGGCCCAGCCGGTGGCCTTGGGGGAGACCTGCTGTCTTCTCAGCCGGTGACATCATCTGTCAGTGTGCCCAGTGCCGGACCTGCCTCCGAGGGTCCCTGGAGGATCCCACGGATACGGGTGACCGCGGGCGCAGTGACGGGCCCAGAGCCACGCTCCACACGGGCTAGCTTCTCTCGCGGCCATACGTGTTTTTATTTCTCTCCTTGAGCTCACGCTGAGGACAGAGTGTGGAAGCACACTGTACTTTTTCTCAAATGGAAGATGCAGGCTGACGGCGTCTCTCCCGCCACCTCGGCTGGACTGGCCTGCGGCCCTGGACCGGGGCAGCCTCCAGCGAGGACGCCGCCGGGGTCGGAGGTGCAGAGCACAGCCGCCCGGAGTGTGACCCGGGGCCTGGCAGCGGGGCCAGGATGACGGGAGCCCGCCAGGAAGAGATGGCACACGGGACGGGCGGGCAGCTCGTCACGCCCACTTCCCAGCACAGGGCACAGATCACCAGTGACCAGGCGGCCAGGGAAACCGCCCGGAGACAGTGGCGTCTGTGCTGGGTCTCGGGAGCCTGGGGTGACTCCAGCAGGAGGACGGGGTGCTGTGGGGGGTGAGGGGGCAGGGCCGACGTGAGTTCTGGGCATGTGCACGGCGCAGGCCCCGTAGAGCCCAGGTGTGAGTGAGGGTGACCGGCGGGGGCCTGGGAAAGGTGGCTTACGCCCCACTTCAGAGGGCCCTGCGTGCCACGGAGGAGTCCCCTCAAACACCTGTGCACGGAGAACCTGCCCTGGGTGAGGGTTTGTGCTCAGGGACGTCGGTTCTTCAGGGTGGTTTGGTCCCAGGGTGCGTGGGTGAGTCTGAGACAGGAGGACCGTGGGGACACCCGTCAGCACCCCGGAAGCAGAGAGCACTGAGCTTCTGGATGTGGGCGTCCAGAGGGCGAGTGGGGCCCCGCTGCTCCTGAGAGGGGCCGCCTGGGTGACCCGGAGGCTGGCAGCGACGTCAGCAGCGAGAGGACATGGTATTTGGCCCGATCGGTCACCCAGTGGACGAGACTCAGGGAGGACCCCTCTGGGCAGGGTTCCCAGGGATACCCCGACGCCAGGGAGCGGCCTTCTGGTCTACCCGTCTCAGGGGCATTTTCCCGAGGTGGCTGCTCCCACCCCCGCTGGCCCTGCATCACTCGGGTACCAGGATGCAGAGGTGAGGACAGGGCCGGTCCCTGCAGGACACAGAGGTGGGGACAGGACCCTGTAGGACACGGAGGGGGGGACAGGACCCTGCAGGACGCCGAGGTGGGGACAGGACCCTGCGGGACACGGAGGTGGGGGCCGGAGGTGGGGCGGGGTGGACCCTGCGGGACTGTGCTCGCCTGTCCAGCCCAGTCCCCGGCCCCACCCGGAATGTGGGTTTAGCTCTGGAGAGCTCATCTGAAATAGATATTTCTCTCCACCGCCGGAGGGATTTATTGGCACAACTAACCATCTATTAGCATTATCTGAGGGCTCTGCACCGGTGTGAATGGACCCTATAAATCTCCGCGGTATAGAAACCCAGGAGCTGGAGGCTCTCGTGGACAGCAAATAGAAAAGCCCAATGAATTCAAACCTGTTTATTTTACTTAGAAGGAAAGAACATTCCGTACCCAGCCAGGCAGGAAATGGGTTTTGGGGACGGTCACTTAGCCCAGCTGTTGGCCCTGAAATTGGGGGGGTAATCACTGCCTACAATTAGAGCAGGCATCTCCAAGGGCCCTGTCTTGTAGCCAGGGGTGGAGGCTTCTGGAAGAGTGAGGCAGGTGGCCGCGGGGAGGAGCCAGCCCAGCTGTGAGTTCAGGCTCTGGTTAGGGGACCCTGTGGATGCTGGTCGCCCTGGCCGGAGCCTGGGGTGAGCAGGTGCCCAGAGCTGGGCCCATCAGACCCCTCCCCCGGCACCTTGCCTCTCGGGTGGCTGGGAGCCAGGGTGGAGAACAGGGCACGCTTTGTCTTTTCATTCACTTCCTGCGACTCTCCAGTGCGGGACAGGCAGGAGCGCGCGGACGCGTGCTCAGTAGGTGCGTGGTTACAGTCGTGGTGAGCGCTCTGGCCTCGATCCCCCCGCCACCCGCGGCCTCCGGCCCACCTCTCAGCCTTGCTCAGGCCTGTGACCACCTTCAGTGAGTCTTCTCTTCCCTACGTCAGTGCCAGTTTCTGGGGGGGGGGGTGATCAGACCCCCAGTGGGTCCGCAGGAGAGAAGACCCCCGCCTTCCCAGTGCCTGGACGTGGGGAGCCCGAGAAGCTTGCGTTACAGGGGTGAAGGCTTGAAGGGCGAGCAGAGCGGGGAGCTGGACCCCGCCCCTGGGCATTGAGGAACCGCCTCCGGGAGGGGGCACCACGTTCCCGCAGCCTCCGCTGGGGAGGGGTGAGCTTGGGGCCAGCGCCCCCACAGAACCCGCTTGCCCTGGAGAGCGCCCGCCTCCCCAGCACCCTAAAGCTGAGGATGGCTGTGATCGGCCCTGTGTCAGCGGTTGCCGTGGGCTGGAAGGGACCTCACCACAGCGTTTGGTGACAGTAAGCCTGCGTTTCAGTCGCTGCCGTGGACCTCACGTGTGTGACCCCCCAAGTCCTGGGTCCAGGCCTCAGCCCCGGGGACAGGGTTAGAGGTGGGCCTTTGGGGGTGAGGAGGTCACAAGGGTGGCGCCCTCCTGATGGGATTAGCGTCCTGTGAGAAGAGAGCTGAGAGAGGAGAGCTCTCTGCCCGGCAGGGTCCAGTGAGGAGGCGGGTCTCACTGCCCCCGCCCCCACCGGGTCTGCCCCCACCTCGATCTCGGACCTCGCAGCCTCCAGGGTGCGAGAAAGAAACGCTTGTTAACGTGGCGCCCTGTTACGGTGGCCGAGCTGGTGGAGATGGCCACTCCGGGTCCTCCTGCACACACCTCCTCTGTCCCCTGTGCCCGAGAGGCGGGCGCTCCGGGAGGCCACCCGCGTGGCAGCAGCGACTCGGACTAGGCTGGAGGGCACACGGACCCTGCTCACCAGCACGCGGCACCCACTCAGGCATGGAGACCCCAGTCCCCCACCCAGGCCGGGCCTCAGGCTTCCCGGTCACTCCTCTGTCCACCTCCGGAAAGAGCAGCGTGACAGGCCCGGCGCCCTGGGCGGCTGTTCTGAGTTCCTGCCTTCAGAAATGTCGAGAGGATCCGTCCTGAGGAAGGCCGAGGGTTTGAACATGAGCACGGGGCTGCTTTGTGCCCCCTCCGGCCCTCCGCCCCTTCCCCGGCTCCCTTCTTCCTCCTGTGAAGTGTGGACCTCAGGCAGGACGCACAGGGCAGCGGAGGGCGCGGCTGGCATTGAGGCACCGCCCTGTGCCCGCCGGGAGGCTGTGAGATCCTGGTCATTCTCTCTCCAGGCCTCAGTTTCCCCGTGGCTCGGAGCCTGGGCTGCACTCCGCGACCCCCTGAATGCCCCCGGCTGCCTTGACCACCCGGCTCTGCCGCTCCGTCTGCCCGGCGCTGAGAAGCGGCCCTGCCCTTTGCTGGGTGAGCGGGGATGCAGGAGCGGCGGAGGTAATTAATATTGATGCCGCTTCAAATGTTAAGAGTTAGAATCAAGTAAAAAACAAAAGGAGAGGGTCAGATGGATCCAATTACAGGCGGCTTCTCCGCGGCCTCTCGCCCGTCGGGGGGGCAGAGCGGACCTCTCCTACTTCTGCCATTTGCGGTGCCCCCCCCTTCGCGCTCACGCCTTCTGCACAGTGAAGGGAAGGGAAGTGGGAGCCGCGGACTCAGACCCCCTCCCGAGGCCAAATGCCAGGGAGGAGCCGACGCACAGCAATTGGCAGGGCTGAGCGGCAGCTGCCCTGGGAGCGGCGCGCGGTGTGGAAATTAATGAAGGCAGCGAGGAGATGAGCGCGGGCGTCGGAGATGAAGCCCAGCGGGCTGCGTGAGCTCAGGCTGAATTTCAAACAGCAGAGCGCGCAGGGTCGCGGACTAATTACCTGCACGGATGGGGTGGGGTGGGGGGGCGTCTGTAGCGCCAAACCTCCGGTGGAAACAAACTGGCCGCCCGCTCAGGCCGGTCGCCCGGGCAGAGTGGGTGATGGCCGGGCCCCCGAACGTCCCCAAATCCCGTCCTGAAAGGACAGCCTCAGACACTCATCCGTTTGGGCCCCAAATTTAGAAACCGGTGGGTTTGGAGGGACCCCTAGCCCGACTGAGACCCAGGCCTGGACGGTGGGCAGGGGTGGGGCTCCAGTCTCCGCGTTTATCCTCCACCCACTGGGGTGTGGCACCTCAGTGCCTGCAGCTGCATCTCAGGGACCCCCTCCCACATGGGGCAGAGGGTGGGCCAGCTGAGTCTGGGCCCGCCCGCAGGCTGGAGGCCTGTGCGCCCTGACCTCGGGCTCGGAACGGGCTGATGTCACTTCTGCCCACGTCACAAATCTCTGGCCCAAGCCAGTCACCAGGCCCGCTGACATTCAAGACGGAGGTCAGACGCCACCTGTGTGGGTCCTGCTGCCAGGTCACATGGCCGGGGTGTTGGCGGGGGGCTGGGGTGGGACACGGGACCACTGCCACAGGCTTCAGGGTGTCTTGGAGCCCAGAGAAGAGGACATCAGGGTGTGGCTGGTCACGGAGGACTTCCTGGGGGAGGTGGGACTCTCCAACCTCTAAGTACCAGGATGTTTCATCATGCTCATTTCTTCGCTGAAATTCAAGGCTCATTAAACTTTTCTCTGAAACCTGGCGTGGCAGAAGGCAGGCCGCCCCCCGTCGCAGCCGAGTTTATGAGCGGGCCGGCTGCGAGTTCGTAATTAAAGGGCTTTGACAAGAATCAGAGAAGACTGGTTTCCACCGGGGGTTTGGGAGTTAATCCAGGTCCGCGCTCCGCCACGGCGGGCTGTGAGAGTCGGGGGGAGGGCGGGAGTTCTCCGGGAAGGTGCAGGGAGATGTTCGTGCCAGGGCCGATTTCCTCAGCGGTCCGCCCAGGGCTCCTGGGCACGCGGGGAGGGGCTTCGTGCCCGCCTTCCCACGCCTCCGTTCCTTTTCTGTGGCATTGCCCTGGAACAGGGCTCAAGGCATGGCCCCGGGTCTCCTGGCAGCCCCTCCGGGACAAGCAGGTGCCAGAGGGGTCTCTAGGTGGACTAGAGGTGACGTCGGGTCCCGGGCTCATGTGAAGAAGTCCCTCTGCTGTTTGGGTCTCTGGCTGAGACCGTGTGGGACAATTCAGCGGCTCCCAGGTCCTTCCTCCAGGTTGGCCCTTCGGCTCTTAGCAGAGAGGCCCGGGCAAGAACACGGCCTCGGGTTCTCCGACGGCTCTGGGCACGCGCTCGCCCTCAGGCCTCGCCCACTTCTGTGTTCTCTCTCGCCTCGGGTTCTTATCCTTGCTGGTTCTGTTGCCCGGGTCACTCTGGAACTCTCTGGAATACTCTGGAACATTCTGAAACATTCTAGAACTTTCTTCCTAGCCCCTCCCTGCTTCTCCCACCCAGGAATGGCAGGCCAGCAGACCTGACGTGTATTCATGTGGCTGGACTCGCCCTCGGTGCTCATGATCCCATTGCCAGGCGCTCGGAGGGCCCGTCCCGGACCCAGCCTGCAGTAGGAGCCCATCGACCACAGCAGACTGACCTGCAGCCCGCTGGTCAGCGCGCCCGCAGGTGACCCGGAGACCTGGGAGCGTGAACACAAATGCTTCCAGTTGGACGCGCCTGCGCTGTGAAGCCAGTTCTTATACAGCAAAGCTGACCCATACACCCGGCTGCACCCATTCACTCTATTTCGCATCACCTCCTCCAGGAAGCCTTCCTCCAGCCCCAAGGTCTGGGTTGCACATCCCCCGTGTGTGCTCCATCCTGCCCTCGTCCTGCTGCTTTGGCACCGTTTTCTCCTGGTGCCCATGTCCAGTTCACCTGCAGGCTCCGGGAGGGCAACGCCTGCCCGTCTGGTGTGTGCTGGTGTCTCCTCGGTCCTCGTCCTGCTCACAGCTGCCTGCACACAGGACCACGAGCGAATGCACCCAGGGCCTGGGCCGGGAGGGGCTGGGCTCGCCGCCGTCCTGGCTCTGGCATCTGCTCTGCCCGTCGCCAGCTGTGTGACCGTGGGCAAGTCACTCCCCTTCCCTGAGCCCATGTTTCTCACTTGAAAACGGGGTAGTAGTGCCAGAGCCTGGTGCACAGTGGGCTCGTGACGAATGACACCCCTCACGTCTGCTCACTGTGCCCCCATCTGCATGGAACTCACACCCGTGCGCCATCTCTGAGCCTCAGTCTCCTCATCTGCAAGTGTGGGAGTAGTGATCACAGCTCACAGCTGTGTACGAGGCACCAGCCAGCGCTCTCCATGAGCCCCTCGGCCGCCAACCGGCTCCCCTGTGCTGCGGGTGGGGCTGGACGGATGAATCTGAGTTGGTTGTGCTGAGCGCAGTGCCCAGGTACCCGGGTGTGACACGGAGGCAGTTGTCACAGCTGCTGTGTGTGTGGTCCTTGTGTTCCAGGACACGGTGGCGTGCACAAGCCCCTCATTGGGGGTCAGTGTCCGACACCTGAGAATAAGTTGTGCGTTGCACAAACGAGGTCCCACTTGTTTCTTGGGTGCAGAGGTGACGCGTCCTCATTGTGCGGCCAGAAGAGAAAATGCCCTTGTTGTCAGCGCCCAGTGAGGACGGCTAGCGCTTGCCCGGCGCCTTTTCGGGTTTGTTTTGTTCTTGAGTGCCCGTGTGTGGGTGCAAATGCCAACACACACACACACACACACACACACACACACACACCACACATGCACATGCACACACATGCACACACACACACACCACATACGCACACGCACGCACACACACAGATACCACACATGCACACGCACACACACCACACATGCACACACACATACACATACACACATGCACACACCACACACATACATGCAACATGCACATACACACCAACATGAACACATACACACATGCACAAGCAACACACACATGCACACATGCACGTGCACACACACATACACATGCACACACACATGCATGCACACACACGCCAACATGCACACGCATGCACACACACACCAACATGCGCACACACATGCACACATACACACATGCATGCACACACACATCCATGGTGAAACTTAACTGTGGAAGGTTTGAAGTTACATTTTCACTGTACAACGATTTCTGAACAACTGTCACCAGCGTGTGGCGTCTGCCGCTGAGCGCAGCCACCCCCTCCTGGACGAGCCGTTCCATCCCCCTCGTTTGCTCCTGGAGAGATCGCTGAGCCATTCTCCCAGGTACATTCCTCTTTCTTCTTTTTTTAAAATCCTCACTGGAGGATATTTTTCCATTTATCTTCAGATAAAGCGGGAGGGAGAGAGAGAGAGAGAGGGAGGAACATCGACGTGAGAGGGACACATGGACTGGTTGCCTCCCCCACGACCCCAACCAGGGCTGGTATAAATCGCAACCGAGGTCCGTGCCCTTGACCGGAATTGAACCTGAGACTCATTGGTCCGCGGGCCGATGCTCTAACCGCTGAGCCAAACCGGCCAGGGCCATTTCTTTTTGTTTAAAACATTTTTTAATCTGTATCCGAGGATATTTTCTTCCATTCATTTGGAAGGGACGGAGGGAGAGAGGGGAGGGGAGAGAGAGAGAGCAACACGAATGTGAGACAGACACATTGATCGGTTGTCTCCTGCACGCACCCGACCAGGGCCAGGGATCAAACCTGCAACCCAGGTACGTGCCCTTGACTGGGATTCGAACCCAACACCCTTCGGTCCATGGGCCGAGGCTGTAACCACTGAGCCACACCGGCCAGGGCTCCCAGGCACCTTCCTGTGCAAACCCGTGAGCGCCTTCCCAGGGTGAGCTCTTGGACGTGGTGAGCTGGGATAGACGGGAGGCACAGTTCAATACAGATTGCTCAGGGGCCTCCAAGCAGCAGGGGAGGGCTGAGGGCCCCCGTCCTGCACCCTGGCCTGCGGCCCTCAGGGGCGTGGCCATAGCTGTCCCGTGGGCTCCCGCTGCACCTCCTTGCTGGGCACAGCGACACACACCCATGCCATCCATAGATGCTGGGCACTGCCCCCCGTGCCCTGTGCCCCCAGGCAGGGTCCCTATGCCATTAATACCTCTGTCCTCCCAGCGCCCAGCTCCATCCCTGGCCCTGGGAGGCCCTGGTAGCACGTGTGTCCTGAGCTGACTCGGGGTCACCATCCCCTGGCCTCGCCCCTCCCAGGGTGGGAATGGCAAGCTGGGGGTCAGCCGTCGGTCAGCCGCCCTCCGGAGCTCGGGGCTTGGCAGGAGTTTAATTAAACGAGAAACATCTTTGCTTAGCTGATCATAAAGTTGCTGTTTTTAATATTTGCTATAAAAATGAATTCTGCCGTGCCAAGCTGATGGGCACTGTGGCCGAGTGGGCACCCGCCCGGTGGGGCCCCAGCTTTGCTGTGTGACTTTGGGCAAGTGGTTGTTGTCTTTGTGCCCCCGTTTCCGCATCTGGGAAGTGGAGATCGTCACAGTGCCGCCTTCACCAGCTGTGCTAGGGGTTCTTACACAGTGAACGCCCCACAGATAATGACTGTCACTGCTGTCATCGCTGGGGGCTCATCCGGGGACCCCTCCAGCTCAGAGCAGCAGGGGTGCTGGTCGGCTCTCCGTGGGTCAGGATTTTCCCTTCGATGTTGACAAACCCTCTTAGGTTATCTGTCCCGTTTTACAGGCGAGGAGACCGAGGCTTGGGGGGCCCCAGGCGCTTGCCCGACTGCCGGTGGGTGGAGTGGGGCTCCCCCTCCAGGCCGTCTGTGTCTGGGCCCGCCTTCCCGGCCGACACGGAGCACACCACCTTTGTACGCCGCGCTGGCACGGACCGCGGGGCGTCCACCTTCCCGGCAGACACGGAGCACGCCACCTTTGTACGCTGCGCTGGCACAGACCGCAGGGCGTCTAGCCTCGTCCGCAGGTGGCTTGGTGGAAACGTCAGATGTTCTCAATTATATAATTCTAAGAGAACATGCAAAATAGTAGGGAAGGTTGAACACTGAATTTATAAAACCCTTTTAGAAGTTTAAAATCAGGCAGAGCTTGCCACACAACCATCTTTTTTTTTTTTTTAATCCTCACCCGAGGATATTTTCCCATTGATTTTCAGATAGAGTGGGAGGGAGAGAGAGAAACATCCATGTGAGAGAGACACATCGACTGGTTGCCTCCTGCTTGGCTGACCAGACCCGGGCCGGGGACTGAACCACAACCAAGGCACATGCCCTTGACCGGAATCGAACCCGTGACTCTTCGGTCCAGCCCCCCAGGCCACTGCCCGCGAGGACACAGGTGATGGCGGAGGCCATGGCCCAGACCGCCTCAGCCGGCCGGTGTCCCTTCTGGCCACAGCTCGATCCGCCGCCCCGAAACCGAGCTCCGGGGGAGCGCGCACCCTCCTCGCCGACCCACTCGTCTCCTTCCGTTGACAAATGTAACATTGGAATTTTTTGTGATGAAGCAAATGGATTCTGACTCTAATTGAACTTTTTATATCAAATATTTCAAAATAACGATGACATTTCCCCCAGCATCCACAGATGCTACTCCCCGAGTCTTAATAATCCTTCTCTAGGATTCAAATGATCGCCCCGCCGAGCGCCGCGGGTGAGCCGGCGCCCAGCTCACGCTTCCAAAGTTGACGATTTTTGCTTTGAATCCACACACTTTGTCATGAAGCGGCGCCGCGTTCGCGTGGTTCTTGCCGTTTGCGGTGAGTTCTGTCGGCGCTCCCCACGCCGGTGGAGGCGGCCGCGTGTGAAGCTGGCGGCGTTGCCCGACGGTCTGCGGAGCCAGAACCGGTGCACCTGCTGCGGGCCCGGCTCACCTGCTGCGGGCCCTGCTCACCTGCTGCGGGCCCTGCTCACCTGCTGCGGGCCCCGGCTCACCTGCTGCGGGCCCCGGCTCACCTGCTGCGGGCCCGGCTCACCTGCTGCGGGCCCGGCTCACCTGCTGCGGGCCCAGCTCACCTGCTGCGGGCCCGGCTCACCTCCCCGGCTGGGCGCTCACCCCGCTGGAAGCTGAGAGCAGCTGGGATTCACCAGATTCCTCACTTGGACCATTTCAGACCCACAGGCAGACCCTGCAAGGAGCTTGGGCCGTGGGGCTTGAGTCCACGCCCCCCCGTGACCTGTGCCCAGCGTTCCCGGCATGTGTTCGACCCCACCGCTGACCGTTGGTTTGGGGCGTCTGCGTCCTTTTTTTTTGCAACACCGATGATGTTCTTTCAAGCATTTTCCTTTGGAATCGATTTCTGCGTTTCAGGTGACCGCCTGGCCCTCCTTTGACACCTCGGGCAGGTGGCTGTTGGATATCTCCCTGCGAGCCCCGACGGTCCCAGGTGAGACGCCTCTACAGGCCGGCTGACCTGGCTTTGGGCCCGGCCCAGGGGTGTTGGGAAGCCGAGGTGGTCCCAGATCCCGGGCACGACGGAGCCCCGACCCTGAGTCTTATTTCTCTGAGGAAGGAGAAGGGACCAGGCAGGAAACCCCCACCTAATCCCCCCCTGCATCTCTGCCTCCCGTCCTGGCCCCATCTTCTGTTGGGTGACCTGCCCGGGGCCCCGAGGTCCACACCTCCCTGAGCAATGACTTCCGCCCTCCTGTCCCCACCAGGGCCCCCACCTCCTGCACCCCGCCTTCTGCTTGCTCCCCTGAGCCATGGCAGCCAGCACACAAGTGGGCCCACAAACCACCATATCCGAGGACGCCCCCCTGAATCTAAAGCACCTCCAGCTAATGTCCTTTCCTTCTCCGGTCAGCCACCAGACCCCCTCCAAGTGACCCTTCTCATCCCCAGCCCCCGCGCCCCGAAGGTCACCGTAATCCTCACATTCACGCGATCAATTTCAGTCTCGTCCTGTCGCTGTGAGTCCTCGAATGGGCGGGCAGGTACCCCGAGCTCCCTTTCGCAGGACCTGCATTTCCTCGGTGAAATGACAGCGCCGTCTGTCCGTGCTGGGCTGCTCCGCCCGGCCTTGCACTTTGAAGGGACTCACCATTCACTGCAGCTGCAATCCCTGGGTTCTCGTCACCCGTCCCAAAGTCATTCACCCATTCGCCGTGGAGGGACCTCGGGTCCTGGCGCCTTCCTGCCCCTCTTCCGTGGAGTCTGTCCCTGGGAGACGCCTCCCTGACCTTAGAGAAGCCACACTTCCGTCTGTTTCAGGTTAGACGTGTGGGACGCCAGCCCAGGTCCCCTCCTCCCCGGCCTCGCAATTTGAGCTCTTTTGCTGGGTTTGGGGTGATTTCTCACCGAGGTCTGAAATGGGCGCCCCCCTCGTGGCCAGGGGGCCACCGCTGCCCACGTTTGCTGGCCCATCGGAGGCCTGCTTCTACGGCGGGCCGTTCGCGCGTCCGGCCCGGGTCCCAGCTCGCCCGCAGACCTCGGGATTCGCCCGCTTCCTGGTGTGTCCACCCCCACCGGCCCCGCCTGGTGGACACTTTCTCCGCGGCTTGTCTTCCCATTCGTTTCAAACGAACGAACGCATTTTGTTTCCACGCGGCCACATTTGTCCAACGTTTTCTCTGTGGTTATTGCATTGTGACATCTGTTCAGAACTCTGTCCCCATCTGAGGGCCTCTTAGACCGTCTGAAAGCTTTAAGAAATGTCTGACTCGGATCCCTGGCTGCTGGGAAGCAGTGTCCGCACCCAGGGGTGGTAGGGAGTCACTTTCCTTTGTTCTTGCGTGGCCACAGTTCCTCCTATGTTCTCCAGAACCGCCTTGGTCCGAATCGAGAGTCCACGCACCCGTGGCCTGGGTCTGGCTTGCTGTCAGGATCCGTGGCAAGTGCTGGTGTCTGGGGAGCAGATGCCCTCCTGGGTCCCAGGCCTGCCAGCCATGCTCGCCCGTGGCACTCCATACGCATTTCCGAACAGGCACGCCACGTGTCCCAGAAATTCTCTGGGGGATTCTGACCGCGGCTGTGCAGTCTGTCAGTGTGGGGAGCGCCACCTCGCGTCTGATGGTGTGTCCCCGGTCCACACGAGGTGTACTTTCTCCAAACGGCGGAATGCCTCCGTGTTTTGTCACTTCCCGGATAAAGACCTAGTACATCTTTGTTAACGGTATCCATTCTTTATATCTGAAGATGCGCTCGTAAATTTTGTGCCCGGGCTTTTCTCATCGAGGTGCAATTTGCATAGAATGAAGTACCAAGAATTTAGAGCGGGGCTCAATGAGTTTTGACATATTCACACACTCAAGTGACAAGAGCACAGTCAGGAAGCTCCCTGGAGCCCCTTCCCGGGCCACCGCTCCACCCCCCTCGCCGAGGCAGCGCTGTTTGGGTCTCTGTCACCGTGGATCAGACGGGCCTGTCTCAGAACTCAGTGTCGATGGAATTGGACAGGACTGACCCTTCGGGTCGGGCTCTTTCATCCACGTGACGTTGGGGAGATCACCCTGCTGATCTGTGCACCTGTTCCGTGTACTGCAGAACGGCGTTCCACTGGGTGGACACGCCGTAATCTACCATTCGCCTGCGATGGTCATGAGTTGTTGTTAGTTTTTGGCAATAAGGAACGGATCCGCTATAAAAGTCTGGTGACGTCGTCGTGTGGGGTGTGTTTTCGTTTTCTTGGGTGAATATCTGGGCGCAGAGTATCTAGTTCAAAGGACGGGGATGTGTTTAACTTCGTGAGAAAATGTAAGAGTTTTCAAAGGGGTTGTACCACGTGCCCCCTGCAGCAAGCGGTGTCCGAGGACGCCGGTCTCTGCGTGTCCTCCCAGCAACTGTCCTCGCCTGCCACGCAGATCTCCGCCTTTCTGAGTGTGAAGGGCTGGTCCTTGTGGTCCTAAAGTGTGTTTCCCGAGGACGGTGATGTGGGCATCTTTTCAGGTGCTTATCGGCTGCCCCCATCTCTCCTTTGAGGTGTGTGATTTAGTCTCTTACTCGTTCGGAAAGCAGCTTACTCAGCGGTGCTGTGCAGACAGTAAATGCCAGTCACTGGACGTGTACAGTTTGATGGACTTTGACAAACGTGCACATGCGTGGAACCGCCACCACTGTCAGGATGCAGACTACGTCCCGGGGGAGGGCTGGGTCCTTCTTCAGGAAGCGCTCTGAGACCTGCAGGTATTTCTAGGTGGTTTTTATTATTTTGAGGCAGTCCCTGTCTATTCCTGGTTTGTGGAGAACTGTTCGCACAGATGGGTGTGAATCTGAGGTACACGCTGCACCCACATCTATGGGACGAGCACGCAGTTCTCCTGTGTCTTGTTCACAGGGTGCCCGCCCCACATTGAGCGCGATGGTCGGCGCGCTCGGGGCAAAGCGTCCACCTCCTGGCTGGATTCTCCTCGTGTGTTGATCTTTTCCTCCTCTTTCCCTGCCTTCTTTTGGGTTAATTATTTCTTATGATCCCATTGTATCGGCATTATTGTCCTTTTGACTGTGACATTTCCTTGCCTTTAATTCATTTTATTTTTCTTTATTTTTCTTTATTGATTTTAGAGAGAGAGGAAGGGAGAGGAAGAGAGAGATAGAAACATCGATGAGAGAGAACATCGATTGGCCGCCTCCTGCATGCCCCCCACTGGGGATCGGGCCCACAACCTGGGCATGTGCCCTGACCGGGAATCGAACTGGAGACCTCTTGGTGCATGGGTTGACACTCAACCACTGAGCCACACTGGCGGGCTAGTTTTGCTTTTTCACGTGCAGGTCTGGGTCTCCTGGCCACACATCTCTCCGTGTTTATCTGAGAGAGCGTCCTTTAACCCATTTGTATGGGATGTCACTGCTGGACGTGGGGTTCTGCTGGTCCCTTCTTTCTGGCAGAGCTTGGAGCGTGTCCCCCTGTCCCCCTGCCCGCAGAGTTTCAGCCAACCTGTCCGCCCTGTTTTTTCTCTTCCTTTCTCCACACACACATGCCTGCCCGCTCTGGCGGCCCGCCCGACGCTGCCCTCGCCCCCGCTGTCCGCACGGTGGGGGCTGTGCCCGGAGCGGTTTCTGTGCTTTCGTCAGAGCCGTCTGCCCGGGCATTCACAGGTCTCAGCACACTGGGAACTTCTGAAAGTGGAAGACCCCTTCGGAGACGGCGCCCTCTGTGGCCGGATGTTGGAGGCGGGCTGTCGGCAGGAATGCTCTCCATGGGGCTGCTTCAGTGGGTGCCCCTGGGATGTGCCCCTGGGGTGTGCCCCTGGGATGGGCCCCTGGGATGGGCCCCTGGGATGTGCCCCTGGGGTGTGCTCCTGGGGTGTGCCCCTGGGATGTGCCCCTGGGATGTGCCCCTGGGATGGGCCCCTGGGTGGGCACCTGGGATGGGCTCCTGGGATGGGCCCCTGGCTCGCCCCGGAGTGAGTGGCACCAGGAGCAGGGAGGAACCGGCAGCACTGTTCTCTCTGTCATTTCCACAATTGCCATGGGTCACGCTCCCGTCCCTGTTGACAGGAGGGCGGGCAGCACACCGGACGTGCATTTAGGAGCTGAGAATCGTGGGGACATCTCGGAGACTGGCCGTCACACCCACAACTGCTCAGCTTGCCCCTGCCTTGCTTTGTCTTAGCCCCGCGCCCACCAGATTCCGTGAGGCTCGGCCACGCTTCCCGCTCGCCGTCTGGCTCACACGTCTGGACGTCTGCTCCCTGGAGGCCGGGTCTCCGTCCTTCATGCTCATCCCTGGGCCCCGCAGGTGTTCGTGATTACTTGTTGAGTGGGTAAACGGAAGGTGAGCGGGGCCTGGCGGGATCTGGGCAGGAGGAGGCCACTCCTGGACGCGGCGGAGGCTCGGCTCGGGGCGGTGCAGGCAGGGCAGGAGCCGGCGGCTGGCGGAGGGCCCGGGAGGAGGCCGAGGACAAGGAATTGCAGGCCGGTCCCGTCTGGGACTGAAGCGCCAGCTGAGGCAGAGATGGGCCAGAACACGATGCGCCTGTAGGAGGGCCGAGCTGTTTCCTTGGGTACCACGCGGGCGTGCACAGAGCTCTGGCTTCCTCCGGCCGAGCAGCTGGCAGAGGTGAGGCTGGCACGGAGACGTCATTACAACCCCTCGATGGACAGCACAGCCCGTGACAGCCCCGCGGGAGCCGGCGCAGCCGGAGGCCACAGGGACGCGGCGCGTACGGATGGGCGGCACCGCTGGGTCGCAGGCAAGATGCTCGAAAGCGCAGGTCGGCAGGCCCCAGCCCCAGCGGCTGCAGCTAAGGCGAGTGAGAGACCGGGGATGGGCCTTCAGTCGGAGTGAGCCTCCCCGAAGCTGTTCGTGAGGACGGAAACATCTACTTCTGTGAATTCGTATTCGGAAGTGAGCGTCAGCCTGCATCGGAGGGACCCAGCGCCCCAGCGCCTGCTTGGGGGCTCCTCCCGCGGGGGCGTCCAACCCCGCCAGGCCGCTGCTCGCGGAGGGTTCCGTGCACCGCTAACGAGAGACTCAAAGCCGACCTCCCTGCATCGAGTTTCCTTCCCGTTCGATCCAGCTAATAAAATCGATTCTTTGGGGCAGTGGCGACGTCAGCGGCTCTGTGGAGCCGGGGGAGCCTGGGTTCGAATTCCAGCTCCTTCGCCTTCCAGCCGGGTGACCGGGGGAAAGTCTCCTACCTCTTTGCTCCCGTGTCTGCACCTGTAAATGGGACGAGAGGTGGCGTCTCACGGGGGGGCTGGGAGGAGTCGCCGAGAGGACAGGTCAAGAGCTCAGGCACAGAAACCTCTGTGGGCGATGAGTATTGACCACGTACGTTTCTGAGCGATGGCGCGTACGCTTTGAAAAGCGGGGGGATGCCCGACGCAAGAGATGGTTTAGCACCAGGGCACCGTCCAGCTCGAGACCTCTGCTCCCTGCCTTCGAATCATCCACGTCACCCCACCTTCTTACCAATACAGTCCTGACCTGTGGGGTGGGGACATGTCCAGCTTATAAACACCACCACCTCCACCAAGCCTACTTTCTGTTCTCCCTTGGACTCAGGCCAGGTGACCCCGGTTCACTCCAATGGGACGTAAGAAGTTGCTGGTTGGGGCTTTCGGGAAGGCTTTGCTGCAGGAAGGCAGACGCGGCAGGTGGACGCCTTTGGCCCCTGGCTTTCCCCTTCTCCCGACCTTGACAGCAGGTGTGATGTTGGGGCTGGAGCAGCCACTTTGCGACCAGTGGGCCAGCGCGTGGTGAGTGTGTGAGTTCCCCGGGGCCGCCACACAGAGCGCCACAAACCGAGGGGCTCAGGAGAACAGGCACTTGCCCGCTCACCGTCTGGGGCCCAGCGGTCTGGAGAGCGGTTGGCAGGGCCGCGCGCCCTCTGAGCGCTCAGGGGGAGTCGCCCCGTGCCTCTCTCTCAGCTTCCAGTGCCACCGGGAGTCCTCGGGGTCCCTGCCTGGGAGCTGCATCGGTCCCTGTCCTCACGGGGCTGTTCTGTGTCTGTGGCTCATCTCCTCTCACAAGGCCCCCAGGCAGGGTGTTGGGCCCATCCTAATCCCGGATGACCTCGGCCTCAGTCCCCGCTTCAGCTCCATGACCCGCCCCGGCGGACTTCGCAGGTGCATCGTGTTCACGCATCAGAAACGATCATCGGCTGGTTTAGATGAGAAATCCCAGAAGGCAGATACTGTCAATTTTCCCCCAACAAATCCGCATTTAGTCTGATAATGACAAGGTTGTCAAGGGAAGAGTTGAAAACAAGGATTTCACATGGAACTAAAACTCCTTGTCCCCAAGGAATAAAATTATTCGATGATTAAAACAATCCAGCGACAACAGTCACACCGGCATCCTATTTCGACGTCCCGGCCCTGTCCCGGGGCCTGTGGGTGCCAGCCCAGGGGACGGGGACGCAGAGCAGCCAGGCTCCAAGGACACGGGGAAGGGGAGCTGGGTCGGAGCGAGGAGGGTCCCGGGGGTGGCCTCCTGTAGCAGGGCTGCCGGAAGCGGAGGGCGGGTGGGCTCTGTGGTGGGTGGGGGCCCAGGGCAGAGTGCCGACCTGTGTCCTCAGAACCACCGGAGCGTGGTCCCTCTCCTAGGACACTTCCCGCGCGCCCTCTGAGCTGTCTGTTCGGAGAGCCAGCCAGGCAGAGGGCTCTGGGACTGTTAGCCCGGTGAACGGGCAGCCCGTGCCCCTGGCTCTGGACCCGTTTCCCAGGCAGCCCCCGAGGGGCCCCGATGAGGGCAGGCTGTGGAGACCCCCGTGCCTCCGTCCTGGCAGTGCCCACGTTTGTTAACAACCTGCCCGTTCAGCGTTTCCATGGTTGTGAGGCTGCAGGAACGTCCTGGAATGTGAGTCCGGATACACTTCTCTGAGCACTCCCCGGATGCCATCCCAGACACGTGTGAGCAGGATCGGATGCTTCCTGGGGGTCACGTTGGGATTCTGACGGTGCTGATCCTGGCCAGGAACCCAGGAACGCCGTCCCGTCACTCGCCGAGACAGCCCGGAAGCACCAGCCACACAGGAAACGTCATCAGCTGACGGGGCTGGGACCCGGGCCGGGATCTGGCGCCGGCTGGCCGCACCATGAGGCACGGGCGCAGGGCTCAGACAGGGACCCGAGGTGGGTCTGGGAGGCCTGTCCCCGCCGTCCAGGTGCTGGGTGCACGGAAGCCGTGGGCCCCCTCCGTGGGCGTGTTGAGCACGTGCGGGGTGCAGGTACCGTGGCTCCCCCGAGGGCAGGGCGCCCTGGGGTGGAGGAAGAGAGCCGGAGAGGAGGGGCAGATAGCCAGGCGCCCGCGGGCTCAGCTGGCTCACCTCTGCCTGGAGGCGGGAGGAAGAGGAGGAGCGAGAGCGGGTGATGCTCCTTAGTGGACGGAGACTGCGCACCGGACACTCAGCCAGCACTGGCTGGTCTCAACCCCCCCACCCGAGTGGCTGGAAATGACAGCGAAACGCTTAGCTCATGATCGGGGTCAGCGTTTGGGCTAGGCTCAGCAGGGGGTCTCGGGCGTGGCGGGGCTCCCTCCTGTGCTCGCGGTCAGCTCCTAGGTCACCGAGGCGGCCCTGCCCGTCAGCAGGGGCAGTGGGAGCCTGGCCACGCGTGTCTGACTTCACCCCGCGGGCTGGCCCAGCTGTGTGCTGGGGTCTGCGAGTGAACAAGCGACCTCTGGAGGCCGGGCCCAGCCAGGTGCACTGTGAGGTTTTCCAGCACCTTCTAAAAGGTGTCACCGCCCAGATCAGAGAGCTGGAGGGACAGACCTCACTTCCTGCCAGAGGGCGGAGCCCCGGTACCTGGAGGGAGGTGACGTGGCTGTTGTCGCAGACAATCTACCAGACAGCCCCGTCCACGCCACCGTGTGCCCGTCTGACTAGCAACCAGCACTTCTCTGGGGGAGGACGGAAACGGGAGGCAGACTGCGACACTGGGGAGCATCCGACTCCTCACGTCTCAGCCTCGTTCCCACGAGGGACCGGAACAGTGGGCCGACCGCTCCTTGTGCTCTCGGGGGACCCTCCCCCTGGCACCCTCTTTCCGCAGGCCCCGCTGAGAAGCCCCGGCCTGCAGGCATCTC
Organism: Tadarida brasiliensis; assembly: GCA_030848825.1. NCBI lineage: Eukaryota > Metazoa > Chordata > Mammalia > Chiroptera > Molossidae > Tadarida > Tadarida brasiliensis. Next base: position 2,144,380 of record CM061263.1, on the reverse strand, counting down.
CACTGTGACATAAACCAGAAGCACGTAGAGGGGACTGGAACCCTATCACCCTGCTGGGCCCCGGCCCCGGAGTCAGGCTCTGAAATCACCTGGAAATCCCTTCCGTGGGGGAGCAAAGGGACATGGTCCGGCCCAGAACTCCCTGCCCACCCCGACCTTCAACAGGGTGAGAGATGGATCTGATGAAGGCAGGCCGCAGGAACCCACTCACCCTGTCGGTACCTGGGGGTGAGGAATGGGGCGGGCGGGGGTTGGGGCACAGCAGGGCTTTGGGGTCCAGGCTGGCTCCGCCCCCCACGCCCGGCTCCGCCCCCCACGCCCCCTCCGCCCCCCACGCCCCCTCCGCCACCTACTCCCGCCTCCGCCACCCACGCCCCGCTCTGCCACCCATGCGTTGTGAAAGTCCGGCCATGTGCCCTCGCTGCCCGGTCCTGCGTGCTCTCCAGGCCCACGCGGGGCTAGAACACGGCCGCGCGGGCTGCTGGGAGCAGGACGATGGGGTGGGCACCCCGCAGAGAGAAGGCACGGAAGCGGGGCGGCCACCGGCGCCTACGCCCCGGGAAAGGCCTGCTGTTTGGGGAGCCCTCGGGGGTGGTCCAGCTCGCGTTTGCTTCCTGTCACTTGTCTCACGACCCAGGTGCGAGCACGGATCCCGCACTGGGTTTCCTGCTTTATTTCACGAGACTCGCGAGCCCTTGTGACGTGGCTGGCGCTCGCCAAGTTGAGACGCGCGAGGGTTGTGCGCGGTGAGAACGACACGCGGGGTGATGTTTCTGATCCTCAGTTGGCTTCTGTTTGTTGTCACAGCGGATGTTTCAGTGGCGCCCCCCGCCCCCCGATTTTGGACTATGTTCTCGCCCGATTCCCCGAGCTGCTGCTCATCCGTCTGAGCCGATTTATACTGTCACCCCTGCACGTGACGGCAGCGGCTTCGCTGGACGCCTGCCAGGATGAAGACTTCTCAGTGTTTTCAAAGTGGATGTAAAATGCTACCACATTCATTTCAAAGGGTGCTGGTTTCACCACGTGGCAACCTGGCTAGGGGAGCTGCCCTTCCCAGAATTCCTCTCCCGCGGTTTCCGGTTAGAGCAGCGCACAGGGGCTCACGTGAGCGTGGTTCATGCACTTGTCCCTTATCTGTTGGCCTGTCTCAGGGGTGGGGGCGAGCCCAGCACTGCTCCTGGTTCCCCTGGGTCCGCCTCCGGACCCTCCAACACCTGGTCCAGGTATGTGTGTTCTAGTCCATGACCAAGGGTCCAGTTTCTGTGGACACCCAAGCCGCCAAGGTCAGAGGCAACCGGAAGCTCATAGGTTTTAATCTATCTTTGTGGGCTCGGCTAATTCTTACTCTCCCAACTTATATCTATCTTCCTTCCATACTGCCTGCCTGGGGGACTTTAAACTCCCTTGGGAGACTGCTTCACCAGTTCCACAATTGTGTGAGGTCAAATCCCTGTAACAAATACATCTTTTCTTCAGCTTCATCTCATTGGCCATCCCCAACCCCATCTCCATCTCCATCCCCATCTCCATCCCCATCCCCATCCCCATCTCCATCTCCATCTCCATCCCCATCTCCATCCCCATCCCCATCCCCACCCCCATCCCCACCCCCATCTCCATCTCCATCCCCATCTCCATCCCCATCTCCATCTCCATCTCCATCCCCATCTTCATCCCCATCCCCATCTCCATCTCTGTCCCCATCTCCATCTCCATCTCCATCCCCATCCCCATCTCCATCTCCATCCCCATCTCCATCTCCTGCCCATCTCCATCTCCATCTCCGTCTCCATCTCCATCTCCATCTCCGTCCCCATCTCCATCTTCTTCTCATTCCCATTCCCATCTCCATCTCCGTCCCCACTCTGTCCCCATCTCCATTCCCTTCCCCATCTCCATCTCCTTCTCTGCCTCCACCTCCACCTTCTTCTCCATCTCTGTCCCCCTCTCCTTTCTCCATCTCCATCTCTACCTCCATCTTCTTCTCTATCTCCATCTCCTTCTTTTCCACCTCCTTCTCCTTCTCACTTCCAACTATATCTTCTCCATCTCTATCTCCCATCTTTGCCTCCTCCATCTCCATTGCCATCAGCATTTCCTTCTCCATCTCTGTATCTGTTGGTTCTACTTCTCTGATTCAACCTTGACTTATACAATTTATTATTTGTCATTCAGCAATACATGGAAAAGCTGTGTATCGAGAGTAGGGTGACCCTCCTGACCAGCCCTGTTCCCAGTTCTCTCCAGATGTCACTATGCTTGCTGTTTCTTATAGATCCTGTGAAGTAGATCCATGCACAAACACGCGTATTTATGGTTATTTTAACTTTTTGCACAGCGGGATGCTTTTCACACACATGGTGGCACATTGCAAACACCATTTTTCTGTGCTCGCTCAACAATATATCTCGGAGACGGAAACGCAGCGGCCATGTAGAACGGCCTGGTTGTTTCCAGCGGTTGCCTGGTGTTCCATGATGTGAGTGCACCATATCTGATTCCCCAGTCCTGTATCTCCGGGCTGTCGTGGTATTTCAGAACTTAGCACAAGCAGGGCTATGAAGGGTATGTTGGTGCGTGTGCTAAAATACCTGGAGGTTAAATTCCTGGTGATGTAATGGCTGGGTCAGAGGGTGGACTTGATGGTGGCTGTTATCCAGAGAGATTGTACAATTAGGACCCTTTCCTGGACAACCTGTTGTTATCTTCTCGTCATCTTTCCTTCTCCTTTCTGTGGGCCCCTCGGTAGCGCAAGGGTCAGAGCCTGGGATTGCAGGTCCCCGAATCCCTTGCTAGCAGGGGTCTTACTTAGTTTCTGCCAGGAGGCCCTCTGCCGTGAAGTTCAGAAGCCCAGCCGCAGGGGGAGGGGATGTTTGGCGATGGTGGGAGATGTGGGGTGAGCTCCGCGTGGCTCAGGACCGCTTCCTGCAAATTGCATGATACACAGGTGAGACCCACAGGGGTGGTCCCCCCCTCCCCCCGGTTCCTGCTCTCCTTGGGTCCCCGAGGGCCCCAGACGCGTCCCTGAACTCGATTCTGCCCAGCAGTTTAGCAAGCCTGTAATTGTCTTTCAAACCTCCTCTCGAGTGGAGTACCTGCGGCGTTTTCCATTTTCCTGGCCAACCCCGACCGGCACACACCGGCATCTCGTCAGCGCGCCCGGGGCCCCGTCCGCTCGCCACGGTGCTTGTCGGCATCGCGTCAACGTGCGATGACCGCGGATGGGAAATGACAGCACTGCACCGAAAGGGTCTCATAGCTCTCATTCCGAAACGTGCGTGTGAACTTGAACGTTTTTATGTGCTCATATCCATTTGTATTTCCTTTTCCGTAAGTGGGGCTCCTGCCTTTGGATTCTTTTTCTGTTGTGTTATGGGTCTTCTTATTTATCTGAAGAACTTTTTTTTTTTTTTTCATAACAAGAAATAACTAGAACAAAATGCAAACCCTTTCTGCAGCTGGTAGACCGCCTTTGATTTAGTTTGTCTGGATGTCTGGACATGAAGATCGAGATGACTTTTTATGCGGTCCAGTGAGCGTTCCCTTCCGGACGCCGGGTTCTGCGCTCTGCTAGCCGGCGGGCAGTCAGCGGGGACCAGCTGCTCCATGTGCTTCCCGGCACGTCTCTGCCCCCTGGAGCCTGCGGACACACCCCTCCGGCCTCCAGCTCTGTGTTCTCCTTTCCTGCCTCCATCTGCGTGGACTGAGAACTGCCTGGACGGACCTTCCTACCCCAGCGGACCCTGCTGCCCCGCCTTCTCTGAGCTCCTGCTCCAGGGACCTGGCGTTACGGGCGATGAATCTGCGATGGCCGACACCTCTGGGGACTGCACGCTTTCTCATAAGGCGCCTTTTGTCCCCAAAGCGACCCTGCTGTTGACTGTCGTCCTGCACTTTCTTACGCATTTGTCCTGTGTGCGTCCGTCTTCAGCCCCTGTGAGTGCTTTGCGTTCGAATGACGCTGGGACACAGCCCGAGGTGGGCTTTCCTTCCCGACCCGGCTTCACCGTCTGAGGCCTGTGCTCTCACGATGACCTTTGCCACGTCCCACTGCGCCTGAGGGACATCGCTCCCCGTGGCTCCTCTGTGTCCGTCTCTCTCTCTTTTTTTATCCTCACCTGAGGACATTTTTACATGTATCTTCAGATAGAGCAGGAGGGAGAGAGGGGGGAAGAGAGAGAGAGAAACATCGGTGTTAGAGAGACACATCGACTGGTTGCCACCCACACGACCCCAACTGGGGCTGGGGACAGACTGCAACCTAGGTACGTGCCCTTAGTGGGAACTGAACCCGGGTCTCTGTGGTCCGCCGGCCGATGCTCTAACCGCTGAGCCAAACCGACCAGGGCGTCTTGGTGTGTGTTTATTAGTATTTATTATTCAGCAGGACTGGGGATTTGTTTTAGTGGCTGTCTTCTAACTCCAACTTACGTATTCTTGATTTTTATTGACCTTCACAGTGAACGGTGACAGAATAAGCTCATTCCAACTTTCTCTGCTCCTAATTTTACGTGGTTTTCTTTTTTATAAATTTTTATTTATTGATTGATTTTAGAGAGAGAGGAAGGGAGAGGGAGAGGGAGATAGAAACATCGATGAGACAACATCAATTGGCCGCCTCCTGCATGCCCCCACTGGGGATCGGGCCCACAACCTGGGCATGTGCCCTGACCGGGAATCAAACCAGCAACCTCTTGGTACGTGGGTCAACGCTCAACCACTGAGCCACACCGGCCAGGCTTGGTCCATTGTGATATCACAGAGAGGATGGGCTGGTCCACTGGGAAGCCCCTCCCACTGATGTCTCAGTGGACTAACCCACCCACTCTGTGACGTCACAGTGGACTGGCCCTTCCTGCTCGGGGACGTCACAGTGGATCAGTGACAGAACCAGAGAGCCCCCTAGGGACCCACCTGCTCACTCCTCCCCGTGGTGGCAGGAGACTGAGTGTGAAGCCACCTCTCCAGGGGCACCATGCCCCGTGGCCATCCACGTCTTCTCCCGTGACTCGCTCGCACACACCTTTGTGCTTTCCGAGTGGGAACCCTGCTCAGTAGGTCACGTGAAGTAGCATCCCCCTGCTGGCCCCACCTTTGTGCTATCTTTTTGATGAACAGAATTCTCTTCCTTTATAGTGTGTGTGTGTGTGTGTGTCCTCAAGGAACCTCGGCCTTGAGGTCCTACAGATAATCTCCCATATTTTCTTTTCCAAGCTCTCGGCCTTTTCCTTTCACAGGGCTTTTACCTGTAGACATGGATTTGTGCGTGCTGTGCGGAGGTCGTGCCGGGTGCACCCCTCCTGGTGTCGCCGACAAGCCACTGCGCAGGGCGAGCTGGGCCGAGTGGCGGCGGCTCGCCGTGGGTCCCTAGCAGTGTCCACTCCTGGGGCGCGCAGCCCGGCGGGGTTGCGGGTGTTGGAAAACACTGCCCAGCACAGGATATTCGATTCTGCACGGAGGCTTCTAAAAGGAGATTTATTCAACCCTATAAAGTATTTATGCTGGAGTTTCAGCGTGACCTGATTAGAGACTGCATACAACAGGGCGCTCTCCCCTGGCAACACGGCCACGCGACCTGTCGCCACGCCCGCTAGCCCCCGTGTGTCCCCAGCAAGGACACGCAGGCTGGCAGTCAGCCCGGCACCCGCACTCCAGCCTGGCCGCCAGCAGGATCCGCTGACATCATAGCGTTTGAACTCCAGAAACAGCCCATTACTGCCGTGAAATATTTCCGCCAAGCCTGCAGCCCGGTGCTCTGCAGGACCACATCGGGGTTCAGACTTTATTTTGTTTTTCGTACGTGAACACTCGTTCCAGCGACAGTTACAGAGTAATTCATTCGTCCCCCGCCGCTCTGTGCTCTGCCCTGCTGTGCACTTGGCTGACATGCACTGGATGGAGGCTGGGCGTTGTGCGTGGAAAGTTGTACGCGTCGTCTCCAGCCTGGGGCCTTGCTCTCTTCCTCCGGAGCCGTTTCCCGAGTTTCTGGCTGCAGACGACACTCAGACTCCGGGCTGTTCTCACTGCTCTCGGGGACGGAGAGGCGCAGAGGCAGGCTGGCCTCCGCGGGAGGGCTCCGCTCTTGCTCCACCCAGGCACGGGGCCGGACGGGGGCTCACCTCCTGATGTTCCTGTCACTGTCAGATTCCCCGTGTGTCCTGTTCCGCGGGCTCATTGTCCCGTCTCTGTGCTCACGTCACTCTCTTTAATTGCTCTGCCCTGTGGTGGCACAAATCCCACCCCTTGTTTTGGGTTTCAATACTTTCTTTTTTTTTAATTAAAAAAGTTATTTTCCTTTATTGGTCTTTTTAAGAGAGGGAGTGAGAGGGAGAGAGAGATAGAAACATCGATGAGAGAGAACATCAATTGCCGCCTCCTGCATGCCCCCCACTGGGGATCAGCCCACAACCTGGGCTCGTGCCCTGACTGGGAATCGAACTGGCGACCTCTTGGTGCATGGGCGACCTCTTGGTGCATGGCGACCTCTTGGTGCATGGCGACCTCTTGGTGCTGGGTCATGCTCAGCCCCTGAGCCACACCGGCCGGACAAGGTTTCAGTACTTTCTCAGCCCGTCCTGACCCTTTGCTTTCCAGAACGTCCCAGGGTGAGCTTGCTGGTCCACCAAGCACCTGCTGCGGTGTGGCTGAACTATGATGAAAGTTTGGGCGGACTTTGGAGAGGGACGTCGTCCCTCCACGAGCACGGTACACGTCCCGGTTCCATCGTGTTCTGTGTGTCCTGAATACACGTTCTTTAAAAAAAAATTAATAGATTTTTTTTTTTTATCCTCACCCGAGAACATTTTTCCATTTTTTGTTCAGATAGAGTGGGAGGGAGAGAGAGGAAGAGAGAGAGAGAGAGAAACATCGACGTGAAAGGGACACATCGAGTGGTTGCCTCCCGCACAACCAACCAGGGCCAGGGACAAACTGCAACCGAGGTACGTGCCCTTAGCGGGAACCGAACCCGGGTCTCTCTGGACCACAGGTCGACGCTCTAACCGCTGAGCCAAACCGTCCAGGGAAAATGAATAGATTTTAATTTTTAGACCAGTTTTAGCTTGACAGAAGCCTTGAGCAGACAGTAGGAAGAGTTTCTTCCTAGAGACCTCTGCCCTTCCCCCCCATTTTTTGTATCATCTTGCATTAGGGAGGTACATTTGTTACAGCTGCTGAACCAATATGGATACATTACAGTGAACGGAAGTCCTGGCTCACACAAAGGTACACTCTGTGTTGTACATGCTTCGGGTTTGGACAAATGCATGCTGACATGTACCCACCGTTAGTCTCATACAGAGTATTTTCACTGCCCTAAAAATCTCCCATGCCCTGCCCATCCTGTCTCCCTCCTGGCAATCACCATTTTTTTTTTTTTTTTTTACTGTCTGTATAGTTGGAACGATACACTATGTAGCATTTTTCAGATTGTCTCCTATCTTGTCATATTGCTTATTTAGTGTTTCTAGTACAGTGTTTAATCGTGGTGAGAGGGAGGCCTAGTCCCTGGTCTTATGGGGTGAGCATCTAGTTTCTCAGCATTAAGTACCAGGTCTGTCAGCCGTAAGATTTTTTGGTAGATGTACTTTACCCAGTCGCGGGAATTCCCTTCTGTTCGTAGTATGCTGAGAGTGTCATGCATGGACGTTGGATTTTGTCAAAGCCGTTTTCTGTCTCTGGATCATCTGATCTTAGTCTTTAACTTGATGTGATGGCTTATGCTAGCTGACTGTACCTGGAATAAATCGCACTTGGTTGTGCTATTTACGTTTTTTTTATACATTGTTGGATTCAACGCACCAATATTTTGTTGAAGATTTTTGCATTTTTATTTATTTTTTATTTATTTATTTATTTATTTTTTATTAATTTATTTTTGTTACAGATGTTTCTCCTTTTTTCCCCATTGACACCCTCCTCCCCATCCCCCCCCGTCCCCAGCTTTGTTGTCCATGTCCATCACTTATGCATACTTGTGCATAAGTTCTGTGGTTTACCTCTTCCCTCCCCCCAACCCCCTCTTCTGAGGGGTGTCAGTTTATACCCTACTTCCACATCTCTGGGTCTACCCTGTTCCTCAGACTGTTATGTTCATTATATTCCACAAATAAGTGAGATCATGTGATATTTGTCTTTCTCTGCTTGGCTTGTTTCGCTTAGGATAATACTCTCAAGGTCCTTCCATGTCGTCTCAAAGGATAAGAGATCTTTCTTTCTTACAGCTGCATAGTACTCCATTGTGTACATGTACTACAGTTTTTTTATCCATTCATCCACTGATGGACACTTGGGCTGTTTGCAGATCTTAGCTATTGTAAATAGTGCTGCTATGAACATGGGGGTACATGTATTCTTTCTGATTGGTGTTTCAGGCTTCTTAGGGTATATTCCTAGAAGTGGGATCACTGGGTCAAATGGCAGTTCAATTTTTAATTTTTTGAGGTAACACCATAGTGTTTTCCACAGTGGCTGCACCAGTCTGCATTCCTACCAGCAGTGTACTAGAGTCCCCTTTTCTCCACACCCTTGCCAACACTTGTTGTTTGATGATTTGTTGATGGCGGCCATTCTGACAGGTGTGAGGTGATACCTCATTGTTGTTTTAATTTGCATCTCTCTGATGATTAATGATGTTGAGCATTTCTTCATATGTCTCTTAGCCATTTATATGTACTTTTTGGAGAGGTGTCTATTTAGTTCCTCTGCCCATTTTTTAATTGGGTTCTTTGTCTTCCTTTTGTTGAGTTGTATGAGCACTCTGTATATTTTGGAAATTAACCCCTTATCTGATGTATCATTGGCAATTATGCTCTCCCATAGAGTGGGTTCCCTATCTGTTTTGATGGTTGTTTCTTTTGCTGTGCAGAAGCTTTTGAGTTTGATGTAGTCCCATGGGTTCATTTTTCCCTTTGTTTCTGTTGCCTTAGGTGATGTATCAGTGAAGATTCTGCTGCGTATGATGTCCGAAATTTTGTTGCCTACATTTTCTTCTAGGATTTTTATGGATTCACGAGTCACATTTAAGTCTTTTATCCATTTTGAGTTTATTCTTGTGTGTGGTGTAAGTTGATGGTCTAGTTTCATTTTTTTGCATGTAGCTGTCCAATTTTCCCAACACCATTTATTAAAGAGGCTCTCTTGACTCCACTGTATGCTCTTGCCACCTTTGTCGAATATTAATTGAGCATAATGTCTTGGGTCAATTTCCGGATTCTCTGTTCTGTTCCACTGGTCTATATGCCTGTTCTTGTGCCAGTACCAGGCTGTTTTGATTACAGTGGCTTTGTAGTATAAGCTGATATCCGGTATTGTGATCCCACCTACTTTGTCCTTCTTTTTCAAGATTGCTGTGGCTATTCGGGGTCTTTTTTGGTTCCATATGAACTTTTGAAATATTTGTTCTAGTTCTGTGAAATATGTCACTGGTATTTTGATGGGGATTGCATTGAATCTATAGATTGCTTTGGGTAATATGGACATTTTAATGGTGTTAATTCTTCCAATCCATGAACAAGGTATGTGCTTCCACTTTTTTATATCTTCCTCTATTTCTTTTTTCAATGTCCTGTAGTTTTCTGCAAATAGGTCCTTTACTTCTTTGGTTAAGTTTATTCCTAGGTATCTTAATTTTTTTGCCACAATGGTAAATAGAATTGTTTTTTTAGTTTCTCTTTCCGTGAGTTCATCATTGGTGTATAAGAATGCCGTTGATTTCTTGACGTTAATTTTGTATCTTGCTACTTTGCCAAATTCATTTATTAAGTCTAGTAGATTTTTGATGGAGTCTTTAGGGTTTTCTATATATAATATCATATCGTCTGTGAATAATGACAGTTTTACTTCCTCCTTTCCAATTTGGATTCCTTTTATTTTTTCTTCACGTCTGATTGCTGTGGCTAAGACTTCCAGTCCTATGTTAAATAAGGGTGGCGAAAGTGGGCATCCCTGTCTTGTTCCTGTTCTTAAGGGAAATGTTTTTAGTTTTTGCCCATTGAGTATGATGTTGGCTGTAGGTCTTTCATATATGGCCTTTATAATGTTGAGATATGATCCCTCTATTCCCAAATTGCTGAGCGTTTTTATCAGAAATGGGTGCTGGATTTTGTCGAATGCTTTTTCAGCGTCTATTGATATGATCATGTGGTTTTTATCTTTCATTTTGTTTATGTGGTGTATCACATTTATTGATTTGCGAATGTTGAACCAGCCTTGCATCCCTGGGATGAATCCCACTTGGTCATGGTGAATAATTTTTTTGATGTATTGCTGGATCCGATTTGCTAGTATTTTGTTTAGGATTTTGGCATCTATGTTCATCAGGGATATTGGCCTGTAGTTTTCTTTCTTTGTAGTGTCTTTTTCTGGTTTTGGAATTAGGATTATGCTGGCCTCATAAAACGAGTTTGGAAGTCTTCCTTCTTCTTGAATTTTTTGAAATAGTTTGAGGAGAATGGGTGTTAGTTCTTCTTTGAATGTTCGGTAAAACTCACCCGTGAAGCCATCCGGTCCTGGGGTTTTGTTTGCTGGGAGGGTCTTGATTACATCTTCAATTTCCTTAGCTGTTATTGGTCTGTTCAAGTTTTCTATCTTTTCCCGGTCCAGTTTTGGGAGACTATGTGTTTCTAGAAATTTGTCCATTTCACTTAGATTGTCGAATTTGTTGCCATATAAATGTTCATAGTATTTGCTAATGATCCTTTGTATTTCTGTTGTGTCAGTTGTTACTTCTCCTCTTTCATTTCTGATTTTGTGTATTTGGGTTCTCTCTCTTTGTTTCTTGGTGAGTCTAGCTAAGGGTCCATCAATCTTGTTTATCTTTTCAAAAAACCAGCTCTTTGTTTCATTGATCCTTTGAATTGTTTCTCTGGTCTCTATGTCGTTTATTTCTGCTCTGATCTTTATTATTTCCTTCCTTCTACTTGCTCTGGGGTTTTCTTTTTGTTTGCTTTCTAGTTCTTTAAGTTGTGAGGTTAGATAGTCTATTAGAAATTTTTGTTGTTTCTTGAGGTAGGCCTGTAGTGCTATGAACTTCCCTCTCAGAACAGCTTTCGCTGCATCCCATAGATTTTGTGTTGTTGTGTGTTCATTTTCATTGGTTTCCAGGAAGTTTTTAATTTCTTCCTTGATCTCCTCGGTAACCCATTCATTGTTTAATAACATGCTATTTAGCCTCCATGTATTCAAATGTCTTTGCATGTTCTTGTTGCAATTGATTTCTAGTTTCATGCCATTGTGATCTGAGAAGATGCTTGATATTATTTCAATCTTCTTGAACTTGTAGAGACTTCGTTTATGTCCTAACATGTGGTCTATCTTTGAGAATGTCCCATGTGCACTTGAGAAGAATGTGAATTCTATAGTTTTGGGGTGTAATTCTCTGTAAATATCTATTAAATCCATTTGGTCTAGTGCTTCGTTTAGAGCCTCTGTGTCCTTGTTAATTTTTTGTCTAGAGGATCTATCCAGTGATGTCAGCGGGGTGTTGAAGTCCCCTGCTATGATTGTATTGCTGTCAATTTCTCCTTTGAAGTCCTCCAGAAGATTTTTAATATATTTTGGTGCTCCTATATTCGGTGCATATATGTTTACCAAGGTTATATCTTCCTGTTGGATAGATCCTTTCAATATTATGTAGTGGGCTTCATAAAAAAGCTACCCCAGCTTTTTTTTCCTTTCCATTTGCTTGGAAGATTTTTTTCCATCCCTTCACTTTCAGCCTATGTGAGTCTTTTGTTGTGAGGTGGGTCTCTTGTAAACAGCATATATATGGGCTATGCTTTCTTATCCAATCTGCTACTCTGTGTCTTTTTATCGGAGCATTCAATCCATTTACATTAATGTGATTATTGATATGTACTTATTTATTGCCATTTTTGTTCAGTGTGGTTCTACTTTCCTTCCTATTTCTTCTACTAATTACAGCAGTCCTTTTAACATTTCTTGCAGTGCTGGTTTGGTGCTAATGTATTCCCTTAGCCTTTTTTTGTCTGGGAAGCTCTTTATTTGACCTTCTATTTTGAATGACAGCCTTGCTGGGTAGAGTAGTCTTGGATTCAGATCCTTGTTTTTCATGACCTTGATTACTTCATGCCATTCCCTTCTAGCCTGTAGTGTTTCTGTTGAGAAGTCAGCTGATAGCCTGATGGGGGTTCCTTTGTAGGTAACCTGTTGCTTTTCTCTTGCTGCCTTGAGGATTCTCTCTTTGTCTTTAATTTTTGGCATTTTAATTACTGTGTCTTGGTGTGGGCCTGTTTGGGTTCTTCTTACTTGGGACTCTCTGTGCTTCTTGAACTTGAATACCTTCTTTCTTCACCAAATTAGGGAAGTTTTCTGTCATTATTTCTTCAAATATATTCTCTAACCCTTGCTCATTTTCTTCTTCTTCAGGGACTCCAATGATGCGAATATTATTACGTTTCCAGTTGTCCCACAGTTCTCTTAAGCTGTCTTCCTGTTTTTTCATTGTTTTTTCCTTTTGGCTTTCTGATTGGTTGATTTTTTCTACACTGTCTTCTAATTCACTGATCCGGTCCTCAGCTTCCTCTACTCTGCTGTTTAGTCCTTCCAATGTGTTCTTCATTTCTGCTATGTCATTCTTCATTTCTTCTTGCTGCTTCTTCATTTCTTCTTGCTGCTTCTTCATTTCTTCTTGCTACTTCTTCATTTCCACTTGGTTGGTTTTCAGAGTTTCTATGTCTTTGCTCATGGTGTGGATGTCTTTACTCAAGGTGTTGATGTCCTTACTCATGCTGTTGAGTTTCCTCAAGATCATGGCTCTGAATTCTAGCTCTGTTAACTTGCTTAACTCCGTTTCATTGATCTCATCTTTGGTAGAGGTCTCTTGTTCTTTCATTTGGGCTCTGTTTCTTTGTTTCCCCATTTTGGCTATCTCAGTGGTTTTTGGAGCTTGCCAAATTTTCCTGTGGATGTTGGTGTTCTGTTGTTTGTGGCTCCCTCTACTGGGTTTGGATGAGCATGGGAGGACCCACGTTAAACAGCACCCTGGAGTCTTACTTTCCAGGGTATATTTGCAAGCCCAGCAGAGGTTAAGTTATCCTCTAGCTTTTTGCCTAGAGGCTATTAGTTGTGGTTGCTTGAAGAGCTTTGGGTTTTCAGTTGAATGAAAACCTCCCTGGGGTGTTCAGCGTGAGAGGATTTCCAGGGGGTAGGGCAGATGCTAGTAGTTAATGAGCCTCAGTTTGCATTTCAATGGCCCACTAGGGCATGGCTGGATCTCCGAGGGAGGGGCTGCCGCCCAGAGCCCTGGGATGGAGTAAGACGACCAGGCCACAGTCCTGCGTGGCCGCAACTCAGCAAAAGCTCTGAGTGCCCTCCAAATCCCAGGTGTCCCCACACAGTTCCAGTCCAGTCTGCCCTCCCTCTGCCGGAGCCCAGGTGAGTGGCTGCGGCTATTTAGCTCTCTGTCCGGCTCTGCGCGGTGGAGCCGGCTCGGGCTTTAGCGCTCTGCCCCGGCTCTGCGAGGTGGAGCCGGCTGGGGCTTTAACCCCGAGGGCGGGCGCTGCTCACGGCTAAGGCCGCTGCTGTCCGTGGGCTCCCAGCCCCCCTCTCGCGCCTCCGCAATCCTACCAGGATCGAGTCAGTGTCCCTGGTTGTATCGTCCTCGCGAGCTGCTTTTCTGTTGCTTTTTCCCGACGATTTGTCTTTATTTTAGTTGTAATTCCAGTTTGGTCCTGGGAGATGGTCTGTGTAGCTTCCATTCACTCCAGTGCCATTTTGGAATGCATTTTTAGTTTGTGATGCATATTGACCTGTAATTTTTATTTCCTGTAATGTCTTCATCTGGGGTTAGCATTAGTGCGACGGTAACCTCATAGAATGAGCTCAGAAATGGCCCTGCTTCTGTTTTATGGAAGAGGTCGGCGAAGACTGGTACACTTTCTTGCTGATGTGTTTGGTAGCGTTCACTAGGGAAACCATTTGGGCCCAATGCTTTCTCTTTCGGAAGGTTATTAATTAACTGTGGATTCCATTTATTTAAAAGATTTAGCTTCAGGTTGTCTCTTCCCCTTATGTGAGTTTCGGTCATTTTCATCTTTAAGGGATTAGTCTGTGTCATCCATGTTATCAGATTTGTGGGCATAGGAGTTGTTCATAATATTCTCTTATTAATTTATGTCCGTGGGGTCAGTAGTGATGGTTCCTCTTTCATTATTGATATTAGTAATTTGTGTCTTCTCTATTTTTCTTTGTTAGCCTGCCTCGAGATCCGTCAATTTTACTGATCTCTTCAAAGAAACGGCTTTTTATTTTATTGACTTTTTCTGTGGGTTTTTTAAAGTTCCAATTTCACCGATTTCTGCTCAAAATTTTAGTATTTACTTTCTTTTCCTTGCTTTAGGGTTGTATTGTTCTTTATTCTTTCAGTTTCCCCTTAAGTGGAAGCTTAGATTATTGATTTTCGATTACTCTTGCTTTCTAATACATGCATGAACGCTGTACATTTCCTTTTACGCACGACTGTCATCGTAGCTCCTGAACTTTGATAAGTTGTATTTTAAGTTTCATTTAGTTCAAAATATTTTAAAATTTCTCTTGAGACTTTTTCTGAGCAGAAGTTGATCCAGGTGTTATATAGAAGCTATAAAAATTGATTTCAAATATTCTGAGATTTTTCAGCTACCTTTCTGTTATTGATTTCTCATTCGACTCTGTCTTGGTCTGAGAGAATGCTTTATGTGGTTTCTAGTCTTTCCCATTTCTTAAGGTGTGTTGTGTGGCCCAGCAGGGGACCTGCCTTGGTGAGTGCTTCTTGTGGGGTTGAGGAAAGGTGTATTCTGCTGTCGTGGGGTATCTGTGCCAACAGTGCTGACCAGGGCCCGCTGCCGGCTGGAGCTGTTCAGCCCACCCCATCCTTCCCGATTTCCGCCCGCCGGCGCTGTCCGTTACCGAGAGAGGGGTGTGGCGTCAATGTGACAGGGGATTTATCGGTCTCTTCTCTCAGGTTTTGCTTCATGTATCTTAAAGCGTTTGTGTTAGCTGCATACATGTGAGTTATTGATAAGTCTGCTGGAGAAATCAACCCTTTGCCCTGGCCGGGTTGGCTCAGCGGTTAGAGCATCGGCCCGCGGAATGGGAAGTCGCTGGTTCCGTTTCGGTCAAGGACACCTACCTCGGTTGCGGTTTGTCCCCGGCCCTGGTCGGGGACGTGTGGGAGGCAACCAGTCGATGTGTCTCTCTCACATCGATGTCTGTCTGTCTGTCTGTCTCTCTCTCCCCCTTCCCACTCTGTCTGAAGATGAATGGAAAAATATCCTCGGGTGAAGATGAAAGAAAAATCAACCCGTTATCACTACATAGCGCCCCACGTCGTCCCTGCCACGTTCCTTGTATTCTCTGAGGTTCCCGGAACTGCGGTTTGACACCCTTATTAATTTCAGGAAACCTTTAGCCATCATTACTTCGGGCATCTCCCTGTGTCTCTCTCTCGGCTCCTTTTGGTGTTCCCATGAGACACATACTGCTCCTCTTGCCATTGTCCCGCACTTCTGGGATGTTCCGTTCTTTTCTTCCATTATTTTCTTCTCTTTGCATTTCAGGTTTGCCATTGTCTGTGCCCATCCATGTCTTCAAGCTCACGGGTTCTTTCCTAAACAGTGTCCCCTACTGATGAGCCCACAGCATTTCCGTCTGATCCAGCCTCAGAGTGCCCACCTCTCTGCACACATTGCCCCTCTGCTCTTGCGTATCATCTACATTTTCTATTGGAGCCCTTAGCTGTTCATCATCGTTATTCTAAATTCTTGATCTGATTACGCATGGAACACACGGGTGGATCTCAGAGGGTAGGGGCATGGGGGGAAGGGGAAGTGATTAACCGAAGAACGTATGCACAACCATGGACACAGACAATAGTGTGGGGAAGGCCGGGGTGGACGGGCAAGGGGTGGGGACGGAGGACATCTGTAATACCGTCAACAATAAAAGTAAAAGAGAAAGATGAAAAAGATCTCATTTTTAAATTTAAAAAAATGTCTGTAATAGCTGAGTCTTTTCTCTCTCCTGTGTGTGTTTTTTCCTTTTAGCATGCATTTTAACTGTTTGTTGGAATCTGACATGATGTATCAGTTCAGAGAAACTGACGTAAATAGGTTTTTAGTGTGAGGTTTTATGTAAATCTGGATCTTCAAAAAAATAGGAGGGAATACTTTCCAACTCCCTTTACGAGGCCAGTTAGCCTTACATCAAAACTAGACAAGGGCATCAGAAGAAAAAGGAACTACAGTCTAATATAACAAATATCGACGCTGAAATGCTAAGAAAATACTAGGATTCCAAGTTCAGCAACATGTACAAAGAAAAGTACAGGATGTGGCCAAATGGGACTTTTGCCAAGAATGAAAGGTTGGTTTGACATCTGCAGATCAACTAACGTCATACAGCTTGTTCATAGAATAACAGATAAGAAGCAAAACCTACATTGTCATCTCAATAGATGCAAGAGATGCCTTTGACAAAATTGAACACCCTTGCATAACGAAAATCAAAACGAAACACCCCACTCAACAAACTAGGATTAGACGAGGAATTCCATAACCTGGTGATGGTTTCTGTGACATCACGCAGCTGACGTCACACTTAATTGTGAAAGATGGAATGACTTCTAAGTTTAGGGACCAGGTCATGATGTCTGTTCCTGCCACTTCTGTTCAATGTCATACTGGGGTTTCCTGGCAGGGCAATTAGGTAAAACACATACATAAAAGACACCCCGATTGGAAAGAAAGAATGAACACTCTCTTCTTGCAGATGGTGTGGACTTGTCACCAGAGCACCTTCAGAACCCTCCTCCCCCCCAAACCAGCGAGTGTGTTCATCGAGGTTGCTGGATGCAAGATCAATACATAAAGTCAATTTTATTTCTAGCCTCTTGCGAAGAACAATTCAAAAATGAAACTAAGAAAACAATTCCACTTGAAATAGCATAAAAATAATAACATATTAAGAAAAATGTTAACAATTAAGTGCAAAATGCGTACTCTGAAAACTACAAAATGCTGTTGAAAAAGTAAGAAGGACCTAAACGATCGGAAAGACGGCCCCTGTTCGTGGTTGGGGACGTCGGTGTTAACGGATCTGCACGGTTACCACCATCCCGTGACCATCTCTGCCGCCGTTCTTGCCGCCACAGGCCAGCTGGCCCTGAAACTCACCCGCACAGCTCAGGGACCCAGAACAGGCACTGCTACCCCGTTTTAATGGACAATAAAAGTGTAGGACTCACATTCTACCGTTTCAAAACTTACTGCCACGCGACTGCAAGCAAGACAGCGTGGGTCTGGCACAAGAACAGACGACCCACGGAACAGAATTGAGAGGCAGAAATAAACCCACATGTTCACGGTCCGTGGGTTCTGAAGAGGCCACCCAGACAATGCGGTGGGAGGGAAAACAGTCATTTCAGCAAATGATGCTAAGACAGTAGTATCCCCGCGTGCAACAGAAGGAAGTTAAACCCCCCACCTCACAGCACAAATAAAGAGGAACCAAAATGTAACAGACACAAAAATGAGCTCTTACATGTAAGAGCTAAAGCTAAGAAACTCTAGAAAAAAAAAATCATAGCGGTCAAGCTTCCTGCCCGCAGACGAGACAGGCAGTCGTGCCTAGACTTCGTCAGAGCCCGGGCCACGGAGAAAACACGGATGAGCTGCACTTCCTCGAACTTAAAAGCAGCGAGAGACAACCCACAGGATGAGAGAAAACACTTGAAAATCGTACAGCTGAGAAGGGACTTGAGTCTGGGATACGTGAGAACGTCCAAATCAAGAGCGAAAAGATAAATAGCCCAACTGAAAATGGGCAAGTGTTTGCATAGACATTTCCCCAAAGAAGATGAACAGATGGCCGATGAGTGCGTGAAAAATACAAGTCAGAGTCCCGGTGAGTCACCCTTTAACCCAATAAGATAAAGAGATAGATAATCGCAGGTGTCAGAGGTCAGCGGAGAAAGTGGGACCCTCACACACTGCTAGTGGGTTGATCAAGTAGAGCAGCTTCCTTGTCAAGCAGCTCGTCACTGCTGTGGGCTGAGCGTGTCCCCTGCAAGTTCGCGTGGTGAAGCCCTAAGGCCCCACGTGATGGTGTTAGGAGGTGGGGCCTCTGGGGGTGAGGCGGTCACGAGGGTGGAGCCCTCCGGATGTGACTAGTGCCCTTGTAAGAAGAGACGCGGAAAAGATGATTTCTGTCACCTGAGGACACAGTGAGAAGGTGTCACTTACAACCAGGAGGCGGGTCCTCACCAGAACCCCCCGTGCTGGCGCCCTGCCCGGGCTCCCAGCCTCCGGCACGTGGGAAGTCATTTCTGTGTCTAAGCCTGCAAACCGGTGTTTCATTCATCAGCTGAACTGGCTGAGCCGGGCCGTCCTCAGAGGATAAACACAGACTAGCATATGACCCCGCAATCTCACGTCGAGGTGTGTCCCCGAGAGCAATGGGAACGTGTCCACACAGCAAGTCGCCCCCGATGCTGATGGCGGCTCCCTTCACAGCAGCCCCAAAGCAGACGCCGCTTGGAGGCCCCTGACTGCTGGGCAGGTGACACACGTGGCAGGTCCACGCGGCGGGGTCGCTGTGGCCGTGGACGGGAGGGGAACGCCGCAGGCCCCAAAGCACGGTGCTCAGGGAAGAGGCCGACGCAGAGGCCACATGTGCCACCACTGCAGTGGGGTGACTGGAGCGGGCAGAGCCAAAGAGACAGACGGTGGGTTCGTGTCTGCCTGGGACGCCGGGGAGCGGGGAGAGGGGAGAAAATCCGGGCTGGCCAGGGACTGACTGCCGACAGGCACGGGGCTTCTCTATGTCATGAAGACGACGTCCTGAAAGAGATCCCGGGACCGGCTGTCCAACTCCGGGTACACTCACAGCCGCGGAGTGGTGCACCTCGCCAAGGGAACGCAGGCCCCACGAGTGAGGTCGCGACACAGCCGTACGCCAGCGTGACGGAGATGGTGCCCTTCCACGGTGCGTCCGGCGTTCGTCAGGTTTCTCTGTGTTGCTTGTGGACACTTCCGGGAGAAGACACGGGGCAGCAGTGACGGGCAGCGTCCTCGCCGGGTCCCTGGCTACGCTGAGAAGGCTCCGGGTCTGCTGTCGTCTGGAGTCCTGATCACCTCGGCGAGGGCGCCCGCTGCTCCCCGCTGAGCTCCTCGTCCAGGGCGGGTGCTGAGTCTTACCAGAGGCCACGTCTGTGTCTGTTTAGGGGAGTACATGTATTCTTCCTTGTTCTGTTCCTTTTCTGCATCAGAACAACAGATTTTTCTTTCTTTTTTTTTTACAAGTCTGATTAATTTTAATTATTTTTGGGTACATTGGCATTTTGCATGTCATGATTAATTCTGAGTCCACGGAGTTTCATTATTTCGATTGGTATGAATGATCTGCTGGGTTTATTCACCCCGTCTCTCAGGGGTTCTCCTGGGGACCGGGGAGATGAAACACCCCACCCTGTGTCGCTGCTGACGGCGGGAAAGGCGTGCTAGGCGGCCGGCGTCCTACGTAGCAGGTGTTCCGGGGTCACTGCTCTAGAACTCCCACGGAAGGCCACCCAGCCGGGACCCAGTCCGCAGAGCAGCGCTGGAGTGGCTGGCATCCTTTCTTGTATTTCTGTGTACATTTTTATGTAAGATTGCTTTACAACTTTCTCTCTTTCTCTTAAGCCTCACCCAAGGATATTTCCCCATTGATTTTTAGATAGAGTGGGAGGGAGGGAGGGAAAGAGAAGGAAAAACATTGCTGTGAGAGAGACACATCGATTGGTTGCCTCCCACACGAACCCGCCGGGGATGAGCCGAAACCTGTGACCCTCTGGTCCTCGGGCTGACGCTCTAACTGCTGAGCCAAACCGGCCAGGGCTATAATTTTCTCTTTTTAAAGTATCTTGTCCAGCTTGGGTGTCTAAGTTGGCTGTATTTTCTTCTTTAAAAATTTTTTTTTCCTTTCTTGATTTTAGAAAGAGAGGAAGGGAGAGGGCGAGAGATAGAAACATCGATGAGCGAGAACATCGATTGGCCACCTCCTGCATGTCCCCCACTGGGGATCGGGCCCACAACCTGGGCATGTGACCTGACCGGGAATCGAACCGGCGACCTCTTGGTGCATGGATCGACGCTCAACCACTGAGCCACACCGGCTGGGCTATTTTCTTCTTTTTTAAATAAAAATATTGCATACAATAAAACTAACTTTTTGTTGCATAGAACTGAGAGTTCTGACAAGTTACAATGGCGATACAGGGCCGCTGCCCCCTCCCCAAGTCCCTTCTCCTGCCGTTTTGTGACCAAGCCCTGTCCCAGCCTGCAAGCCTGGGCCTCTGCCCGCGGAGAGCGTCACAGAAGTGGGAGGGTCCCCGTGGCCCCTGAGCCGGGCATCGCTGACGGGGCAGGATGTGCGTCGGTGTGAAGCCAGACCTGTCTCGTGTCACTTACGAGTCGTAGTCCACTGCACAGTCCCCGTGGACTTCGGTGAAACGCTTCCCCCGCTGGCTGCAGGCTTCCGAGGGTCTTGACCCTGTCAAAGAAGTCGATCTGCCTGCTTGTGTCTCTATCTGCGCACCTGTCGGAGGACACCTGCCTTGTTCCCGTGGGGGCCGCTGTGGGCATGTGCAGGTGTCTGCGCTACTGTCAACGATCATTGCTCTGTACGCCCAGGACCGAGCCGGCTGGGTCACGTGCTGGCTGCTGATCTGATGGCAGCTGCCTCTGCCCCGCGTGGCTGGCCCACCCTGCAACCCCTCCGGCTGCTGGTCTGCCTCGGACCCGCCACTCGGACTGTGGGGTTGGTGGTGGTGCCTCTGTTTCAGTTTCAGCAATGTTGGTGGCTGTGACGTGGTGTCACCTGTGGCTTCGGTTGGCGCTTCCCCAATGACAGGTAATGCCACGCCGAGCACCTCTTCCCGTGCTCCTCTGCCACCCACACAGCTTCTCTGGCGAAATGTCTGCCCACCGTGTCCCCTGTGTTTCCCCTGGGGTGCTGTTTCCTTGTGGCTGGGTCAGGGCTGCCGCTCGCTCGTTGCAGACACAGCCTCGGGGGGCTACGTGCTCTGCAGAGATTTTCTCCAGGTCGGTGGCTCGTCTGTTCATTCTCCTAACCGTGTGTTGCCCGAAGCCACAGTCTTGAATTTTTGTGAACTCTGACTTAGGTATTATTTTCCTGTTATGGATTTTGCTCTCGTTGCTGTATCTAAAAATGTGTGGCCTGACCCAAGGTCACAAAGATTTCCCCCTCTGCTTCCTTCGAGAGTTACATCCTGCGAGAGGCGCGGGCTCAGGCAGAGTCCTCTCCTCTCGGCTGTGGCCTTGGTCACCCGGCCCCCCAGTGCTGCCTTGTTTCCCTCACTGGGGTTAGTCCTGAAGCCAGCGAGAGTCCCAGCGTGGCAATTTAAATCCCCGCAACTGTGTGGATTGTTCCAGTCCCCACGCATTTCATAGACATTCCAAATCCTTGTTAGCTTTTGTTTATTTGGCATACTAATTTCTTTAAAAAACTATTTTTCTTTATTGATTTTAGAGAGAAAGGAAGGGAGAGGGAGAGAGAGATAGAAACAGCGATGAGAGAGAACATCGATTGGCCACCTCCTGCATGCCCCCCACTGGGGATCGGACCCACAGCCTGGGCATGTGCCCTGACCGGGAATCGAACCGGCGACCTCTTGGTGCAGGGTCGATGCTCAGCCACTGAGCCACACCGGCCGGGCGGTATATTAATTTCTTATAAATGAAAAAGCTCCTGATAATTGGGGCTTGGGAAGTGCTCCTACAAGTTCATGTTTTTTATTATTCGTGGTTTGTTCTTTTACTGCGTGACGTTCCTTTTTACTCCCCACGCAAACTCTTTGCCTTGAGGTCTCCCCTCTGTCTTGCGACATCCCTCTCTTCCATGTGGTATTCTACTCGTGCGTGGGTCTCATCCCTTTGTTCCCGCCTTTCTGTGTGATTTCTTCTCAGGTATGTTTCTTGTCATCAGGAAATCGCTGCATTTAGAAATACAACATAATAGTGTTGGGCTTCCACACCATTTTAACCCTTTTGCATTTACTGTGATTAGTTGTATGTTTAGACTTGTGTTCAGCTTATTCTAGGTTTTTTAGTTTTGTTTTTGTTTTTTTTTAGAGAGGAAGAGAGAGAGAGATAGAAACACTGATGGGCTGCCTCCTGCACGCCCCCTACTGGGGATCGAGCCCGCAACCCAGGCCCGTGCCCTGACCGTGATTGAACCCGGACCGCTCAGTCCATGGGACGCCGCTCAGTTCCCTGAGCCACACCGGCCGGGCTTATTCTAGGTCTTTTGTTCGTCATCTTTTCATTTCTTCTTTCTTCTTCCTTCTGCGGGGTACGAACACTTCCTGAACACCTTTAGGTCTTCGTTCGTTTGCAGGAAACGTGTCACAGTCATGGGACTGTGGGTGTCCTTCTCCTGGCGTTTTAAAACACGACTGTGCACCTGTCCGTTTCCTAGTGCAGTGCGCGCATTCGGGGCGGGCCTGTCTGCGCCCCAGGCATCCGGGAGCCGAACCCAATGCCCTGAGAACGGGGATCCAGGCGTCGGTCTCCGTTATCTGCAAAGGGAAAAAACCGACACCGCGTTACTCAGACACCCAGACTACCCGGAACACGGAAGATCGTCTCGGGAACAGTCGCAGTGAGCACAGTGGGCTGGGGATGGTGGGGCCTCCCGGGCCGCCCACACCTGCTGAAACCCAGCTGCGTACATAGATTTTTAAAATCTTCACCCGAGAATATTTTTTCCATTTATTTTCAGACAGAGTGGGAGGGAGAGAGAGAAAGAGAGAGAAACATCGACGTGAGAGGGACACATTGACTGGCTGCCTCCTGCACGACCCCAACCAGGGCCGGGGACTGAACTGTAACTGAAGTACATGCCCTTGACCGGAATCGAACCCGAGACTCTTTGGTCCAAGGGCCGACGCTCTAACCGCTGAGCCACACCGTCCAGGGCTTAACAAATATTACTGAGCAGCTACGACATCATTTCACCTTCCGTTTCTTTGTTGCGACCGTCTATTTTAGGGGAATGGATCCTAGTGTACTTATTTAAATGGTTTTGTGACTTGTTTCATTTACAGGAAGGTACCCGGAGCAGTGTCCGTTCCTGTGGCGTGTTCCTCCTGCCCCCGGCTCTCCCTAGTCCCCGCGTGTTCCGAGGCCGTCGGCAACCCGTCCTCGCCCACACAGCACCCTGCGACCTGACACGCTTCCTATCCGGGAGCTGGCGCAAGGTGCCGCGGACGGGGCAGGTATCAGCCCTGTTTCACGGTGTGGCCCGCGGTCAGGGCGTTAGGCCTGTCCCAGGGCCACCGACCCCTGGAAGCAGAGCAGCGCCCCACACCGCACACCGTCCCACGACCCGAACACCTGCACCAGGCCCTTCAGACGGGGCTCGGACCATCGCCGGAGCACAGCTCACATCTTCTCTCCTGCTGTCCCCAGTAGACACGGCACCTGCCTGGGCGTGTGACGTCTCTATGTAAATTGCATGCATGATGGCCGTACCTGGGAGGAAGCTGACTGCTCGGGCAGGGGCTGGGCTGAGCCCACCCTGTGGGGCCCTGCACCCCTGCTGACCCGGGGGCGTGGCCCGGAGGCTGAGCCGGGAACTGCAAAGGGACCTGTGTGAGGAGAGCGCCGTCTAAGAAGGAGGCTTTACGCTCCTAGCACAGAGACGAGGCCTCGAGGGCCTCTCGCCATGTTCTTGTTAAAAGCTGGTGGGTATCGATCCACGCCGAGCTGACCGAGGGCACAGGCAGTGTTTCTTTCCAAGTGTGCCCCCGCTGTGACATCCCTTAGATGACAGTATCTTCTGTAATTACTCAGAAATGACAATGCATATTGAGTTGGTGATAAATCAGAGGCAATTTAAATAGTGTCATCGGGAATCGAGGAGCATAAACTCTGTGGATTTCTCCCTGGCCCAGGAGCTGTTGCTTTCCAGGGCGTGCAGTGCCCTCGCCCTGCTGGAGCTGGACATGGAGAGAGCCCAGGGTCCGGGGAGGCAGTGCTCAGTGTCCCTGACCCTGGGCGCGCAGGGAGGGTGCAGCGAGCCCACCAGTGACCGCAGCTCATGAAGGTGCCAGCGGCTCTATTCCTGGGTCAGGGGCCCATGCCAGTTCAGTCAGGACAGTGTTGCATTTACAAAATGACTGTCTGTGTCCCTTTGTGTGGACCAGCTGTCATCTGAGGGGTCTGGCACACACCTTCCAGGTGTCCACGACCCGGGTGTGGCTCCCAGGGTGTCTATGACCTGGACGCCGTGCCCTGGGATTGAGTTGGAGGACTGGGCACAGCGAAGGGCTGGGGGCAGGCAGCTGGCACAGAGGTCAGGTGGGCATCTCCAAGGCGCATCGACCGGTCGCCTCCTGCACAGCCCTGGTCAGCGCCAGGGACACCTGCAACCCAGGCATGTGCCCTCGTCTGGAATCGAACCCGCGACCCTTGGGTCCAAGGGCCGATGCTCTAACCACTGAGCCAAATCAGCCAGGGCAACACGTGGACGTTTTTTCCTGAGTGGTCAAACTTGCTAAGCTCCTTGATACTCTAGAAACATTGAAATGCCTCTGTTTTTGGATCCATCTCATGGGTCTTAAGGAAAATGACTGTGTTCCCCACGAGCGCCCAGGTCTGGGCGGGAGTATGTGGTCCCCCCGAGGGGACACCTGAGCGTCCGGTGCCCGGTCCCACCCTCACCTGATGCCCACGTGTGCTGGGAAAGACCCGGGCTTGGGCAGCCCTGCCTCAGGCTGTGTTCTTCTGTGGCTGACGTCACCTCTGGGTCTTGGATTCCTCATTAAACAGCAGCGAAGGGTCCGTTTAGGTCTGCGTCAGAGGGCGGTCCGGACAGAACGAACCAGCATGTGCAAATATCTGTGAAAACCCTCTGTGGGTGTGCTTTCTTTAGCACGACAAGTGATTACGAGTGTGCTCGTTCCTCTCCCAAGCGGTTACGTGGAGCCCACGGTGAGCGGACTCCCCGAGTGGGGTGCGGGAGGAAGGAGCCGGGTCGAAATCCCTCCTTGCCAAATGTGCAGCGTCCTCGAAGGCTCGTTTTCCTGGAAGCAAAACCACCATTAGGTACCTGGGACGTTACAATACTACATTTTAATGGAAACTTAATCTGAAATGATTGCATTGTTGTAAGTAGAAGGGGGGAGAAATCATTAAAAGTTGGCAAATGGGAGAGAAAAATGCTCTTATTTAAGTGCGGAGGAGAGATGTATCGAGGCAACGAAGAATTCGAAAATAAGAAGACATAGAACTTGAGTTTGTCAAGTTATTTCCTTAATTTGGAGGCTGTTTCCACTTGGTCCCCGATAAGAACGAAAGCGCCGAGCCCTGGAGCTTGAGAAGACGGACGAACAGGGACGAGGATGGAGGCTCTTCCCTTTCGACACCGTGTTCTGATGGGTTTAACAGCCGGTCCATTCGGGGTCCATTGGGGGTTTCAAGTGTTTGTTTGAAGGAATCAGTCAGCCGATCTCTTCCTTCAGGGATGGTTTACACGTCTGTGCTCTGCTTCTCAGCCCTGCAGGTCTGTCTGCTCAAGTGCTGAGATGATACAATGCAGCCTTGCGTTCTGGAGCCAGCAGGTGTAGTCACCATTACTGCTGGGAGTCAGCACTTGGGGGCCACAGCCACAGCCAGAGGGGGTTCACCAGGACCCATTGCTGTGGTCCCAGACCCACGCTTCGGCTTTCAGCTTCTCCATCGATAATTCTGTATTCTGCAGGGTGCCCGGGAGCAAAGCAGCCACACACGTGAGTTTTGACTCTCACTTTCCTGCGGATGCTGGTCTTCCCTTCTCACTGTCCTGTCCATTCGCTAACGATTTTTGCCCGGCCGGTGTGGCTCAGTGGTTGACTGTCCACCAAGGAACCAAGAGGTCACTGGTTCAATTCCCTGTCAGGGCACATGCCCAGGTTGTGGGCCTGATCCCCAGTGGGGGGCATGCAGGAGGCAGCCAATCGATGTTCTCATCAGTATTTCTCTCTCTCTCTTCTTCTCCCTCTAAAATATCAATAAAGAAAAAAAAATTGTGCAATGCATGTAACTTAACATTTACCATGCTAACCATTTTATTTATTAAAAATTTTTTCTTTTTATTGATTTTAGAGAGAGAGGAAGTGAGAAGGAGAGAGAGAGAAACATCGATAAGAGAGAACATTGATTGGCCACCTCCTGCACACCCCCCACTGGGGATCGGGCCCACACCCTGGGCATGTGCCCTGACCGGGAATCGAACCGGCGACCTCTTAGTGCATGGGTCGATGCCCAACCACGGAGCCACACCGGCCAGACAACCATGCTAACCGTTTTAAATGCACAGCTTAGTGGTATTACATACTTCTATAATGTAGTGCAAGCATCTCAGCCTGTCTCTAGAACCATTTCATCTTGAAAAACTGAAACTTTGTATCCGTTAAATGTAACTCCCCACTTCCCCACTCGCCAGCCCGGGAAACCAGCCTTCTTTCTGTCTCTGATTTGGCTACTCTGAAGCATCTCCTGTCTGTAGAATCGTATGGTGATTGTCTTTTTTCATTCAGGGCAACGTCCTCAAGATTCACCAGTGTTGTAGCATGTGTCAGAATTTTCTTCCTTTTTAAGGCTGAATAATATTCCATTGGTGGGTGTGTATCTCTCTCTCTTTCTCCCTAACTATATTTCACATTTTGTTTATCCACTCACTCATCAGTGAACCCTTGACTGATTCCGTGTTTTAGCTATTGTGAATCACGCTACGAACGTGGGCGGACAAACATCTCCCCGAGACCCTGCCTTCACTTACCGTGGATATCTGTCCCAAGGTGGGCATGCTGGATCGTCTGCTAGGTATACTTTAATTTTTGGGAAACTGCCAGTGTCTACAGTAACCGCACTTTGCATTCCCACCAACGGTGCTCGAGGTTTCCGGGTTCGCCTCGTCCTCTTCACCGCTGCATCGCCGTTGTTCTTGAGAGTGGTTATCCGGAGGGCTGCCAGGGGGTGGTGTCCCCTTGTGGTTTCCACTCGCGTTTCTCTGATGATCAGTGACGTCGAGCATCTTTCCATGTGCGCGTTGACCATCTGTACTTCATCTTCGGGGAAATGACTGCTCAAGTTTTCTGTTCATTTTCCAATTGAGTTTCTTTGTTGTTGCTGTTGAGTTTCAGGAGGTCTCCCTGTAGTCTGTGTTTTACTCCTTTATCAGATACTTAATCTGCAGATTTTCCTCCCATAATGTGGGCTGCCTTTTTATTCTGTAGTATCTTTTGATGCCCACATTTAAAAAATTTCCATGAAGTCCAATTTGTCCTGTATTTTTTGCCCATGTCTTATATCCATGGCGTTATATCCGAGAAATCATTGTGGAATTCGTTATAAAACTCGTATGTGTTCTTCTAGCAGCTTTCTTGTTTTAGGGCTTGTATTTAGATCTTTGCTCCATTTTGAGTTCATTTTAATTTTTGTATGTGGTGTTTGGTAAGGGTCCAGCTTCATTCTTTTGCCTGTGGATGCCCAGTTTTCCTAGGACCATTTGTTGAAAAGACTGTTCTTCCCCATTGAATGGTTTGGGTACCCTTGTCAAAAATCACTTAGCCAAGTATGTGAGAGTTCATTCCTGGGCTCCGTGTTCTATCCCATTGATTACTGTATGTTTGTGATACGTTTTGAAATGATGAAGTATGTCCTCAAGCATTTTTTTTTTCTTTTCCAAAAATTTTTGGGTTATTTGGAGTCCTTTGGGATTTCATATAACTTAGCAGTTTTTCTATTTCTGCAAAAAAAAAATCTTGAGTTTTGATGAGTATTGCGTGGAATTTTTGATCACTTTGAACAGTATCGACATCTTAAAATTATGAAGTCTTCCAATCCATAAACATGGCATGTGTTTTCATGTATTTATGTCATCTTTTTTTCCAGCAACTTTTAAAATAGTTTTCACTGTACAAGTCTTCTATTTCTCTGGTTAAGGTATTTCTTAAGTATTTTGTTCTTTATGATGCTGTTGTGAATGGCACTGTTTTCACAGCCATTCACTCTTTTTCAGGTTGCTCGTCGTTAGTGCACAGAAATGCAACAGTATTTGTGGGTTGAGTTTCTATTCTGCTACTTCACTGAATTCAGTAAATGATTTAGTCTAAGAGATTTTGTGCGTGAAATCTTATGGTGTTCTATATGGAAGAAGGTCATATAATCTGCTAACAGAGATAATTTTACTTATTCCTCTCCAATTCAGATGTTATTTCTTTTTCCTTGCCTAAGTAATTGGTAGACCCCCCAGTGCTGGGTTGGACACGAGCGGTGGCAGTGGCCGTCCTGGAGCAGGGCACTCCGAGCGTCGCGGTGTGTGGCGCTGGGGCCTGGGGGCGTGCGCCGTCCGGACGCTGTGCACCAGCTCCAACCGGCTCGTAAATTCACAGAGAAACATGAATGGATAACAACAGAAAATGGTATTGGAACAGCGGGAATCAGCAATTTTGCACAGAAAGCTTTGGGAGATGTTTACTGTCGTCTGCCTGAAATTGGGACAAGACTGAGCAGGAGCTCGAGGAAGGCGGAGGGAGAGAGGGAGAGCAGCATTGATCGGCCGCCTCCCGCACACACCTCGACGGGGCATCGGGCCCACAGCTGGGCATGTGCCCCGACTGGAAATCGAACTGGTGACCCTCGGTGCACTGGACGACGCTCAGCCAACAGAGCCACACGGCCAGGGCTAGGGGTTTATAGCTTCCACGGTCCGGACGAAGGTGAGTAGAGGTTTGGCTGAGTGGCCCAGTGAAGGTCATTAAGGACAACACTCTTCTGGTGCTTTTCTGCCTCAGTGGGCACAGGTCACACAGAGCAGCGAAATCTTAGAGCGTCACCTTCTCGAATGACAATGTCCGAAAGCAGGAGGAGGACAGGCTTTATTTTTTGTTCTCTTACATCCCACCAGCCAGATATGGGTGACATTTGCCACCCCTAGAGGTAAGGGACGATGGCGGAGAGGATAATGAGCATCTGTAGACATTATGACGGCGGGTAGGAAGAAGTAGAGGGATGGCCCTCAGCACCTCTGCTCCCCGCTCCACACGGTCGTACCGATGCAGTACAATACAGCGGACGTCTGGTAAGGCTTCGAGGGGTCAGAACCTGGGTTCAGGCCTGGCCCCACAACGTATGAGCTGTGTGATGTGGGGGAAATGGTTAGTTTAGATCCCATCCATACGCTAGAAGAAGAATAACAGTACCCACTTCATAGAGCTGTAAGGATCGGATGAAATTTAACATAGTGTCCGGCATAAGATTAGTGCTGGAAACATGTTAGCCAGTGATACCACATCTGTTTATTCATGGATTCCTTGACATACAGAAGACAGCCCTAGAGAATCGAATTAGTTTCTAAGTACCTTCGACAGGATTGGCCGTGACTTTTCCTGTTTAAACTTTCCCAATCGTTTACCTTGCTGGAGCTTTTCCGGCTTCCTGTCTGTCAGTGTCCCGGGTGGCCACATCCCTCGTTTTGAAGGTCTCCCTAGAAACCATTCCTGATGTCATAATAAAACCCTTACGTCATAACAACCTTTGTCATATCATAATAAAGATGATGTCGTGATAATCTTTCCTGGACCTCAAAGCACCATCCTGTTTTCTCATGTTCTTTCATTGACTCGGAGGATCGTGTTTCTGAACATCTCTTTACCGTAAGTGAGCAGCGTGAGCCTTTTTGTGCTGAAAAAATTCTATTAATATAAATATGTTGGGTAATATCCCTAAACTTGAAAGTGCCTTTTTAGAAACTTCCTGCTTAAAGTGTTTTTTAAATGGATACGTATCATGAAAATGCATAGGTCTTAAGTATACAATCCAATGAGTTTTGACAAACTGTGTAAATCTTCCCAACTAAAACCCTTCTCAATAGACAACCTCTTCTGATTTCTGTCCCATACGAGTTCTGCCCATTGTTTCAACTTTGTTTAAAAGAAATCACACAATATGTATTGTGTCTGGTTTCTTCTGGCCAGTGTCAAATGAGTGATTCATTCACGTTGAGTCATCAGTAGTTCACTTTTTAATTGCTGGATAGTGTCCCAATGTATGAATATACACATTTTTATCCTTTCTCCTGTGGATGGATTTTTGTCTTATTTCTAGTCTGGAGCTATTATGAATAAAGCTAGTATAAACTCCTTTGTACAAGTAAAAAAAAAAAAAAAAAAAGAAAAAGAAAAAAGAAAAAGAAAGTGGCCATTCTTGCTTTGATCCCTGATCTTAGAGGAAAAGATTTCAATCTTTCATCATTGAGTATGATGTTTACTGTGGGTTTTTCATAAATGGTTTTTATTATGTTGGGTGGGGTAGTTGCCTTTTATTCCTGACTTGTTGAGTGTTTTTATCACAAAGGGTGTTGAATTCTGTCAAGTACTTTTTCTGTATCAGATGAGATAATCATGTATTTTCCCCATTTATTCCGTTAACGTTGTGCATTACATGTATTGATTTTCAGAAGTTGAACCATCTTTGCATTCCAGCAGTGACCTTCTAAGTCTGTTCTGCAGACCCCTGTGGGTCCCAAAACATTGTTTCAGGGTCCATGGTTTGAGGTATCGTTTGGCTCCCCCTTGTACTTCATTTGCACTGCCAGCACCCTCGAATGAATCCTGGCGGCAACTCTGAACTCTGCTCGGTGGTTGTATTCTGTGCCTCCAAACATTCCCAATAAAATAAAATGGTCAGTGTCACTCAGGAATGTCTTTAACAAAGCAATAAAAACGACTGGGTTTATTAAATGACCGTGGGGTACCCATTGTGTCAACGTTCTGTGTGACCCATTTGGGAAGTGTACACGGAACAGTTCTGCGGCACACGGAAGACAGCGGCACTTGAGTTGCTAGCTAAACTAGCCACTGTTGTGCAACAATGTTTTCACTTGAGGGAATGACCTACAGACCACGATTATTCAAATTTGGGTGTTCAGCAAACATTTTATCAGAAACAAAGAAGTGACAGTATTAACTGCAGTATTATTGATACACTTCGCATTTTCAGATGGAAGTTAGAGTTTAGTAGCACTTGCATCCGCCACCACGGGCTCGCCACGCCCCTCTGCTTCTCTGACGAGATCAATGGCGGCGTGAACAGATATGACGTCTTGAGGTCAAATGTGGAAATGCATCAGCCTTTGGCAGGTCTGGTGACTCAGTGAGGCATTTCCAAATGGTGGATGCAGGATGTTACAAAGCGAGGCGAGACTGGGATCCACGCCCCGTGCAGGATTGGAGAGGTTCTGATCCGCCCCGGCCAGGATGAGGTGCCAAGTTTGGCTTCCCGTTTCTCAAAGCCGCTCCATTGTTGCTGATGCGCAGCCAGGGTTCGAGTCACCGCCTCCTCCGACCGTTGATTTGGAGATGGGGTTGACGGGGGCCCAGCGAGGGGGAGGGCTTGCCCCGCTCACACAGGGAGCTGAGGCGGAGCTGGTCCCTGCTCGCCATCGGTAATTCTGGGGGCTAAGGGGGAAGACAGACTGCTTCTCACTGAGCCTCAGAGGTGGCTTCGGTTTGCCTCAGGTGTGCAGAGGGTGGCACAGAGCTGGAGAGTGACACTGAGGGGCAGGGGAGCCGGCGAGGCCTAGGGGCTGGGGAGGGGGAGTCACCGCCATGACCTGGCAGACTCGTCTCCCACAGCACCTCCTTCTGTGGAGAGCACTCTCGGCTGATGCTAAGGGGTGGATGCGACATGGCGTCCTCCTGGGGGAGGCCCACGGAGGTGAGCTGGAGTTGAGGGCTGAAGCTGGTCTTGGAGTGGCCCGAGGAGGGACTGGGAGGTGGGAGAAAAGGGACACCATGTCAGGCCCAGCCCCGTGCCCGGGTGGACTTGGTAGCCACCGGACCGTCCTTTCCGGAGCCGGGTCAGGCCTGGTGTCAAAGGTGAACTGCGGTCCAGGGAGCCCCCGTCGCGGCGCACCATGCGTCAGATTGAACTGGCACAGCCCCGAACTTGGCCTGGCATGTTTCATCGAATGGCGTCTTTACCAACCCTGTCAAACCACCGGGGCCCTCGCGTGACTGAGGAGGAACACGGGCTCAAAGGCAAGCGGGGATTTGCTGGGAAGTGTCCGAACCTGGACATGAGCCCCAACCTCCCCGTAGCCCGCGCACCCCCTCCCTGAGGCCCAGCTGTCAGATGGCGGCTCGGCTGCAAACAGACAGCAAGTCTCTCAGAAGTGGGTGATGGTGGTTATTCTGGGACATCAGGATGTGGCCAGGATTTCAGTGTCCAAACTATCTCCTGTGAGGCGGAGCCGGGCCTGACGCTGAGCCCTGGGTTCCGGCGCTGATGAGGCTCCAGACATCCTGGGCAGAGCCGGACCCGCCCGGGGCGCAGGCCGGTGTCAGGGCTCAGCGGCCTGTGTCCGCATGGAGGTGTTGATCCCATCGCAGCCTGGCTGTACCTTCCAGGCTGCAGCAGGTGGGCTGTGATTTCCTTTCTCAGACAAAGACCCCAGGGATGCAGCCGGCGGGACGAGGGGCTGTGGGGAAACGGCTGAGCGTCCACTCTGTCTAGGGAGTGTACGCACCCCAATACTAACGCGGAAGGTCTTCCTGACCTGGGCCCAGCACCTCCACGCGGTTCCCACCTCCTCACCCAGCAGGGTCTCACGTGGGAGCCAGGGCAGCCCGCATGGGAATCCCTGTCTCTGCCTACCTGCTGTGTGACCTTGGACAGTGACTTAACCTCTCTGAGCCTCCTCCGGTCATGGGAGGATGGACTGTGTGCCCAGTGGTGGGTGCTGAGGGTGGGCAGGACGGTCTTCTCCTCCTGCGCCTGTGGGTCCTGCCTGGCGCATGTCTGTTTTACTGGACGGAAGCCTGTGAGGGAGTGCTGAGTGCCGGCACGCAGCAGGTGTCCAGAGGTCCAGAGGAACATCGGCAATCGAAGCTCTGCTCTCCAGCCCTTTTCTTTTCCTTTTTTTTTTTAATTTTAATTTTTTTTATTAATTTATTTTTGTTACAGATGTTTCTCCTTTTTTCCCCATTGACACCCTCCTCCCCATCCCCCCACCCCGTCCCCAGCGTTGTTGTCCATGTCCATCAGTTATGCATACATGCATATAAGTTCTGTGGTTTATCTCTTCCCTCCCCCCCACCTCCTCTTCTGAGAGTTGTCAGTCTGTACCCTACTTCCACATCTGTGGGTCTACCCTGTTCCTCAGACTGTTATGTTTATTATATTCCACAAATAAGTGAGATCATGTGATATTTGTCTTTCTCTGCTTGGCTTGTTTCTCTTAGGATAATACTCCCCAGGTCCCTCCATGTCGTCTCAAAGGATAAGAGATCTCTCTTTCTTACAGCTGCATAGTACTCCATTGTGTACATGTACCACAGCTTTTTATCCATTTGTCCACTGATGGACACTTGGGCTGTTTCCAGATCTTAGCTACTGTAAATAGTGCTGCTATGAACATGGGGGTACATGTATTCTTTCTGATTGGTGTTTCAGGCTTCTTAGGGTATATTCCTAGAAGTGGGATCACTGGGTCAAATGGCAGTTCAATTTTTAATTTTTTGAGGTAACACCATAGTGTTTTCCACAGTGGCTGCACCAGTCTGCATTCCCACCAGCAGTGTACTAGAGTTCCCTTTTCTCCACACCCTCGCCAACACTTGTTGTTTGACGATTTGTTGATGGCGGCTATTCTGACAGGTGTGAGGTGATACCTCATTGTTGTTTTAATTTGCATCTCTCTGATGATTAGTGATGTTGAGCATTTCTTCATATGTCTCTTAGCCATTTGTATGTCCTGTTTGGAGAGGTGTCTATTTAGTTCCTCTGTCCATTTTTTAATTGGGTTCTTTGTCTTCCTTTTGTTGAGTTGTATGAGCACTCTATATATTTTGGAAATTAACCCCCTATCTGATGTATCATTGGCAATTATGCTCTCCCATACAGTGGGTTCCCTTTCCATTTTGATAGTTGTTTCTTTTGCTGTGCAGAAGCTTTTGAGTTTGATGTAGTCCCATGTGTTCATTTTTCCCTTTCTTTCTGTTGCCTTAGGTGATGTATCAGTGAAGATTCTACTGCGTATGATGTCCGAAATTTTGTTGCCTACATTATCTTCTAGGATTTTTATGGATTCACGTGTCACATTTAGGTCTTTTACCCATTTTGAGTTTATTCTTGTGTACGGTGTAAGTTGATGATCTAGTTTCATTTATTTGCATGTAGCTGTCCAATTTTCCCAACACCATTTATTAAAGAGGCTGTCTTTACTCCATTGTATGCTCTTGCCACCTTTGTCAAATATTACTTGAGCATAATGTCTTGGGTCAATTTCCGGATTCTCTGTTCTGTTCCACTGGTCTATCTGCCTGTTCTTGTGCCAGTACCAGGCTGTTTTGATTACAGTAGCTTTGTAGTATAACCTGATATCTGGTATTGTGATCCCTCCTACTTTGTCCTTCTTTTTCAAGATTGCTGTGGCTATTTGGGGTCTTTTTGGTTCCATATGAACTTTTGAAGTATTTGTTCTAGTTCTGTGAAATATGTTATTGGTATTTTGATGGGGATTGCATTGAATCTATAGATTGCTTTGGGTAATATGGACATCTTAATGATGTTAATTCTTCCAATCTATGAACAAGGTATGTATTTCCACTTTTTTATATCTTCCTCTATTTCTTTTTTCAATGTCCTGTAGTTTTCTGCAAATACGTCCTTTATTTCTTTTGTTAAGTTTATTCCTAGGTATCTTAATTTTTTTGCTGTGATGGTAAATGGGATTTTTTTAAATTTCTCTTTCTGTGAGTTCATCATTGGTGTATAAGAATGCTGTTGATTTATTGACTTTAATTTTGTATCCTGCTACTTTGCCAAATTCATTTATTAAGTCTAGTAGATTTTTGATGGAGTCTTTAGGGTTTTCTATGTATTAATATCATGTCATCTGTGAATAATGACAGTTTCACTTCCTCCATTCCAATTTGAATCCCTTTTATTTTTTCTTCACGTCTGATTGCTGTGGCTAAGACTTCCAGTACTATGTTAAATAAGAGTGGCGAAAGTGGGCATCCTGTCTTGTTCCTGTTCTTAAGGGAAATGTTTTTAGTTTTTGCCCATTGAGTATGATGTTGGCTGTAGGTCTTTCATATATGGCCTTTATTATATCAAGACATGATCCCTCTATTCCCACATTGCTGAGCGTTTTTATCAGAAATGGGTGCTGGACTTTGTCAAATGCTTTTTCAGCGTCTATTGATATGATCATGTGGTTTTGTTGTTTTTTTTTTATCCTCACCCGAGGACATTTTTCTATTTTTTTTTTGTTTTGTTGTTCAGATAGAGTGGGAGGGAGAGGAAGAGAGAGAGAGAGAGAGAGAGAGAGAGAGAGAGAGAGAGAGAGAGAGAGAAACATCGATATGAAAGGAACACATTGAGTAGCTGCTTCCCGCATGACCCAACCAGGGACGGGGACAAACTGCAACCGAGGTACGTGCCCTTAGCGGGAATCGAACCCGGGTCTCTCTGGACCACAGGCCAATGCTCTAACCGCTGAACCAAACTGGCCAGGGCGATCATATGGTTTTTATCTTTCATTTTGTTTATGTGGTGTATCACATTTATTGATTTGCGAATATTGAACCAGCCTTGCATCCCTGGGATGAATCCCACTTGGTCATGGTGAATAATTTTTTTGATGTATTGCTGGATTTGATTTGCTAGTATTTTGTTCAGGATTTTGGCATCTATGTTCATCAGGGATATTGGCCTGTAGTTTTCTTTCTTTGTAGTGTCTTTTTCTGGTTTTGGAATTAGAATTATGCTGGCCTCATAAAACGAGTTTGGAAGTCTTCCTTCCTCTTGAATTTTTTGAAATAGTTTGAGGAGAATGGGTGTTAGTTCGTTGAATGTTCGGTAAAACTCCCCTGTGAAGTCGTCCGGCTGGGCTTTTGTTTGCTGGGAGAGTCTTGATTACATCTTCAATTTCCTTCATTGTTATTGGTCTGTTCAAGGTTTCTATCTCTTCCTGGTCCAGTTTTGGGAGACTATGTGTTTCTAGAAATGTGTCCATTTCGCTTAGATTGTCGAATTTGTTGCCATATAAATATTCATAGTATTTATTAACGATCCTTTGTATTTCTGTGGTGTCAGTTGTTACTTTTCCTCTTTAATTTTTGATTTTGTGTATTTGGGTTCTCTCTCTTTGTTTCTTGGTGAGTCTAGCTAAGGGTCCATCAATCTTGTTTATCTTTTCGAAAAACCAACTCTTTGTTTCATTGATCCCTTGAATTGTTTGTCTGGTCTCTATTTCATTTATTTCTGCTCTGATCTTTATTATTTCCTTCCTTCTACTTGCTCTGGGGTTTTCTTTTTGTTTGCTTTCTAGTTCTTTAAGTTGTGAGGTTAGATAGTCTATTAGAAATTGTTCTTGTTTCTTGAGGTAGGCCTGTAGTGCTATGAACTTCCCTCTCAGAACTGCTTTCGCTGCATCCCATAGATTTTGTGTTGTTGTGTGTTCATTTTCATTGGTTTCCAGGAAGTTTTTAATTTCTTCCTTGATCTCCTCGGTAACCCATTCATTGTTTAATAACATGCTATTTAGCCTCCATGTGTTCAAATGTCTTTGCATGTTCTTGCTGCAATTGATTTCTAGTTTCATGCCATTGTGATCTGAGAAGATGCTTGATATGATTTCAATCTTCTTGAACTTGTAGAGACTTAGTTTGTGTCCTAACATGTGGTCTATCTTTGAGAATGTCCCATGTGCACTTGAGAAGAATGTGAATTCTGTAGTTTTGGGGTGTAATTCTCTGTAAATATCTATTAAATCCATTTGGTCTAGTGCTTCATTTAGAGTCTCTGTTTCCTTGTTAGTTTTTTGTCTAGAGGATCTATCCAGTGATGTCCGCGGGGTGTTGAAGTCCCCTGCTATGATTGTATCGCTGTCGATTTCTCCTTTGAAGTCCTCCAGAAGATTTTTAATATATTTTGGTGCTCCTATTTTTATAAGATTTTTATATATTGGGTGCATATATGTTTACCAAGGTTATATCTTCCTGTTGGAAAGATCCTTTCAATATTATGTAGTGGCCTTCTTTGTCTCTAGTTATGGCCTTCATTTTGAAATCTATTTTTATCAGATATGAGTATTGCTACCCCAGCTTTTTTTTTCCTTTCCGTTTGCTTGGAAGATTTTTTTCCATCCCTTCACTTTCAACCTATGTGAGTCTTTTGTTGTGAGGTGGGTCTCTTGTAAACAACATATATATGGGTCATGCTTTCTTATCCAATCTGCTACTCTGTGTTTTTTTATTGGAGCATTCAGTCCATTTATATTTAAGGTGATTATTGATATGTACTTATTTATTGCCATTTTTGTTTAGTGTGGTTCTCTTTTCCTTCCTATTTCTTCTACTAATTACAGCAGTCCTTTTAACATTTCTTGCAGTGCTGGTTTGGTGCTAATGTATTCCCTTAGCCTTTTTTGTCTGGGAAGCTCTTTATTTGACCTTCAATTTTGAATGATAGCCTTGCTGGGTAGAGTAGTCTTGAATTCAGATCCTTGTTTTTCATGACCTTGATTACTTCATGCCATTCCCTTCTGGCCTGTAGTGTTTCTGTTGAGAAGTCAGCTGATAGCCTTATGGGGTTCCTTTGTAGGTAACCTGTTGCTTATCTCTTGCTTCCTTTAGGATTCTCTCTTTGTCTTTAATTTTTGGCATTTTAATTACTATGTGTCTTGGTGTGGGCTTGTTTGGATTCTTCTTACTTGGGGCTCTCTGTGCTTCTTGAACTTGAATGCCTTCTTTCCTCACCAAATTAAGGAAGTTTTCTGTCACTATTTCTTCAAATATATTCTCTAACCCTTGCTCATTTTCTTCGGGGACTCCTATGATGCAAATATTATTACATTTCCAGTTGTCCCACAGTTCTCTTAAGCCGTCTTCCTGTTTTTTAATTGTTTTTTCCTTTTGGTTTTCTGATTGGTTGATTTTTTTCTACCCTGTTTTCTAATTCACTGATCCGGTCCTCAGCTTCCTCTACTCTGCTGTTTAGTCCTTCCAATGTGTTCTTTATTTCTGCTATGTCATTCTTCATTTCTTCTTGGTGCTTCTTCATTTCCAATTGGTTGGTTTTCAGTGTTTCTATATCTTTACTCAAGGTGTTGATGTCCTTACTCATGCTGCTGAGCTTGCTCAAGATCATGGCTCTGAATTCTCGCTCTGTTAACTCGCATAACTGCATTTCATTTGTCTCATCTTTGGTAGAGGTCTCTTGTTCTTTCATTTGGGATCTGTTTCTTTGTTTCACCATTTTGGCTATCTCAGTGGGTTTTGGAGCCTGCCAAATTTTCTCTGTGGATGTTGGTGTTCTGCTGTTTGTGGCTCCCTCTACTGGGTTTGGATGAGCGTGGGAGGACCCACGTTAAACACCACTGTCAAGTCTTACTTTCCTGAGTAGATTTGCAAGCTCAGGAAGGGTTCAGTTATCCTCTAGCTTTTTGCCTAGAGGCTATTAGTCACGGTTACTTGAAGAGCCTTGGGTTCTCAGTTGAATGAAAACCTCCCTCAGGTGTTCAGCGTGAGAGGATTTCCCGAGGGTAGGACAGATGCTGGTAGTTAATGAGCCTCAGTTTGCATTTCAATGGCCCACCTGGGTGTGGCTAGATCTCCGAGGGAGGGGCTGCCGCTTCTCCCCAGAACCCTGGGAAGGAGTAAGATGGCCACCGTCCTGTGTGGCTGCAACTCAGCAAAAGCTCTGAGCGCCCTCCAAATCCTGAGTGTCTCCACACAGTTCCAGTCCAGTCTGCCCTCCCTCTGCCGGAGCCCAAGGTGAGTGGCTGTGGCTATTTTAGCGCTCTGTCCCGGCCCTCTGCGCTGTGGAGCCGGCTCGGGCTTTAACCCTAGGGCGGTGCTCACAGCTAAGACCGCTGCTGTCCGTGGGCTCCCAGGCCCCCTCTCGCACCTCTGCAGACCTACCAGGATCGATTAAGTGTCCCTGGTTGTACGGTCCTCGCAAGCTGCTTTTCTGTTGCTTTTTCCTGACGATTTGTCTTTATTTTAGTTGTAATTCCAGTTTGGTCCTGGGAGATGGTCTGTGTAGCTTCCATTCACTCCACCGCCATTCTGGAATCCTTGAGCCCTTTTCTTTCTAACGGTCCCGGGCCCAGAGAGAAGTGCCCTGTGCAGGAAGGACGATTGTTGCGGTGGTCAGCATAGCAACACCCCTGAGATGTCCGTGTCTGCACCCCGGACCTGTGACTGTGTTGTCACAGGGCCCAGGAGAATGAGGCTGCAGATGGAATTGGGCTACTGGTCAGCTGACCCTCAGTGGCATCATCGGGGTCCGCTGTGACCACATGGTCTGCAAGAGGAAGGCAGGAGGGTCAGGCTCAGAGAGAGGCGGGAGAGGCTGCTCCTGCTGGCTTTGGAAGTGGAGGGGCCAGGAGCCCGGAATGGGGTGCCTCTAGAAGCTGGAAAAGGCCAGGGAAGGGGTCCCCCTGGAGCCCCCTGAAAGAACACAGCTGTGCCGGCTCGTGGACCTCAGCCGTGGGACCCGTTTCCCACTTCAGACCCCAGAGCTGTGAGATGATAAACATGTGTCCGTTTCGTCAGCAGTCGGCATGAATTCAGGGGGCGATCTTCATGGCGTCCGTGTGACGCGTGGTGGGCGTGTGCGCCCTGCTGTCCACACTCCCCGGGACCGAGCACGCGGGTGCGCCCCGCCATGGTCAGGGGCTCCAAGATGTCCTCTCATGTCCCGCTCCCAGCGCAGGCGTCTGGGGGGTGGGCAGCCAGGTGCACTGCTGCCCCAGCTCTACCCGGGCTGTCTCCGTGCCGTCCCCTCTCCAGGGCTGGGTGCTCGTCGGAAAGCCCTTCCCAGCTCCCAGGAGGAGAGGCCACGGTCAGCACAGAGCCGCCTGGAGAGGCGCCAGGGGAGGTGGCACTTCGGCACTGGGGTGCAGAGAAACCGGGGTGACTATGAGTCAGGACGGAGAGGCAAGGGGCACAGGGGCCTGGGTGTGTCGCTGAGTGTGGCACCCGCAGGAATGCAGCCCTTCTGGCCCCGAGGCCCTGGGAAGCCAGGGGAAACACCACAGGAAGCGAGAGCAAACCCCAGGGCTGCCGCTGCTCACTCCGCAGCGGTGACGGCAGTTATGCACCTGGAGGAGAAACTGCGCCCCAGTGAACTTGGCGAGGACTGTAATTAGGGGGCACCAGGCGATGACACCTTCTCTCAGTGGGTTTCCTCACACTGCCTTTCCAGTCCAGGCTGAGCCAATGCACACACCCACACGTACACCACCACACATGCACAATGTACACCTGTGTACACACATGCACACATTCATTCACATGTACACAGCCACACATGCACAATGCACACACATGCACACACATGTACACAGTCACACACACACTCACATGTACAGTCACACATGCACAATGCACACACAAGCTCACACACATGCACATGTTCACACAGGTGCAGACATTCACACGTACAGCCACACATGCACACACATACACGAACACACATGCACACACATGCACACACACACAGCCACACAGTGTACATACACACTATACTCACATATTCACACATACTCATATGCATACCCATACATCTGCTCACACACACACGTGTGCACATAATGCACTAACACACAAGCATGCACACACACATGCACAAAGTACCCACATATGTGCACACAAACACACACTCAGATGTGTACGCATACATAGTCACACCCAAGCGATCTCACACACATGTACACACACATCCTGATCGATTCTGGTCCTGCATTCAAAGTGAAGGGGGCTGCGATGGCCTGGGCACTGCCATCCCTGCGTCCAGGACTCCCCGCAGTGTTGGCCGGCACGGCCCAGGCTCACTCGTCCGCCCTTTCTCGGGCCAACCCATGAGCTGTGTCCTGCGGAGGCCACGCCAGCTTCCCGAGGGCCCTTGGTGGCCTGTGGGGGCCTTGCTTCAGGTCCTGCTGTCCTCGAGGCTGGCTGCCAGGTGCCGGGACCAGCTGGCCAAGGTGGGTGTGCTGGAGAGGGGCCAGGCTTTGTCCACGTGAGTGAGGAGGGCATGCTTCCTGCCAGCGTGTCCCCGTGACTAGAGTGAAGGGGGTTCTCCCGCTCCCGTGGTCCTCTGTCTCGTCCAGGCCTCGCGCAGAGGAGCCCCAACCCTAGCCCGGACGCGGGGCAGGAGCAGTGCTCGGTGACGCTGGGCCCACGGGGCCTGAGGCTGAGGGGGACAGACGAGGCCGTGGCTGTGGCTCCGTGGCTCTCGGCCTCAGCGCCAGGAGGAGAGGGGAGGTCGGGGGGGGACAGACGCGTGGGGATGTTTAAGGTTTTCTGCCTGGAGAGGGGATTTCGGGTACCTCAGTGAAAGGGCCTGGGTTGGGAAGCCTGGTTGGAGTCCGTGAACCCTTGTGTCTCCTTACACCCTCAGGGGAAGGGAGAGCACCGTGCGTGGCCCCGAGACCCCGCAGGGTGCCGCCGCCCCGTCTGGAGCGGGCGGACTCGGGCCTCCTGCTCCCCGGCCTCTAAACTGCCCCCAGGACAGTCGCCCCTGTTGCTAGCCGCCTCCCACCTCCACGCGGACAGAGAACTGTTCCGTGGAGGACCAGAGAGTAAAGATGTCAGGCTTTGCTCCCCAGGAATGGTCTCTGTCACTGCTCCTCTCCCCCTCCTCCCCGCTCCCTTTCCCCTTCTCCCCCCAACCCTGTGAAATGTGAGAACCATTCCCAGCTCAGAGCCTGTGTGGACACAGCCCGTGGACGGGTGTAGCCCACGGCCAAGGTCGCTGTGAGTTGGGAGCTGTGACCGATGCCTCGCAGGGTTACCTCCGCTGTCCGCCGGCTCGTCCTGGGCCGGCCTGGACGCGGGGTCCTGGAGCCCCCAGAGGGGCGCTGTCCCGGCCCAATGCTCCCACTGAGGCGGGTGCCCGCGGACCGCAGCCCCTGGCTTTGCCACCGTCACCACCTGGGGTCAGTGCTTGTCCCTGCCTCTTCCTGCCTGAGAGACGTGAGACCAGGTACCGACCCTCTGAATTCTTCCATTACTAGTGAACGTTTGGATGACCCCGGCGGCGGCGGCATCCCCAGGTTTTCATGCAATGACACATGCCAGCGCCCAGGGCACGCCGTCCCGGAGCTGGGGCTCAGAGCCGGTCCTCCTGCTCATCTTGTCGTTGGTAATGGCTGGCAGGGTCCCCGTTGCTCCCCGAAGCCGGCCAGCGCTGGGCTTGTTGACCACCCTGGCGGCGAGCTCACTGCGGCTGTGAGCTGGGACTCGGGGGCACGGAGGAAGCGCAGACTCCCTGGTGAGGAGAGGCTCAGCTGGTAACGTGCCCGAGTTTTTAAACAAACATTTGTCTGCTTTGATCTTAAGGACGAGGGAAGCGACTGGGATGGAACCAACTGGGAGAGCGTCTCCGGGGCTGGCGCCTGGGCTCACGCTTGAAACCAGACAGTTCTAGGTCGGCCTGCTCCCGGAACGTTCTGGAGAGACCCAGCCAACAGCCGGAGCCGAGGCATTTGGCTCCCATGCAGCCCTGGGCACGTCCGTGACCCGGCGTCTGGCCGCTCGGAGGGACAGACAGTGTCCAGAGGTGACTCGGCTGCCCCCGCCTGCCCCTGCCCTGCCTTCGAGGTGGTCCGCTTGCCCAGCCCGGCCCGACGCAGGCGGGTCCAACAGCGCTGTGTCTGTACGAGGTCGTTTTGAGTCTGCCTTCCCCCATCCGAAGCCTCCCCCCCACTTCACTGGTGTCTGCCGTGGTGTGGCAGGGTGCCACAGCCAGGGGCTTGCGTCTGCCAAGGCTGTGCGGCTGTCCCTTCAGTGGGGGAGACACAGCGCGCAGGTCCTCAGAGCCGGCGTCCCTGTGGTTATGTTATAACCATCACCACCCTGGACATCTTTCTTCTCAGAGAAGCTCCTGTCCCTCCCTGGTGTCAGCCCGGCCACCACAACAAACCCACCAGCGGGGCAGCAAACCCACCCCTGGGGAAGACAGGCATCTCCGTCTCAGTCTGGGGCTGCAGTCCGAGGTCAGGTGCGACAGGGTCAGGCTCTGTGCGCATGGCTCAGACAGATCTGGTCCCTTCCTCCTCTTGCGAAAGC
The DNA here is from genome assembly GCA_030848825.1 of Tadarida brasiliensis. Lineage (NCBI taxonomy): Eukaryota > Metazoa > Chordata > Mammalia > Chiroptera > Molossidae > Tadarida > Tadarida brasiliensis. Next base: position 2,101,254 of record CM061263.1, on the reverse strand, counting down.
CTCACCCTCGTGACCTCATCCACCCCTGCTCACCCCAGAGCCCCACATCCTGACACCATCCCATGGGGGTTAGGGTTTCAGCGAGGACTCTCAGCTGTGCGGTTCGGTCTCTGAAGGCCTCAGGGGGCCCCTGGCAGGACTCACCCTCCGAGTCCCCGAGACCGTGACCGGAAGGCCGGCAGAGGTGGGAGAGCCGGCTCCCATCAGCCACGCGTGGCTCGCTGCCTCCCTTCCGTGGCTGCCCTGGGTTCTGTGATGCGGGCGTGAGGACTGCATGTCAGTGTTGCTGGTCGCCCTGGAAACCCAGAGTTCCGGAAGCTTCTCCGTGGTTCTGTGGAGAACGGAGCTGATTCGTCCTTTCCTGTGGAAACGCAGGAGAGTGTTCATTCTGGGCCCTGATTTTCCTCTGTGCACTGTGATTCTTCATCCACACAGCCGGGATGGGACGTCTCAGCCACCGAAGGCTTGTGACGGTCAAACTACGTAACGTTCGACAAAGAAGCAGACGTGAGTGAGTCGGGGCTCAGGGTCCCCCGGGCACCGCGTCAGGTGTTGTTGATGTCTTGTCGTCAGTGTGGCAGCCGGAAGCAGGCTGGCCTTGCTGCAGCCTTGCAGACGGGAGGGTAAGCTATACCCCAAATGAGAGACACACGTGGGACTCGAAGGCAAAGGCAAGCCTCCGAAACCAGAAGACACGGGTTCCAGCGGGTGTGGGAAGGTGATTGGGCTCAGGGTCCGGGGTAGATAGGGGGGAGGTGGGACGGAGTAATGGAGTTCCTGCCTAAATTCCAGGTCTGCCCGAGGCTGTCCGTTCGCGGATGGGACAACCAGGTGGCGCTGCTGTGAGCTGTGGGTCCCTGATTTCAGAATGCCAACCCTGAGATGCGTGGGGTCCCGTTCCTCCCGCAGAATCCCCGAGGTGAGAAGTGTGTCTGGAGTGGGTCAAAGACACTTGTCTCCTACAGAGGCAACACCAACCCCCTGATGGGGACATGTCTGCGCCCTAGGGTGCTCGGCATGCCCGTGGAAAACCATGGTCACGGGAGATGCGTTTCAGGTAAGGAACCCAGGAGCACAGCCGGGAGACCCCGGGACTGCAGACGCAGAGTGATCTGAAGACGGTTTTAAGCAGTTCTACCTACGTTTTCACGTGGTGAAGGAGTGGCCCATGCAGGCAGAGCAGGGCGCCATGGACACACACAGAGGCTTTAGAAGCAGGACTGGAAGAGAATCCGAGTGGAAGATGGAGCCCCGGAGGGACCAAGGAGGCGTTTGGCCCCCACTCTCCTCCTGAGGCACGCACCACCGTGCTGCTCCCCGTCTGGGGACACATGACGGGGCAAGAAGTAAGACAGAGCCCCCGTCTGCCCCCATGGCGCATTTGTAACCGCAGGGAGCTGGGTCTTAGGAAATAGCAACAAGAGGGAGCACGGATCCCTCTCCCTCTGTCCAGGCGCAGGGCTGCCTGGCCCGGCATCGGGCATCGGGCATCGGCTCACTGACGCTGAGCTCCGCCCTGCCCGGAGGTGCCGCCGGCTCCCGGAGGAGGCTGAGGCCCGGGGAGGAGGATGTGCAGGTCCATCACACGGGGGGTGGTGTGCGCTGTCCCCGGGCCGGGGCACGTCTGTGCTGGATGATCAACCCCAACCAGCACAGACAGCTTCCGCCGTGACCGTGACTGGGTTCCACTTGGCAGCTGGGTCAGATTGTCAAAGGCAGAAGGCCAATTTGGTGACATGAAACTGTTTGAGGAAGGCTTTTTTAAAAATCCTCACCAGAGGAGCCCTGGCCGGTTTGGCTCAGTGGTTAGAGCATCGGCCCGCGGTCCAGAGAGACCCGGGTTCAGTTCCCGCTAGGGGCACGTACCTCGGTTGCAGTTTGTCCCCGGCCCTGGTTGGTCGTGTGGGTGGCAGCCACTCGATGTGTCCCTTTCACGTCGATGTTTCTCTCTCTCTCTCTCTTCCTCTCTCTCCCTCCCACTCTATCTGAAGAAAAAATGAAAAAATGTCTTCCGGTGAGGATAAAAAAAAAAAAAAAAATCCTCACCGGAGGACAGTTTTGCATTTATCTTCAGATAGAGCGGGAGGGGGAGAGGGGGGAAGAGAGAGAGAGAAATATCGATGTGACAGAGACACTTCGACTGGCTGCCACCCACACGACCCCAATCAGGGTCAGGGACAAACTGCAACCGAGGTACGTGCCCTTAGCGGGAACCGAACCCGGGACTCCCTGGTCCGTGGGCCGACGCTCTAACCGCTGACGCAGTAACCAGGGAAGGCTTTTTTTTTTTTTTTTGCATACATTCTATTCCAACTCTTTGCCCCCCCACACCCCGATAGTCCATGTCAGTTGTGACCTTCCCTCTAGCCCAAGCACCCTGTTGGGACGGTACGAATGCTTTTCTGTGCAGAGCTGACGTGTGTGGGGGCAAATCCTAGGGAGTCAGGCCTGACAGCAGCTCCTGGTGGCCCCGTGCTTGGGACGGCTGACGACTCCTTTGCCACCAGGACTCAGCGACGTGCCCGCCTCACGCAGACGGACGGGCTTCAGGGAGCGGATCGAGAGTGCACGGGGCGTGACAACCGGTGGAGTTAATTGTAATTAATGGCCAAGAAGCCCTTTAAGAATTCAAAATTAATTCGAAAAGACACCGAGAAGGATGTAAAACAGGTCCAGCAGTCTTTAAACGCTTCACACTTAACCCATAATGAGCAGAAGTGGATTCTCCTCCGACGCGCTCTTGGAAAAATGAGTGGAAATGTTTTAAAAATATCTCAAAGCTCAACCCGTTGCCCGCCAAAGGGAGACACAAGAATGGGACGCACCGATGCCTACGGACGTGTGGGCGAGGACGCTGGCGTTCCGGTCGGCTGGGGACCTGTCGTCAGCAGGCGGCTTTAGGTTCGGTGATTTCAGGCAGTCCCTTGTGCCGTGCTGGGCATCTTGTTTTTAAGAGGACAGATGATGTGGACTGCAGAGGAGGGTGGGATTGTGGGGACCCTCGAATGCCTTTCCAGTGAGACGCGCCTTAAAGTCCAGGGCACGGAAAAGGAAACAGACGGGACAGCGGCTCCGGGGGTCCTGATGGATTCAAGGCGGCCAGAGTCTTTGCTGGCCCCCCGGGAGCCGGCCGGCTCGGGGCACTTGGTAACAGGACACAGTAGAGATCGTTGGCGGCGGCAGGAATGGCATCAGGTGTTAGGCTGCCCGGGTCAGACCGGACCTCGGCTCAGCAACCTCAGTGCTTGAGTTCTGGCTGGGAAGGAATTCAGAGCCAAGACTCCAACTGCAAGGAAACGTTTATTCAGAACAAAGGCAAAAGAAGGGCGCTTGCCACTAGGGGAGGGGAGGGGGAGGGTACCAGGCCTGGGAGGGGAGGGGAGGGGGAGGGTACCAGGCCTGGGAGGGGAGAGGAGGGGGAGGGTACCAGGCCTGGGAGGGGAGGGGCGGGGGAGGGTACCAGGCCTGGGAGGGGAGGGGAGGGGGAGGGTACCAGGCCTGGGAGGGGAGGGGAGGGGGAGGGTACCAGGCCTGGGAGGGGAGAGGAGGGGGAGGGTACCAGGCCTGGGAGGGGAGGGGAGGGAGAGGGTACCAGGCCTGGGAGGGGAGGGGAGGGGGAGGGTACCAGGCCTGGGAGGGGAGGGGAGGGAGAGGGTACCAGGCCTGGGAGGGGAGAGGAGGGGGAGGGTACCAGGCCTGGGAGGGGAGGGGAGGGGGAGGGTACCATGCCTGGGAGGAGAGGGGAGGGGGGGTACCCTGCTCCCAGAAGGGAGAGCACCCTCAGTCCTCCATCCTAAGGGTTTTTAAAATATATTTTTATTGATTTTTTTTTAGAGACACAGGAAGGGAGAGATAGAAACATCAATCGGCTGCCTCCTGCACGCCCCCTACTGGGGATCTGGGGATCGAGCCCGCAACCCGGGCATGTGCCCTGACCGGGAATCAAACCAGGACCTGTCAGTCCATGGGACAACGCTCCATCCACTGGCCTGGCGTCCCAAGGGTTTTAAGGTGGAGATTTCAGGGGAGGTCCCAGAGAAAGATTTCAGTAGGATATCCATCAGCTCTCCGGCGTGTCCTGTCAGGGTGATGGTCTCCCCTGACTGGTGGGTGCCAGGGCAGGGGGTCATCAGTCAGTGCAGCTGGTCCTGAGGTCAGCCATGGTGTCGCTTGTCTGGTTTGGCTGCTTTTCTGGGCCTGGAGCTGAAACACAACTGAGGCCTCGATGTTATTTGATGGGGATCAGAACCTCATTGCCCTGGGAACTTAATGCTTAAGGGCTTTTCTCTGCCCCCCTCATCCGTACCCCCCTCTAAGGGGGTTCCACCCACGGGACAAAGGTCAGGGGGTCCAGGCCATATCACCAATAATGTGCTACGGGAGGAAAGGTCACCCTGGGGCGAAGTCCTTGTTTTCCCAGTTTTGCTTGTTGCTAGGTAACCCAGGATTTGCCCCCTTGGTGACCTTCTGTTCCTGGCCCATCGTCCATGCTCAGCCCCTGTCTGTCTAACTTCCCAACACAGACAGGACCTGCACCAGGGCCCAGGCACGGTCTTTCGGAGGCTGGTAACTTGCATTTTCTGTTCCTTCAAACACTGGCTTTCGGCACTGATCGCCATGCTGTGAGGAAGCTCAGGACCACGCGCAGAGGCCCGGAGGCCCCGGCGGTCAGCACGGCGCTCCATCCTCCAGGCGTGCCACCCGCCAGCCCTGCCAGTGAGCCACCTTCGACGGCTGGGTGCAGCCACCCTGACTGACCCACCCAGCAGAGAGGAGCCTTCACCGCCGGACTCTGCCCGACGACAGATGTGTGAGCAGAGAGAGTCTGTGGGCGTTTAAGCTAGTCAAGCTTTGGGATGGTTTGCTATGCAGCAAAACACAGAGTCAGAGAAATAGTGAAATGAGGTATTGGGAAGCTCCTTTCCTGTTCAAACACATATAAATGTGTTGATTATAAACCAACAAATGTTGTTTACTTATTTAATAAATAGAGCGTTTATTTTCTTTTAGCAGAGCGCATCGTCAGATGTAACAGCAGCAGGGGGACTCGGCAGGTGCCGAGCAGAGAGGAGTCAGAGCGCAGCATCCAGGGCGATGAGGAGAACCAGGCACACGCCTGAGGGGCTGTGGTGGTAAGAAATGTGTTTTTATTGATAGTTAGAGAGGGAGGAAGGGAGAGAAAGAGAAACATCGATGTGAGACAGAAACATGGATCGGCTGCCTCCTGCACGCCCCCTACTGGGGATCGAGCCCACAACCCAGGCCTGTGCCCTGACCGGGAATCGAACCCAGACCTCTCAGTCCATGGGGCGACGCTCAATCCACTGAGCCACAGCGGCCGGGCAGAGGCTGTGGTTTGAACGCCCATGTTGGGTCTTGAGTGAAGATGAGGAGACCCAGTATTTGAAAAGGATGTAAAGCCCTGGCTGGTGGGGCTCAGCCAGCGGAGCCTTGTCCCAGACACCGGAAGGTCGCAGGTTCGATTCCCAGTCGGCACTACCCAGGCTGCTGGTTCAATCCCCAGCTGGGGAGCGTAAGGGGGGGGCAGCTGATTGATGTTTCTCTCGCACATTGATGTCTCTCTCTCTCCCCACTCCCTTCTCTCTAAAATCAATAAAACATGTCCTGAGATGAGGAGTGAAAAAATAAAAAAATGAAAATAAAGAGGATGCAGACTTGGACTCTCTGTGGAAATATTGGGGAGACCATATGATTTATGGTGAGAACCAAAACGTCTCTGCCAATCACGCTGGAGCAGCAGACCGTGGACGGAGAGGTCCCGGTTCGATTCCCGGTCAGGGCACATGCCTGGGTTGCAGGCTCGATCCCCAGTAGGGGGCATGCAGGAGGCAGCCAATCGATGTTTCTCTCTCACATCAATGTTTCTCTCCCTCTCTCTAAAAAACAATAAAAACATATTTAATAAAAATCAACAAGAGCTTTTTAAACACAGAGATCACATGAAAGGCACAAAGGGTTTGAATGAAAAGAAGAAACAAGCTGCCACCCAGGTCCGTGCCCTTGAGCGGGAATTGAACCCGGGACCCTTCGGTCCACAGGCCGATGCTCTAACCGCTGAGCCACACCAGCTGGGGCCGCATTCTCTATTGAGCTCCTTCTGCGTGGTGCCAGCGCCACCTGCAGTCTCGGAGGTGCAGCAGAGGAAGAAGGGGCGTGGCCACGGCCGTGGAGGGGCATTCTGCTGGGCAGGGGCAGCCCGTGACAAAGAGCGGTGTGTCAGTGAAGGAAGTGTGCTAATGGCATCTGAGTGTCGTACCGGGAGCCTCCTCACGGTGTCGCAGGGGTGCTGAAGGGAGGATGGCGTGTGGGCCTCTCTGAACCCCTGCCCCGCAGGTCCGCCCTCTGCCGGGACTAGCCCGGATCCTGCTCCAGGTCACCTCCCGCCGCCTCCCAGGATTCTCACACTTTCCTTGCGCAGTTCTGTCATTTAGTCAGCATTTTTGCAGGTCTTGCCTCATGTCTACTTACTTTCCAGTCACTACCGTCTTTGCAAAAAGAATTTCCTTCCTTCCTTCTAGTTTCTGTGATGCGTTTATGCTCACGCCCTGTTTCTCACACCTTCTGTGCGTGCTTGTTTCATTGGCATCCTGTCTTATGTTCTACGTACTAATCCAGGCTGCAAATGTCCTTTCACGTGCCGATCTACCTGCGTCCCACACGGTCTGGAATTCCATTGTTTTGTCATTTCTAATTTCCGTTATGATCTTTCTCTTTCTTTCCACGATGAAGAGTGTGCTTTTAGTAGGTGCTTTCGAATGTGTGGTCTCTCTCACAGTTTTGCTCTTTCTAAGTTAATGAACTGCGTGCCTGTCTGAGACGTTTGGAATGTGTTAAGACTGCTTTATGGTCCAGAACATGCCAATTTCTGTGCATGTTCATGTGTGTTTGGAAATAGTGTGTGTTTTCCAATTGTCCTTCTATTTTGAAGCTGTTAGTAGGCCTGGAATTAGCTGTGTTATTTTGAATCTATGTTATTTTTATTTGGAATTGTTATATATCCGGCATATTTAACTTCCTGTCATTTTAGAATTACCGTCTTTATCTCTACGCATTTTGCCTTAAATTCTAAACTGCTTGACATATATGTATGTATTATAAATATAAATAAATACATATTAATAGATGAATACATATAAATAAATATAAAAAGTAAATATATATAAAGAAATGGATATATTTGCATATATATGCTATATTCCAGTTTTCTGTTGATTAATCTTTGGTGGATAATATTTTCCCATCTTTTCGTCCATCCTTCCTGCATTCGGAAGCGTCACAGAGTTTCCTGTGATATCCATCTTTGTCCTTTAACTAAGGAGTTTGTACTATTTACACTTATTGTGATTAGTGATAAGTATTGATTCATTTCTGTCATTTTTGCCTTTTCTGTTTCTCTTCTCCCTTCTGTTTGCCCTCTTACTATTTCTCTTTCTTTTTTGTTAACCGTCACCCGAGGGTATTTTTCCATTGCTTTTTAGATAGAGTAGGAGGGAGGGGGGGAAGGAGGGAGAGAAACACGGATGTGAGAGAGACACATCGATTTGTTGCCTCCTGCACGGCCCCAACTGGGGCTGGGGATGGAACCTGCAACCCAGTTATGAGCCCTTGACTGGGGATCGAACCCGTGACCCTTCGGTCCCCGGGCCATGCTCTAACTGCTGAGCCAGACAGGCCAGGGCTGCCCTCTTACTATTTCTGAGCAATGCTTGAGTTTGTTTTGCTCCGCCCACTTTCCCCGCTGCGCCTTTGGAGGTTCCTAACTTTTATTTGTTTTTCCTTGTTACCCTAGAAACTGTACCTTCATACCCAACCAAGTGGAACGTAGTGAACACAGGTACTCTCCTCTCTGGAAACACAAGGGTCTCAGAATGCTTTAGCTTCCCAATTCCCCTCTCCAGTTAGGGGCGACTTTGTCCATTTTAACAATTTTTAAATTTTATATATTCTCAAGCTCCCCTCCCCCCCAAATTGGGTTCCGCGGGTGCCTTTGCTGTTTGGGCTTCGAGCAGCTTATCTTCATCTGGGCTTATTTACGTGTTTTCAGTCTCTCGTCTCACATTTTCCCGTGTCTCTGGGTTTCTCCTGGACACATTTTCCCTTCTGTCTGAAGCAGCTTCTTAAGGTCAATTGTCAGCAAATTATCTCAAGTTATTTTATATCTGAGAGTGTCCTAATTTTGCCTTCATTGTTCAGAGCCGCTTGTCTGAGGTCCGCGTCTTTTATTCTCTCTGAAAGCGCTGAGCCTCTGTGGCCACTTCGCGGGTCGTCCTGTTTGCTTGCGCGCGGCTTTTATCTCCTCTTTGTCTGATGTTCTCCTTGCTTGTTTTGTAGCTTAACTGTGATTGATTTGAATGTAGGTTTCCTTTTAAACACAAGTATTTTCATTGTGTTGCGTTAGGCTGCCTGAATGTGAGCCTGGGTGTCCCAGCACACAGGCCTCTCCTCTGGTCTGAACATCCTCCTCCGGCATCTAACACATATCGCCCCTGCCTCCCCCGTCCGCTCTGTGGCCCTCTTCACCTGTCGCCCGCACCTGCCACATCTCAGGTGTGCTGCGTGCCACCTTCTGGCCCGCGCGACCTGCTACAGCCTGTCCACTGAGGTGTCACTGCATTCGTGTGTCTTTCATTATTTTATTTCTAGAACATCTACTTAGTAATTTTAAAACCCACAGCATTCTTTCCTATAATCTCTTGCGCTTTGTGCATGTTTTAAAATCTTCTTTCTTAAAGCGGATTTCACGGGCTCCTTGCAGACTCCCGCTCGCAGACGCGCCGCCGCGGAGGGCTCCGTGGCTGGCTCCGCCGGCCGGCGCGCACCCGCCCCTTGCACCGCTTTGTGATTTCTGACTGTGGCTCATTTCCCCCCACAACGTTACACGTGGAAATGATTTGAGGCCCGTGTCGAAGGCGCATTCCACGGACGGCAACGTGCGTTTGATTCCGCGAAGGGCTGGGGCTGCTGCCAGCTCAGGACAGACAGCTGTAAAATAGCTCCCCGCCCGAGGTTAGTGTTTTTCTGTGCGACGCGGTGGTTTGAGTTCAGGCTGCTCACCCACAGGAGGACGGGGTTGGGGTTCGCCTGGTCAGGGAGATTTTTACTCCCCATCTGTTCAGAGTTGAGCCAAGACGGGTTCTTGACTCTCTTTTTCCGAGGTCTTTCCAGGTCTTAGCGGTCCAGGCTCTCCGGGGTTCCTGTCTGAGACGCCCCTCCGCGTGCTGGCCTGGCCCGGTCCCCACATCCGAAGCCTGAGAAGCTGCCAGAGCAGAAGGTCAGGACCCTTGGGGGTCAGCAGACGCACGGAGCGCAAAGCAGCCCGGGGTCTGTCCCCTCTCTGGTCCCAGGCCCACGTGGTGTTGGTCTCTGCGGGTTTGTTCTCTCCTGACTCCTCAGCAGCGCATTTCAAAGGGACTGTTAGAACATTTTACTAGGCATGCTTAGTTGTTCATTTTATATATTTTCCACAACTGTTTTCTTTCTGCTTCATTCCCGTTTCTCCTCCTGTCTCCGTCTCCTCCTCCCTCCGCCTCTGAGCCTCCCGAGCACAGCTCCGCCGCCTCGGTGCCCGCCCTCGCTGCGGCGGCATCTCTGCAAAACATCCGTGCGGCTGCGATCTTATTTAACCTTCACCCACGGCCGTGTGCTCGTGTCTCTGCGTCTCCCACGCCCCGCCCGCTGGGCTCTGTGCTGGAGACCCCTGCCCCGGGGTGACCTCTCTCGTCTCCCTCATACGAGCCGCCTCCTGGCATGCCTCGGTGCCCACAGGGGCGCTGCGGCGGGCTCGCGAAGGCAAAGCTGGCCTTTCCGCGCTCTCCTTTGGAGGCAGAGTGGAGGTGGGTTTTGGTGAGATCCTGTGTATTCACTGCCAGGTGGGCTTGTGGCCAGGTTGACGTGGACACTGGTCGTGGGGCCCGAGAAAGGGTGGCTGGGGGTGGGGAGAGCCTTCCTGAGCCACTGAGCTGGGAGCCAGCGTGCTGACCCAGGTCCGTTCCTGTCCAGCAGTGCGGGACATGCGGGTGAGAGTGAGTGTCTCACGGTCACTTGTGTTTCTTGTCTGTCCTCTGCGGACTGAGGCCCCTCGAGGGCAGCGTCCACACTCCAGAGGGCCCTGCAGGGCTCGAATCAGTGTATTTTGTTAAACAGACACGCAGATTGTGTTCGAATAGACGAGCTGACCTTCCAGTTGCTGAGCGAGCTCCCTGCCCTGCCTGTTCCCAGCCTGCTGTACTCATGGGCTGAGCACACCGGCTGTGAGACGCTCGGTGTCCCGGAGGAGATGCTGCAGGAGCTGGGGGGCACTCAGGGGGGCCTCCGTCTTCCTCTGGGCCCCCGGCCTCTCCTCCCTCCCTGCTCTGCACACTGTCAGCCCTGGGATGTGGCAGGAGCCGGGTCCTGGGGGGGCACTCCACCCCGATCCGTCTGCACGATTCCTGCATCCTGGGGGAGAGGTGGGAGGGAGCGTCTGGGGGGTCCAGGTGGCTTTCACTAGGCTCCCCTTCACACTCAGGCCTGCCCCACGCCGTGCCCAGCCAGCTGCCCAGGACTGCATAGTCGGGCACCCACGGTCCAGTCTCCGCTGGGCCTGTCCTCGTCAGCTCCGCGGGACAACCTTGACCGCTCCGGGTGGCTGAGCTGCCCTGCTCAGAATCTTGCTCTGCGATTCTCTTCCTTCCTTCACCTGGCAAAATTCTCTTCACTTTTCGAGAGTGATCCTTGTTTCCTCCAGGAAGCCTTCCATGAATGCCCGGGCTGGACGGAGTGTCTTCCTCGGAGCCCCCCGACACCCCGTCCTTCCTCGATGACGGCTGCATGTGCCGTTTCTCCCTGTGCCCCTGTGTCCTCACCTGTGGGGCCTGGAGGCGGGCACTGAGCCCGCTCGAGGGCTGCCGGGTGACAGGCAGTCCGTCCGCGCGTGCCCACCAAGAGAGAGAAGGGCTCGGGCCCCGTGAGGAGGGCAGGAGGTGGGTGCTGGCAGGGATCCCTGTCCCCACGAGGTCGTCCACTCCCTCTGAGCATCAGCTTCCCGGGGTGCAGAGAGCCGGGTGTCCAAGGGGAGCGGGGCCTCGTTCGGGCTGCCAGGGCTGGGTCCTGCGGTCCCCCCGCCACGCAGCCGGGCTCCGGGAAGGTATTTATTTGTCTCATAACCACAGAAATGGAATCCCGTTTCCTCCCTTATGTTCGCGAGTCGACTGCCCTCTTCGGCTGTTCACAGAAGCACGTTTCAGGCCATTACTGTTTTTCTTCTCCCCTGTTGTTGGAGTTTAAACCACACAGATGGTCGTGACGCAGTCCCGGTGCTCGGAGTCCTCGTGGGCCGCGTGGCGTGGCGGGAGAGGAGGATCGCGGCCGAGGTGGGCACAGCGGGGTCTGCCCTCTCCCCTAACGGAGTCGCCGTGAAAACCGGGGGTGCTCGCTGGCGGGGGTGGGGCAGGTGGATGCCCTGTTTCTTCCTGAGGGTGCCGCCGGCAGGGGACCCCGTGCTGGTGGGGTGTCAGCACCTGGGGCTCCCATCCCAGCCTCCACATGCTGACTGGTGACTTGGGGCAGGTCCCTTCATGTCTCAGTGCCCTGGGGATGGGCCATACCTGGCCCACAGGTGTGCCGTGACAGGCCCATGGGGTAAGGACCATAGTCACCTTGACAGCAAACAGCTCTGCAGCTGTCAGCCATCACTGAGAACACTGTGTTCTCGCGTTCCTCCTTGGTGCTGACACCTGCGCCTGGGAGACAGCGACGGTGGAGCTCAAGGCCCCGTGCGAGGCCCCACCTAAAGATGGGGGATCCTAACGGGTTCCTGGTCGCCCCGTCTGCTCCTCCCCTCGCCGGAGAAGCTGGGGTTGGAGTCTTTCCTCCGAGACGCCCGCCGCCCGCAGTCCTCGGAATTCCTTCCCTGGCCCGTGGCTGGAGAGCGGAGATGTGCTGTCGCCTTCCCTCCCCGCCGCGCGGCTTTCCGCTCCTCTGGGCCTCGTCTGCTGGGACGGGCGGCGGCACTCCCGGGAGGACAGCGCCAGGCTGAGCTCGGGTCCGAGAGGCAGGAGCGCCCAGGTCCACGCGGGGCCGTGCAGACACGTGAGGGTGCCGCCTATCAGGATGCCAAGACCTACATGCAGGGGAGAAGGAATCAGTGACGACTCCATAAAGGAGACGCAACACCCGTGGGCGTTCCCGAGGGTGCCTGCGCTGTCGGGAAGGTGCCGCCATCATGGCGGGGGGGACCAGACGGGAGGCGATGAAGGAAGAGGGTGGGAGACCCTTGGGTGGGAGACGCAGAGATGGGGAGAGGGCTGTGTGGGGGTCATAGCAGGGCAGGGGAGTGAGTCTTGCCCAGACATTTCACACGGAGAGAGTTGCTCTGGGCTGCAGCTCACACTGGACCCTGCGAAGGACAAAGGGTCCATTTCTTGGGCACCTGATCTGTCGCGGCAAATTACGTAGGTGCCTTCAGTATTCAGCTCTTCATGTAGCAAGCATTTGCTGGGTCCTTCCTCAGCCCGGCCCCTGACGGCCGACGGGACACCCAGGACAAAGATGTGGGTGACGCTGACGTCAACAGGTTACATGGAATATGATCAGTGTTCCAGAGCCGTGATCACAGGCTAGTGGGGAGGGACACACAGAGGAGCCTTTCGTTGGATAGTTCCTGAGCACCTACTGTGTGCTGGGGAGCAGAGCTGGGCAAAGAAGAAAGCAGAGTCCAGTCCCTGCCTTCCTGAGGTCGGCAGGCTAGTGAAGAAATGAAATATGTGGTAGGGGCTGGAGATGGATCTTAAGAGAAGGGGAAAGAAAGGTGGCTGGGGAAGCCCCCCTGAAAACTGATCTAGGAGTAAAGGCTGAAGGAGGTGAGGGAGCGAGACACAGGACAACTGGGGGAAAGGGCTCCAGGAGCGGGAAGGGCAGGTGCAAAGGTCCTGTGGTGGGCTTGTGCCTGTGGGTTGGAGGCACACCAAGGAGACCAGTGTGCCTGCTCTGAGTGAGACCAAAGGGAGCTGAGGTTGAGAGGTGATGAAGGGCCAGGCCGTGGGGGGGGGGGGGTTCAGGCAGGGTAAGATGTTTAGGGTTCCAACTAAGTGTTTTTGAAGCCACGGATGGCTTGGAGCAGAAGAAGGATGCCATGTGACTTAACATTGTTTTATTTTTTATCCTCACCCGAGGACACTTTTGCATTTATCTTCAGATAGAGTGGGAGGGAGAGAGGGAGGAAGAGAGGGAGAGAAACATCGATGTGAGAGAGACACATCGAGTGGTCACCACCCACACGACCCCATCCGGGGCCGGGGACAAACTGCAACCGAGGTATGTACCCCTAGTGGGAACCGAACCCGGGCCTCTCTGGTCCGCGGGCCGACGCTCCAACCGCTGAGCCAAACTGGCCAGGGCTTAACATTGTTAAAGGATCACTCTGAGTGTGGATGAAAACGAGCTCCATGGGACCTGCTGGCATTCCCAGCAGGAGAGGGCTGTGGCAGGGACCCGCGAGGCCGTGGTGAGAAGGGGATGGATTCTTGCTATGAGACTTTGATGTAACGTTGCAGGATCGGCTGACGGATTTAATAGGGAGGTTGAAAGATCAGAAGGAATAAAGGATGGGTCTCAGAATTTTCGCATGGGGACTAGAAGAATGGAGCGACCGTTGACTGAGAGGGGCAGAGCCATCAGAGGAGCAGGGCCGAGGCGGTGACCGGCCGGGCGTGGACAGTTACCTGGGACATGCCGGACATGGTGTTGCAGGCGGGCCAGCTGACACACAAAGCCGAACAACCCCCCTGGGACGCATGCCCATGAGGTAGGAGGCAAAGGCACGTGCCGGATGAGATCACCCACGTACTGAGTGTAGACAGGACAGGAGGGGTCCGAGGACTGCCCCGGGTACCAGCACCGAGAGTGAGACAGCTGAGGGGAGGCAGCGCCGGACCAGAGTCCCTAGAGGAGAGGGAGGAAAAGCTCGTGGCCGTGGGTCCTGGGAGCCAGAGGAAGAAAACGAATGAAGAAACCATCCGACCATCACAGATGCCGAGGGGACAAGTCCTGAAGCACCGAGAATCGCCCTTCGGACTGGCCACACGGCGCTTGGCTGCACAGGGCAGAGCGGGCGGGTGGACTCCGGAGGAGCTCCCAGGTGGAGACAGAGCAGCACGTCTGTGAGCTGATGGGAACGACGTACCCCCGCAGAGCCAGAAGAAGTGGGGGTCCAGGAGGAAGAGGGAGGAGTTGCTGGAGTTGCATCTTTTGGATGAGAGTGCGTGGATCCCACGGGTGGCTGGGGACGCTGCCATAGCCAGGAGCAAGGAGAATACCCCCCCAGGAAGGGCTCAGCCTCGGACAAAGGAAGTGGCCGGAGGTGGCGGCAGGTCTTCGTGCCTCTGGTTTCTCAGTGAGACTGGAAGCAAGGCCCCGGATAGAGGGGTCTAGGTGGAGGTGTGGGGGCGGGGGGAAGGAGGAGAAGAAAGCCATTGTCTGGGAAAGCAGGAGAGAGAATGAATGGGCAAACACGGTAGACATTTCTGGGCAGCATTAGGGCCCACTTAAAGTGAGGGGTCAAGAATTAAAGCCGGACGTGTCAACGTGGTTGTGACTTCCCAGCGACACTGTCCTGAGCACATGCAGTCGTGAGCATGCAGACGGCTGGAGACGGTCAGAGGTGTGCTTTGGCCCCTGAGAAGGATGCAGTGACAGAAAGTCAAGAGAGTTGAGGGCACAGTGAAGGCAGTGGTCACGACTGAGCCACAAAGTGTCATGAACCATCAGCGGTGTGGACCATGAGACAGAGGCCAAGGTCTTTGAGGACTCACGCAGCGGTCGGGGGAGGAATGGATAACTTCACCGAGGAGGGGTGGGAGGTGGGTGATCTGACGTGTGACATTCAGAAGTGGTGCATTCAGTGGCGGAGGGGGGTTTGGTCCCGGGTGACAGGGACAGCAGCCTCACCTCCAGGCCTGTGTGGAGGGTAGGGAGCCAGAAGTGATGTTGCTGAGTGGGGGGAGGAGTCTGGGGGCTCCTAGGGTAGTTTGCATTGGCGGGAGTGTCCTAGGGAGGTTCGGGGCTTTGCAGTCCGGCAAGTTTGGGTCCAAAACCCCAGATTTACCATTCACTATGGATAAATCTCAGTGGACTTCTTTTTTTTTTTTATCCTCACCCGAGGACATTTTTTCATTTTTTGTTCAGATAGAGTGGGAGGGAGAGAGAGGAAGAGAGAGAGAGAGAAACATCGACGTGAAAGGGACACATCGAGTGGCTGCCACCTGCACGACCAACCAGGGCCGGGGACAAACTGCAACCGAGGTACATGCCCTTAGCGGGAACCGAACCCTGGTCTCTCTGGACCGCAGGCCGATGCTCTAACCGCTGATCCAAACCGGCCAGGGCTCAGTGGACTTCTTAACATCGCTGACCTTCTGGCTTCCTGTGTGAAATTGGTAGATAATCCCTCCCTCCTAGGGTTGCCACAGATGTTAGAGAGTAACACATACACTGATTTGCTGTTCAGTAACTATTTTTTTGGTTAGCTTTTATCTTCTTCTTTGGGACCAGGTTTCTTCATCTGTAAATGTATGATAATACAGATTTGGGCTGTCATATGAATTACATTAGATGATATACTCCCCATTTGCTGGTTCATAAGAGGCCCTCGGTAATTTTTAAAAAAATCAGCTTTAACTTTTCTGAAACAGATCTTTGTTTATACAATAGGGGTAATGCATGGTCCCATAAAAAGAAATATTTACCTTCACATGTCCTTACTTCACTCCACTTTTTTTTTTTTTTTAAACCAGCAGGTAGGAGGGAGAGAGAAAAAAACCACACACAAAGCAATTTCCAGATCTACTATGATAGTTGTGCTCAATCTAATTGCGATGAAATTGGAGCTCATTTAATTATTGGCACTTAGAAAATGAAATTTTGCTCTACACATGTGTGTTACACGGAGATCCAAAGAACTCCACATTCCAGCAAGCGATTAGTTCATTATGTAGACTAATTGCTTTTACAGTTATAGATTCCAGCTATCGCAGATCTCAAGTACACACCTGTGCACTAATTGCTTTTCTGGGAGCGGTTTCCATGGCTGCGGATGAGACATGCTGCCGCCCACAGAAAGGCTGGTGCAGGTGGGCTCCCAGAGACGGCACATTTATGCCAGGCTTTGGCTCAACCAGCTTCAGCACCACACGGGTCTGGACAGCGCCACCCTGCTGTCTCAGGCTTCTGCGCTAACTCAGAATTCCAGAACATTCATCAGGTCTGAGAAGGATGAAAACACACACACACACATACAAAACAAAACAAAACAAAAAACGGGTGAAGACACTGGGCCTCAGAGACTTTACGTAGCATCCTCAGTGCCCCACAGGAGATGAAGCGACAATAAGGAGCGGGCGCCCTGATTCTTCGAGTCTTTAGAGTTCTTTAAAGGTGGCGGTTGCTGAAAACAATGCTTCCTTGGGAATGTTTTTATAAAGAAGCTAATGACTGAAAACTCTGGATGCTTTAGTTAAATATGTGCATTTTAAAAAGCTCGCTTCTGCCTGAATTTGCATAATGGTCCTTTCCCACAGGCCTACCTTACCTTTAACTCTGTTTAATAGACTCAATGTTGCATTATTAACAACCATATGCAAGATGATGACCTCGGGGGAGGCTCCTTTCCCCCAAATGCCTTCTTCCCTGATTATTCACCTGTGACCTCTGTGGCCCCGTCATCTTCCTAATGGGGCTGTTGCATTCTTTGTCCAGGTGTCTAAGTGGGGCCTCGTTGGCTGATGACCCCAGCGGCTGGGAGAAGAAAGCCCGAATGATGTGGAAATGACCTTTCTTTCTGAGCCGTGAGCACACACGAGCCCTTTCATCAGAACTCAGCACAATTAAGCCTATTCCTTTTATTTCCCTTTCCTTTTTTTTTTTTTTTTTGGAAACACTTTCAAACTTACAAAAAAAATGTTGCAAAAATGGTTCCACTTCACTCGGAGACCCCGTTAAAGTTTCACTCCGTGTCCCAGCGACGTCCCTCATGGAAGAGCTGACCCAGGGCATGGCGGCCTCTTGTCCTGTGCCTTGAGTACGACTCTGGAACAGTTCGTTCCTCAGTCTTTCCTCGACTTCCGTGACCTTGAGATTGTTTCCGATGAGAGTTTGGTACCATGTCTATTCATGTGGGATTTTTCCTCCTGAATGGGCCCAGGGTGTGTTTCTTTGGCCAGGACATCCTTCTGTGATGCTGCGTGCTGCTCATTACATCCTGTCAGTGTCACCTTGTCAACGAGGTGAACCCTCCTCACCGTTCCAGTCAGCTCCGCCTGTGTCACAGACCACCCCGGCGCCCACCAGCATACAAGAACCGGTTTCTAATACTGATGGTTTCTGTGAATCAGGAGTGTGGGAAAGGCTCAGCGGGGAGTTCAGATTTGGGGACTCTCGGGTGGCGGCAGGGAGCTGGTGGCTGGAACTGTTGGTGGACACGTTTCTCTCCCTTCCTGTCATCGCAGGACAGCTTCCTGCAGGGCGGGTGGGGCCTTCCTGGGGCTGGTGGACTCCCTGTGCGGTGGCTGACTTCCCAGAGCGCTGTTCTGAGAAAACGAGTGGACGTGGACGGTGTGTTTATGACCTAGGAGGTGTCACTTCCACCATACTCTGCTGGTCAAGGGAGCCGCACAGGCCAGCCCATGGTCAAAGGGAGGGGATGGACCTTATCACTTAATGGAAGGAAGGTCAAGGTCACGTAAGAGCTGCACGTAGCGTGGAGATACTGTTAGAGGCGTCTTTGGAAAATATAATCTGTCTCCACTATTTGATTTAGATCGTGTCTGCTAGTTTTCTTTCCTATAAGGTTACCGTTTTATTTTGGTCCTTTATAAGTATTCTGTGGGGAGATACTATGAGACTATATTAAACATTTTCACCCTTAGTTTTAGCACGCACTGATATTGCTTGCCTGAATTAGTTATTACTGTGGAGGTTGATAAATGGCAATGTTCTAACTTCATCATTCTTTCTACATTTATTATTTGGAATTCTGCTCCTTATTTAGTAATTATTTAATTAATGTCAGTGTAATAGACACTGACATATACTTGGTATACACTGATTACATGGGCTCAGAGGTCCCAGTGCTATTCAGAGATGTCACCATCAAAATTTACTTTGACGTTGACATGGTCCCACACTGGGTCAGCGGGGGCCCCTTCAAGCTGGCTTCTGTGTCATTTTTCAGCAGCTTGGTTGAAGTATATTTGAATATCACAAAATAAAGGCTCTGTGAACGTCCATGTACACATCTCTGCATGGGCACATGCTTGCATTGTCTTTTGGGCAAATACCTAGGGGTGGAATGACAGGATCATAGGGTCAGTATGAGCTCAGCGTCTTCAGAAACCATTTCCATAGTTTCCAGCCCCCGTCTCTAGAGGCTCCTATTTCTCCACAGCTTCCTCAGCCTTTGGGAAGGTCAGTGTTTTACATTTTAGCCACTGTAGTGTTTGTGGTGCTGTCTCACGGTGATTTTTACCTTGCATTTCCCTAATATGCCAAGTGTCTCTCCCTGAGCCTGGTTGGCACCTCTGTGTATTCTTCTGTGAAGTGCTGGTTGTTGACATTTTAGTCTTTTTGAAAATTAGGTTGTTCAGTTTCTTGAATTTTGAGAGTACTCTACACCTTCTGAATATGTGTGTGTGTGTGTGTGTGTGTGTGTATTTGTTAATCCTTACCTGAGGATATTTTCCCATTGATTTTTAGATAGGATGGAAGGGAGGGAGGAAGGGAGGGAGAGAGAGAGAGAGAAACATCGATGTGAGAGAGACACATCGATTGGTTGCCTCTCACTGATGCTCTAACCGCTGAGCCAAACGGGCCAGGGCTGGATACATGGCTTTTGTCTAATATATGATTTACAGATATTTCCCTCCAGCCTGTGACTTGTCTTTTCATTCACTTAAGACTGTTTTTCAAGAAGCAGACATTTTCATTTTACTTTTTCCTTCTTGGCTTTGGCGTCTGGTGTCGTATCTAAGCAAGCCCAGCCTACCTCAAGGTCACAGAGGTGTTTTCCCTTCTAGACATTTTATAGTTGACAGTTGTACACGGAGTCCATTTCTGTATATGGTACGAATTGAAGTACGTTTTTTTGCATATACATGTCTATTTTTTTTCTAGCATCATCTGTGAAAAAGATGATTTCTTCTTTACTGAATTGCCTTCCCGTGTTCACAGAAAATCCGTTGCTCACATCGTTGTGGGTCTGTTTCTGGCCTTTTCATTCTGCTGCATTGGTCTTTTGTCTAATTTGTTGCTGTCCCACTGTCTTGACTGTTGCAGATTTGCCGTGAGTCGTGAAATCGAGAAATTCTAGTTGTCTGTGCTACATCGTTCTTGTTTCACAAAGTTATTTAGTTATTCTAGGTCCTTTGCATTTCCATAAAAATTTTAGATTGGTTTGTCTACGTCTACAAAAAAAAACCCTAATTTTTTTTTTTTTTTTTTTTTACTGATATTGTATTAAATCTATAGATCAATTTGGGAAGGATTGGTATCTTAACAACACCGAATCTTTCAATGAATGAAAATGGTATATCTCTATTTGTTTTCTTTAATTTCTCTTGGGAATTTTAGTTTTCAGTTTAAATACATTTCACATCTTTTGTCAGATTTATCCCAAAGTACTTCATGTTTTCATGCTATTGTAAATGTTCTTGTTCTTTAAAATGTCAAAATGTGATCGTTACTAACATATACATAAACAATGGACTTTTGTGTGTTGATCTGTAACCTTGCTAAACTCACTTATTAATTCCACTAGCTTTTCTTGTACATTTCATCCAACTGTCTACATAGATAATCTTGTTGTCTGTGAATGAAGATGTTTTACATCTTCCTTTCCAATCTGGGATGCCTTTTGTTTTTTAACCTGTCTTATTTCACTAGCTAGTATCTCAAGTAAAATGTTAGATAGAAGTGGTGAGAACAGAGAGTCTTGTATTAATGCCACACTAGGTGGGCATAGAATTCTGGATTTGCAGTTTTCTTATTTCAGTACTTTAAAAATGTTGCTTCTCTGTCTTCTTGCATCTTTTTTTTTTTTTTTTTGGAAGAATGAGAGATGAGCATTTATTTCTTCTATCATTTTTGATGTAGAATTTCTTGCTTGCCTCATTTGTGAGGAGAAATTTTCTCCCCTACTTACCTTTGTTTCATTGTATATAACTTGCCTTTTATCTCTGTATACTTTTAAGACTTTCTATTTATTGCTGGTTTTGAGCAAACTGATTAGGATGTGCCTTTGTATTGCTTTCTTCATCTTTCTTCCACTTTGGCTTCTTGACCTTCTTGGATCTGTGCGTGTAGAGTTATCAATTTGGAATATTCAAATATTTTTTCCTCCCTCCCTCCCTCACCATCCTCTTCTTCAGGGATCCAAATTACACATTTATTAGGCTGGTTGAAGCTGTCTTGTAGCTCACTGGTGCTCTGTTCATTTCCTAACCATCCTTTCTTCCCTCTGTTTTATTTTGGAGAGTTTCTGTTGCTATGGTGTCAAGTTTACTAATCTTTCCTTCTGCCTGTAATCTTATCCAGTGTATTTTTCATCTCACGCTTTGTGGTTTCATTTCTAGATGTTCAATTTGGGACATTTTGTTTTCCATCTTTAATGAACATATGGAATTAACTTCTTGAACATATGGAAGACAGTCATAATAACTGTTTTAATGCCCTTCTCTGCTAATTCTATTATCTGTGTCAGTGAGGAGTTCGTTTCGATTGATTATTCCTTCGTGCTGGGTCATATTTTCCTACTTCTTTGCATGCCTGGTAATTTTTGGCCGGATGCCAAGCATTATGAATTTCATCTTGTTTGACGCTGGATATTTTGTGTTCCTAGAAATATCCTTGAGCTTTCTTTCTGGGATGCAGTTAAGTTACTTGAAACTATGTGACCTTTTCATGTCCTGCTTTTAAGGTTTGCTAGATGGGAATGTGAATAGTGCTCGGTCGGAGCCAATTATTCCCCACGACTGAGGCAAGACCGTTCTTCACAGCAGCTCTGTGTCTGGTGGAAAATGAGATTTTCCAGTCTGGCTGGTGGGGCAGGTGCTATTCGCAGTTGTGTGAGTGAGTGTGTGCACGTGTGTGCGCGCGCGTGCGCACATTGGTCATTGGTACCTTTAATGCTCTTTCTCTGGCCTTGGATCACGTCCTAACATTCATTCCCATGCCAGCGAGTCCTCTGCTGAATAATGGAGGCGACCCTCTGCACCTCTGGAACTCCCTCTCTGGTACTCTGCCAGTGACCTTCGGCCACCTTGGCTTCCCCGGAGGCTGTGCCTGGGTGCCCCCCCAGAATCGTGGCCTGGAAACTCTCTTGAAGTTGTGAACGGGGGCCACGACTCCCCCATTTGTTTTGCATTTCTCAGCATTACTTCTCTCTTGTCGCTGGGTGTCTAGTGTCTTGCAAATCATTGTTTCATCCATGTTGTCCATTTTGGGGAGTTTTTTGAGTGGGGGGAGTATAGATGCAGTCCGTGGTAGCAGAAGTCACTCCTGTGTCTTTTTGGCATGTCCCCGTGGCTCTCTGAGCAATTCCGAACATTCTGGCCCATTGAGATGTGGCAGCCTCAGCTTGAACTTCCCTATCCCAGCTCTGGGTCCCACAGTTTCTCCAAGGAGCCTGGGTCCCTTCAGTGGAGAATGGCACCCAGACACAGTTTGGGCACAAAGTGTGGTCACTGCTGTTGGATGTCATAACCATTAGATCCTCTCCGTGGAAAAAAGCCCAGAGTTTTCTCTCTAGAGTCATCAGCCTTTGTGTTCATTTACATGTCTATGTATTGGAAGCCACGAGCTCATGGCAGTACCTCAGGCCCATCCAACACCCCCGGGCTCAGTCCCTTTCTCCTTCCACACTCGGACTCCCTCCTGACTGTCCTGTGAATGTTAGAGCACCATCCCAAGCAAAGTGGAAGGTACCAGATTGCCGCAGTGCGTCTGAGTCCTTCGGTGAGGACTGCTGTGTGCACGTAGGACAGGGTGCCCTTGTCTGTGGAGGGCAGGATGCCAGGCTTGAGTTGAGCTGTGGCTGTGTGAGCCCAGAAGACCAGGGATTTGGTGGAACTTCCGTCTCCTCATTTATAACACCGAGACAATAACTCCAGCATGTCAATACCTCAGTGATGCCTCCGTGACAGCAGCAGTTTACTATGGAGACCCCCAGGGTGGCTGCTGCTGGGGACTGATCTCGAGTGAGGACTGTAGCCCTGGGCCCCCAGCAGGAAGGGGTGAGAGCGATGCAGCTCCCTGAGGCTGTGTCCAGCATATCCCAGGGAGGGGAGGGCACTGGAAAGGGCACCACATCCATGTGACTTGCACGCATCCCCTGCCCATGTCACGGGTCTGGCCTTGAGCTTTCGCTGTGAGGAGACAGGTGTGTGAGTTAGGGGAGGGGACAGGCAGGTGCATGGATGGGAAGGTGCTGGGGAATTTGCTTTACAGATTTGGAGAAAGCCTCCATCTGTGGGGTGGTATCACTGGAGACTTGCATTTGGAGTGGCAGTGGGTGCAGAAAGCAGGATTTCTGTGCCCAACCTCCCAGGGACTGGCCATGTGACTTTCTCAGACAGCCACATGCTTTTGTGAGCCTCAGTTTACTTATCTGCAAAATGCTGGCTGTGTGTTTGGGGGGCATGTTGGACCAGCTGAAGCACCAGAGACCCTTAAACATGAGGGTCCCCTTTCTAACCAAGTGCCTGGAACATTCTGATGAATGAATGAATGGATGAGTGAATGAATGAGTAAAAGAATGAGTGAGTGAAGGAATGAATGAGTGAGTGAAGGAATGAGTGAGTGAGTGAAGGAATGAGTGAGTGAGTGAAGGAATGAGTGAGTGAAGGAATGAATGAGTGAGTGAAGGAATGAATGAGTGAGTGAAGGAATGGATGAATGGATTTTGAAATCTCAGGGCCCCCATCATAAGCAGTCACGTGATCCTTAGTGGTTGCCCTGGCCCCCACTTTGGTAATTCCTGGCCCAGGATTCCTGCTGTTCCCACCATCTCTCAGGCTGCAGTTTTCTACACCCTAGGGATGTTCTTATCCAGTGGTGATAACTGCCCCTGTTCCATCCTCGACTGTAGAATTCCCTGATGACGCTGAGATGCGCCGACTCATCTCGCGGCAGAGACTCCTTCCCGTTATATGATCTCATTGACTCACTGGAGCAGCCTCAGGAGATGACACTATTTTCATTCCCATTCGAGGATGGAAAAACGGAGGCCCACAGAGGCTAACTCACTCTTCGGGGGTCAGGAGGCCACCTAGCTGGTCAGGGTTGGTTTGAGGGCAGGTCTGTGAGTGCCCCTGGTCCCAGGCCTCCGGGACTGCCCTGCCTGGAGACGGCTGTGAAGGGGTGAGTGGGAGGGACAGATCTGTGTCAGAGGAGCCTCAAGGTCAAGCCCTTGGGTGGAGCTCTGTGGGCACTGGGGGCAGGGCACAGGGACTCAGAGGACCTGGAACCCTGTAGAAATGTAAAGAGGTGTGAATACAAACAAGAAATCGGTTTTTATAATCTCCATTTCCCATTGTGTTGCAAATCCTTGTACATTTTCTTGCTCTCTGGGAAGGGTGAAGGCGGCCTGTTTAATAACCATACTATTAGCAAGTTACAGAGTATTTGACTGCGTTTTCCAGAAAGCACCTCGGTGGCTGGGGGATCATTTCACATCTGCCTTTTCCACTCACACTCAGCACTTCCAGCTTCGCAGCCGGGACTCCTCCGTGTAAAATTGTCTGTGCATCACGGTTGAGGGAAATTATTTTTTAAGGGGAGGAAAAGAGTATCCAATTTACAGATGTCTTGTGTAGCGCACGGAGCTGGAATGACTGTTCCCGGCCCCAGTGTGGATGGATTTAGCAGGCGTCAACAGAATGCAGGAACGGGTGTCAGATGGATGCAGCTTCATCCAAGTTCTCAAGGAAACTCAGGCCCTTAACTTTCTGTGGCATCCATTTAGGGCACTGCGTTCTCCTCCGCCCCTTCTCTCTCTCACTGTAGTGGCTCTCTGTCTTTTCTGGAAGAGTCTGGAAGGGGAGCAATGGCTTGTCCTTTCCAGGGTACATCAGGCTTTTAGTGAGGTCTCCCATCTCACCTGGTTTAGCTGGTATTGTGGGTAAACCTGCTCCCCCCTCTGCACATGTCGGCCCCAGTGGGCTCCGAGTCTCCAGGTCCTTCCCCTCTCAGGGCCTCTCTGCTGGGACACGTTTATCCTGGTCTGTGGTGGGGCACCCTGTTCATCCCTGTCTCAGCTTGAATGTCTTCCCTTCAGGAAAGTTCCTTGTCCTTAGGGGGAGAAGTGAGGTCTGCCAAGGGGCAGAGTCCTCCTGGGACCACTCAGAGCTGAGAACTCACGGTGTGCAGGGTCCTTGCTACACTGTTCGCAGTTGATGCTGTCGCAATGAGCTAGTTATTAATAACAGGAAAGGAGCAAAGGGGAGGCCAGACACTCTAAGCATGGCCATCTGGGCAGCTGCACCAGGAAGCTGCAACTTCACCCTCCCCAGGGAACCACTGGCCCATTCCCTGCAGATCACTGGGGGAAGGGACTAGACAAAGGGAAAGATTGGCACATACACAGTGAAGCTGGGGTGACGTAGGAAAGGTACCTGTCAGTCAAACCTGGGAACAGAAATCATTGGCCAAAGGGGGCAGGACCACACAAGCCCAGGAAATTTTGGGACTACATAATACCCTAGACCAGCGGTTCTCAACCTGTGGGTTGCGACCCCTTTGGGGGTCAAACGACCCTTTCACAGGGGTCGCCTAAGACCATCAGAAAACACATATTTCCGATGGTCTTAGGAACCGAGACATCGCTCCTCTATCCGTCTCTAGGCGGGTCCGCCCACATGCAGATACGCCCACACACAACATGAGGAACTGTATGAAAGGGTCACGGCACTAGGAAGGTTGAGAACCACTGGCCTAGACAAAGGAGCTCACTCTTTTGGCTCTTGGTGCTCCTGGCTCTCGGCTCTCCAGTTCCTCGGGGCTTTGTGCCTGCCTGTGTTATCTCCACAGTTGTGTGGC
Organism: Tadarida brasiliensis; assembly: GCA_030848825.1. Lineage (NCBI taxonomy): Eukaryota > Metazoa > Chordata > Mammalia > Chiroptera > Molossidae > Tadarida > Tadarida brasiliensis. Next base: position 2,076,171 of record CM061263.1, on the reverse strand, counting down.
AATGGACTGACAGACCGCAGCAGGGATCACACAGTAAGCTGGCCTGACGCTGGATCGAACTGTGCCCCGACACGGAGCGGACACTCTGGACACTGGCTTTGACCCTAGCTCTGCCGAAGTCATAGCAACACCTCTTCTGTGGCAGGGCAGAGGGAAGTGGGACCTTGGAAACTCAAGGGTGTCATTCCACAGAAATAAAGCTTTCTACAATAGTTCGTCCTCCCCTGTGAGTCTCAGAAAATTCCTTTTCTCGTGACATCGCAAGAAGTCTACTCCCACCAGCAACCGGTGGGGACGAGGAGAGCTCCCCACAGATCACACAGCCACACCTGACAATGTGTGTCTCTGTAGGTCTCTCCTGGTGGATGCCAGGTCACCAGGGCAGGACTCTGAGCATCTGCTGGCCCCTGGCCCCATGCCCGGCACCAAGCTCAGCACAGGGGCTCAGTGGACACTCACACGAGGGGGCCTGACGCCAAGGGGTGCTCATGGCATCTGCCCCTCTGCCCCAGAGGCACCTACCCCTCACTCCCCCCACCTGGACATCACCTCCCTGCTTGACTGGGGACACTTCAGGCCCAGAAACACAATGACCGTCTTGCCCCTGCCCCTCCTCTGTGTCTGGAGACACGTGTCTGGTCCCCAAATCAGTCCCGTGTTCTCAGTTGTGGAGCCTTTTCTCTTAAATGAGGAGATAGACCCTCTGTGCTGTGGGCGCAGGGAAGCTGTGGTGTGTGCTAACGATGTCTCTTAGTTTGTGAGTTTCAGGATGGTTTGACCTCTCGGGGGCCTTGCTGGCTGGGGAGACCGTCCCTCCTGGGCTAGATAACATGTCCTCCATAGGCAAACCACCATTCTGAGTCCACACTCCCAACCGCCCCCTCCCTGACTCACACCTGGCTAGTCCCCACTGCCTTACATCACCCAGGGCCTGTGCCAGATGACCAGGGACCCCCCCTGTGCCCCAAGGCCCCTGGGGTTACTCAGACTAGCCAGGCTTCACCATTCCTTCCCATGGAGACCCCACAAAGGTGGGCCCAGGTTTCCCATCGTTCTGTTCTGTCTCCCGGCGGGCTCCTACTCTCTCTGTGGCCCTGGGGAGGGAGGGTCCACGCTGCTCATCACCAATGGTCACTGGCACCGACGCCAACAGGAGCCCCCAGGTCCCCCAATTTGGGGTGCAGTGAGGGAGGAACGTTTATTCAGTGCACACAGCGCCACGGTGACACAGCGGCTGTGGGAAGAGCTCACTGAGAGGCAGCCCCGGGCCAGGCCCCTCTCGGCTTCCACAGCTCAGCTCTGCTCCTCGCTGGCCCGGGCTGGGCTGCTCCACTCCACGGAGACCGCTCCGCTGTCCCAGCTCAGCCGGGGAGACCAGCCCACAGTCCTGGGTGGAAAGGGAAATGACTCAGAGCCCAGGGGAGCTGGCTTATCAGGACAGAAGTCCCCGCCCCTGGGCCCTGATTGGTCCGTCCTCATGCAAATGAGGACTCAGAATCCTTACCTCTGATTTGTCCAAAAGGCATTGTCCTGATTGGTCAAAAGAGAGCTGCTCTGATTGGTCGGTGAAGATGCTGATGGGGATATAACTGCGCAGCTCCGATTGGATGGGGAAAGCCTCCTTCCTATTGGCTGAAACAGGATTCCAGGAGCTCCTTCAGGAGGGCTGGCTCAGGCAGGACCCCAGGCGGCAGGGGGCTCCCTGCAGGCTGCTCCCCGAGGTGCAGTGTGGGGAGGCCCCTGTGCAGACGTGGCTGCCAGGCTCGGCTTTTTTTTTTTCTTCTTCTTAATTTAAGAGAGAGAGGAAGGGGGGGGAGAGAGAGAGAGACATCGAGGTGAGAGAGAAATATTGATTGGTTGCATTCTGTGTGTGTCCTGACCAGGGATTGAACCTGAAACCTAGGTATGTCCAGGAATCAAACCCACAACCCTTTGGTGTACAGGATGTCTTTCTTAGGGTCCATATCACCTCTGCAAATTAAGACCTGGACACAAATCATGTTGTTATTGTTATTCCTAACGCTACAGGGTCTGCAGGGAAATACAGAGTCATGGGGGACAGGGTGACCTCTTCTGAAGAGGTTGACCTGCAGTGGGAAAGGCTGGCAGGGCCCCCAGAGTCCTGCACTGGAGCCCCACCCCAGGGGGAGACTGGCCCTGGTAGTGGGGCTCAAAACAGTCCCTGGCACATACTCCTGGGGCCGTCCACAGCTGGGCCTGCGGCGGCCGGGCCCCTTCCATCTGGGTCCTGCAGTGTCCCCTGTCCCCTAATGACTTGGCTCCGTCCGCATTAGACAAGGCTGTGCGCCTGAGAGCTGGCCCTGCTTCCCGGGAGGCAGTGGCCCGAGAGCCGTTCAGTCCTGCCGTGCTCATGAAATCCGTGTATCTCCTTATGATAATAAGTAATCAAAATTCAATGGAAAACAGAGTGAACTCTGCTAATAAAATGCAGTGTCTGCATCCGCAGACACGTCAGCGAGCACGCTGGTGTTTGTTCAGCATCCCCGGGGACCGGGAAGGGGCGCCGAGCGGCGGCCGGGTGGCGGCGGCGTGAGCCGGCTCCTGCCTCGCCCGGGGAGTCCCACCTGAGGGCTCGCTGGCTGCCTGCATCGTGATGGCTTCTGCTTTCGCAGGGTAACCCCATAAAGAAGTCTCTTAAAATGCATCTTTGAAATTCTGGCGCCGTCGCCTCCAATAAGAGCCGTAGAAGGGAAATTTCAATAAGATAACTCGAGAACATTTAATTTTCTGCTCCTTCGGATTTGCTATCTTATTACAGTCATTCAGTTAGCTAATAAATGTCCAATCCTGTCCAATCTTCACGGCGAGCGGAGAGGCTGGGATTTAAATAATTGGATGGAATGTCTGGGGGCAGCTCTTAGCCGCGGCTGCCAGCGAATGGGTGGGTGCCTGCTGCCAAAGCCGCTTGCTCTGTTTCGGGCCGTCCCCCCACCCTGAGGCTGCTGTCACCTGGGATGAGGGGCCTCCGGAGGAGGGACAGGGACAGCAGCGGAGATGATGCGGGGCCTGATTTGTCCTCAATGCAGAGGGGCCTGGGCTGGGCACGAGGGGCCCGGCGGGACCAGCCACACCAAAAAGGCTTTGTCTTCTGGTTTTGACATAGAATCCGTACACTGCCCGCATGGCGGTGATGGACACAGGCCGAGCTTCGGCTGCTCCCCGGGAGACAGCAGACGGGCCAAGGTCTGACCGTGAGCCAAGCGGTGCCTTTCCGGGGCCGGGGACCAAGACACCCGTCCCCTGTCGGGGCCACGGTGGGGCCTGGGTTTGACCGCCTGCTCAGAGGCCATTCTGGAGGGCCTTTGATGAGGCCACTGACATTGGTGTCAGCTGCAGCCAGTTAGAGGCTCTCAAGGCCGGGTGGGTCCCCTTCACTCCCCCACCATGGGCCAGGCTTGGCCTTGAGCTGCTGCAGGGCGGGGCCTCCCTCCCCAGCACATCCCAGGACACGAGCAGGCCCACTGAGTGAAGGCCAGTCCCACGGGCTGTGCCCCGCCTCCCGCGTGGCTTCCGGAGGCCACCCTCCAGTCCCGGGGGGAAGGTCTCCGAGGCACCTTGAAGAGGCCCGTGGCCCAAGCTGCGCGCAGTGAAGGTTGGGTTGGTCCTGGGCACGCGGCCAACGTTGCTGGTGCCGACTGAGTGACAGCGCCACGCTCTGGGGACGCAGAGGCAGACCGCAGTCTCACGGTGGAGACAGCTGGGCACCCAGCGGCCCCACAGTGATGACTGTTAACAGGCGAGAGGACGCGGGGTCGGGAGGGGCCCGGGAGGCACTGCTCTGACCTGGCGGAGTGTCAGGAGGACTTGGGAGGAGGGGCGGGAACACGGGGTGGGTGGACGTGGACTTGATCCCACACGCTCTGGCCCGAGTCCTGGCGGGTCCACCAGGTTGCCCCAGCACAGGACTGGGGAGGGCGAAGCCGTGGGGAGCCTGGGCAGCGTGGGAGGCGGGGCAGGAGGGTTAGAACAGGGACACAGGCCCGGAGCTCTGCCCGCCCCTTCCCGTCTAGGCAGGAGCATCGTGGACGAGACTTTCACTGACCGCCTGCTCCCCGCGTTCCCCTCTCCATTTCCCGAATCGAGACACAAGCTGGTCTGGGTCGGTTTGGCAGCGGTTGACCTGCGAGCGGCCAGCAGGCCAACAGCTGTGCAGCTCCCCAGTCCGGTCCCGGGCGCCAGGCGAGCGCAGCCCAGGGCTGTGTGGACCCGGCTCCCCCGGTGCACCTGCCTTCCCTGCGTACAGACCCAGGAGGCTCACGCACACTCGTGCCCCTCTGCGTGGGCTTGCCGGGCAGGCTTCTGTTGCTGGGTTACAAGTAGACTCCGGTGGTGGCCACGGGCCACACGATGTACAACCCCTGGTCCGGAGCGGGAAGTCTGGCAAAGCCGACTGGGCCATCTGCTCAGGTGCCGGAAGGTGCAGAGGCCAGGCCCTCGTCTGCAGGCCTGGGGGGAGGGGGGTGCTGGCCCAGGGTGCGGGTGGGGAGGCCAGCGGCTCAGCTGTGGGCCTGCAGCCCCGCCCGTGGACGGAAACACTTTCACCGGACTTGAGGCCCCGCGCAGACCCGAACCGAGGCCGGAGGAGGGGCACCTGGGCGCAGTGGGGGCTGGAGCCCGGGTCTGCTGCCCTGCAGTCTCCACGGGCCCCTGGCACCGCCCCCGCACCCCCGCTGTGGCCGAGCCTCCGAAGCTCCGTTTTTTGGGTCAGGTTTACAATAGCAACCACGAGAACAGCCCGAGGCTTTAAACCCGAACCGCCGCCTCTCCGCCCGCGGAGGATGCCGACGCCCCCACGCGCGTGCTCTGCCTGGGCGGAGGGACGGCTCTATTCCCCCATGACTCAGGGCAGCACAGCCATCGCTGACTGTGACGTGGCTGGGCCCTCATTCCTCACGGGGACAGGTGGGAGTGGCGGCCGGCTTTCCACGCAGCCGGAACCCAGGCACGTTCCCGCGGCTGAGCGCGGGGGACTGCGGCCATCCCCTCACCGGTCGCCTGGCCATCTGTGGGCTTGGCGTGTCCCAGGGTCTCTCCCCTCTGAGCAGCATTCTAGAAACTTCCACCGGCCAGCTCAGAGCCGCCACAGAAGCCCTCCGTGTGTCCCGGGAGAGTAGATTACCACGGATCCGCAGTCGTCTGGAGTGCGGTGGCCACATGACCGCTAGTTGGCAGTGAGGCGTGCTGGCTGGAGCAAGGCCTGGGGTCAGTGAGCCGTCCACCAACGCTCAGTGGCCGCTGCTCTGTCCACCCCAATGGGCTGTCTGTGCAGGCACAGAGGTCTCCTCGCCCTCGGGGCAGTGGCCCCAGGGTCCTCAGCCGCCCTGGCCGGCCGCGACCTCCCTCCCCACCCCTCCTGGTTTGGTCCAAGGCTCTGGCCACAGCTGCCCCGCCCTGGCGTCTGCCCCTCAGGCCCTCCTCCGTGTTCCCCTGGCACCACGGCTCCTGGGCGGACGCTCCGCGCTTCCCTCGGGCCCTCGCTGCAGACCCCTCGGGGCCTCAGGTCAGGCCCAGCTGTCCCAGTGTTTCCAGCGGTGAACCTCGAGGTCGGTGACCGGCCGCAGCACACGGGGTCCTGAAGCGCAGCCTAGCCAGGCCTGTGTCACGTCTCGGGCTGAGTGACGTCATTCTCCGCTGTCAGGCGGAGGTGAGAGATGTGGACGACACTGACCGTGGGAGCTTGTGGACACGGAGCTCTGGCCTGGCCGTCCCAGTCCTGCGGCCGGGTTAGGTCCCGCGTTCCAGACGGCCCCTCCACCCCCACGAGCCAGGTCTCCCAGGACCTGGAAGGCAGGATAGGGGGCTTGAGAAACAGGAAGGTGGCCAACAGGGGGCAGCAGGAGGGGACACATTCGGAGCCTCGACGGTGGTCCACCTGACCCTGGCTGGGACGGACGCGTCAGCACTATTTTCTGGTTTAGGCCAGTGAGGCCCAGAGCGAACACAGGACGCGCCCCAGGTCCAGGTGGCCTCCTGAGTCCCCGTCCAGTGCTGACCCCTTCTGTCCCAGGCCGTGGGGGTTCTGGAGCCCAAAGACACTCGGGTCCCGGGCGAGGTTCTGACTCGGTTCCAGGGCGTGCTCCTGCCTCCTCCCCGAGTCCCTCCGGTTGTGTCCACATCGTCACGGAAAGCCACACGGATCTGTGACGCCCGGGGTGAACCGAGGTGACGGGACACAGCGAAGGAGCAGAGGGAAGGTGGTGAGGACTGGACGGAGGGAGAGGCCGATTTAAGACTGGACGGATGTTCGGGAGGAAGACAAAGAAGCGGGGCCGAGGAGCTGCATGGCCGAGGAAGCCCAGAGAGACAAGGTGGCGACCTCCTGCCACACCCACCCCCAGCCCACCGGGCGGCCCCGCGGGCGGCACTCACCACGGCGTGGAGGCCGGAGAAGGCCGTCGGTGACGTTTTACTATTTTATTTATTTTTAAATATGTTTTTATTGATTTTTTAGAGAGAGAGGAAGGGAGAGAGATAGAAACATCGATGAGAGAGAACATCGATCAGCTGCCTCCTGCACGCCCCCTGCTGGGGATTGAGCCCCAACCCAGGCATGTGCCCTGACCGGGAGTCGAACCGGGACCTCTCAGTCCATGGGACGACGCTCCATTCACTGAGCCCCACCGGCCGGGCAGTCATGTATGTTTTGGGCTATTCTCGACTCCCCTGACATCATGCCAGTGGTGGGAGCGGAACCGGGGCCCCGCAGCGGAGGCGGACAGACAGGCCCACGTGGCGTGTCCTCTCCTGCCACTTCCTGAAGGCGAAGGTGGACGGCTCCCTGTCTCCAGGATGGTCAGGACCGTGACTGTGCCCTCGGGCCACGGGGACAGTTGCAGAGCCCCTGTGGCAGGAGGCGAGGCCCCACCCTGAGATGCCCCCTCCTGTGCTGCCCGCACACCTGCCGCACCCTCCCCTCCCTCACCTCAGGGCCTCTCCCTGCTGCGAGGGGCCCGGGCCCCAAGGGGACGATGAGTTCAGAATCCAGACTTGGGACTCGGCTGAGGCCTTAGGATTCTCCTTCCAAACCGCTCCGTGATGGCCCCTTTCCTGGGGACACTGGGTTCTCTTTCTGTCACACGCTGATTCGGGAACAGAGAGTCTGGGCCTCATCTGTGTGCCTGGGGAGCAAAGCCTGCCTCTCACAGCTGCGGCGGGGACTCCCCAGGGACCTGAGGGGCTACTGGCTTCTGCCTGGATCAGGGTCCCCCAGGGTTGTCCTGCAGTTTTGATGTTTCTCCCGGTGAGAGGGACCTGGCTACTGCACCACCCCAGATGCAGGCCTGCCCTGCACCCCAGGAAGCCGGTGCCCTGGGCAGCATCCCCCAGTGCACGCAGCCACGGACAGCCCCGGTGGGAGATGGGGTGGGGGCAGAAGGAGGTGGACCCCCGCCCCCAGGCTGCCTCTGACCCAGGGCCCTCCCACTCCCTCCGGGGCTCCAGGCCCACGGTCCCCCCACCTGCCCTCCCACCTCCATCGGAGGCTCCTGTCTCCAGGTGGCTGCCCAGCCCTGCCCTGCTTTCTGTAAATAGTTCTCATCAATTTCCCGCTTCAGCCTCTGAGTGGAATTCTGGTTCCCGGGACTGATTTTTCCAAAGTGGCATCATGATTAATTTGATGTATTTAATTACTAAAAGGACATCATCTCTCTTCCAGGCGATCTCCACCCCTCCTTCCAGGCCTGGCTTTGGCTCCTCTCCTGCCGAGCGCCTTCCTGCCCCGTCATCCTCCCGGGTGGGGCAGGAGCCGCACGGATCTCCTAAAATGAAGAGCCTTTTGTGAGGCGCTCACAATGCTGGAGGAAATCTCATTTTCCTGGTTCACCCCTCCGAGCACAGCCCCCAGGAGGACACTGGGGCCAGTGGGGGTGCACCCTCTTACCAGAGCCCCTGAGGTGTGTGACCCCGGGAGGTGTCCCTCCCCAGCTTCCGTTTCCTGTGCATCCCTGTCACCCACCTGGTCAGACACCCTTGCCCGAGGCGCCCTCCTCTCTGGATTGGGGACGATGCCCGTGCTCGCCTGGCCTGTCCCGTGGGGCAGGGTGGGCTCGCCTGGCCTCCCTCTGCCAGCTCAGGGTCGGAGTCTCGAGCTTGGTCTGGGGGCTCTGGCGCCAGTGTGGACGGTGGTGCCCGCAGGCAGGGCTGTTTTGAGCCCCACACCCCACCGTCCGCCCCGGCCCCCAGGCGGGTGTCTCGTGAGCGTGGCCGTGAGTCACACGTCGGAGGGCTCCGGCTGGCGAGGTCCCGCCTGGTTCTGGCCCACTTCCCGAGGGTGTGATCGGTCCTGTGCCTTCTTCCACGCAAACTGCAGCAGAGCCTTGCGGAACAGATAATCAATTTCAGTAATAAGTTAAATGGGTTTGCTCTTGTCTCCAGCGAGTCTCCCACTGGGAGAGGAATTTTTAAAAAGACTCCTGGGTTGAGTTTTCCTTCTGACCTCGGGCCCCCAACTGCTTCCGAGCTAATTGAGTGTAGAGCATGAATAAACATGGCAGGCACCGCTCCTCACACCCTCCCCGCACGGGCGGGGACCCTCGGGTGACACCGGGGCGTCTGTGAGGACAGCCGCCCGCAAAGGCCTCGGCGCCCCTGTTGCGAGGGTCACGTGGTGGCGTCAGCCTCGTGTTTAAATGTCACTTCAGGGACAGATGGCTTCTACTAGGCAAGTGACGCTGGCTTCCAGGACACACGGGTGGTGCTTGTCAAACACGCCAGACCTCAGCCATCGCGGCGGATGTCACAGACACGAGCCAGAGCCCACTGCGTCACCGACTGACCCGGGGTCTGCAGCCATTTGGAACATTCCTGTCTGTCCCGCGTGAGCGCGCCTTGTTCAGGCCCGTCCGTCTCCAGGGCTCAGGAAGGACACCGCACATGGTATCGGGGTGATTACTGCCTGAGGCTGTCCCCTCCAGTCACTCGGCTCCCAATTTGAGGGTGTATTTCTTTGGGGAAACCAACAAGATTTTTGCTGCGTGTCCATGTGCCATGATTTGTTAGCACGCTTGCTATACGACACACACACTCCACAAATACCCGTGGGGCGCCCCCGGCTGGGTGCCGCGGTCAAGGGGCTCCTCGTGTGGGATTTGAGGTCCTCCTGACGCCAGAAGTGCCGAGTGAGCCAGCTCTCCTTGGATAAGCCTTCGAAGCACCTGTGAACATACGCACTGTGGTCGCTCCCAGTTCACAGCGCTTAGCTGGCGGGCGTCTCTTTCGCTGAGAACGGAAGCCATGGGCTGCTTGTAGGGGCTGTTCTGGGTTAACACGCTGTCTGGGAGCGCCAGACTCGGGCGTGGCTGACGAGTCAATCGCATCGCGAGGGGCGTGCAGGAACGGGAGACAAAGCGATGTCGGTCCCCTGTGCCTGCTTACGTTCTCTTATCTTCTTTCTCTTTCATACCCAGAAAAGAGAGCTGAAGTGATATAAATTAAAGCCATCCGTAAGATGTCTTCACTGTAAGTGCTCAACTCAGACCCACTCGTTGATATAGAGCGTTTGCTGCTGGATGCAAGGGTCAAGTTTCTGTCACTTGGGATAAAAGCAGCTAATCAACCCACCCACCCACCCACCATCCATCAACCAGCCATCCATCAACCAGCCAACCAACCATCCAGTCAACACATCAAACAAAGCAACCAACTAACCAAGCAACTAGTTGACCCATCTTGTCTGAAGGGACTAACCAGAAGGGACGTGGACTGTCACCTGGAGCCCCGAGAAGGGGGTGTGATTGGCTGACTGGGAAAATACCGTGGTGATCTCACGCCAGTCAAGGCCCTTGAAGACAAGGTTGGTGGCATTGGGTGCCTCCCATTGTCCTTTCTTTTCTCCACACGTGGCTTCTGTGCTGACGTGTCCCTGCGGTTCTTCTCCCACTTCTCAGCTTGCTTATTCTGTCTCCGTCCCTTGCTCGTCTTCTCGTGTCCTCTCCGTGGTACTGGCCTGTGTCACCTCTCTCGGCCGTTGTACTCATGTCTTTGGGTTCCCTGGCTTTGGCCGTGGAAGTGATGTCATTGTTTATGATGCAACAGAAGACCAGATTGAGGGGAGCCTTGATCCATTCAGGTAGGGACATGACGAGCTTGACGTGTCCTGGACACCCACGTGGGCATCCGTGCTTGTTCCTGGTGCAGGGGGTGATGGCTGTGGTTTAGAATGGAGCAGACATGGGTCTGAGCCCCGGAGGAAGCCACACAACAGCTGTGTGACTTGGGGTGTGAATCTCAACCTGGGGACCATAGTACATCCATTAAAGGACTGGATTTTGCAGATTCAATAAACGTTTCACCTGAAGTGCTAGTACGTGGCGAGATGCTGGCTGGTGGTCATTGCCGTGGCTCCTTCTCTCCCTTAGTGTTCGACGGCGTCTGCCCTTGATCTCAGGTCCTTGACCTTCAGCATTTGTGGAGCACCAGCTACATTCCTGGAACGTGCTCAGCACTGGGGACGTGCAGGAGAGTGGGACACTGCCCTAGACAAGGTGGCAGATGCAAATGGGAAGTGCTCACAAGGCAGGTCAGTGGCGCCCCTTCCTCCTCCCTCCTGCTCACCGTCCGGAACGCGCTCGGTACTTTCCTTCCTTTCGCTGGAGGGCTCCGTCTGGCTTCGCCAGCCTGCAGTTCACCGTGTGTGATGTCCTCCTACGACCTGGAAGACACATCTCCGCCTGTTTGTCGGAGTGGATGGACTCTGCCCTCTGCCCTGGCTCAAGCCCCCTCCCAGACTCGGCTCCTGCCGCTTGGACCACATGGAGCCTCTTAGTGTTACTGGCTGTTCCTTGGGTCGTCGGGACCCACAGCCAGCTATGCTGACCCCTGCCTGCTTCCTGTTCCCGCCACCCATCTTTCAAGCCCCAGCCAAGTCCCTCCCCCTGCAAGGCTTCTGGGTGTCCCCAAGCACAGTCAGCCAGGGCTCCTGCCCTACTTCTCCGTACCCGACTCTAGGACACTCACAGGATTTGTGCTCATTTCCAATAAATAGGCTGCTCCTCCAGGACCGGACCACACTTCCTCCCTCTTCGTTGGAGTGGGGTTCCCGAGAGGATGCAGTCGATGGTGATGGGGGTTTCCAGCCTGGTGATGGGGGGGCTGACGTCTGTCTTCTCCGGAAGCATGAGCTCCTCAAGGGCAAGGACACGTGGCTGGGCACTTGGTGTCCTTGGCGGACACATGGCGTTAGAGGAGGCTCCGTGACCACGTGCTCAATGGTGCCTTCGTGAAATGACTCAGCGTGGAAAACACTCAACCGCTGTCCCCAAGGCTTTCTCTTTCATTTAAGGGCTAAAAGTCCTTTCTTCCTCTGGAAAGGCTCAGGTGGCCAAGGGCAGACGGGAACATGCTCTCTGGAGGGGCTGGCTCCTCCCTTCCTGCCACAGCCTCCGGCAGCGTCCCTTGGTGCGTTCACAGGGCAGCTCAGGGGCACCCTGTCCTCGGAGGAGGAGCACCTGCTGGCACGCCTGTCCCCTCCTGAAGACCCCAGCTGCTCCCACAGCTGCAGCTGTCCTGCAGGTGGCTTCTGGGGCCATACCTCAAACTAATCACATCACTCTGTTCAGCAATGACGTGGCCCCGGGGCTGTCCCACAAGCCCCGTGTGAGTGATAGGCCACAAAGAATGTGTGCAGGCTCCCCTCCCCACAAAGTGTTTATTCACGCTGCCAGCTGGGTTCCTCGGAAGCACAGGGAGTCAAGTCCGGGGGAGAAGAAGACCAAACAGCCATAGGACTGTTGCGGGGGAAAGTCATCTTTTGAACTCTGAACGCTGCTCGCCAATGGGGGTCAGCGCAGTGCTGCGATGTCTCCCGTTTGTCCCCATTGTCACTTGGGCTCTGCCATGTCCAGACACGTCCTTCCACATTCAAACTCCAGCCACACCAGTGACAGCGAGTCTGCAGCTCCACGACACATCCTCAACCCCCAGGGGAGGGTCCCTGTGCCATCCGACGTCCAAGTTCGGCGCCGGGTCCTTCCTCCTTCTCCTGTCCCAGCACCCCCCTCTCAGTCACTGTCCCAATGGGGGATCTAGAATGGTCCCTTCTCCCCCATGCCCACAGCTGTGGCATGCCTTGGCCTGCAGTTGCTCCCTAGGCCATCAATGGTGCCAACGTCTCTCTGCTTCCACCCTGACCCTTTCAGTAACCCTCCTTCCCAGGCAGCCCAGGGACTGGGGAAAAACGCCAATCCAATCGCGCTGCTCTGTGCCAGGCGTTGCGTTTCTCCGTGGGCCTCGCAGCTCCTCTGCAAGATGGGAAGGGTGCCATGTGGCTCCTTGTCACCTGCTCACATTTTGTGTTCCGTAAACACCGGGCCACCTGCAGCTCCCGACTGGCCGGTGTGCTCCCCCTCTGTCCGTCTGCGCCTTCGGATGGCCGCCCTCCGCCTGAAACACTCCCCCCACCCAGGACCAGAAAAGCTGCTTTTCAGTCTTCAAACCCTATTCAGTCCTCACCCTCGGTCTGAAGTTTCTCTTGAGAACCCCAGACAGAGATAATCACCCCTTTTTATGTTCCTCTTTGTACCTCCCACGTCCTGTGATTACTGCATGTGTGGCTCTGGACGCAACTGCTCGTTTACCGGGGAGTCGGATCCCACACAGAGCTTGGTTCTAAAGTCGCCGAGGAGGTAAAAATTGCCTGTAATAAAATTAGCCTCGAATGTCCCGTTGCCCCTAAGCAGAGCAGGTGGTTCGCTGGGAACGGCTCTCACAGCTCCGCCCTGGCTGGTGGGACCCCGAGGAGTCTGTTTCTCTGGATGCCAGGGGAACCCCTTGCCTCCCAAACAGGCATGTGCCCCCTCCTGGCCATAGTCAGGGACAAACTGAGCCCCCATGTTCTCTCCAGGGGCCCTGCTGGCTGGTCTCGGCTGGCGCAGCCTGGTCCGCAGAGGACACGGTCCATGGTACACACTCACGGAGAGCCCTGGTCGCTGGGCCGAGACCTGGCCGCCTCCCCCAGTGACTGGACTTGGCTGCATGTCAGTGAAATGAGCATCTGATGGGAACCCACACGTGCCCTCTGTCTGCCTCTAATCAGAACGTCCCCCGGAGGAGAGACTCTGTGTTACCCACTTTCCGTGGCCGCATAGCAAATGAGAAACAGCACCTGGATCAAGCCTGGTGTTCGGACGCATGCAGGAGGGACGCGTGTGATTACCAACGCCCCCGAGACAGCCACAGCCGTGCGCTGGCAGCTGCAGAGCCCTGGGTGGTGGTGGCTCGGAGCAGGCAGTGCTTCCCTCCCCCTCTGCCACGCTTCCTTCACAGCCGGGTTCTGCTGCTCCGTGCAGTTATGGGATGCACTCTCTTTATTCCTCCAAAGCCTAGCCTCTGGAAGTCTGTGCAGGGCTCACGGATTCAATGATACATTCACCGTAACAATCTCATTTAATTTCTTTGTGAAGTCCTAGTTCCTGATACATGCTTATTACATGTGCTACAAAGATGCTTTCTATAATTTTTCCATTCCAAGTCCTTGAGCTTTATAGACAGTAATCCTGAACCCACGGGAAAACAGGAGGGAGGGGTTTTGCCGGGTCATTGGGAACTGGGGTGTTTGCGTTAAAAGGCGAGGCCTGAGACACCCTTCCAGGATGTAGCCCAGCAGCGGATTCCTGCAAAGGAGATGGTTTCCTGTCTTCAGATCCGTGGACCGGGAGATCGTGGCCCGAAGACTTTCATCACACAGCTGCAAACAGACACTAAGAGGCCCAAGCACTTCTCAACCTGAAACTTATCGCCGACTCGTGTGTGTGTTGCAGTCTGAAGATACAGTAGATGGAAACGTGGCCTGATCAGGACCGTCACCTCCATCACCCTGTTCACGCTACCCTGGTTAATGTAGCCAATGAGGACACTGGCCTCGGGACCACGTTGCATTTATTGGGTCCACAGACTTCTGCTGAGCACTTTGGGATGGCAGCAGTTAAATGCAGGGAGCTATTTATTCTCAGTTAAGGCACCAGAACAAAACCTCCTCTGGGACTCGGCGGTGTTTTAGGCACAGCCTGAATATTTTTTAAAAAATATGTTTTCATTGATTTTTTATAGAGAGAGGAAGGCAGAGAGAGATAGAAACATTGATGTGAGAGAGAAACATGGATCGGCTGCCTCGTGCACGCCCCCTACTGGAGATCAAACCCACAACCGGGGCATGTGCCCTGACCGGGAATTGAACCAGGACCTCTCAGTCCACGGGACGACGCTCAATCCACTGAGCCACAGCGGCCGGGCTGGGCAGCCTGCGTTACTATCTATTCAGCAGAAACGTCTAGGATAACGTGTGCTCCCTCTTGTCTTAGAACACAGTACGTCAGACTCAGAGAGCCTTCATTGCTTTGGTTTGGTAGAGCGTGCCAGGCCGAAGGTCCAAAGTCATTGTTGATGAGAACATTGTCAGCCCTCCTCCTCCTCCTCTTCCTCCACCCTTTCCTTTTCTTCCCCCCCTTCCCCCCTCTGTGTAGGTAATCTCTATTTTCCCTTTGGTTGCATTAACAACCCTTATTGGCCTTTTTTGTTCTCATTGCCTGGTGTTGGGTCCAGGTATGCACCTCATTTTCCTGGCTATCCCTCACGGAGCACCTCTGGCTTGAGAATTCAGACCTCTCTTCAATTCTGAAGACCACTCAGCCATTCTCATCCGCCTCATCCTCCTTATGCTTGCAATCTGGACCTCAAATCAGACCCGTGCCAGGGTCGTTTTGGTTTATTCCCCGTCTCCCGCAACCTTTCGACCACATTTCGAAGACCTCTGCCTCTCTGGGCGGCATTCTAGGCTATTTCCCCGCCTCTGTCTTCCAGTTCCCCAATTCTCCTTTCAGCTGCTTCAACCTTCCATGTGAAAATCAATTGGTTTTTCAATGTGAATGGTCATATATTTTTTTTTTTCTGAGAAATTCCATGTGGCTCTTTTTCAGGTTACCTTGTTCTCTTTAGACTCTAGTTCTTTCCGTATGGTTTCTGCTCTTTATTTCTTCAAGTGTTTTCCACTTACTGTTATGGTTTCACAGAATTCTAACTTTTTGGGTGGGTGGGGTGCTGTTCCAGATTATTCTTTGCCCTTTGTAAGAAGGTCGCACATCACTGTGATTTGCAATGCCACACTGTGGTCCTCCCCAGGGCCCACGCTGCCCCGCTTCCACCACCCATAAAAACTCAGGTGCACCTTGGGAAACCTGGGCACGTTTCTGCCTCCTCTCACCGTGTGTTTCCGTGCAGACAAGTGCGTTCATGCATCTGAAGCACGTCCAGAGGTAGAACTATGCCTTCCCCGTCCCCAAACGCCAGGTTCTGCAGCCGTCCTTGGGGCTCAGCCTGGCAGAAGGCAGGGATGGGGACCATCAGGGGAGGGACAAGTTCACCCACGGGCGACACTCACGACGTGTCTCTTCTGAGCACTGTGGTACTTGACGCTTTCCGCCTGCAGGCTCCACACCTGTCTCTCCTGGGACCTCCCGCACTTAATGAGGCACGGGCCTGAGTTCAGTTCAGACGCCGGCTCTGTTCCCCGCAAGCTCTCACCCAGTCTCCTGGGTTTTCTCTGGGGACACGGGGGCAGCTGTCATGACCCATGAGAGTGCGTGAGATGATGTGCGTGAATGCAAAGCCTGGTGTGGGGCACATGGAAGGATGCGGTCACGGACAGCTGCCTCTCAGGCTGTGGGGCCTCCATGGCACGGTGCCAGCCTTTCTCCAGGCCATTCTCTTCTTACATTCACGCTTTTTTATTATTAATTATTATTATTCAAAATATGTTTTTATTGATTATCGAGAGAGAGAGAGAGGAAGAGGGAGAGAAACATTAATGAGAAAAGCATTAATTGGCTGCCTCCTACAGGCCCCCTAGTGAAGATCGAGCCCACCACCCGGGCCCAGGCATGTGCCCTGACCAGGAATCAAACCTCTTGGTGCACAGGATGACACCCAACCAACTGAGCCACACCAGCCAGGGCCAGGCCAGGGTGCGCTCACTCTTACTTGGACCCACCCACCTGCTTGTCTGTGCCTGGGCAGCTCCTCATCCCCCTGGAAGCGTGCCCTGCTCTGCTCTGCCCGTCTGGTGCCTGCCCACTCTTACTAAAAGCTGGGCCGAGCATCCGTCGTCGATGGGCCACCTGCTCCACCCTCGAGCTGCGTGGTGACGATGCTCCTTGCATGTGATCTCTGCCCCAGCCCTCAGTGCGGAGGCTGCCTCCTGGGCCTCCGAGGTTTCCTGGAAAGTGGGCTCAGCCGAGTGTCGACCTGCTGCTTGCAGGTGGCCGCTGGGTTGGGGGACAAGAGCTCCTGGACAGAGGCAGGTGGTCGGTTGGGGTCTTTCCAGCCTCCCTCTCCTGCTGTGTGTTTCTGGGCTCCTGGCGAGCCTCTCTGAGCTCAGGCTGCTGTTCCGTGAAGGGAGGCGGCTGGACCGAGATGGGCGGTGAGCAAACACCCAACAGGTATGTTCGGACCCGCTCGGCAAGACAGGATCTGGCTTGGTGGCTGTAGTGAGACACCCTGGGGACAAAACCCAGCTCAGAGCCTCCCTGACTGGAAGCCTGGGCATGTCATCCCAGTTCTCTGCGTTGGGCTCCACCATTTAGGACACCTGCAAAGTAGACTCAGTGCTTAGGGCTGCTGACGGATGAGACCGCTTGCCGGTTCTTGCGGAATGGGGGTCCCTGGAGGCCTCTGTGGTTGTCGCTGTTGTGCCCTTGAACCCGTCCAGGACCTGGAGGGACCACCTACCTGTTATGTGTTGGAATTGCTCCATTTCGCAAACGCGCGGGGAGTTTGCTTTGACCTTGACCCTGTGCACGCAGTTCATGGTGCCTCTGTGGAGATGAGGGTGTTGCTGGGGGTGCCCTGGGGAGCTGGCAGAGACCGGGCACCTCCCTGGAGACCCCAGAAAGCCTGTCCTGCCCCGGGGCGTGCTGCCCGGCCCTGCAGACATGGGGGCGCCCACCCAGGGTCGCATTCTGCACGCAGATGGGCAGCCCCAGCTGGAAACGGCACCAGCAGGACCCCAGGGGGCAGAGCTGCCCTGCAAGCAGGCCCTGCCAGCAGCCTTGGCAGCAACCGGAGACTCGCAGGCCAGGCCCTCATCTCGGGAAGAAAAATGCCTCCACAGCCTAGAAGAGGCCCCGCAGTCCCGGCCGAGAGCCCGGCCCAGGGGAGAAAGACGCTGCTGGAGAGTCCGGCGCAGACCGGTTGGTTCACAGACCCCCGCTTCCCATACCAGGCTGGAGGCTCGCAAAAGCACAGAGCATGGGCACAGGGCGGAGACCGTCATTAATGCTGGGGGAGGGCTGGCGGGAGAGCGGGCCTCTGTTTGCTTGTTTGTTTATTTCGCTTGGAAAGGAGGCCCTGCAATGAAATGTCAGAGCCATGGCCCGTGGGCTCCTTCCCCCGCCGGCCAAACCCATGGCAGGCTGTGATTTTACAGCAGGGCCCCAGACGGATGGGACCTCCGGCTCCTTTTCTGGGCCAGGTAAGGGGCAGTGGGCTCTGCCAGGTGTGGGCAGCCCGGCCAAGCTCAGGGAACTGGGTGGATGACGGCACCTGTGCAGGAGGGAGGGTTCAGGTGTAGACAGGTCAGGGTCCTGCCCCCCACCTGCCAGGAGCCCTCTGGTCAGACTTCAGGGCTTCCCGGGCTGACTGAGCCATGCCCCTGCGGCAGGCCCACCCCCCGCGTCTCCTGTGCAAGGAGGTCGTGTGTGTGCCTCGGCCACCAGACAAGGCTGCACAGTGTCTGAACGCTGGGACCTGTCTTCGCAGGGCCCTGCAGCACACCTTCCGCCTCTGCTCCCCCTGTCCTTGCTCCCCAGGCTCCCCAACAATGCCCCTTCCCCAGTGTCTGCTTGCTTGGCTCCTCCTTGGTAAGCCTTCCCCACCCCCTCCCCTTCACAGCCTAGTCAGGTGAGCCACCCTGTGTTGTGTTCCCAGCATCCTCCATGCCTCTCCTGCAGCTGGCTTCTCAGACAGACAGGCAGAGGCAGAGAGAGACAGACACAGAGACAGAAAGGGAGAGGGAGAGAGAGATACAGAGAGAAACAGGAAAAGAAGGAGGAAGGAGGTACGGGGAGGGAGGGAGAGGAAGACAGAGACAGAATGGGACAGAGATTCCACGACTCTCAGGGCAGCTCAGGTCCCACGTGGCAGGTGCCTAGAGGGCCCTCACCCACTCCGCACTCCTGCCCGCCGGCTCCTTGGGCCAAGGGGCAATGAATGCCCAGCCAGCATTCAGGACCCCAGCCCTCAAGGCCACCCCAGGGGTGCTCTCTCCCTCTGAGTCTATCCTGGACTTGGGAGCCCCTGTTGGTTCTGGAAGAAGCACCCAGGACCCAAGGAGGGTGAGGCGCCCGGTGACTCATCTCGGTCCGTAGCAGCTGCTCTGCAGAGGCGAGTGCCCTCCGCCAGGCTCTGGCACAGCGGCGTGTCTTGGCGTCCTGGGGACCTGCGTCCTGGGGACCTGCGTCCCCCTCGGCACGCCGGCTCTGCCATCGGAAAAATGGATATGGGAAGATAATTTGAATGTATAAATCCAATTCCAATGGGGTTATTGATGTGCGAAGAAAAGAACACATAAAAGTGTGGCCAGGTGTACACTCGATTAGCTCCCTGATTATTTATTTATCCCAGGAAGTGCTCACCGGAGGATGACAAACACGCGTGTTACAGATGGGGCCCAGAGGACCGGCCCTGCCAAGAGAAATCGGGTTATTAGTGCTCCGACAATGGAGTTTACACAAACTTTTACCTCCAGTTATTAAGAGCAGCAGTGAATTTATAGGCGCGGCCTCACAGAGCCGCAGGAGCTCAGCCTGCCTGGTGCCCCCGCCCCCCCGCCCCGTGGGTCAGAGCTGAGCCAGGGCAGACGGAGCAAGGGAGACCCTCGGGGGAGGGGGCTGTCCCTCGGCCCCTGCGAGGCAGGACCTGATGGGGGTGCTGACACTGCCCCTCCTCCCCGGCCCACGGTGGTGTCAACCCATCACCCAGAGTGTATGGAGGGACACAGCACCCACACCTGGGGCGAGAGGGTGGGAAAGGAGGTGTAACCCCCTCCGAGGCAGGGCAGGCCCCGTGACAGCCCGGTGAGTCTAAGGAGGGGAGGAGAGAGATGCATGTGGTCAGCCCCCCCCACACCCCTCACCCTGCCCTGGGAGTGCTCACCACGCCCCCCCAGCCCGAATCGGATGTGGCATCACTCAGTTCTCCGCCACTGTCCCACAGCTGCTCCTCCTCCGACTCACAAACGCCTGTGCCTCCAGGCCGGCGCTGTCAGACATCGCCCCTCTGGGAAGCTCCTGAGGTCCCCGTGCACCCTGTCCTTCCCGGGAGCCCATCTGGCCAGGGTGGTTCCAGCTCACGCTTCTCCCTGCTCGTCCACACGTCTCCCTGTGGTGCTCCCAGGGTCCCTCTTCCTGGGCGCCCGAGGGCTGTCTGGGCGGGGGCAGGGCGCAGTGAGTGCCCGTGCCCCGGGGGGCGGCCCCCTGGCAGGATGACGGGTGGTGGTTGGCGTGCTAATGAACACGGGCGACAGGGCGAGAAGTCTGGAGTTTTGCAGGAGGAGTTCCTGCAAACACTTGTTTCTGAGCCTCCGGGAGTGAGGTCGTTGGAAAAGGGCACGCGAGCTGGCTGTGACCCGAGGAGCCCGTCTGACTCACTTCATCGCCCTGCTGGCTGCCTGCCAGGTCCCAGGACGCCTCTGGGCGGGGCGGGTGGCGGTGGCTCCCGGTCCTCTCCCACGGGACCCCAGGGACCCCCCGGTATCCGGGGCCGCTCCGCCGGTGTTCATCTCAGCTCTGTTTTTCCACCTTGTAAAATGTGTTGCTCGCTTTCGAATGTTGTTTATGGTGTTTTTGCAGGGATAAAATGTTTTATTTTTATGCGGTGAAACCGTAAACTCTCTGCATCGTCCCCTTTATGGTTCCTGCGCGATGTCACGGCGGCAGGGCCTCCTGTCCCGAGGTCAGACACGTGGCTCTGCATTTCCTTCCGCCCCCGCCCGCCTCGCACTTAGATGTTGAAGTGGCGAAGGAGGTGACGCAG
This sequence comes from Tadarida brasiliensis, assembly GCA_030848825.1. NCBI lineage: Eukaryota > Metazoa > Chordata > Mammalia > Chiroptera > Molossidae > Tadarida > Tadarida brasiliensis. Next base: position 2,056,131 of record CM061263.1, on the reverse strand, counting down.
GCGTGGATGGCCGTTTCCCTGAGCCAGTGCCCACGGCCACCTGCACCGAGACCCCAGTCCTGCGCGGAGAGGCGCCTGCTCCTTCGCGCCCTCGTCCTGTCCCCGACTGGCGTTGCTGTCTGGCGCATCTCTCTCCCTCGAAATGCAGAAAGAACAGAATGATTGCACGACCAGCTCCTGTTCCATCCCCTGGAAGGAGCAGCTGTTAACACGCTGTCAGCGGGCTTCCGACGTCACTCTGACAAAACGGGCGGATCCTTCCGGATGCGCCCACGGCCCCCGCGCTTCCTTCCCAGGGGCCGGCCCGCCGCGCTCTCCTGAACCCGTCCCGGTCGCGAAGTCCGCCTGTGTTTTGCGGTCAGCACTCGATGGCGTTCCTAACTACGTCTGCAGGGATGTGGATCGTAGCTCCTGCAGGTTTGAGATGTGCAGACAGGTCATCCTGTTTTCTTCACTCTCTAATTTCTTGCCGACGTCCTGAGATGGAGTTTGTTGTCGCTGCTGCGTCACGTGTCGTCCTAGAACCCCAAGAATGCATCGATCTGTTTCTTGGTTGATCACCGTTTGGGGTGTCTCTCATTGTCTGTCAGCAGCAGCGAGTGCTTCGATGGACGATGGACGTGTGGGCCAGCGGACAGCCCCGCGGCCTCACCTGCCAGCCCCCGGGCCGGCGGCTGACCTCCGGGGGCGGTGGCAGCACCTCCCGTCACGGCCACACCTCCCGCCTGCCCCGCGGCTGGAATCCCGGGTGCACACCCGGCTGGGCTGCTCGCCAGCTTCACTGCCGTTCCCCGTCACCTCGTCATCTCAGGGCTGCATGCGAGTTCCATCTGCAAGGCACCCCTTTGCCCTCTCCCTGTGCTCTTGCGAGAGGGTGCTTCGCCCTTTTCTTTCCTTTTTAAAAAAAAGATATCCTCGCCCTGGCCGGTTTGGCTCAGCGGTTAGACCGTCGGCCTGCGGTCCAGAGAGACCCGGGTTCGGTTCCCGCTGAGGGCATGTACCTCAGTTGCAGTTTGTCCCCGGCCCTGGTTGGTCGTGCGGGTGGCAGCCACTCGATGTGTCCCTTTCACGTCGATGTTTCTCTCTCTCTCTCTTCCTCTCTCTCCCTCCCACTCTATCTGAACAAAAAATGAAAAAATGTCCTCGGGTGAGGATAAAAAAAAAAGATATCCTCACTTGAGGATAGAATGGGGGCGTGGGAGAGAAACATGGATGTGAGAGAGACACATCGACAGGTTGTTTCCCGCACGACCCCAATGAGGGGTGGGGACTGAACTGCAACCGAGGTCAGTGCCCTTGACGGGAATCGAACCCTCAACTCTTTGGTCCACGGGCCGACGCTCTAACCGCTGAGCCACACCGGCCAGGGCGCCCTTTTCTTAGTGGTTTGCAGGAGATCTTTACGTATTCCGGATACCAATCTTCTCCTGGCCTCAGTGGAAACCTCTTTTCCTGTTACTTTTCGCTACACGCGTCACATTCACAAACCTTCGACCGTGCTTCCTGCCCGGCTCGGCCGTTTGTGCCGAGATTGATTCAGAGATGGAGACCCACCGCCGCAGTCCATTCGCCCGCCTGCGTGGGGCGTTCCACTGTGGACGAGGCCGCTGTGCACCCACCTGTTCTCTCTCTGGTGAACTCCGGCCCACCGCTCTCTCCGCGCTCAGCCCCGTCCTCACGGTCCCCCTGCGAGCTGAGGACTTTCTGCGTGGTCGTCCGGGGGAGGGGCTTCTGTCGTAAGGTACAGACACCCTCGCTTTGCTCCGGTGACTGGGTCTGCAAAGCGGTGGTTCCAGCGAAGACGCAGGAGAAGCCCAGTTCGTCAGTATGCACCTGTCTGTCGTCCGTCCGTCCGTCTCCCTCGGCCAGCTGGCAGGAGGTGTGCTTGTTTCTGTCTCAGCTCGGCTCACTTTCATGAGCTTGGGCTCCTCTGCTTCCTGTCTTCCGCCTCCTAGAGTCGGCCCGGTCCTTTTTCAGCTTCTAAGCACAGCACTTAGCCCTGGCCAGTGTGCCTCAGTGGTTCAAGCCTGGGCCCACCACCGGAGGGCCAAGGGTTCGATTCCCGGTCAAGGGCACGAACCGGGGTTGCAGGTTTGATCCCTGGCCCTGGACGGGGTCGTGTGGGAGGCAACCCGTCGATGTGTCCCTCTCACACCGATGTTCCTCCCTCCCACCCTCTCAAACATCAGTGGGAAGATATCCTCGGCGAGGATCACCCACAACAGCGAGACACGGCACGCGGCTCACTCGTTTCCAGTCCACCTCTCTGTCTCCAGCCTCCGCGGCTAGGGTGCTCCCCGCCCCGGCGCCCTGGGCCTCGGCCCTCGCGCTGTCAGGGGGGATAAGTCCGGGCGTGGGGTGAGCTCACCTCGCTCGTTTTCACTGACTAATTCGAAGTCACCGCCTGCCTTACTGCCTGCTCTGTCCTTGGGCTCACCCGGCCCGTTCGCGTTCCAGGTACGTGGTACCGTCTCCTCCGCCCTCCTCGGCCCAGCGGAAGGCGAGGCGTTCAGGTGATCGCCCGGCTCCTGCCTCCCCTCCCCCCACCCTCTACCCCCCCCAGCCCAGGACCCCAGCCGTCCAGGGTCCTCTCACCGCTGTTCCACGTCCTCCTCGGTCCTTCAGAAATCTGCAGTTATGTACCCACGGTTTGTTGACTGCGGTATGACCTTCCTACCAGGTGCCGCTCCTGGAGGGCAGACCTGGGCGGTCACCCCCGTGCCCCGCACCCGTGTCCAGCATGGAGCCCACTTCCTGACTCTCCCCGGCCTCCCAAGGCCCCTGAGCGATGGCGTGGCCGGCGGGATCTGGCCGTCGTGGGCTGCACCGCCTGCCCGTAGCAAGGGTAAGAACCAATTCCCTCCCTTGAAAGAAACTGTAGGAAAGGTTTGTGTTTCTGAACGTCGTGGCGGAACATCCACAGCACACGACTTCCCGCTGCTGCCACTGGTCAGTGTGCAGTTCAGGTCGCTGCGGTCACGCCATGGCCCTGTACCGCCCGGGGCGCCTCCTCTTCCTGCTGCAAGCTCGGGCCCGACGGCGCCTCCCCGCCCAGCCCTGGCGACCCCGCGCCCCCTTCCGGCTCCTGAGCGTGTCCACCCCGGCCCTCACGCAGGGGCCACGGTACGGCGTCCGTCCCTTATGCCCCGGTCACCGCACCTGCTCATGTCCGCAAGGCTCACCCATGTCCATGCACGTGTCAGAAAGTCCTCCCTCTGTGGGTGGCCGGTGCGACTGTATTACCCAGCCCTTCACCCGTGGCGCGGGGCAGCTGGGGGCAAATGCTGTCCTTGGCGACTCTGAGTGCTGCGCACAGACCTTGGCTGTGCTGACACACCCCTGGGCCGGGCCTCCTGGTCACCATGGCTCCCGTCTCCCAGCCGAGCAGCCGGAATCCCAGGACCGAGTGGCTGAGGGCGCCCTTGGAAGCCACCGGAATGCTCACCCCGGGGCTCGGGGTCTGGCTCGATCATCCCGCAGCTGTGCTGCTCCTGGGAGATCCGGGAGCTGACGCAGGGACTGACCCCCCCTGTGGCCCCACGCTGCAGGACTTGCCGCTGAACCACACTCTGCCCGGGGCGCCTTTCTTGTGGGGCCCCCGACTGATCCGACGCCCCCTGGAGTCACTGCGTATTTAAATGAACTCTCGGAAAAGGGGACAGACTGGGCCCACTTACAGCCGGTGATTTGGAGCCACCGCCCCGCGAGGCTGAAGAGAGCGGTGGTTTCCACGGTAACCAGTGCTGTCACATTTGTTAAATGCCACCGGGCAGAAACGGGCTGCGCACCCACCGTGAGCCCCGCAGGCAGCCGCGGCCTGGAGCGCTTTCCTCCCAAGGCCGCTCCTTCCTTCTGCCCTCTCCCGCATGGAAGTGAGGTCCTTCTGGCCAGGTGCCCGCCCAGTGGGAGGTGCCATCCCCTGGAGCCTCTGCTGGGATTTATAGTGCCTGTGCTGGGAGCGGCAGGGAGTCCGCCTCCCTGGAGGCCAGAAATCTGGGAGTGTCGAAACCAGGGAAGGCTGAAGGTCACTACGATGTCGCTCGAAATGCCCTGTCTGAGGGGGTGTCCGTGTGTGGTTCCTGGGACAGGAGTGTGTCCTTTGACCTCTCCCTCCTGAGCACGTCCGCCTCGAACTCCTGACGCTCCTCCCACCCCGGCCGGTGCAGTCCACCCAGTGCAGGCCCTGCTCGGGAACAGACGTGCCGATTCCTAGCCGGGCAGGGCCTTTCCCAGTCCTCCTCCCTCAGGCGCTTCCCACGCGCCCCTGAGGCTGCTGCTGCCCGAACCAGGACTCCTCCTGCCCCTCCACACCAGCCCGGGGGTAGGCCGGACGTGCTGTGGCCGCCAGCACCCTGGCTCCCAGACACTTACTCTGAACAAAAGAGTGGGCACGAATGGCTCCGTCATTTTCTTCACACCGGTCCCTTACAGAAATGACAACGTATTGGGTCAATTGGGTTTAATTTACTACGTTATTAAAATTGATTCCACCTGTTTTCCACGTCTGGCTGGATGAAGTACAGGCCAGCACACGGCTCGCCTGGGCTTTCCGTCTGTGCTGCTCGTGACTCAGTTTGCCCCCCTGCGGTGGGGGTGGGCATGAGCGAAGCCCGACCGCAGAGCTGAGCGGGTCCTGTGCCCACTTAACACCGGCTGCCGGTGCAGCCGGTCCCACTTGTGCGTTTAGTCCCCCGCGTCCTCCGGCACCTGCCGCACACTGCCCAGTGTCCCCGCGTCCTTCACCTGTGCACCTGCCGCACACTGCCCAGCGTCCTGCGTCCTTCCTCACCTGTGCACCTGCCGCACACTGCCCAGCGTCCCTGAGTCCTTCACCTGTGCACCTGCCGCACACTGCCCAGCGTCCCTGAGTCCTTCCTCACCTGTGCACCTGCCGCACACTGCCCAGCGTCCTGCGTCCTTCTTCACCTGTGCACCTGCCGCACACTGCCCAGCGTCCCTGCGTCCTTCACCTGTGCACCTGCCGCACACTGCCCAGCGTCCCCGAGTCCTTCCTCACCTGTGCACCTGCCACACACTGCCCACGTCCCCGAGTCCTTCACCTGTGCACCTGCCGCACACTGCCCACGTCCCCGAGTCCTTCACCTGTGCACCTGCCGCACACTGCCCAGCGTCCCCGAGTCCTTCACCTGTGCACCTGCCGCACACTGCCCAGCGTCCCTGAGTCCTTCCTCACCTGTGCACCTGCCACACACTGCCCAGCGTCCTGCGTCCTTCCTCACCTGTGCACCTGCCGCACACTGCCCAGTGTCCCCGCGTCCTTCCTCACCTGTGCACCTGCCGCACACTGCCCAGCGTCCCCGCGTCCTTCCTCACCTGTGCACCTGCCGCACACGGCCCAGCGTCCTGCGTCCTTCACCTGTGCACCTGCCGCACACTGCCCAGCGTCCCCGAGTCCTTCTTCACCTGTGCACCTGCCGCACACTGCCCAGCGTCCCCAAGTCCTTCTTCACCTGTGCACCTGCCGCACACTGCCCAGCGTCCCCGAGTCCTTCACCTGTGCACCTGCCACACACTGCCCAGCGTCCCCGAGTCCTTCACCTGTGCACCTGCCGCACACTGCCCAGCGTCCCCGAGTCCTTCACCTGTGCACCTGCCGCACACTGCCCAGTGTCCCCGAGTCCTTCACCTGTGCACCTGCCGCACACTGCCCAGTGTCCCCGCGTCCTTCACCTGTGCACCTGCTGCACACTGCCCAGCGTCCCCGCGTCCTTCACCTGTGCACCTGCCGCACACTGCCCAGTGTCCCCGAGTCCTTCCTCACCTGTGCACCTGCCGCACACTGCCCAGTGTCCCCGAGTCCTTCTTCACCTGTGCACCTGCCGCACACTGCCCAGTGTCCTGCGTCCTTCCTTACCTGTGCACCTGCCGCACACTGCCCAGCGTCCCCGAGTCCTTCCTCACCTGTGCACCTGCCGCACACTGCCCAGTGTCCCCGAGTCCTTCTTCACCTGTGCACCTGCCGCACACTGCCCAGCGTCCCCGCGTCCTTCCTCACCTGTGCACCTGCCACACACTGCCCAGCGTCCCCGCGTCCTTCCTCACCTGTGCACCTGCCACACACTGCCCAGCGTCCCCGCGTCCTTCCTCACCTGTGCACCTGCCGCACACTGCCCAGTGTCCCCGAGTCCTTCCTCACCTGTGCACCTGCCGCACACTGCCCAGCGTCCCCGAGTCCTTCCTCACCTGTGCACCTGCCGCACACTGCCCAGCGTCCCCGAGTCCTTCTTCACCTGTGCACCTGCCGCACACTGCCCAGCGTCCCCGCGTCCTTCACCTGTGCACCTGCCGCACACTGCCCAGCGTCCCCGAGTCCTTCCTCACCTGTGCACCTGCCGCACACTGCCCAGCGTCCCCGAGTCCTTCCTCACCTGTGCACCTGCCGCACACTGCCCAGTGTCCCCGAGTCCTTCACCTGTGCACCTGCCGCACACTGCCCAGCGTCCCCGAGTCCTTCACCTGTGCACCTGCCGCACACTGCCCAGCGTCCCCGAGTCCTTCTTCACCTGTGCACCTGCCGCACACTGCCCAGCGTCCTGCGTCCTTCTTCACCTGTGCACCTGCCGCACACTGCCCAGTGTCCTGCGTCCTTCCTCACCTGTGCACCTGCCGCACACTGCCCAGTGTCCTGCGTCCTTCCTCACCTGTGCACCTGCCGCACACTGCCCAGTGTCCTGCGTCCTTCCTCACCTGTGCACCTGCCGCACACTGCCCAGTGTCCCCGAGTCCTTCACCTGTGCACCTGCCGCACCATCTCCTCCCACCAGGCGGTGGCTCTGTGACCACAGGGACTGCACTGGTCTGCTCACAGGGTCCTCAGTGCCTGTTGGACCCGGCACACAGTAGGGGCACAGGCATGGGGCGTCGAATTCTTGAAGGGGCGAGCGGTCCTGGCTCAGGCCTTTCTCCCTCTCTGTCTCCCGCCTGCACTGCTGGAAGGAGCCCTGGGCCCACGGCAGGGCTGTGGGGCTGCAGGGACCACACGGGGATTGGTGGGGGAGGGCACCCCACTTCACTCCTGTGGCCTGACGGTCTCAGGGCTGGTCCCCAGGGAGGACGAATGCGGGTGAGCTTGGATGCGGGTGGGTGGGGTGTCCCATGCCGGAGAGCCGGTTCAGATTTTATTCACCCCACTGCCCCCCGTCCCCACGAGCTGCTCTGGCCTCTGCTCTCCATCTGGACACCAGCGCCCACCTGGGAGGCTGACGTGTGGGGTTTCAAGGCAGGAACGGGGCAGGTAGAGTTCAGCTCCATGGCCACATCCGCCCCCCCCCACCCCGGGGTAGCTGTCTGCCCAGCACCCAGCCCGGCTCTCCCCCAACCTGGCAGGGAGGTGTCTGTGGAATGAACAATGAATGGTTAGGTCAGGTAAGTGGTTGGTTAAAGTGAAACCACTCATGTATCTTCAAATAGAGCGGGAGGGAGAGAGAGGAGAAGAGAGAGAGAGAAACATCGATGTGAGAGAGACACATCGACTGGTTGCCACCCACACGACCCCAACCGGCGCTGGGGACAAACTGCAACCGAAGTACGTGCCCTTAGAGGGACTCTCTGGTCCTCGGGCTGACGCTGTAACCGCTGAGCCAAACCGGCCAGGGCGGTAATCCCACTTTAAAACCAAATGGTAAAGGGTGGCGTTTCCAAGTGCACGGGCAACAATCCGAGCCTGTGTCTCGTGACTGACGGCTTCCCCTCGTAGCTCTGCAGGGTGAGCACTCCAGGTGCCCTGCTCCTTCCTCGCGGCCCATGCAGGGGGCGGGGCCAGGCCAGTTCCTGCGAGACCCCTCTGCCGGGATGCCGGGGGCGAGGCCTGGCCCGGGTGTTTGGGTGGGTGGAGGGAGAGGAGGCTGATCACAGCCCAGGGACAGGTGTCTCTGCAGAAAGCACAGAACCCCCGGAGTCAGGGACTCGCCCACTCTTCATTTTATTAAGGAGCAAACTGACCCGGGAGAGGTGTGTCCCCCAGGGCAAGCTGGCCTAGATTTCGGGAGGATGTAACCAAGGGGTCACGTGCTGCAGACAGGACGCCGAAGGTCCTCGACTCGTCTGAGGAGGTCACTGTTCTGTGGGGACTGGGAGGACGTCAGAGCCGGTGTCCACAAGGACCCAGAGGGAGTCGGGCTCCTCTGACCCTGCGGAGCCCGGTTTTGGCCAAGCTCCCTGCTCGGCAGTTCCTGGAGGGTCCCCACCCTTGGCGTCCGACCTCCTGCCTCTCGCACGAACCCCGTGGGGCCAGGTGAGCGGGAACCCTTGACCCCTGGGGTCTGATTGAGTTCTTCTTAGTGGTTGTCCATCCCCCTGCCTCTTCCTCTGCTCGGGTTACAGACCCCAGGTCTTGCTGTGTGCAGAGCTGGGTCCCGTCTCTCCTGCAGAGCCCCACATCAAGTCTGTCATGCTGGCTTTAGTGTGTTCAGTGAACGCGTGTTTTCACTGCAGTGTGAAGGGGGTGTGGGGCAGTGGAGGGGGCGCGGTGGGAGGAAGACTTTCCAAGGCAGAGCTGTTGGCACTTATTTAGAGACCACAGTGTGCCTCACCCTGAGTCAAATGCTCAGAAGCTTCCAGAAGGAGCAAAGTGGACCTGAGGAATCACCTGCCCTGCCTGGGCCTCAGCTGCACCGCGTGTGAAGCCCCCTGTCTGGGCCCCACCTGGGCCTCAGCTGCACCAGGTGTGAAGCCCCCTGTCTGGGCCCCGCCTGGGCCTCAGCTGCATGGGTGTGAAGTCCCCTGTCTGGGCCCCGCCTGGGCCTCAGCTGCACCAGGTGTGAAGTCCTGTGTGTGGACCCTGCCTGGGCCTCAGCTGCACCAGGTGTGAAGTCCTATGTGTGGGCCCCACCTGGGCCTCAGCAGCACCAGGTGTGAAGTCCTGTGTGTGGGCCTCCCTGGGCCTCAGCTGCACCGGGTGTGAAGCCCCCTGTCTGGGCCCCACCTGGGCCTCAGCTGCACCAGGTGTGAAGCCCCCTGTCTGGGCCCCGCCTGGGTCTCAGCTGCACCAGGTGTGAAGCCCCCTGTCTGGGCCCCGCCTGGGCCTCAGCTGCACCAGGTGTGAAGTCCTGTGTCTGGGCCCCACCTGGACCTCAGCTGCACCAGGTGTGAAGTCCCGTGTGTGGGCCCCGCCTGGACCTCAGCTGCACCGCGTGTGAAGCAGCCCGGTGGAACAAGCAGCCGGCATCTCCCGAGCGCTGCTGTTCTGGGTTGCTCCCAGCATTCACATGCCGTGAAGACAAGTAGCTGCTAACCTGTGAAGTTACGGTGGAAACAGATGCTGACTCTGGGTGTCCCCTTGGCGTGACCGTCCCTGATCGGGTGAACTGTGGGCAGGGCTGTCACCATTCACAGATGGGGGCGGGGCCCAGAGAGGTGGACGGCCCGCTCCAGGTCACAGAGCCGCTCAGGGGCGGCCTGCTTGTCCCTCTCCCCCCCCCCCCCCCCCCCCGCCAGCCCCTTATCAGCTGCCCAGCAGATGGCACCGAGGCCCGGCTTGGCTCTCACATCAGGCTGGCGTCTGACCCTGGAACGCGGCCACTCCCCCTGGAACTCCATCAGAGCCCTGTATTCCTTCTGTGCTGTGACCCAGAAAAACCCCATTTGTGGAGCACAAAGCTTCCTGCCTGCTTGGAACTCACGAGCACATAATCGCTCCCTCCGGATCCCGGAGTGCTGGGCTGAGCGGGATAGGAGGGAAGGAGCAGGCGGGAACAAGGTCCCAGGCAGCTGGGCTGAGTAGGGGGGCGGCGGGAACCAGGTCCCCGGCAGCTGGGCTGAGCAGGGGGGGCGGCGGGAACCAGGTCCCAGGCATGGACTTGCAGGCCCTGATGGCACCAGGCCCCGGGCACCCTGGGCTCCCCGGGTGTGGACTCTGGCGAGAGGCAGGTGGGTTTTTCCTCCAGATGAACAAAGGATGGACAGAGCTTTTGAAAGAGAAAATCCGTGGCAGAGGGAGCAGCCCCACAGGACGATGTGCCTTAGAGCTGAGCCTTCGGAGCAACCCGGGGGCCGTGGGCACCTGCCTGTGCCGGCCCGACATGCCGCGGCAGAGGGCGCCAGGGGGCGCCAGGGGCAGGACGGGGATGGGAAAACCGGGCATCAGCAGAGGAGGTTGGGGCTGTGCCCCGACCTGTTGGAGACGGTCTAGGGAATGGAGCGACCTCCTGCCGTGTGGTGGGGCTCCCCGGGCACCGAGGACCTGCAGAGTCTTGTGAAAAACCAGAGTCCTCACTCTTAGCCACTCAAACCCAGGCACGTGTCTCAGGACTGCGGAGTTCTCGCTCCCCAGTCTCTGCGGTCTCCACCCTCACGCTGGGAGCCAGAGGTCCACCTTCTGGCTGTGTGGCCACAGGGACAAGGCCCACTGTAGCCAGGTGGGGCTGTGAGACCCCAAGACCCCCAGTGCCGAACAGTGTCATTGATTTTCCGTTAACTTCGAACGAGGAGAAAACCAGCCACCCACCGCTTCCCGACGGCGGAGCCCTGACGCAGCCCGGGAGGGGGCCGTGCGGGGACGGCCACTTTGCTGGTTCGCCCCAGCTGCCCCGGTGACCTCCAGGCCCCGGATGCTCTCACAGTCTGCTTTCAAAGAGAAAACCAACGTCTGACCCGCGAGGCACCAGAGAACACATTTGGGTGAACGTCCCTCACGCGACAGACGGTCGAACTGAGTACGAGAGACAGGTTTGGACACAGGGAGCGTCCCCCAGACAGCGAGGGGCTGAGTTGGGGGCAGGACCTGGGTCCGCTGCTCCAGACCAGGCAGCATGACCCTTCCCACAGCTCCCCAGGAAGTGGTGTGGGGACAGCACAGGGTGGGAAGTCCCACAGACCCGGCTCTGGATCCCACTCGCGTGCTGTGTGGTCCTCGGTCACTCACATAAGTGAGCTGAGCCTCAGCGGGCGGGAAACAATTTCCTCCTCGCGGGAGTGTGAAACAGATTAAACTACAATTTTGAGCAAAAACACGGGGTCACCCTGTGGCCCCCCCGAATGTGGAAGCCTGGTCAGAATGTGGGGGAGACTCTGCAGAGGGAGCGGCCGCAGGCACAGAGGGCGGATGGACGAGAACCGAGAAGCACCCAGCTGCTGGTGAGGGCCCCATTTTATGTCCCTGGGTGTCTCCCAGCCTGGTCTGAGGGCATGAGACACGCACGTCCATTCCAGGAGTGGACAGAAAGCCTCGGAGAAGCCACTGGTCTTCAGCCTGAGGAATGGGATGGGGGCACCAGTGGTTCCGAGATGGGGGGACATTCACTGTTTCCTTTGTATCCTTCCTCTCTGGCTGTGCCCCCAGGCAATGCCTGAGAACAGCAGGCACCCCACACACGGTGGGAGGGTGCTCATATTCTCTGATGAGAGGTGGTTGGGAGAGCAGCCCTGCAGCTTCATTCTCTCTGAACCCCTACTGCTCGGCCCAGACACAAACCATGTGGAAATAAATGGCAGGAGAGAGAAATGGCAGCCCCAGGTTTCTGGCTTGAGGACTGTGAACGGGGCCCAAGGACCAACGGCGCTGGGTGCTCATCAGGAGAACAGCGGTGCACGGGCTCCCGGTCCACTCCCGCCGTGCGCACATGCTCCTGACTTGAGTGAGCGCGTGTGGACTCCGAGGACCGAGCTGCAGGGGCGCTGCTGCCGAGTCCCCAGCCTGGCCGCCTGGGGCGCACCCTGCACAGGTCTGAGCAGCACCGCAAAGGCCCTGAAACTGAACTGACAAGGGAAACACAACCCGTGGAAGGAGCACCACCTTCTGAACATCCCTGCTTGCTTATCTGCTAAGCGAAACCATCAGTGTCACCCGTGGGATTTTCACAAGGTCTAGAGTCTTATAACAGAATACTCAAAGTGTCCAAGATACAGCCCAGCCCTGGCCGGTGTGGCTCAGTTGGTTGAGTGTCAGATGGTCACCTAAAGGTCGCTGGTTCAATTCCAGCCAGGGCACATGCCTGGGTGGCAGGTTCAATCCCCGGTAGGGGGCATGCAGGAGGCAGCTGACCAATGTTTCCCTCTCACATTGATGTTTCTCTCTCCCTCTCCCTTCCTCTTTCTCTAAAAAAATTAATTAAAAAATTAAAAATAAGATACAGTCCAAACTCAATTGGCATCCAAAGAACTAGGAAAAAGCGTAAAAAGTGTAAGGAACAAGCCAATCAACAGCAGCAATGCCAAGGTGACAGGGATGTTGGCGTTATTAGAACACTGCTTCAGAAACCATGCTCTAACAGGTAAGGGCAAACACTCCAGAAAGAGATGGAAAGAAACATTCTCAGCAAAGAAACAGAAGCTATAAAGAAGAACTGAGTGGAAGTTTTAGAACCATGGAACATGATAACTGGAATAAAAGTGTCACAAATTGGAGGTGACAGAAGAAAGAGTTGGTAAACCGGAAGATAAGTCAATAGAAACGATCGGTCCTGAATCTTGGAGAGAAAACATGTTGAGGAACGCTGAACCGAGCCTCACAGCCTGGCGAGGTAATAACAGACGTGCTAACATTTACATCATCAGCGTCACGGGGAGGGAGAAGAAAAAATGTGGTGCAGAAAAGATAATTAAAAAAAATATATATATATATATATTGGCCCAAAACTTCCTGAATGTGGGAAAAGACATCAACTTACAGATACAAGAATGACAAAGAAGAAAAAACTTGAAGAAGTGCCTGACCAGACAGGTAGTAATTTAACTGCTAGAAACAAGTCTACAGCAACCAGGAATGAAGGCGGCCCGAGACAGACCCCATGTAACGTGAAAGGAAGCCTTGATTCGCATGACCGCAGAATCCACATAAAGCCAGGACAGCCAGAGGGCGGATGTAACATTTTTTTAAGTACCTAGAAATCTATTTTTAGCATAACGTATTTTTCCAGAGTAATGGTGGAAAAAGACAGATAAAGAAGTCCTAAGAGAATTTATTGCCAACAGGTATGCTTCAATAGAAATGCTCAAGGAAGTGTTTCAGAACTAAAGATAATTATACCATAGGGAAATTTGGAACACTGTGAATAAAGAAAAAAACTAAAAAAAAAAAAAAAAAAAAGAGTATATGGGTAAGTAGATGATTCTCCTTTAAAATAAGACCACTAAAAGCCAAATCGTAACATGGTCTGATAGGATTTCCAACGATTGTGGATGCAATCCACGTAAATAACCCAACCTAAACGGGGTGGAACCTACACGATGCTCAGATTGATAGATTCCACTTGAAGTCACAAAATACTCGTTTTACACGGACTACAAATTGTTAAGCGTGCACAATTCCTACAGCAGCCACTAAAGTAAATCCACTCAAAAGCTATAGTCCAAGCTCGGCAGATACAGTGAAATACTAAAAAAATATTAAAATAACTCCATCAGAAAATGGGAAATAGGGAAGAAAAACAGAATGGAGCCTCAATTACCAATAAAAAGACAGAGATCGGAAGTCAGTCATGGAAACCAGACATTCTACGTGAAATGTTCAGAATAAGCAAACCCGTGCGTCAGGAAGTAAATGAATGGCGGCCTGGGGCTGGGTCAAGGGAATGGACAATGACTAGAGGCTAGTGAACACAGAGCATCTTTTTGGGGATGCTGGAAATATCCACTCATCCACCGATGGGCACTTGAGAGATCCAGAGTCATGGAAGTAGGGAACAGACTACCAAACCTCAGAGGGATGAGGGGTGGGTGGAGTGGGTGGGAAGAGATAAACCAAAGAGCTTACATGCATGTATGCACAACCAATGGACACAGACATTAGGTTGGAGAAAGCAGGAGAGGGGTGGGAGCGGGAAGGAGGCAGTCAATGGGGAAAAAAGGGGGGAGCATCTGTAATATTTTCAAGAATAAAAAAATAAATAAATAAAGTGTGAATGGAATGCTGAAAACATTCAAAGTTAGATGGCATTGCTGGTTACACACTCTGTAAATATACCAAGAACCAGGCAACTTTATGCCTTAAATGGGTGAACCTTTATATGTTAAATGGGTGAATACTATAAAAACTGAAGGATTAGAAAATAAAATTAGTATAATTAGTAAATTATATTTTTAAAAGTTAGAGATGATCATAATTTAAAAATATGACACAATGATATGTCATTTCAAAAACCCACTTTGAATATAATGACAAAGGTGAGTTAGCAGTAAAACAATGGGTAAGATATACCATGTACTCTCCTATCAAAAGAAACCTGGAATGAAACGTGGCCATACCAGGCCACGTCGACCTCAGAGCAAAGAAAATCATCAGGGATCAAGAGGGGCATTCCACAATAGCAAAAGGACCAATCTGCCATGAAGATACAGCAATCCTAAAAAATAGAGCTTCAAAGCAAATGAAGTAAAACCCAACAAAACAAAGAAGAAATAGTGAAATTGACAATTATGTGTGTAGACTACAATACTTCCCTTGTCAATCAGTAACTGATGAAACAATTGGACATAAAACCAGCAAGGATCTGGAAGACTGAAGACCTTCATCAACCAAAGGATCTAGATGACATGTGTATAATATTTTAACCAATATCGGGAGCATATGTTATTTTCAAGTGCACATGGACTACAGGCCAAGATAGACTATATTCTGATCATAAAACAAACCTCAATAAATTTAAAAGTATTGAAATCATACACTGTATGTTCTCTGAACAAGGTAGAATTAAATTAGAAATTGATAAGAGAAAGATACTTGCTAAATCTTCAAACATTAAACAATTGAACAACAATATATTTCTAAATGATAGTTTTATGGAACATTAGAAAATATTTTGAACTGAACAAAAATGAAAATACAACATATGAACCACATATAAAATTTTGTGGAATGCAGGTAATAACATATTTAGAGGGACATTTATAGTAATAAATGTGTATGAGAAAAGAAAAAACATTCAGAATTAATAATGTGAGCTTCTACCTGAATACCATATAAAAAGAGCAAAATAAACCCAAAGTGAGGAGAAGAAAGAAAATAATAATGGCTAAAGTAGAAAACAATAAAATTAAAAACAGAAAAAGAATAAAACCAGAAGCTTGCTTTTAGAAAAGATCAATAAATAGATAAAGTTCTAGCCAGACAGCAAAAATAAATGAATGAATGAATGAATGAATGAATGAATGAATAAATAAATAAAAATAGAGAGAGAGATAGAGGAGAGAGAGAGAGAGAACACATTATCCATTTAAATGAAAGAGGGGATATCACTCAATACTCCACAGAGATTTAAAGATTATTAAGCAAATACTAAAAACAACTCTACAGCCCGGCCGGTGTGGCTCAGTGGTTGAGTGTCAACCCATGCACCAAGAGGTCGCTGGTTCGATTCCCGGTCAGGGCACATGCCCAGGTTGTGGGCCAGATCCCCAGTGGGGGGCATGAAGGAGGGAGCCAATTGATGTTCTCTCTCATCGATGTTTCTCTCTCTCTCCCTCTCCCTTCCTCTCTCTCTAAAATCAATAAAGAAAAAAATTAAAACAAAACAAAACAAAACAAAAAAATCCAACTCTACACACATAAATTGGACAACTTTGATGAAATGAATCAATTCTTTCAAAGCCACAAACTACCGTAATTTGTTCAGAAAAAATAGGTAATGCGAGGAGTCCCATAATCTATTAAAAAAGTTGAATTCATAGTTTAAAATCTTCCAAAGCAGTGGGGGACCAAATCCCCAAGCCAAGCTATTTTCACTACTGGATTTTCCTAAATATTTAAATATAAAATAGCACCATCTGTATGTGACAGGTTGTTCCCCAAGAGAGTTGAAGAGGAGGGAGCACTTCCCAATTCATTTTATGAGGCCCACACTACCCTGATAGTAAAACTAGGCAAAAAGAACACAGGAAAAGAATACTGCTGAAGATCAGTGTCTTTCACGAACAGAGAAGCAAAAACGTAAACAAAATGCTAGCAAATTGAGTCTGGGAATACAGAAAGATGTGCTCAATATTCAAAAATCGATCAACGTAATCCATGATATTAAAAGAGTAAAAAGAAAAGCCATATGGTCAAATACAATTTTGCAGAGAAATACTTGGCAAAAAAAAAAATTAAACTCCCTTCATGATAAAAGCTGTCAGCAAACTGGAAAAAGTAGAGAGTGTCCTTAATCTGAAAAAGGTCACCCTCCAAAAGCCGCAGCTAGCATCATACTTCCTGGTGAAAATCTTAGTGCTTCCTGTCTCAGATCAGGAACAAGAGAAGAATGCACACTGTCACCTCTCCTACTGATGTCGTACTGGATAATCCAGGCAGTGCTTAAAGTAAGGCGAGGAGCAGAGACATGCACGCTGGAAAGGAAGAAACAAAATTGTAGCTAGTTGCCTACCACCTGATTGCATACATAGAAAATCCCAAGAAATCAACAAAAACATTGCTAGAATAAGTGAGTTTTGTAAGGATGCAGGACAAAAGGTCAACACAAAAATTAAATCATATTTGCCCAGCCGGTGTGGCTCAGTGGTTGGGCGTCACCCCATGGGCTGAGGTCCCGGTTTGATTCCTGGTCAGGGCACATGCCCAGGTTGTGGGCTCAATCCCCAGTAGGAGGCATGCAGCCTATCAATGTTTCTCTCTAACATCCATGTTTCTATCTGTCTTTCCCTTCCCCTCTCTCTAAAAAAATCAATAAAAACATATTTGAAAATTAAATCATATTTTGATATACTAGTAATGAATAATTGGAAACCCAAATTTATAGAAATACCACTTAAAATAGTTGCATACAAAGTGAAATACTGGGCTTTAAGTCTAACAAGACATGTACAGGACCAGTATGCAGAAAATAGCAAATCATGGATGGTACAATCAAAGACCTAAGTAAGTGGAGAGATATACCATATTCATGGATGGGAAGACTCACTATTGCTAAGATTTAAATTATTTCCAAATGGACTTACAGATTTAATTCAGTTTCAACAATAATCTCAGCAGATTTTTTTGTAAGTGTAGACAGACTGATTTAAAAATGTATATGGAATGCCAAAGGTACTAGAGTAGACGAAACAACTTTTAAAGAGAAGAAGCGCTTTGGAGGAACTGCATTCCCTGATTTTAAGATGTCCTGTAAAGCCACGGTCCTCGAGGCAGTGAGGTGTGGCACAAGGGTGGACACACAGATCCAAGGGACAGAATGGAAAGCAGAGAAACAGACCCACGAAAACACGTCCAGTTGACATGGAACAACTGGCATTCTTATGCAAAAAAAAAAAAAAAAGGAATCTGGAATTAAACTTTACACCTCCTGTCAAAACTCAAAAAGCTTCCTAGATCTAAATGTAAAAGTAAAGGTATATAATTTTTATTTTTAAAAAAATTTCTTTTTTTCCTTTTATTGATTTGAGAGAGAGAGGAAGGGAGAGGGAGAGAGAAATAGAGATACGATAAGAGAGAACATCGATTATTGGCTGCCTCCTGCATGCCCCGCACTGGAGATTGGGCCCACAACCTGGGCATGTGCCCTGACTGGGAATCGAACCGGCAGCAACCTCCTGGTGCATGGGTCGATGCTCAACCACTGAGACACACCAGCCGGACAACGTATACAATTTTTAGAAGAAAAAAAGGAGTAAATATTTGTGACCTGTTAGGCAAAGAATTCCAGAAGCATGATCTGTAAAAAAAAAAAAAATTATTTCATCCAAACGAAAAGCTTTGCTCTCTGGAGACCCTGTGGAGAGGGGCAAAGCCAAGCTCGGACTGTGAGGAAGTATGTGGAAATCACACGTCAGATGAAGACACTTGTATCCAACACGTGTAAAGAAGTCGTAAAACTCAACAGTCAGAAACAACCCAGTGGGGGAAAACGAGGGGAAGAGTTAAGCAGATGGTCCCCAAACAACGTGTGAAGGAGCACGTGAAAAGCTGCTCAGTCAGCATCACCACCATCAGGGAGGGACCAAGGAAGCCACAGGACGGTGCCTCTGGACACCTATCACAGATGCTAAAATAAAACATCCGACAACACCAAGTGCAGACGAGGACGTGGGGCCTTTGCTGGTGGGGTGCAGACCAGGACACAGCCGCTCTGGAAGGCGGTTCAGCAGGCTCTCGTCCAGTTACACACACACCCGTGGCCAGCACCCCGCTCCTGGGTCTTCAGTGTGGGAAACGGACGCTCCGCCCAGCAGGAACCTTACAGCAGCTTACCCCTCCCCCTCCCCAGTGGACGCAGCCCAGGGCCTTCCGGGGAGTGGCGCCTTCACACTGTGAGAGGCTGTTTGGCAATACAAGGTGAATGAATGTCGACAGGTGCGCACGGGGACGCCTCTCCAGGACCGTGCCGAGGGAAAGAAGCGTCTCAGGGTGTGATTCCATGTATGGGGTCTTCTGGAAAAGCCACAGCAGAATGACCAAGGACGGGCCAGAGGCTGCCCGGGGCCGGCAGGGTGCGGGTGGCGCCAAGGACAGCTCCAGGGAGCAGGTCGGGGATGAACTGTCCTTTCCCTTCATTACAGTGGGTTACGTGGAACCGTACCCGTGTTCAATCTCCTGCAACCGTAAAGCAAAAAACGACTATTTTTATGGCATGTTAATATTTAAAATAAAAGTGTGAAAAAATGATATAATAAAAACCCCTGGCCCATAGTTGTACATAATACCTGTGGGGGGTCATTCCTTTTTTAAGTAGTTAAAAACTGGACGCGAGATTCTCCTGCGATGCTCTGAGCAGAGTGGACACCTGTGACTGGCGATGGGCGGGGTGGGCCACGCTTTCCCTAGGACGCCCACACCACCAGGAGGGTTCCCTGCCACCACCCTACCTCCCTGCGTCCCAGACTCTGGGGGGCCCTGCTAAGCTCAGCCACAATGGTCCCAACTCCTCTGGCGGAGATCCTGGGGTGACAAGGTCAGAAATGATCTGATCCCTCCCCAGCTCTGAGTCTACACAGCTCTTTTAACTTCCTCCTTCCCTCTCCGGACTGGGAGCCCCCCCGGAGTGTGGGGTCTGTGTCCGACCCCTCCCTGTCCCTAGCGCCCGACCAGAAGAACAGAGCCATGCTCGGCAAAAGACCCCCCCCTGGAGGCACAGCCGCCCTCAGGCCCCACAGCAGAGTCTGTGAGGGTGGGGACAGTGTTTCCCCGGGGGGGGTTCCAGCCCAGGCGCCCGACCATGTTGCCAGGGCACTGCCCAGCTGCTCTGGGCTGGAGTTGAGGGTCAGAGTGCGGCCGGCCCAGCCCGAGGGCCAAGGTGCCTATGCCTTACTGGCTGCTCCTCCCCTAGCCCGACTAACGGGTACCCTGGGTGTCCTGGTGACTCCCCACGAAGCTGGAGTTAGAGAACAAATCTGTGTGAAATACTACTCCAACTAAATTTCTGCTCTCCAGCCATGCCCTTGTACCTGCCTGTGGATGCTGGGTGCCTCTGCTCTGGGGAGCTGGGTACCTGCAGATGCTGGGTGCCTCTCATCTGGGGAGCGGGGTGCCTGTGGATGCTGGGTGCCTCTGCTCTGGGGAGCTGGGTGCCTGTGGATGCTGGGTGCCTCTGCTCTGGGGAGCTCAGTGCCTGTGGATGCTGGGTACCTCTCATCTGGGGAGCTGGGAGCCTGTGGATGCTGGGTGCCTCTCATCTGGGGAGCTGGGGGCCTGTGGATGCTGGGTGCCTCTCACCTAGGGAGCTGGGTGCTGTGGATGCTGGGTGCCTCTGCTCTGGGGAGCTCAGTGCCTGTGGATGCTGGGTGCCTCTGCTCAGGGGAGATGGGTGCCTGTGGATGCTGGGTGCCTCTGCTCTGGGGAGCTGGGTGCCTGTGGATGCTGGGTGCCTCTGCTCTGGGGAGCTGGGTGCCTGAGGATGCTGGGTGCCTCTCATCTGGGGAGCTGGGTGCCTGTGGATGCTGGGTGCCTCTCATCTGGGGAGCTGGGAGCCTGTGGATGCTGGGTGCCTCTCATCTGGGGAGCTGGGAGCCTGTGGATGCTGGGTGCCTCTGCTCTGGGGAGCTTAGTGCCTGTGGATGCTGGGTGCCTCTGCTCTGGGGAGCTTAGTGCCTGTGGATGCTGGGTGCCTCTGCTCTGGGGAGCTGGGTGCCTGTGGATGCTGGGTGCCTCTCCTGGGGGCCTGGGGCCAAGCGACAGAGAAGTCAGGGTCAGCGCAGGTGCGCGGACAGCACATGAGCGCCACACCCTATGACTTTCAGCCATAACCCAGGTAGACCGAGTTCTCGCGTCTCCTGATAAAGGCAGTGAACGCTCTGAAGTGTGGACAGACTGGTGCTCAGGAAGGAAGGACAGGCTGGTTTCTAAGCCATCCCTCCTGGGGTGTTTTTGTCTAGGCTGCGGACTTGTGCATGGAGTTTGGGAGAACACCTTAGAAAATGTGCGCCCAGGATGTGCGGGGACACAGTCCCGACAGACAGGGACCCCACGTCCCTCCAAGGGGCCTGCCTGTCCCAGCTCAGACCCTGCAGTGGAGGACGTCGAGGCATGTCCCCTGGATCTGGGCGTGTCCCCGCTGGACCCAGAGATGACTGTCAGGAGTGGGGACGCCACAGGAATGGGGGAGCAGGCGGTTCAGCTCGTGCTGGTGAGAACTATTCCTCTGAGCATCCTGACCCGTCTCCTGCGGACCGATTAACCTGGGGCAGTTCACCTGCCTCTCTGTCCCCCAAGCTTCATCTACACACAGTGACAATAACTATGAGCTCGATCTAAACGGGGGTGCTCACCAGCTGGCTCATCGCTGCTGCGGGGAGAGGAAAGAAGCGAGAGGTGACAGGGACGGGCGAGCATGCAGGTGGGAGACAGCACGGAGAGCCAGCTCCTGGGTAATGTATGCACCTGGTGAAGGGACCCGAAGACGCAGAATTAAAGCAAGGACGGGAGAGGTGGAAGATGGGTTTTCCCCCTGAAGAAACAGCTCATTTATCAGGTGGAGGGAGCATATTGCATTAAATTCAAAATGAGACACAAGCAGGGAGATATGTAAACGACCAGGGTAAAGAGAGTCCTCAGGTGACAATCGGAGCAGAAGAGGGAGGTGCTCCCACGGACACCAGTCCTGCTGCCTGTGATGCCGCCTCCGCCGTGGTTCAGCGCAGAGACCAGGAGGCAGCCTCGCCGAGGCTGAGGAGGGCGTCGTGGGTTTTCCTCTGACAGGGCACGGCCGTGGGTTTCCAGATCCCACAGTCAGTCTTGCTCTGCGCAGGGTCCCCTCCAGGGAACTGTGTGTAGGAAACAGTAGCTGATGGAGGATGAGTGGATGCGTGTGTTCGCTCCCCTGCAGGTGTCTCTGAGAGCGGGAGCGGGGGGACCCGGTCTGCTGTCCTCCAGACGCATGCTGGCTGGGTGTGGAGCAATGCAGATACAGGGGACGTGACCAGTCCTCTCCCCCGGCCAGGTGGGCCCTCTGATGGAGTTGGGGAACGCAGGAGAGGTTGATGCACAAGGACGCCGACTTCTCAGCTGGGGTGGCGTTTCTGGGTTGAATTGTGTCCTCCAAAATTCACAGGGTGACGTTCTAGCCCCAGGACCTCAGAATGTCACCTTATCTGGAAACAGGGTCCTTGCTGATCTAATTGGTTAAGAGAAGGTCATGCAGAGCGAGGGTGGGCTCTTCATCCAATAGGATTGGTGTCAATATGAAAAGGAGGACTTTGGACAGAGATGTGGACATAGCGAGACCTGGAGATGAAGAAGGGATCGGGGTGATGTGTCTACAAGCCAAGGAACACCGGAGGTGGCCAGCACCGCACCAGAACCCGGAGACGGCACCTCCATCAGCCGTCGGACGGACCAGCTGTGCCAGCACCTTGATCTTGCACGTCTAGGCTCCAGACTGTGCGAGATTGTACATTTCTGTTGCTCGATCCACGCTGTTTCTTGTGGTAGCCACAGTGCACTTACACACTGACCAGTGTGGGTCAGTGAATGTCCTGGGCTCCGACCAACCTGACCCAGAGCCTCACTCGCTCAGGGACCACCGATAAGGCCCCTTTCTTTGAACTCTTGGGACTTTAAAACCAAGCCTGTCAGCCAGAGGGTGTGGCCATTCCCCCAGGCCAGGAGCAACTGGGAACCAAGATCTTCAGTAGACCACTGTCCCAAGACTTCTCCATGCCTCACGCAGGAGCACAGATAAAAACAGACCCCGATTTAGGCACGGGGTGCCTCGTCCATAAGGATCATTGTGACCACAGAAGGGTGCTTCTGCAGTAGGGGAGCTCTTGGGGGCAGGCTGCAGCATCTCAGAGGTTAGACAGAGAGTGTCCTTTTTCAGTGAAGGGCACACAAGGCTAGGAAGAACAAGGTGTGGGGGAGAGGGTGGTGGGATGGGGCAGCTGATCAGAGAATGGCTTTCCTCGCGCTCAGCGGTTCTGGGAGGGGTCAGCAGAGGGCTGTCTGCTCGCTCAAGGTGAAGGCCACTTGAAGTTCAGGGGTCTGGAGGAAGGAGAAGAGCTTAACGTAAGTTCGGTCAAGACAGTTAACAAGCTCTTTGTTTTAACTGATCTGTGGGAACAAGCAGTTGAGCTAGTTATTTATACAGCACGGAACGAGAATTTGAGGGTCTGTCTGGTTGTGTCCCAGGGAAACAAAAGAGGCATTCATGAGTCTTACCTGTCATATGGGCAAGAGAACTCTTCACAGTAAGGGGTTTCCGGGCATACAAAAGGTGGGCAGGTATTTTTTAACCATCACTGTTTCCAGAAGCACAGGCCTCAGGTAAAGTTTAACACTGTGGAAATTTAGCTTTTGATGGTGCTAATGGGATGATGGTGATGATACTGATAATAGTAATATTGGTGATGGTGATGGTGATGGTGATGATTATGATGGTGATGATGATGGTGATAGTGATGGTGATGATGAGGATGGTGATGAGATGATGATAATTTTGATGGTGATACTGGTGATAATAATGATGGTGATGATGGTGATGATAGTGTTGATGATGATGGTTGTGGTAATGGTGATGATGGTGGTGGTGGTGACGATGATGATGATGATGATAGTGATGGTGATGATGAGATGATGATGATAATTATGATGTTGATGATAGTGTTGATAATGATGGTGATGATGAAGATGGTGATGATGATGGTTGTGGTGATGATGGTGTTGTTGACAGTTTAACTCTTGGTGATAGGGACGATGGTGATAATAATATGACAGTCTTCTAAGCTCTTTACACACATGTAATTCAATAGATATTGGCATCCATCTTTACAGAACTGAGACCCAGAAAAACCGATCAGCTTTCACAAGGGTCTGCCACTGGCTATTTCTGCACAAAAGTAGGTTCACCCCCAGGAGCCTGGCTGCAGGGTCCACGCTCTGCCCTGTTCTCGACCTCTTCCAAGGTCGCACTGCCCACTGGGCCCCAAGTGAACTTCTATTCTGTCTCCTGTTGCAGACAGACAGAGAGCTGTACAAACAACCAAATGGCAGCTCTAAAAATATGCCAACTTGGAACAACTGGAACTCATTAAAAATTTTTTTCCATTATTGATGTTAGAGAGAGAGAGAAAGGGAGAGGGAGAGAGAGAGAGAAACATCGACTGGCCGCCTCCTGCACGCCCCCCACTGGGGATCAGGCCCACAACCTGGGCATGTGCCCTGACCGGGAATCAAACCGACGACCTCTTGGTGCACAGGTCAACGCTCAACCACTGAGCCACACCAGCTGGGCCAACTTGAACTCATTTTTATTAATAAATTCCCACTGATGAATTAAGTGTCTGTGCATTTTCTATGCTGCTGTAACAACTAACCACAAACGCAGTAGCCTAGGGAAACAGACGTTTATTCTCTCACAGTCTGGGGGCCAGAAGTCAGACGTGGAGGTAACACAGCACCTAATTAGCATTGTTAATGAGGTCTCCTTGGTCATCACTCAACAACTCAGTACTAACTGAGCACCTGCTCCTTGCAGGTGTGCAGGTGAAGGACTCAAGTGTCCTGGCCTCATGAAGCATCCGGTCGAGGACAGGTGGACGGCCAGGACTTCAGTCACCGACTGTGGGTCCTGAGGGGACGTCGCTTCTTGTCCAGAGCTGTTGGAACACTTATAAAAATCGACGAACTCTTAAGCCATGAAGAAATCAGCAATCTATTACAAAAGCAGAACCCGTTCACATTACTTTTGCAAACTGCGATGTCATAAAGCTAACAATAAGATTTCAAACTGAGAGAAGATGGAGTGTAAATGTTCTCTTATCTCACTATTAGCAAAAAGGAAGAAAGAAAACGACAGAGAGGAAGGAAGGAAGGAAGGAGAAAGGGAGGAAGGAGGAAGGAAGAAAGGAAGAAGGAAGGAAGGAGGAAGGAAGGAAAGAAGAAGGAAGGAAGGAGAAGGAAGGAAGGAGGAAAGAGAAAGGAAGGAGGGAGGGAGGAAGGAGGAAGAAGGAAGGAAGAAGGAAGGAAGGAGGGAGGGAGGAAGGAGGAAGAAGGAAGGAAGAAGGAAGGAAGGAGGGAGGGAGGAAGGAAGGAGGAAGGAGGAAGAAAGGAGGGAGGGAGGAGGGAGGAAGGAGAGAGGAAGGAAGGAGGAAGGAGGGAGGAAGGAGGGAGGGAACATTTCCACTGAAGACTGTGTTGAATGTCATGTACCCAAACTTCCAACACTCAGCCGAAATACTCCTCATAACCAGAAATGACTTCAGCAGACAACATCACAAATGTAATAACTATGTTTGCTAGCTGTGGGTGCATAACAAACCACCCCGAGACTTCGAGACATGAGTGCCCCGTTGGGTGGGCTGTGTGGGCCGGCTGGGTCGTTCCTCCGGCCGGGTTGGCTCTCCCGAGTGCCTGCTGGTGTGTGGGCAGCTGCCGGCCGGACAGGCTGGTCTGCAGAGGTCTGGCTCCAGCAGCCAGCCTGGGCTTAGCCACGCGGCGGCCTCGGTCTTCCGGGGCAGCGAGGAGAGCCTGGCGCGGAAGCTCGTTCCAAGCCTCTGCATGTGTGCTGTCCGCGGTCCACCCAGCAGCCGCAGAAAGCACCTGGCAGAGCCCCGCGTCAGGGCGGGAAGGGACCCGCCGAGGGCAGCATCCAGGCCGGGCACCATCGCAGCTCCTGCTGGTAACAATCTACTGCAGCTTTTAATTAAAACGCTGGAAACCACAGGCAAGCGAGGCTACGGGCAGCAGCGTTATTCTGTAATAAAGATGACAGAGAGACAACCCATGTGGAAAATAGAAAAGGGGCCGAGTTGGTCGATGTTTCCAAGAACGTATTCTCCGTAACAGAAGCAATAACATTGATAAACTTCAGCAAACGAGAAACAACAGAAGAGCCCGAAAGGCTAATCCATCCCCCCGAGTCAGAGACAGTCCTTGAGAGCGGACAGGAGAGCCCGAAGCTGTCCGAGAACCCAACCAGCCGCCACTTGGCCAGTCCAGGGTGCCAAAGCAGGCTGCAGGGGGGACCCCGTGAAACACGGCTTGTTCCGGTAATGTTACGTGGTCATTATTGTATTAGTCATCATTATTAATAACTGACTTTTGCCCACCCCTGTATTTCAAAAATGTAATGAAATGTAAAATGTATGAAATGGTGAATACAATGCAATCAATGATATTCCAAGCATGTCATGAAACATGAACTCAGGAAACTATATAAAACCTGATGGGATCAATAACCAGGGTAAATAAAGCCAGAAACTACCTGGCCCGAAAGCCAGGTAAGGGTCAGGTGAGAGACAGGCCAGTTGGGTAGCTGGTCACCCAGGAAAAGAAGCGGAGCGCACCCCAAGACCAGCCAGTCTCTAACCGGTCTCCCGGAGAAGCCAGGACGGGGCTCTGCGGGCCCAGCCAGGCCTGACAGCATGAACTCCTTCGAGAACCGCATCCTCCGTCCAGAGCCAGGAAACAGGTGGTCAGGGAAGTCGTCCTGTGTCCAGGAAGAGAGCCGCCACACGAGATGAACTCTGCAAGGTGGACTATGCGCGCAACAGGCAATGACCAGGTGAAATTAAAAAAAAAAAAATAGATATGTAGTAAAGAGAGCCGGTTATCATTTAAAAGTAGGTTTACGGAGTTATGATTTGTCATACGTAAATGATGACTCGCCCTTGTGCAATGTCCAGTTCCCAGACGTGGACAAAGGCACACAGGCAGGGACGTTCCCCCTCCCGTCTGAAAGTTCCTCAGGCCCCTTAGCCGCCGGTCCCTCTCTCCGCCCTGCGCCCCCACCGCTGACCCGCTCCGTCCCGCAGGTCTGTCTTCTCCCGTCTGCGGTGTAGACAGAATCCTGTCGACTCTGGTGCGTGGCTTCTTTCCACGCCGCACGACTCCTGTGCTCCCTCCGCGGCGCTGACGCGGGGACCTGGCCTGCTCCCACTGCTGAACAGAGTCCCGTGGAGGACGGGCTGTGACCTGAGGATGCCTTCTCCAGCGGATCGACATCGCTGACAGGTGTTTGCGGCTGCGAGGGACACTTCTGTGGACACGGACGAGCTGGTGTCTGTGTGAGCAAATGTTTCACTTCCCTTAGATCACCCCTGAGGGGTGGGGCCACTGGGGTGTTTGGTAATCGCGTATTTGACTTAAAAAAAAAAATTGCCATGCCCTGGCCTGCTTGGCTCAGCAATTGGAGTGTCGGTCCGTGGACCGAAGGGTCGTGGGTTCGATTCCGGTCAAGGGCATGTGCCTGGGTTGCAGGTTTGATCCCTGACCCCGATCGGGGTCACGCCGGAGGTAAGCAATCGATGTGTCTCTCTCACATCGTTTCTCCCTCCCTCCCTCCCTCCCCCCTCCCTCCCTCCCTCCCTCCCACTCTATCTAAAAATCAATGGAAAATATCCTCTGGGGAGGACTAACAACAAGGGAAACTGCCACGCTGGGTTCCAGAGGGACTCTGCCACCGGCAGTCCTGCCAGCCGGAGTTCCAGCTGCCCCAGATCCTCGCCAGCAGCTGGCGATATCGGCATTTTCACAAACGCTCCTTCGCCGCCGACTCCACGCGTGTGCTGTGCTCCCTCGGTACATTTCCGTGGTGGCTGTGATGCCAGGCCCTCTCCTGCGTGTGTTTGACATCTGTGTCTCTTCTTTGGTGATGTTTCTGTTAAAACTTTTGCTCCATTTTATTTTATTTTAAACTGGGTTGCTTTCTTTGCATTGACTTTTGTGAACTCTTTATGTATTTTTAAACCAGCGTTTCACCGGATACACACATCTTTTCATCAGTCTCTGGCTTGTCTTGCCGTGATCTTAGCAGTGCTTTTGAAAGGAGTTTCTCCACCTACGAAGGATATAACCACCTACCTCATCCGAAAGTGGGAAATGTTGGGGACGTTCTTTAGAACCCGTACAGGGAGACTCGGACTTAACACTATTCTTTTTTTTTTTTTAAATACGTTTTTATTGATTTTTAGAGAGAGGAAGGGAGATAGAAACATTGATGAGAGAGAAACATCCATTGGATGCCTCCTGCACGCCCCCTACTGGGGATCGAGCCCACAACCCGGGCATGTGCCCTGACCAGGAATCCAGCCGGGACCTCTCAGTCCATGGGACGACGCTCAGCCATTGAGCCACACAGCCGGGCACTTGCCAGTGTCCTTTACCAAGGGAGTGAAGGTCCCAGACACGTGTCACCATGAGGAACAGGCGGGAGGCAAAGGACTCGAAGAGGAAACGACACTGTCATCATTTGCAGACGACACATTATCCCAAAAGGACCCCCACACACGTTTTCTGGAATAATGAGGGTGCACCAAAATGGCTCACTATAATATAAATACACACGGCGCAGAGAGTAGCGCAGGAGACGCCATCTGGAAGAGCGTCGAAAACCAGGTGTCATGAGTGGCTCTGACCGCATCAGGGCTGACACAGGGAAAGTCAGGCCCCTCGGTGGAGACAGTGGGGGCACAGAGATGGGCGGGTACGTGGGGGGGCCAGGAAGACCCAACAGGGTGAAGGTGTAGAATCTCCCCGGTTCGATCTAAAGATTCAAGGCAATTCAAGTCATATTCCCCACGAGAAGTTTTATAACATTTTATTAAAATATGTTTTTAATGATTTTTTTAGAGAGAGAGGAAGGGAGAGAGAGATAGAAACATCCATGTGAGAGAGAAACATCGATCGGCTGCCTCCCGCACGCCCCCTACTGGGGATCGAGCCCACAACCCGGGCATGTGCCCTGACCAGGAATCGAACCGGGACCTCTCAGTTCATGGGACGACGCTCAGTCCCCTGAGCCACACCGGCCAGGCTACATTTTAAAGGTGATGCTGAAATTTCTACAGAAGAGAGATGGCCAAGGATAGCAGGCCACTTTTGGAGCAATTAAGAGGACTTGCTTGATCAGATAAGCCAGGTGCAAGGGTGACCCAGCCGCTGCCACACCGGGCAGGGCAGACACGGTGCCAGGGACCACAACAGAGCCCAGAGGCAGACCCATGTGAACGGAGCCTGGGCCCCTGAGAGACAGCAGGTCAGATCGAGAGGATTCATTTAAACCACGGAAAAAGGCAAATCGCATCCCCGGTAGCCCGTTATGAAAATATCAAATCCAGTTAAGTGCTTAAATGTCAAAAACCGTACCTTACAATCCTTCGTATAAAACACGAGGGAGTGTATTTTAGAACTCGGGGTAAAGAGTGACCTCTCGTACGATTTTAAAGTCTTTCATTGCAACACGAAGGATTGATACATTTGACTATTATAGAGATTAAAGACTTTGTCCATCAAAAGACTTAATAAGAAAGTGGAAAGGTGGTTTACAATCTAGGAGCTATTTCCAATGCACGAAATTTATAAAATGTTAGCATTGCTTTATAAAATACACACGCCATCGTCTAACACACATGTATATGAAGCATACGCAGAGTGAGTATTGATGTAGCTGACGACCCAGGAGTCTGCCTCTGGGTACGGTGCAGGGAACACTTCCCAGGTGTCACAGGGTGTGCGTACAACTGCTCCGGTGTCTGTGTGGAAACAGCCTGGAAACGACCCCGTTCCCAACCAGAGCGGAGTGATGAATGAACGCACTGTACTCAGACGTGGCCGTCACACCTCACCCTCAACAAATGAACAGCACACAACAGCGTGGGTGGTCCTAGTGACGTAACAGAGACGAAAAGAGTCCTAAAATATTTCGTACAGCGTAATATTTAAAAACAATTTTTTTTCTTTATGGATTTTACAGAAAGAGGAAGGGAGAGGGAGAGAAATAGAAACATTGATGAGAGAGAACATTGACTGGCCGCCTCCTGCATGCCCCCCACTGGGGATCAGGCTCACAACCTGGGCATGTGTCCTGATGGGAATTGAACCGTGACCTCTTGGTGCGTGGGTCAAAGCTCAACCACTGAGCCACACTGGCCGGGTGTAACATTCTTTTTACGTGTGTACATGCACCTGAGGGACAAGGTGTCCCCGTGAGGAGAAGATCCCGGTGCAATAAAACCCACATGGAGGGGGAGGGGAGGCCAGCCTGGGAGTCTGGGCGGCGGTTCCCTTGAGGGCACGGGGACGGTGGGTGGAGGGCGTCAGTCCCCGTGGTGCGCGGCGGGTATGCAAGGTGAGCATCGGCTTCACCGATATCCAAGCCACCAGCTCACTAACCGGCGGAGAACAGGGTGGACCGCTGACTGTCAGGGTGCGGTTCCACTGACAGCGGCTGCCCTGCACCGTACCCCGAACAGCAGCCATGAGCTCAGACAGGACACCGCCGAGGGTTTGTCCCCGTTCATCCGAGTTGGGCCTCTCCCGGAAGGCACGGATGCCGGGGCAGCACAGCTGGCTCCTCTCAGTGTGGACGTGGGCTCCCCACGTGGGGCTGCAGGGTGCCCCGAGCCTCCCATTGAGCCCCAGTCCCCGAGGAGTGTCATCTGAGAGTGTGTGAGGGGGCCAGGAGGGTGGCCTCCTCAGATGTGGGGCCGGAGACTGTCCCGCACATCTGCGTCTCCCCTTTCGGGAGTCAGCTACCAGGGGAGCTGGGATGAGCAGCGGCCCCGGGTCCCAGGAGAGCCCTGGGGCGGGGCTCACGTCCACGCGGCCAACTTTGGAAACTGAGGTCCGCTCCGTTGTGGCCCAACGGCGGTGACGAACCCACGTCTGTGCGTCTGAGTCCAACATCCGAAAACAAAAACACAAGAGGATCAAAGTACGTTCGTACATGTAACTACTGAAGGCAACATGAAGATTCCTCTTTCTTTGGAAAAAGGCAAAGGAAAAACGAGCTGAAATAACAAGGACCGGGCGGTCAGAGGGGACCCCAGCCGAGGGCTCCCTGCGGCCGGGATTTCTAACCCCGCTGGTTTTAAAAGGTGACAGTTACCGGGACGGGCGGGGGCTGCGCTGAGTTCCAGGCGCGGAGTTGGAAGCAGAGGAGAGGCCAGCACTCACCTCGGGCGTCTGGTGCTCTCCTGGGAGAGCTGGAACTTTCTAAACTGTCCTTTCATCGTCTCCAAAAGCGGCCGATTTTAATGAGGTCCCCAGAGGCTCCGGGGCGACGCGGAGATGTGTGGCTCCTTCGCTCCTCAGGCACCAGGCCCGCGAAGCCTTGAAGAGACAGGTCCAGGGGCAGGAGGGGTGTGGCGCTGGGCAGGGAGGAGAGGACGGATCCCAGGGGCCTGGTTACTGCTGGCTGTTCTTCTGCTGTGAGAAGCCTGTGGCCCAGGAAGGTCGAAAGGAGTGAAATCGCTGGGCTGCCTGAGCTGGACCTGCGTGGGCCGGAACCCCGAGTGATAGACTCCTGGGGCCCACGGCACGGCCTGCCCCGCTCTGCGAGCTCTCCTGCCGGGCAGCACAGCCCAGGCCGCGAACACGCTGGGCCAGCTGCGTCTCTTCGTCCCCTGGCAGGGCTTTTCCTTCTTGGGGGACATCTGTCCCCAAGGGCAGCCAGCTTAGCACAGAGACCATGTTGACAGCTGGGGCCTCTCCAGGTCTCTGCCCTGAGGGTGGGGTCCCTGCAGCCCGCCTCCTCCTCCCGGAGACCCTCCTGGACTGAAGCCCAGAGGCGGCAGGTGGGTTCGAGGTCTCAGACCTCTGGGCTCCTGCAAACGCCAGCTGGACTGGCCAGCCTGGCCCTTCTGCATGTCTGAAGGGGCAGCTGCCCTCGCTCCTCGCACCCCTCCTGGGGACGCCAGCCTGGCCCGTCTGCTTCTCTGAAGGGGCAGCTGCCCTCGCTCCTCGCGCCCCCCTGGGGACACCGCCCAGCATCCTGCTCCGAGCTCTCTGCACCGGCCAGGCCGGCCTTTCTCTGGCATGCATTTCCCCGCTGTGTAACAGCCCCAGCCTGGAGGCAGGAAGTCCAGGATCAGGGTGTGGGCAGGGCGGGTCCTCTGAGGCCTCGAGGGGGCTCCCACAGGCTCCCTGCGGCTGCCGGGCGTCCTCAGCTGTCACCGTCTCCGCCTCCGGCCCCACTCGGCGTCTCTGTGCGTCTGTGTCCAAATCTCCCCGCTGTGCGAGGACGCCGGTCCTTGTCCCGCGTGACCTCCTTGCTAATCACATCTGCAAGGACCCCATCTCCAGACGAGGCCCCGTCTGAGGTTCGGGGGTCAGGACTGAGCATACGGATTGAGGGGTGTATACCTCATCCGCACTCATCCTAGAGATTAGCCTTCTTAAGGAACCCACTGCGCACAGTGGGGTGCCCCCACGCGCCATCTGCCTCGTCGGGGAAACCTGCCCTTGGGGTTCCCATGTCCCCCCTGACCCCAGCCCAGGGGCCCCTCTGTCCTGTGCCCATGGCACCCGGTGCTTTTCCTTCGTGCCCCTTACCCAGTTCACCATTCTACACGGAGAGTTCTCATGTGCCCCAGCCAGGCTCCGCGATGCTGCGGCGGGACCTGGTCCACACAGCGCAGCCAGTGTCCACACGGGCGAGCACCCAGCACCGCTTTGGGGCGAACGAGCGGAGCCCTGCGTGGGCTGGCCCCGCCTCGCTGCCGGACGGCGCTCTCCACGCGCCGTGTCCCTCTCAGTCTGGCTTCCTGGGCAGTTCTTTGCTCAGGCTGCTCCCTCTGCTTGGGGTCCCATCCCCTCCTCCTGGACAGACCTCCCATGGGGTGCCACGCGCCCAAGGTCAGACTCACCCGAGTCTCCGACATGGCTCTGCGTGAACCCCCGACCCAGCCATCCTCCGGGTCTGTCCGAGCTGGGTGAACAGGAAAAGGCGTTAAATGAACTTCCTTCCAACACAGTAAGGCGGAGAAATCTATGCAGTCTGTTTAGACACCACGGGGCCTCTCCAATTCAGAGTCCAAGTCTCTGCTCTCGTCTCCCCGCCTGGGTCCCTTCTATTTCCAGCTCTGGGCTCAGACCGAGGCGCCCCACCTCCTGGCGATGACCCCCTCACCGATGGGGGTCTGACATGTGGGGTCTGTCTGCCCGTGGCCTGGAGTTGACAGGGACGCCGTCAAAATGAATCCCAACTCAGCCTCCCACTGCGCAGGCTGGAGTGTCCACCTCTGAGGCCCACACGCGAAACTCAACCCCCGAGTGATGGCGTCCGGAGCTGGGGCCCTCAGCAGCTGATGAGGGCGTGAGGGTGGAGCCCCCGGCTGGGACTAGGGAGCCCTGCACCCCTGTAGGTGACAGCTGTCTGTGGAGTTGGCTCTCACCAGTCTGCGGCCGCCTGGACCTTGACTTCCAGCTGGTGGGCCGTGCGAATCCTGTGTCTGTGAGCTGCCCGGCCCTGGTCTGGTCATGGGGCGCCAGCGGACCGAGCCAGTTCAGATGGGATGGTGGCTCTGGGGCCACAAAGTGTGATCTCAGGTGGGGCAGGTGCGGCTCAGGGGCTGGGCCTCCACTCTCCAGGCCTCTGCACCCCCTTCCTTGGACCTGAGCCCAGCCCCCAGCCCCCCAGCGGGAGCCTCTGGGAGAAAGAGGGAAGGAGGGAGGGAGGGAGGGAGAAGAAAGGGAAAGTGGGAGGGAGAAAGTTGATTGCAGCATTGCTTAGAAATGGAGAGTAGGTCTTGCATTAGCAGAACCGGTTTCCAAGGCAGAGTGCGGTGACACGGAAGCCCGAGCTGCTCAGAAAGTCATCTGGCAGCAAGGACCGAGCAGTGGAAACGTCGCGCCCTGTGGAAACAGTCTCAGTGTGCCAACTTTTCCCCCCCAAGTGCATTGTTAGGGTAGCAGGGTAGTCTGTCTGCAGACAGGGACCCCGTTCGGCTGTTCATAGGACGGGGGCCTGCAATGTTCTGGGGAAAAAAAGGAAGATCACTGTGACCTTCTAGGTGTATGAGATATTGAACAGTTTGCAACGTTTTCATCTGAATTTCTCGCACTGGAGGGTTACTGAAAGGATCGTGGCAAAACCCACTCCCACAAGCAACCGCAGTGAGACTGCCCACTGGCTGTCAGCGCAGCCGAGCCTCCGGGCCCCCCGGCCATGCCCGGCCCACGCACGGAGCTGCCCGGGACTCAGCCCTCCTCGGACCTGCTGGCCCGGCTCCCGCACCCGGCTCCCGGTCTCCCCCAGACAGGGGGCTCTGAGCCAGCCCGCAGCCCAGGCCTGGTGCTCGGTGCCCCGTGGGCCCTGGGATGCCCGGCCCCTTCTCCTGGGACATCAGCCCCAGCATCACGTCCTCCTCCGGGCCCGCCCTCCCCGTGACCCACTCGACCCTGCCCGTCTGTCCCCAGGGCTCCTGTCCTGTTGACACTGTGAGGGCATCCCCGCACCCACAGCCTGGCTTCCTCCCGCAGCACCTCCCCAGCCGCGCTCTGTGCCTTTTCTGGGCTCAGTCAACCTGAGAGAAGGGCGTGGCCGTGTCCCCTCTCCATCCCACCAGGGCCTCCCATTCAGGCGGTTACTTATCCAGCCGAGAGGGGCTGGGGCCCAGCGAAGGCCAGGCGGGGAGCGCCCGCAAGCTCAGGCTGTGTTTGGGGAGTCCCGCGGCCCCGTCCTGGGGCGCCCAGGCCGATGCGGTGCAGGGGACAATGCCGGGCTTGCTGGGTGTCCCCCAGGCACCCCGCTTCCACCCAGCCTGCCTTCTACCGCCTGCTTCCTACTGTTCGAAGCAAGTCACAATTAATGAGATTCCCCCCTCTGAAGTGTTCTGTGTAATTAACCTCGAATTAAGGACAGTGTGCGTTTGAGTTTGCCAGTCCGTAGCCTTGTGGTGGCTGAAACCCACAGCAAAGGAGACGCGGACGCTCGCCTGACGTTGAACTTGCCCATGACCTCGAGGAAAGGATTCTGAAGACCCTGGTGACGTCCTCACGGAGGCTGGGAGGGTCCGGCCATGGTGCACCTCCTTGCTCTGGGAACACGGGTCCTCTCCCAGGGTTGTGGGGTGGTGACGGCTGTCCTCAGGGGAAGAAGAGGGTCCGTCAAGGAAGAGCGTGGAGAAAGGTCCTGGGAGGGCTTCCTGCAGTGACCCACGGCCCCGCGCCTTTGTGGGCCCTGCCCTGACCACCATTTGGGCTTTTGGGGACCGTCTTCCCGCACCCCCTGCCTTCTGAGGCCCCCAGGCTTCCTGGCTGTGCGGGACTGAGCTGCCTGGACTGCAGCAGAAACATAGCCCGCACCTGTGCCTTCAGGTCGGCCCGAGCTCTCTGTGGGACCCGTAGTTATGCTGGCCACGGTAACGGATTAGGGGACTTCCAAATTCCACACTAACCCTTATCACTCTTTCTTTCTTAATAGTCCTTTGCAGGAACACCCCACGTTATTCGGTGCGTGTCTGGGGCGTGCCCGCTCCCGGCTGGTGTGATGAGTGCTGGTACAGACACTGCAGTGGGCACAGGTCAGTCCTCCCGGGGTCTGCCCTCGCGTGGGCACGGGGGCGGGCGCTGTCCCTAAGGGTGCGCCCCGCCGTGGGAGGAACCGCCGGCGTTTCCAAAGCATCGCCCCGATTCCTGCCGGCCGTGCGAGGGTCCAGGCTCCCTCATCCTCACCAGCTGGTTACAGCCGTCAGTCAGGGAATGGAGAGAGGGACAGAGAAACTCCAGGACCAGACACCCTTTATGTTTGACAGTGCTGGGTGTTTCACCAGCTGTCCCAAGTCAGTCCTTCTGTCCTCACAGGAGTCCTCGAAGGCCTGCAGGTCGCTTTTGTTCTGGAGCGAACCTCTTTGCCGGGGCCGAGCCAGCACATGGCGGAGCCCAGGGCCCCCTCGTGGAGGGTCACTCTGGGGCCTCGCGTGGTCTAGCGGAGACCGAGGGGCTGTGCTCCCCAAACAGACTCCACTCTGTGGGGTCCGGCTCCCTGCAGACCAGCTTCTCCACCTGGGGTGCTATTCCCCTGTCCCTGTCGGAGGCCTGGCTGCCTCCTCTCGGCCAGTATCACCCGAATACCACTCATAGTGCCAATCCTGGGCACCCCGAGAGGCCGCCGTCCCTCCTGCCCTCATCACCCCGCTGGAGGGAGCACAGGTGGGTCCCTTTGCCTCCGTGGAGTCTCCAGCCCTGTCGCTGCTCTCGTCCCCACACCAGGAGCCTGCGGGCTTCCTCAATTGGACAGCCGTGCCAACCCGAACCAGCTCAGCTTGGCACCGGCCCAGGTGGTGGGCTTGGTGGAGGGGATTGAGTCGCTTCCTCCCAAAGTTCATGTCTCCTTGACACCTTGGAGTGTAACTGGGAACAGCGTCTTTGCAGACGTAGTTAAGAACTGACACCAAGTCACCCTGGATTAGGGTGGGCCCTAAATCCGACGGAAACGTTCTCACGAAAGACAGCAGCAGGCCGGGTGGTCTGAGGCAGGCTCCCCGGGCGCCCCCAGAAGGAACTTGGTACCTGGATTGCAGACCTCTGGCCTCCGGATTGGAGAAGGACTCCGTGTCCACGTTTGCAGCCCCAGGGGGTGGTGATTTGTACGGCGGCCACGGAGCTGCCACGTGGACCACGCGAGCCGCCAGGCCCGGGTCCCCTCCATCCTCAGGGGGCCGGGCTGGCTGACAGCCCTCAGCACAGGGGGTCTGCTGTCCCTCGGGGGGCCGGCTGCGTGGGCTCCGCCTCCGGGCGCTCGCCTCTCGTTCTGGCTGTTTCTACACCGCGAGTGTTTCTCTCTCCACGGCTCCTGTCCCCTTTCCGCTGGCTTCAGGGGCCTCTGTCTGTGCCCGGCGCCTCGTCCGCAGATATTCATCACTGGCTGGTTGGACAGGGCTGTGTGGCCCGTCTGGGGAGGCAGATGGCCTCGCTCATTAGGAACACACCATACGCCCATCAGCCCATGTCCACGTCCACACTTCACTGATTTGGACAAACAAGCCCAGGCCAGGCTGGCAGCGTTTGCCGAGCCCCGTGCCACTCCACACGGTGCGGGCTGGGGGGGAGGGGGCCGCTGCGGGCCGTGCTGATCCTGTCCTCCTTCCCAGAGTCCCTTGGCTCACTGAGGAGCAGTTTGGCGTCACAGGGGAGGAGGGAGAGGAGACCTGGTTCATTGGCCCGCCCGGACATGGCCATCTGGTGGACACGGGTCCGGATGCGTTCACACCTTCCAGGGACCCCGCCATTCGCACCGTCACCGCGCAGTGCTCAGCTGTCTCCTCTCATTCAGGTCATTGAATCGGTCTCCCGTGGCAAGATAGGGAAGCCTTTCCAGGTTCAAAACCGGTACCCTCATTTGGAGATTTAAACTGGTTTTAAAGTGTAGTTGACTACCTGCCAGGGAAAAACACCCACGTGCAGGAGGGCGTGCCAGGGACGCCGTGCACAGGCCTCTCCGGCCTCTCTGCTGCCGGGTCACAGCGCCCACGTCCCTACAGGAAGTTCCCACGGTCGGTCCCCAAGCCTGTGTATCTGCACTCATGCATCACTCAACCGGCCCAACGGGAAGTTCAAGATTTGTAGTACAGAGCTACATCGGCTCGTCCTTCACCTGTGCACCTATTCCTATCTATCTACTGTCTGTCTGTCTGTCATCTGTCTGTCATCTATCTATCTATCTATCTATCTATCATCTATCTATCTATCTATCTATCTATCATTTATCTAATCATCTATTACCTATCTATCATCTATCTAATATCTATCTGTCTGTCTATCTATTATCTATCATCTATTTTTATCATCTATCTGCTATCTACCTATTTATCTACCCATTAGTGTCACCTTTCACTGACAAGGGGTCCCTCTGCAGACACCATTCTCTGTTCGCTCCACGCCCTGCACCTCACACCCTCTTCACGTCAGATCTCTCTCATTATTTTCTGAGTTTTGTATTATGGAAATTGCCAAGCTTTTGTGAGAGTACCATGTGTGTTCTAATGAGCCTCCCTGTCCCCGGCATCCGGCTGTGACAGGCCCTGTCTGCCCCCGTCAAGATCGCTGGGCAGGGCGTCAGGCACCACCCCACATC
This sequence comes from Tadarida brasiliensis, assembly GCA_030848825.1. NCBI lineage: Eukaryota > Metazoa > Chordata > Mammalia > Chiroptera > Molossidae > Tadarida > Tadarida brasiliensis. The sequence continues at coordinate 2,018,959 of CM061263.1, read as the reverse complement.
CTTCACAAACGCCCGAGTCCTGTCTCGAGAAGACTCGTGCTGTTATTGTGTCTGGAACATTTGACAACGTCTCCTGAAGATGATAAAACAACCCTTGTTCAGGTTTCCCTGTCTACGTTCCTTCATGTCACCACTTCTTTGGCTCATGAGCCAGACCACGTTCACACCTGCGTTGCTGGGAGGTCTCTCAACTTCTTCTAATCTAGTCGTTTCCCCTCTCGTTCTTTTCTCTGACATTTAATCTATTGCTTGTCCTGGAGATGTGTCTGTGTTTTGAGTTATGCTGAATTATTCCTGGTGCTGCAGTCAACATGTGATTTGAAGCATTTGAGAAGAAGGTGGGGGCGGGGGGGGGGCTTGCTCCTGTGCCTTCAGATGCTCCGGGGAGTATTTCCTAACGTCATCGTCTCTCACAACTGTCCCTGTCAAAGCAGGACGCTCGGGTGGGACGGCACGGCCTCCCTTCCTGCAGACGCTGCTGAGATTTCACCGAATGTCCCGACGAGTCTCATGGCTCAGCGACCCCCTCTTACTGGGTCAGGGTCGTCTGTAATTAGCCCATTACATGGAAGTGATTGCTTCTAAAGATTTGAACTCAGTTGGGTTTTCACCGCGGGATTAAGGAGATGATATGTCTCAGGGTCAACTTTGTCAAACATCGCTGAGCGAGTTTCAGGTCCACTTCTGAATTAGCTTAAATATTGAATTAGTAGAGTCTAAAAATGGTAATTTTATCTCTGTGGCAATTTAACGTATTAAAGGTACCACTCAGCTCATCTTCAGAATGACCCCGGAGCCAACGCAAGACGGGCCACTCGCTGTGCGCCGTCCGCGGGAGGAGGCTGAGCCCGGGGAGTGGAATCGGGCAGAGACAAAGCCCACTGAGCAGGTGCACGGAATTGGTCCCTGCTAAGGGTAGGTGATGTTTCAGGCAGTGGTTTATTATGATTTAAGAGGTACAGAAGTGCTTAGATTATGGTCAACAGAAGTTATGTGCTGCGTTCATAAGTCATTTTTCATATCCTTAATTTTTTGTGTGTTTCATTAATTTTCAGAGTAATCATATTCCCCTTTCCTGTGAAATACATCACTGCAGACTTAGATGTCTTCTCCAGGGAGCCAGGGAGAGCCATGCCATCTATTGCTTTTGGTGTGAGTAGTGGTCCAGGAATAGCAGACACATAAACCTTCTCTAAACTAGAGTTGCGCTACAACAATTCATCCATCCATCCATCCATCCATCCATCCACTCATCCATCCATCCATCCATCCATCCATCCATCCATCCACTCACTCATCCATCATCCATCCACCCATCCATCCATCCATCTATCCATCCATCCATCCACTCACTCATCCATCATCCATCCATCCATCCATCCATCCATCCATCCATCCATCCACTCATCCATCCATCCGTTCACCCATCCACCCATCTACCCATCCACCCATCCATCCACTCATCCATCATCCATCCACCCACTCATCCATCCATCCATTCACCCATCCATCCATCCATCCATCCATCCATCCATCCATCATCCATCCATCCATCCATCCATCCACTCATCCATCATCCATCCACTCATCCATCCATCCATCTACTCATTCATCCATCCATCCCTCCCTCCGTCCATCCCCTCCTTCATCCTTTCCTCCCTCCCTGCCCCCCTTGCGTGTTTATTCAGTACATAATCATTGAGTTCCTACTGTGTGCCAGGGTCTATGGAAGGCACATAGAGATTAATGGGATGCAGTTCGCACCCCTGGTGAGCTCATGGCCTCGAAGGAGACAGAAATCAATAGCAATTCACCATAAGTGCTATAGCCGAGGTTGGTCCAAAGTGTTTTGGGAACCCGGTGGAAGGAGCACTAGGGGAACTGGTTCAACTGCATCTCTGTTTTCTTTGGGGGGAAATGGGTCATCAATCTTGGGAGGAAGCAGAGACATCAAAGCTCCTCTGAGCAGAGCTCCTTTTGCTCTGAGGGGCAGGAGTTAGAGTGGGCTGGACGTGATGGCAGCTGACGTGGGGGTGGAGAGCAGCTGACCAAAGGAAAGGGGAGGGGGAGCAGGTCAGGCCACAGCTGACTGTGACGTATGATTCAGTGAGTGGGCCTGGCGTTCTCTGCCCTCTGTCCCAGCTGCCCTTCTACTCCTTCGCTTCTGCTTCTCATCCTGTCGATCCTGTGACCACCCGAGGGGTTGGGTCTGACCCTCCTTTGGTCAATTTTCATGCTGCTCATGAGTACGATCCCCTCATCCCCTCCATTTGAGGGTGTCAGGGTTTCCCCTGGAGTTGAAGGATGAGCCTCAAACCCTTCTCCAGACACAGCACTGCGTCGACCTGGTTCCCTCCTGTCAGTCACCTCTCCCTCAAGCGCCCTTGGCCTCAGCCATCCTGGCCACTTTGCTTCCCTGAGTATGCCACTCGCGCCACACACCTGTGCCTCCATCAGTCACCAAACATGCACCCAGCACCCGCTGTGCGCCAGGCAGCGCCCGCGGGGACACAGCAGTGAGCATGGAAACGACTCCTGCCTCTGTAGTGTGCCCTGAGGTGGGGGGGTTAGATAATGTACAAGACGAATACGACTATAAAGTGTCCGCGGCACAGTGAGCTCTATGGAGAAAATGAAGCGTCTGGGGTGGAGAGTTCTGGGATGTGGGGGATGGCCGTTTCAAAGAGGGGGTCACAAAAGACCCCCCTGAGGGGTGGCACTGAGCATAGACTTGAGGAAAGACTGAGGGGACGGAGCCATGGAATGTCTAGGGAAGAGGGGTTCCAGGTGTGGAGTGACCGGGGCGGGGAGTTTCCACGTAAGGAGTGACTGGGGAGGGGGTTCCAGGTGTGGAGTGACTGGGGAGGGTTCCAGGTGTGGAGTGTCTGGGGAGGGTTCCAGGTGTGGAGTGTCTGGGGAGGGGGTTCCAGGTATGGAGTGACTGGGGAGGGTTCCAGGTATGGAGTGTCTGGGGAGGGGGTTCCAGGTGTGGAGTGACTGGAGGGGGTTTCCAGGTGTGGAGTGTTTGGGGAGGGGGTTCCAGGTATGGAGTGACTGGGGAGGGTTCCAGGTATGGAGTGTCTGGGGAGGGGGTTCCAGGTGTGGAGTGACTGGGGAGGGTTCCAGGTATGGAGTGTCTGGGGAGGGGTTTCCAGGTGTGGAGTGACTGGAGGGGGTTTCCAGGTGTGGAGTGTTTGGGGAGGGGGTTCCAGGTGAGGAGTGACTGGGGAGGGTTCCAGGTATGGAGTGTCTGGGGAGGGGGTTCCAGGTGTGGAGTGACTGGAGGGGGTTTCCAGGTGTGGAGTGACCGGGGGGGGTTCCAGGTGTGGAGTGACCGGGGGGGGGTTTCCAGGTGTGGAGTGACTGAGGAGGGGGTTCCAGGTGTGGAGTGACCGGGGGGGGTTCCAGGTGTGGAGTGACTGGGGAGGGTTCCAGGTGTGGAGTGACTGGGGAGGGGGTTCCAGGTGTGGAGTGACTGGGGAGGGGGTTCTAGGTGAGGAGTGACTGGGGAGGGTTCCAGGTGTGGAGTGACTGGGGGGGTTCCAGGTGTGGAGTGTCTGGGGAGGGTTCCAGGTGTGGAGTGTCTGGGGAGGGGGTTCCAGGTGAGGAGTGACTGGGGGGGGTTCCAGGTGTGGAGTGACTGGGGAGGGGGTTCCAGGTGAGGAGTGACTGGGGGGGGTTCCAGGTGTGGAGTGACTGGGGAGGGGGTTCCAGGTGTGGAGTGACTGGGGAGGGGGTTCCAGGTGTGGAGTGTCTGGGGAGGGGGCTACAGGCATGAATAGTAACACCTGCAGGGACACCATGGTGGGTGTGTGCCCAGCGAGTTTGAGGAACCTCAAGGTGAGCAGGTTTTCTGGCCGAGATCCGATGAGGAGACCCGCAAAGGGGTGTATCCGGTCAGGGTGGTAGAAAGGGGTGACTGCGGGGGCCTAAGTGGCAGCTCCAGGACCACTGTCCCCACGGGAGGGGGCGCCTGGGTCTCTGAGCAGAGGAGGGACATGGAATCACGTGCGTGGCGAGGATGGCTTCGAGGCAGTGCTGGGATGGGCTGGAGAAGGAGGTAGGGGGTTGGGGTTAGCTGGTAGCTCCACAGAGACCACGTGGGAGGCCACGGGTCTAATTCGTTCCCTTTCTCAAAGGTCGAAGCCACAGAGTGTGGGTGGCTGCGTGCTGAGGAGGTTGTTCTGAGCAGAGGTGATGGGGCTGCCGTCCTGAGGCAGGGAGGAGCCGGGGCTCATGAGACCCGGAGCCGGGCTTGCAGACGTCCCGGGACATCCCCACCGTGGGAAGCAAGGAGCTGCATGCATGAGTGTCACGTTCCGGGGAGGACAATGGACGTTGTCAGTACTTGGTGGTACCTGTAGACATGGCTGGGAGACAGGAGAAGGGGCCAGGCCCAGCTGGGGCCATGTCACGTCCGAATGGGAGCAGGGGATGGACAGAGAGCCGAGCAGGAGAGGCCGGTGGGGAATGAGGAAGCCGGGGTGTGTGTGTGGGGGAGCCAAGTCCTGGGAACCAGGTGTGGACATGACGTGACCAGCCGCACCAGCGCTGCGGAGACCCGGCCACCGACAGGCGAGGCAGAGGTCCCGGCCCTGGACTAGAGCAGTTCGGCGCAGTGGCTGGCCCGGCTGGACGGCTCAGGAGCGAGCACCCCTGAAGGGCTGGAGAGCTGGGCAGACGGCCCACTGCCTGGGCGGGCTTTCCTTCTCCATCCAGCCCTGCCACCGTGCCCACCGCTGCTGGTACCCGCTGCCACCGGCCTGCTTGGCGAAGGTCCTGTTGGACCCGTCCTCCCCCTCCCAGAGCTTCACCTGCCCCTAAAACACCTGGCACAGTGCCGCACCGTGTGGCTGACGGGAGGTCGCTTCTCTCCACGGCTCACGAGCTGCCCAAGGACGGGCTTCTTTCTGTTTGCGTTCCAGCGTCTGGTCCTGCCCGTGGCCCGGGAGGTGCCCAGGATGTCTGGCGGGCAGCCAGGAAGGACGCCGGAGGCAGACTCGGGCTTGGTCCAGGCTCCTGGCTTAGAGGGCAGCGAGCGGGCAGGGCTGGGCGGAGTGCCCTCCGTGCACGCCGGGAGCCAGGGGCCCTGCCAGGGAAGTGAGCGGGCAGGGCTGGGTGGAGTGCCCTCCGCACACGCCGGGAGCCAGGGGGCCTGCCGGGGAAGTGAGCGGGCAGGGCTGGGTGGAGTGCCCTCCGCACACGCCGGGAGCCAGGGGCCTGCCAGGGAAGTGAGCGGGCAGGGCTGGCCTTCACGAGGGCGGAGAGCAGGTGAGGGAATCCTTCCCAGAAGTGCTAGAACATCTAGGAAAGGGGGCTCGGGGCGGACAGTGCGTTTGAGAGATGGACACCTCTTCCCAGAACTCCGCCCGAGGCCGGATCGGTCTCTGTCTTTACCCACCGGTGCCCGTCTCAGCAGGGACCGTGACGCGTCTGTGGGCGTGGGTCCTGAAGTCTGCAGTGACGGAGGGAACAGACGGTTTGCAGCGGTTTATTTGACAAATGTGACTCAGTATTCAATCAGTTATCTTTCCAATTACCCTGTCAAAATAATCATGGCGCAGGGTAATGAGAAGACAGTTTTTGGAAGGCGGGAGTCTGCTCGCGACAGCTGCGGCCGGCCCCTGGGGTGTCGCTGACTGCTGGGGCGACCCGCACCTTCCCGCCTGCCCTGTCTCCTCTGCCCGGACACCGGGGAGCACGGGCCACGCCGCGGTCCACGCGGAGACGCCTGTGCCCGGAGAGTGCGGAAACCACGCCCGTGGCCGGGCTGCTGACAGGGTTGGGGGCGCTCTGGGCAAAGCGGGTCCGGGAGGTTTATCTGTTGAGCTGGATTGCCGGGGACGGCCTCAACCTGGAGCGGACAGTAAGTTCAAACCTCCCAGCGTTGAAGGGCCAGGACCTCACCCAGCCCCGGGTGAGTGCTGGGGGTGAGGAGGAAGCAGACATTGTCGGGACCAGTGTGACAGTTTTCATCTTCGTTCTCCGTCAGACGGCGTCACCCGAAGTCACTGAGGGGTGCTCCCACACGGTGAGGGGAGAATGTTCCAGCCCCCCTCCCAGTCCTTGGCCCCGGAGAGGCGAGGCCCCTGTGTGGTCCTGCCTGGCTCACGGCCACGCCCGGGCAGGCGCTTTGCCCAGGGCTCAGCTCTGTCTCCCGGCTCTGCTCTGTCTCCCGGCTCTGCTCTGTCTCCTGGCTCTGCTCTGTGGCCCGATCCCAAAGCCTCGTCTCAGAACACAGACGGCTTTTCAGGTGTGCTGTTCAAAAAGGAGGTGACAACGCAGGACCGTCCAGCTTGGGAGCTGCGAAGGTCGTGTTTCCTCTGTCCCTGTCCACCCAGTGTGCCCTCCAGACGCAGCCAGTGGAGAGACCCGGTCTCTGTGGACTGGAGAGAGGTCCCCTGACCACGTGCGCCCCGCTCTCTGCCCACGTTGGGGCCGGGAATACACCATTTCTGTCCCTTAGGACCGACGCAGGCATGGTCCTCCACAGAGCCCTTCTGGGCCGCGACCATGCAGTCCTCGGGGGCGTCATCTGCACGTCCAGCCTTCACCCCAGGCCCCGTCCCCGGGGCTGTGAGTGACTTCAGTGCGGCGTGTGTCCCTTCCCCCTGGGCGCCCCTCGGTGCCCGTGGGTCTGGCCATCCAAGGGGCTGAGCTGCTTCTGCGGCTCTGTGCGGGCGTGGCCCAGCGTGGACGGCACTGCCCAGACCAGGCCTGTGGTTAGCCCGGGGTCACAGGGGTCATCCACAGCGTCTAAGGGACGACGCTGTCCATCAAAAGCTCGTCATAAAAGTAACTAACGTGACAGAGGCCACGTTAAGAAATCGCTTCACTCACCGAGAAGTGCCATCGCTCAGGCGGGTGACCACAGCTGTCTGCGCCAGCAGCCCCCTCCTGAGACACAGGAGGCTGGGAGGTGCCCGGGGAGCGGGGTTGGAGCGGGGAGCTTCCGGAAAGCCCAGGCGGAGGCTCGGCGGTGAGGCCTGGAGTGGCAACGCCGGGCGGCCCCCGGCCCAGGTGTGCCTCTTCACCAGGCCAGGGGTCCGTAAGAGACGGGAGGCTGTGCAGGGCCAGGCGGCCTGGCTGCGCCCGCCCGGGGGACATCGCTGCCCGGTCGGCCACTGTCCTTCCGGGTTCTCCGCTGTCCCCGGACGTGCTGGGGTTCGATAACCGACGCCTCCTCCCGCCGTCTGCTGCCGGGGGACACCCCCGGGGGAGCCCTGCCCACTCCTCTCTCCCCACGCAGAGCCCGCCCAGCTCCCGCTCGTCTCCATGGTCCCTCGACCCCATGTCCCCGACTCTTCAGTGCTGAGCTCCTGGTGGTCCCCGGCGCATCCGGTGGCCAGTGCGGTGCGCGGCCTTGGCTGGGGCCGCCGAGTCGGACCTGCCCTCCCTCCCGGGACACTGGCCCCGTTTCAGGTCAGGGCTCGGCACGGACACCTCCGTGTGGTGCCAGTGGCTCCTCCTCCCTCTGGGTCTGCGCTGTGCCCAGCGCCCACGGCCTGCTAACATCTCCCTCGTGTGCGCGCGTGTTCTCCTTTCCTTCCTCAGACCCTTGGCTTGGTCGTCTGGCGCCCCGCGTCCTGGAACCGAGGGAGCAGAGACGGTGGCTGCACGGGTCAGGCGTGGCCCACCACACAGGCCACGGCGGAAACACCCACCCTGCCTGCCACGTGGGACGGGGCCCGGGGGGCTGAGTGCTGGCGTTTCCTTTTCCTGCTCGGTGTCCCCCTCACCCTGTGCCCTGACCACCTCCGGTGCTTTGAAACTGCAGGACATGATGGCACGGCCATCCCCTCCCCGCAGGCGACTTCAGAGGCGGGGTCCGGGGAGAGCTGGTGGGCGGGTGGTGCACAGGACTTGGTGGGACAGCTTCTCAAGCCCTGGTGGCAAGTGCCTCCGAGCTGTCCTGTGTGGAGGGAGCCAGGCGCAGGCGTCCTCTCCTGGGTCTCTGAAGTTCCGGGGCCCGTGGCAGCTGTCCCTCGGCCGAGGCGGTGGCCGGACAGGAAGCGGTCAGCGCAGGGACCATTGTGTCCTTCAGGGCGGCGGCTCTGAGCTACCAGACAGCTTCACTCCCTCGGGGCGACCTGACGGAGGAATTGGATTTCAGCTGCGCCATGCGGGTTTTAAAAATCACCTTGGAAGTTTGATCATGGTCGCTCAGTTGTTACGTACTTTTCCAAAACACAGCCGCGAGTTCCCGACGACCGAGATTCGGTAGTGTGGCCTGCTAGCGGGACGCCTGGTCCTGAAGGGCGGGAGCGTCTCTCCGGGTGCGCGGCTCCGTTTCCTGTAAGCGGAGCAGACCGAGCCGCTGGGCTCTGCCACGGGACCGCCACAGCTCCGCCACGGAGCGCCACAGCTCCACCAAGGGACTGCCACAGCTCCGCCACGGGACTGCCACAGCTCTGCCACAGACTGTCACAGCTCCGCCACGGAGCGCCACAGCTCCACCAAGGGACTGCCACAGCTCCACCACGGGACTGCCATAGCTCCGCCACGGGACTGCCACAGCTCTGCCAAGGGACTGCCATAGCTCCACCATGGACCGCCACTGCTCTGCCATGGACCATCACAGCTCCGCCACGGGACTGTCACAGCTCCACCATGGACCGCCACAGCTCCGCCCGACCCATCCCTGGAGCTGTCAGGCAAGGCATCCCCCACCTCACCCTCCCGCCCACGTGACTGCCTCCGCCATCTCGCGCACACATGCGTGTGTGACATTCTCATTCCCCAGCTCTCTTTCATGCTTCTCTTTATTGGAGTCCCAGAATGTGTTACGCTGCGTGTTCTCAGCTTATGTTTTCAAGTTGAGAATAGCTTTGCGGTCTCCTGCAGGGAGAGAACGGCGGGCCCGCCTTGGTTTTCCAGCTCCGAGTTTGGAGGTGAAACCTTGGACCGGACGCCGCACTTGTCTGAGGTTTGTCGGACCCCCGGGCGGGTGGGTTCCGAACGCACCGAAGAGACACGCCGGCCCCACACACTCTCTCCCCCAGACTGTGGGCGCCTTTAACATGCTGGGCAATCCTGCCTGCTGATAGTGGGGCGGCAGCTGCCCTCAGTGCATACGTGTGTGGTGTGCATGCGTGTTGTGTACATATACATGCATGTGTGCATGTGTGTGTGCACATGTGGGTGTGTCTGCTGCGTGGCATCCTGCAATGAGGATGCTCGAGGTGGGAAAGAACCAGTTCATCACTGATGCAAAAGTACCCACGGCCCCCGAGGACCCGCTCCCCGAGCCGCACTGGAGGCTGTGGTAGACCTCAGGGCTGCCCGCCCGTCGAGCCCGGCAGAGGACGTGCCCGTTCCAGCCGTGTCCCCCGGGGGTTTGCAGTGGCCAGACGGGCCCCGTGCGCGCCTCCAGTCTCCCCGGGCCGGAGGCTCCTGTTACTGGAAGGGTCCTCCCCCAGGTCTGGGGTGGGCAGAGGAGAGGCCACGTGCCTTCGGGCCTCCAGACCAGGTCCCTTCACCTGTAGGTCCCAGCTTTTCTTTCCTTTTTTAAAATCCTCACCCGAGGGTATTTTTCCATTTATTTTCAGACAGAGTGGGAGGGAGAGAGAGAAAGAGAAACATTGATGTGAGAGACACACGTGGATGGGTTGCCTTCCACATGACCCCGACCAGGGCCAGGGACTGAACTGCAACCGAGGTATGCGCCCTTGACTGGAATCGAACCCATGACTCTTTGGTCGGCGGGCTGACGCTCTAAACACTGAGCCAAACTGGCCAGGGTGGTCCCAGCTTTTCTTACCACAACCACCGTGGGTTCGCGAGGGCAGCTGCTCCTACGTGTCAGTCTGTCCCCGGAGCTGTGGCCTGAGTGGCTGACAGAGGGCAAGCACCCGTGGGGAGCTCCATTCGAATACGGCCCCGTCACCTGCGGGCTCATCCGTGTCACCAAACCTTCCGTGACTGCTGACAATGTGAGGTTTGCCGTCACAATGCAGGTAGCAGGTGGGATGTGGCAAGTGGCAGGTGGCAGGTGGGAGCTGGGAGGTGGCAGGTGGGAGGTGGGAAGTGGGAGGTGGCAGGTGGGAGCTGGGAAGTGGGAGGTGGCAGGTGGGAGGTGGGAGGTGGGAGGTGGCAGGTGGGAGGTGGGAGGTGGGAGGTGGCAGGTGGGAGCTGGGAGGTGGCATGTGGGAGGTGGCAGGTGGGAGCTGGGAGGTGGCAGGTGGGAGCTGGGAGGTGGCAGGTGGGAGGGAGCTTCTCTGGGACGCGGCACAGGCCCGTGGTGCCTCTTCCTGTCCAGCTCGGGGAGGGGTCACAGAACTGGTGAGGCTGCAGGGGCCAGGGGACAGTGGGCACCGTTTACTCAGGGCAGGATGGCTACCAGCCCGACAGGACGGCTGGAACTAGTCCTCGAATAGAGGGCAGAGCTACCTCGGGGCACACATTATCACAGACAAGCTCCGGACGGTGGTTACTCTGTCCTTTCCCGAATCCCATAGACCCTTTCCAGGAACAGGGCTGGCTTTTCTCCAGACAGCTGGCTTCCCTGGGTGCAGCTCCCACTCTGAGGGGTCCCCAAGCTGACCAGAGATCTGTCACCCAGGCACTCTCCCTGCGGGGCTGCCCCTGCCGGCCGCCCACCCCCCTCTCGCTCTTCCCTCCTCCGTCACTGCTCTGGTCCTCAGGCCCATCCGGCAGGGTCACTGCTCTGGTCCTCAGGCCCGTCCGGCAAGGTCACTGCTCTGGTCCTCAGGCCCGTGCGGCATATTAATATCAATCTTCAAATAGGACGCCCGTGGACAGAGCCAGGTGGGTTCAGACCAGCCAGGAAATGGGGGGCCCTGCCTCTCTGGGTAAGCAGCCAGGGTGACATCACCACCATGTGTGTTAGCTCTATTATTATTGTTTTGTGCATCATCGTCACTTTATTGTCATCCGGTTGTATCTGTACCATTGTAAGAGTGTGGTTTCTTCCTGACCTCAGCCCATCCTCCGATTCTCCAGCAAACTTACATCCGCCGGTTGACTGTGGCACAGGTGCGCCCGCTCCCAGCTGCCCGCGGCTCACCAACCTCACCTCCCGGAGTTCCTGTGGAGCTCAGCCCCGGCCCCGCCCCTCCCTGGAGGTGGGTGCGGGTGGGAGGGGCCGAAAGGTCCAACCCTAGTCACCTGATCGTCCCGGGACCAGCCCCATCCTGAAGCTGCCTAGGGGCCAGCCTGGTCACCTCCTCTGACAAACTCAGGAGTGCTCACAAAGGGCCCCTTATGAATAACAAGAGATGCACCTGTCACTCGGGGACTTCAGAGGGCGCTGGCAGCTCTGAGCCAGGAAGCAGGGACAAAGGCCAAATCTAGAAGTAATAGGCCCCAGTAGGACATTTCCGAAAGGTTCCCGCGAGACAGGTGCTGGTTGTCCAACGAGGGGCCCTAGTGGACTGAGAAGTTTATCCACACAAAGAGGAGGTGTATTTGGGCGCATCTCCTCATCCTCCTTCCAGGAACGTGCATTTCAGCTCCCAGATCCGCACGGCCCGCCAGCCCCTTCCCTGCCCCGTGATCCGGTGCCACACGGTCCCATCAGTCACCGCGTCCCGAGGAATCAATAGCGAGGATTCTCGGCGAGACCTCTGGGCTCCCGCCAGCCCTCTCCTCCCTTCCATGAGTGAAGAGTGGCCGTGGGGTACGGAGCCACAACCAGCCACGTGGACAGAGCCCAGCGCATTTGCCATTTTTTAAAAACCAGTTTCTGGACCTCCCACCCTCTGCGGGCCTCGGCGGCTTGCTTTGTTCTGGGCCCTGGAGTCAGTGTTTGTCGGACGTGGTTTCCCCTAAGGTTCGGAGGAATGACTCTTGGGGCCCTCGAGGGCGGAGTTCCGCTCTGCGGGGAGCCCACCTGGCTGGCAGGCCCGCAGGTGAGCTGGGTCTGGGAGGACACAGCCAGGCACCCCCCCCACCCCCGGGCCAATGCCTGGGGTCCCGTTGGGAGCTGCTGCCTGTCGTGTTCCCATGGTTGTTTTATGATTGAGCGGCTGATGTGAGCATAAAACACTCCAGAACTCACGCTGGTGGTGGCCTCGGGCATAAAGCGCCTCACAGACGCCCTCCCTTTAACAGGGTCTATTTCAGGGCGCCTTCTGGGAACGGCGTCCGAGGCGGGGCTCGTCTGTCTTCCGTTGGCGCAGAGGGAGCCTTGGGCCGGGCTGATCGCCTCCCAGCCCCCAGTGGTCCTGTTCCTCCGCCTCCTTCCTGAGCAGGACTCCCTGCGGTCACCACAGAGACTCGGGACCGCGGACCCGCGAGACCCCCACTCTGTCCACCCACAGCCAGGGCCAGGGCCTCCTCCCTCAGTGTCCACGCGACCCACCAGCCAATGCGTGGCGAGCTGCTCCAGGGCTCCCCTGCCCCCGGAGCTCGGGTCGGGGAATGAGATGGGTCGGAGGCCGGACCCCTCCTCACTGGCTTCAGACGTGGGAATGAGCTCGGCTCTCCTCCTCACCCCCGGGGCCCCTCCTCTGACCGGAGGACAGTCGTTGGCCAGGTGACACCTGAACCCTGGCCCTGGAAGAGACACCCACACCCCCGTGTTCATCGACGCCTTCTTCCCAACAGCCGGACATGGAACAACCCGAGTGTCTGGGGGATGCCCGGGTAGGTCACGTGGTGCTTACACCCGGCCTTCAGAAGGACATCCCACCGCTTGTCACATCACGGACCATCCTGGGGGACATCACGCTGGGTAAACGGGCCGGATGCAGAAGACAGAGGCTGCATGACCTCCAGGTGGCAGCTAAAACAGTCGGACTCTCAGGAGCAGAAAGTAGAATGGTTGTTGCCGGGCCTGGGCCGGGGGCGGGAGGGGTTGGTGACCGGGAGCGAAGTTTCAGTTACACAAGATAAATGCGTTCTGGCTGGTGTGGGGGTCTCGTGGGACGTGGTCTCGCCTCACACGCGGCGGAGGGGTAGGCGGACCCTTCCGGAGGTGACAGCTGTGTCTGAGGCACCGGGTGGGGTGTTGGCTTCACCTCCCTCCAAACTCAACAGGTTGCACCTGCGAAGGCGGTCAGCGTCCCTTCTGCCTGTCCCCCTCGATGAGATGGCTACACGGCCGGTTTCCAACACGGGGCGAACGGGGTTCCTCCACTCTGTCAGGACGGAAGCGGTGGCACCCCCAGCTCGCAGGCCAGAGTGCCCGAGGACGGCAGCCAGCTCAGCACGGGGTCCGGGGGCCTCCCTGAGGGCCAGGGTCCCAGCTGAGTCGGGGAGGACACTGGGGCCCGCCTCTGCTTGTTTCTCCTTGATTCGTGAGACCCCTCGTCCGCTGCCACGGGGACGTGGTCCACGTCTGCTCGCTTTCCGAGGCTGGTTGTCCTGTGCCTGGACTGGCTGAAACCCCTCGACCTAGCCCTCCACCACGCCTGTGCTCCCCGCTTTAATCCCCCTCACGTCAGGTCACGGGGTCCATATTGATGTTTCCTCGGTCTGACCTGCTACAGGCAGGGACAGGGACCGCCGCCCAGCACAGAGGCCTGGTGCGGCCAGGGCCCTGCCTCTCCGAGAGGGGGGGTCGGCCAGCTCAGCTCTGCTCTCCACGTTTATGGGCTGAGAGGAGAGGACCCTGCGACGGGCAGCCAGGGCGGGGACGGGGAGGAGGCGGGGAGCCGGGGAGCAGGCGGGGAGCCGGGCCGGAGCAGGGCCTCCTCGGTCGCCAGGGCTCACCCGCACTGTCCAGGCCGGTGGGCACTCGGGGCCTCCCTGTCAGGGAGTCTGTGCTTTTTATCTTTTGGAACATTGAGTGAATTTATTCAAATGAAGGAAGCTTAAATGACACAGAACTTAAAATCTTAGCATTCTATACACAATCGGAAGTGACTATACACTAGCCCACTCTGTGTGAACATTTCCCACTGAGGAACCACAGACATACCTCGTCACCGCTTCCTTTGACATGCACCTGGCATGCTGATTCTGCAAAGTAGAGCGGGGGAGGGAACAGACTCAGATTTACAGACGGGGCCGAGAGAGCGTTAACAACCTTCTCCGTGACCGGAAAGCCCTGACGTAATTGCATAATGTTATCTCGCCAGAAGCATGGTTGGTTTTAAATTTTTTTTTTAAATCGATATTGGTATACACACGGGCTTATTAATAATTAAGGCATTTTGTCAATGGTACGTTGGCGTTTTTGCCGGCTGCGCCTGCGTTCTGGAGGGAGTCCTTTCCCCCCGACTGAGCCTGGATGTAACACATTGTTGCGTTTTTAATGTGAGCTGGAAATTGTTCCTGGAATTGACAGTGCAGATAAGGAAGTCTCCACTGGGCAGAATCGATGGAGGGGAGGCCAGGGTGGTCAAGGGGGAGGGCGCACAGAGCTGGGTGACGGAGCACCCGCAGTCCCTCCGGTCTGGGCCCTCCCTGCCCTGCATGACGCCCACCTCCAGCTCGGCCCGCTCTCCCTGGTGAGACCTCTGCAGCCTCAGCCACCGGATCGCGGAGGACTCAGCGGGAAATCCCCCGACCCAGCTCCCTGCACTGGGTCTTCCGCACAAACTGCCCGTGGCTGCCTCCCCACGTGTTCCTCTTTCGACCCACGATGGCCCCTCAGGAAGCCCACGGAGCAGAGCGTTTGGAGACCGCCTCTGCCGCCTGTCAGCTCTGGGACAACATGGGGGGGGGGGGGGCGTTTGCTTTTGGGATTCCACCGTCAGTGACTCTCTCCACCTCTGCACCCCCTGCTGCAGCCGAGGGCCTCCTGGTCTCCAGCTGGGGCCACGGAGTTCCTGAATGCCCCCCCCGGAGTGGCCCCAGTGAGAGGTCAGACGGCGGGGACCAGGGAACTCCGTTCCCCCAGGGCGGGTACACACCCACCTTCCTCAGCACTGGGCCTGGGGCCACGATCACCGTGCCCAGGCCTGTGCCGCCCGTGTTCCTGAGCCGGGCGTGCGCCCACCTGGGCCCTGCAGGGCTGGCTCAGGGAGGCTGTGGCCCCTCGTGGGGAGGTGCAGGCCCAGGCAGGACAGAGACTTGGACCCCATGGGCCTCCCTTGGACATGAGGTTCTGGCAGCCGCAGGAATGACGGGGGCGGGTGGGATGGGGGCCCTGCCTTCACCAGCCGCCTCTGGCTGCTTTCACAGAAGACCCCAGGCCCCGAGACTGAGGGCTGGGGGCTCGCACAAGGACAGTCACTTCGCACAGTGCCGGAGGCCAGGGCCCAGGTCAAGGTGAGTGTCCTCTTCCAGGCTCACAGACAGCCCTCTTCACGTCCTGTCTTCACGGGGCGGGGGTGGGGTGGGGGCCGAGAGCGGCAAGCTCTCCAAGTCTCTTCTCTTTAAAAAAAAATTATTTTCTTTATTGACTTTAGACAGAGAGGAAGGGAGAGGGAGAGAGAGATAGAAACATCAATGAGAGAGAACATCGATTGGCCGCCTCCTGCATGCCCCCCACTGGGGATCGGGCCCTCAACCTGGGCATGTGCCCTGACCGGGAATCGAACCGGCGACCTCTTGGTGCAGGGTCGACGCTCAACCACGGAGCCACACGGCCGGGCTCCAAGTCTCTTCTCATATGGACACTAAGCCCATCGTGGGGGCTCCACCCTCATGGCCCCCAAAGGCCCCCTGCATGGACTGTCACCTTGTGGTTAGGCTGTGAACTTGGGGGTCGCACGTGTAGCCCGCGCTCCAGGATGCGGCCCGCGGCCACCACGCAGGAGGGACAGTGATCCCCGACTCTGACTCCAGGCTCACGGATCGGGCCCAGGAGCCCTGGGTGCTGGTGTTCCTCAGGGTCCCAGAGTGTTTCGGAGCCAGCACGAGGCAGGGGAGCCTACAGATGCTCTTTTAAAGACCTGTCTTTTGACTTAGCAACTTTCCCAGTCTTTTTTCTTTTTCCTTAAGAAATGATCAGAAGATGAGGCAGAGACGGGGCGAGCACAGGCTCCACCACAGAGCCAGGAGGGAGGAGGGGCCGCCTGGGTCCCCGCAGAGGGAGCACTTTTCAAAACGCCTGTCACTCCTTCAGTCCGATCAGTCAGCTCACCAGTCCCGGGGGACCCATCCCTCCACCGGGCTTCGCTCCGCAGTCAAACCAGGAGGAGATGACGTGCGCCCCTGTCTGCCCGTGGGCGGGCCATGCTGTGGCCGTGGACAGTGCCATCTGTGGGTGTGATCGGAGCCCTCTGATCGGAACGGGCCTCAGGCTGAGCGCACAGGGGCTCGCGGGAGCAAACACTTGGCAGACCCAACGCCTCGCAGCAGCGCCGCCCTGCCAACTCTGCCTTAATTATACCACACAAGACAAAGACTCCGGCGGACAGCGCCCGCGGGTACCACGCAGGTATCTCCCTCCGCATCTCACAGAGAAAGGCAGAGCCCGGGCGGCCGGACGCTTCATGTTATTCATTTATTACCCAAAGGGTTACTGAGCGCCAGGAGCTCAGGGGACAGAATGGGTGGTCTGCTGTCCCAGGGTGAGGAGACCACAGCCTGGGGGTGGGTGCTCGTAGCCCCTCCCTTGGGGGCGTTGACCCAGGCAGAGGTCAGGGAGGACCTATCTGGGAAAGGACACTCAGGATGTGAAGGATATAAGTGGGCAACAGGCTGGGGAGGGACCTCAGGCCACCCCACTCACCCCAGGCACAAGAACAGCAGGGGTGCCGGCTCACAGGTGGGAGTGGGGTGTGCCACAGGAGACAAGGGCTGCACGGGGGGGCCCAAGGTGTCATCTGCCACACTGGGCACGTTGCAGTCTCCTGAGAGGGGGGGCTTCTGGTGGCTGGCTGCTACCCACTCGGGTCCTACCCGCAGAAAGGCCTCGGGAGGCCCCGAGGTCCTGGTGGCCAGTTTCTCCATCCCTTTGCTCCGAATCCTCCTGTGGCTGGTTCTCGTGGTGGCAAGAACGTCACGTGGCCCTGTGGCTGTAGCCCACCTCCCTGTGGCAGTCACAGCTCTCGAACTTCCCTGCTGAGGGGTCTGCGACGGTGCCCTGACCATCAGGAAGGAAGTGGGCAAGCGGCCGGTGACCTCCCGGCCTGCTGATCTGTGTCCTGGGGCACTGGCTCCTCGCCGTCCTCCCCGCCTCCCGCCTCCCCCCCGCTGCTCTGCCCTTTCTCCTCTCCTGGGGCCCCTGCCCATCGACCTCTCTCAAGTCTCTCTGAGCAGTGTTCCCTGCTCACGGCCCCACACCATGAAGGCGTTTATCATTGGGTAGAGCTCACCTCCGGACATTTATTTATTAACTCGTTCATCCGTCTTTTTCTGTGCTGGCTCCAACCTGGGCAGCTTCACCTGGGCAGCATCACCTGGGCAGTATGCACCTGGGCAGCATCACCTGGGCAGCATGCACCTGGGCAGTATGCACCTGGGCAGCATCACCTGGGCAGCATGCACCTGGGCAGTATGCACCTGGGCAGCATCACCTGGGCAGCAGCACCTGGGCAGCATCACCTGGGCAGTATGCACCTGGGCAGCTTCATCTGGGCAGCTTCACCTGGGCAGCTTCACCTGGGCAGTATGCACCTGGGCAGCATCACCTGGGCAGCATCACCTGGGCAGCTTCACCTGGGCAGCATGCACCTGGGCAGCATCACCTGGGCAGCTTCACCTGGGCAGCTTCACCTGGGCAGCTTCACCTGGGCAGTATGCACCTGGGCAGCATCACCTGGGCAGCATCACCTGGGCAGTATGCACCTGGGCAGTATGCACCTGGGCAGCTTCACCTGGGCAGCATCACCTGGGCAGCTTCACCTGGGCAGCATGCACCTGGGCAGCATCACCTGGGCAGCATCACCTGGGTAGCATCACCTGGGCAGCTTCACCTGGGCAGCAGCACCTGGGCAGCATCACCTGGGCAGCTTCACCTGGGCAGCAGCACCTGGGCAGTATCACCTGGGCAGCATGCACCTGGGCAGCATCACCTGGGCAGCAGCACCTGGGCAGCAGCACCTGGGCAGTATGCACCTGGGCAGCATCACCTGGGCAGCAGCACCTGGCAGCATCACCTGGGCAGCATGCACTTGGGCAGCATCACCTGGGCAGCAGCACCTGGGCAGCATCACCTGGGCAGCATGCACCTGGGCAGCATGTACCTCTGGGCAGAACACTCCTATCTGCAGCCCGTGTGCCTCCAGGGGCCTCTGCGTCCTGGCACCGTGGGCACTCGGCGTCCCCGCGTGCAGTGAGTGGACCTGTCCACAGCCCCTGCCACCAACCTGCTCTGTCACCGCGACCCCACGCTCCTGGGATGTTGTGCCCACCTGAGCCGAGTGGAAGCCTCTGAGGGCCCAGGGAGGGAGGGGATGACGGGGCAGGGGCAAGATGGAGACACCCGTGGTCCTTGTGTCCTGACGCCGCGGTGCCGCGTCCACAGAGGGCAACTAGCAGCTCCTGGCCACGGTGAGAAGCGCCGCCCACTGCGCTTCCCCATCTCGTGCCGTGGGCCCCTTCTAGAGGAATGAAGCAAGTGGAATTCCGTGGACGGGCTGAGATCCCGGAGCCCCAACCGAAGGGGAAAGTGAGGGGAGATAAAGGACAGCTGAGCTCTCCTGAGTGACCGAGGGGGCAGTCAGCCGGGCCTCCTGGCCACCGGCCACCGGCCACTGGTGCGGGCTCCTCGGCCAGCTGCAGGGCCACCTTCTCGGTGAGTGCACTCAGATCTGACTGTAAACGCCGCTCGGGAAAGAAAAGGTCAGAATCAGTCAGATGCTTCATTACGACGTTTTCCTGTGGGTTGACCACGGTGAGTGGAGATGGTTTCGGGGGCTGCAGACCACTGGTGAGACCCTCACCCCACAGCAGCGGCCGTCTGGGGGAGGTGCCCGGCCCGCAGACAGGGCAGCTCTTCTCTGCCAGTCCTCTCTGGTCCTCTTGGCACCGGCTAAGGAACCGAGTCCTAGAATTTCCCTGGGGGCAGTGTGGTTCCGCACCAAACAAGTCTCAGGTTCAGGGAATCCGACGTTCAGGCACAGGGCCGGGTGCTGGGGGACGGGCCTGGTTTTGCGACGGAAATCAGTGGGGAGGGGCGGGGTCCCCCTTGTCTCACCTGCACCACAGGCTGGGAGGCGACCCTCCTGGTCACCAGCTCTGAGGTTCCCCTCTCTGGGGTGTGACCGGCAGGCGGCCCTGCTCCCAGCTGTGAGGACCACCGGGAAGGAAGGGCCTGGGTAAGCAGAGCTGCCGGCCCTCACAGCCCGGGGGGGGGGGTCCAGCCCTGGAGGACACGGCATCCGGAGTGGGCCGGCCTGGGGGAGGCAGGGCTGGGGGGGCGCCCCGCAGGGTGGCAAAGGCCACGCGGGGATGGATGGAGCCAGGCTGGGGCGAGAGAGCAGTCTTTATCAAAGACCCGCACACCAGCAATTACGGCCAGAAACGGCCTGCAGATAAGAGCTATTACTGAACTTCGCAGCAGAGGAGGGCCGAGCGCTCGCAGGCAGGGGAGGCCTGGAGCAGGGCCTGGATGAGCAGAGATACACCCTGGACCAGCGGCTTCAGTGCCCGGCCAACCGCCCGGGGTCAGAGCCTCCTGCCGCTGCCTTCAATAATGCATCCTTTACCTCACTCCTGCGCGGCTGGTCTCACAGGGGCCAGGGTATGGGCTCTGGGAGGGGAGGGGTCACCCGCTGTCCAGTGATTGTTCCCAGATCCAGAGCCAGCTTACCCCAAGGGGAGCTCAGTGATCACTGTCCAGTGAGGGGAGGGCTGCAGCGTCCTGGATTCCAGCTCTGGACTCGGCTCTTCTCCACGCCCTCCCCCCACCCCCAGATGGTCTCAACCGCCTATTTACCTTCCCTGCCCGAATGCGGTTACCTGCCAAGGAGGGTGCCCACCGTGGCTCGCTGTGGCCCCTGGGACCACCTGGGCGGTGAGGAGTCCCACAGGTCTCCGGGCTCCTCCCTCCCCAGGGCTGGGCCGATTCCTGAAGATGGTCCAGATGCCGGTGCCCAGCTCTGTCACCAAAGGACAGAGTCCCTCTGCCATCACACAGCCCCCTTGGGCCGGTCTCGTTTCCGTCCCCAAGCTCACTTTGCTGCCTTTCACACAATTACCTGTTCTTTTCCCCACTGAGAAACCAGGCGTGGGTTCCGGCTCCAGGGGAGCGGAGGGGAGGGGAGCCCCTGGGTTCACCCCAGTCTCACGGGTGGGTCTCAGGCCTCTGGGTGGAGGCTCCTGAAACAGCAGTGTGTCTGCGAGTGCTCCCAGGACCGTTCTGACTCTAAGTGTCTCTCAGGCCTCCCCAGACCTCTCCAAGGGGCACTACTGGGCGAGCTGCCCACGAGGGCACCCTTCTGTTCGTTTGCTGCCACAGCCACGGACGCCTGGTTAGTGGGCTCGCAAATCGCAGCTTAGAGCCAACAGCAGCTCCTGGGTGGGTGGGCGACCTGGGAGCACGTGCCTGGGTGGGCACGCTGCAGGCTTCCGCAGGGCGCTGGCCGGACCGGGCGGACAAGGTGGGAGGCCGCTCTGCTCTCCAACTTCCTGATGGCCGCCATGGTGGGACCATGAGGACCAGTGTCGCAACAGGCCAGCGGTGGGGCTGGGTGCTGCTGCTGTACCCACAGGGTCGGCGGGGCCCGTCCTGGCTTTGAGTTGCGCCGTGCGGAGCCACCGGGGCAGCGCGGAGGCCAGGGACAGGCGAGGTGGGACATGGGGGGACTTGGGGGTCTTGGGTGGCCGCCCGCCTCGAGAGTCCAGACCACAGACGCTCTGTCTCGTTCACCAGCACCTGCCGTGATGTCTTACACACCGCCGCGGCTCGGTCTGCACACATTCCATCACTTCGTGTTTCTCTTAAGACGACATTTTGGGGCAGGTTCAGGTTCCCAGTGAACCTGAGAGGAAGACACGGAGATTTCCCACACACCCTCTGCGCCCACGCACAGCCCTCACCGTCCGCATGCCCACCAGATGGGACGTTGTTCCCATCCACGCACCCACGCCGACAGTCACCGTCACCCGTGGTCCGCAGCGTGCGTCAGGGCGTTCTGGGAGTGTGGACGATGTGTGATGAAGGACTCGTGTCCGTCATCACGGCCTCACAGCAGTTTCACTATCCTGACACCCTCTGTGCCCGCGTCTCCTCCCCCCCACCCCGGCGATCACTGGTCTGTCCCTGTGTCCACAGCTCTGCCTGCTCCGGATGTCACAACGCTGGAATCACACAGAGTGTAGACGTCAGACTGGCCTCTCTCACTCAGCCGTGCGCATTCGAGGCCCCTGCACGTCTTCCTGGGGGAGGACCCCTTCCTCTTCAGCTCCGAGGGCGATGCGGCGTCTGGGTGGGCCCTGTTTCTCTGTCCATCCACCACCGAGGGACCCTGGCGGCTCCCAGGCTCTGACGGTTGTGGACGAGGCTGTGCAGACATCTGTGAGCAGGGTGTGTGTAGACGCGTCTCCAGCTCCTCTAGGTAGACCCCACGGGGCGCGCTGCCGAGCGCATGGAGGGGCCACGTGTAGTTCTGTGGGAAACACCGCACCGTCTTCCAACGTGGCCGCACCCTGTTGGCTTCGCACCGCGAGGAGTGTGCGCTCCTGCCGCTCCGGGTCCTCCCAGCACCTGGCCGGCCGGTGTCTGCAGCTGGCCATTCGGACAGCTGTGCAGGGCCGTCTCCCTGTTGTTTTAATGGGTATTTCTCTGCCCGGCCGGTGTGGCTCAGGGGTTGAGTGTTGACTCTGCACCAAGAGGTCGCCGGTTCGATTCCCGGTCAGGGCACATGCCCAGGTTGTGGGCCAGATCCCCAGAGGGGGGCACGCAGGAGGCGGCCCATCGATGTTCCCTCTCATCGATGTTTCTATCTCTCTGTGCCTCTCCCTTCCTCTCTCTCCAAAAAAAAAAATCAATAAAAAAAATTTTTAATTGGCATTTCTCTGACCATGGGATGTGCACCTCTTTTCATAGAATCGTTTACCATCTGTATCTCTTCTTTGGTGAGGTGTTTGCTAAGGTTTTGGGTCCCTTTTTTATTTATATTTATATTTATTTATTTTTTCTTTTCCTTTATTGATTAGATAGAGAGGAAGGAAGAGGGAAAGGGAGACAGATAGCAACATTGATGAGAGAGAGCATCAACTGGTCACCTCCTGCATGCCCCCCACTGGGGATCGGGCCCACAACCTGGGCATGTGCCCTGACTGGGAATCGAACCGGCGGCCTCTTGGTGCAGGGTCGACGCTCCACCACTGAGCCATAGCGGCTGGGCTTGAGTCCCTTTTTTAATCGGGTGTGTTTGTTTTCTTATTGTTGGTTTCTAAGAGTTTGTTATATATTTTGCGTAGCAATCCTTCATCAGATGCGTCTTTTGCAGATATTTTCTCTCAGTCTGTGGCTTGTCTTCTGATGCGTTTGATGTCTCTCTGTCTTTCAAAGAGCAGGCATTTGAAATTTCAATGAAGCCCGCTCATCAGTGATTTCCGTCACGGAGCGTGTCTTTGAGGCTGCATCTAAGGAGGCACCGCGTGCCCAGGGTCATCCAGGCTCCCTCCCACACTGTGATCTGTGAGCTCTATCATTCTGCATGTTACAGGTAGGTCTGTGATCCATTCGGAATTGATTTGTGTAAAGGGTGGAAGGTCTGTGTCCAGACTCATTTTCTGGGCATGTGGATGTCCTCTTGTACCTTTTGTTGAAGAGACTGTCTTTGCTCCCTTGTCGCAGACCAGCTGCCTCTGTGTGTGTGGATGTACTTCTGAGCTCTCGGTTCTGTTCCAGGGGTCTGTCCGTCTCTCCTTCCATCACCACGCTGTCTGGATCGCTGTGCTGTGTGGGAAATTGTGCAGCTGCAGGGGGTGGCGGTCAGTCTTCTGACTTGGTTCTTGTCCAGTTGGCTGCTCTGGGTCGTTGGCCTCTCCGTACGCACTTTAGAATCCACTTGTTGATATCCATAACGTAACTTTCTGGGGTTCTTATCCAGATGTCTTTGAATCGACAGATCACTTTGGGAAGAGCGGACGTCTTGACACTACTGAGTCTCCCTGTCCGTTGCAGATTTCTTCATACAGCTCCTGTACACATGTTGTTAGAATTATATCTCAGTGTTTTTTTTTAGGAGGTGCTAATATATACATGACTGTGCTTTTTAAAAATTTTTTAATCCTCACCCGAGGACATTTTTGCATTTATCTTCAGGTAGAGCGGGAAGGAGAGAGGGAGGAAGAGAGAGAGAGAAACATTGATGTGAGAGAGACACCTTGACTGGCTGCCACCCACATGACCCCAAACGGGGCCGGGGACAAACTGCAACCGAGGTGCGTGCCCTTAGCAGGAACCGAACCCAGGACTCTCTGGTCCACAGGCCGATGCTCTAACCGCTGAGCCAAACCGGCCAGGGCATGACTGTGCTTTTAATGCCAAATCCCACTTGTTTATTGCTGGTATATAGAGAAGAAATGGACTTTTGTATATTAACCATGTTTCCTGTAACCTCGCTGTAATCATGTATTAGTTCTAGGAAATGTTTGTCTTTTGTTTGGATTTTCTCCATAAAGGAGTATGTCATCTGTGGGCTCAGAGGGTTTTATGTGTTCCTTCCTGATCTTCCATACCTTTTATTTCCTTTTCTTGCCTTATTGCATTAGCAGAGAACTCTAGTATGAAGCTGAAAATGAGTGGTCAGAGGGGACGTCTTTGCCTCGCACCTGATCTTGGGGGAACACTTCGACTTTATCACCTTTAGGGATGATGTTAGCGGCAGGGTTTTGGAGACGGTCTTTATCACCTTGATCTGTGACAACGCCTCTGGTTGGGGACCGTCCCACCTCTGTGTTCCTGCAAACACCCGTATCTCCCCTTTGGGGCTGCTCAGTGGTTCGGGGCCACGGGCTCACTCTGGATCACAGACTCAGCCCCTCTCCCGGACGCTCTCTTCTCCCTCAGAGCTGCACACAGACAGCGTGGATGCTACTCGCCTGGACAGTCAGGACCCTGGCGCCCAGAGAGGTGGCCCCTTCACCTCTGCCTCAGCAAATCTGGTTTCTGGCAGGAGGTAACAAGGCACTAAGACTCAATATCCATTTGATTTTTAAAGCAACGGCAGTTATCTCTGACCAGGAGGGCTCACCTGTCTTTGGGGATGATTCATTCCTTACGGTCAGGAGAGAAAGCATGGGCAGTGTGCCTTGCTGCTGATACGGGAGCTCTGGGCCCGGAAGCTCTGTTTCCCTGTTGGCTTAGGAACGGTGCCTTTATGGGCCGAACCAAATCCACGGCTACAGACGCCTCCAGCGTAACGTAACGCCAGCGCCGGAGGCAGCCTTCACGGAGGACCCAGTCAGCGTGGCTGGTTCTTCACAGGTGAGAGACCTCTCTGCTGCGGTGAGGCTCAGGGCTGCAGGATGCCTTAGAGTTGGGGCATCTCAGGGATCCATCGCAGTGATAGAACTGGGCCTTAGGTCTAGATCTGGGACAACCCCGTGGGGTCAGGGAAAGACACCCATGGGCCGTGTCCGGGTTGCTCTCCATGGGCGTGTCCCCTTCATGAGAGTAGGGACCACTTAAAAAAATTTATTTTTCTTTATTGATTTTAGAGAGAAAGGAAGGGAGAGGGAGAGAGAGACAGAAACATCGATGAGAGAGAACATCGACTGGCCGCCTCCTGCATGCCCCCCACTGGGGATCAGGCCCACAACCTGGGCGTGTGCCCTGACCGGGAACTGAACCGGCGACCTCTTGGTGCATGGGTCAATGCTCAACCACTGAGCCACACCGGCCAGGGGGGACCACTTTTGACTTGTGTCCTAAGCATGGGCCAACAGAAGGACTTAAATAAGTAACACGTGGAGGAAGCAGGTGGGCCAGGTGAGCAGGCCGAGCGCTGAGCATCGAGACCCAGGTGCCGGGCTTTGCCCCACGCCATCCACCCTCCAGCTCCCCGACCCCGCTGGGTGTCCTACAACTCAGTTCTGACGCTAACTCCTGGAGTCACCGAGGCCCCGCAGGTCAAGGGCTCAGTCCCACAAGACTGTCCCTGGCTGGGTGCTGGCTGCAAGTCTTGGGGACCATGGGTACTTCTGACCAAACCTCTCTAAATCTGGGGGTCCCCGTGCCCCTTCCTTATGTTCAATAATTTGCTGGAATGACACAAACACTATTTAAGTTTGCTGGTTTATTATAAAAGGTACAAGTCAGTAATAGCCAAACAGGAAAGACGAACAGGAAAAATATGGGACAGGAGGGGGCAGAGCTTCCCGGCTTCTCTGGCCCCCCCCTCCCCCCAGCACCCCACTGTATCCACCAACCTGGGGGCTTGTCAGTGCTCTGTTCCAGAGTTTCCATAGAGCTCCATCTCCGGCCCCCTCCCCTCCCAGGGACTTGGGGGGCTGGGGCGGGGATTCCCCCATCCTGAGCTGTCTGCGGACCCCACCAGACCAGCCTCATTAGCGTTACTCGGGTGCCATTCAAAGGGGCTTTTACGAACAACCAAAGAGCGCCCTCACTCAGGAAATTCCGGGGTTCTAGGAGGCCTGTGCCAGGAGCTGGGGACAGAGACCAAATGCGTCCTTTATGCTGCCACAGCCCAGGGGTCCGCCTGCGCTGAGGGCCTGGGCGGAGGAAGAGGAGATACCAAAGGGGCAGCAGAGGAAGAAAGCACAGAAATGAGAGGACACCCGAGAGGGAGAAAAGGGGTCACAACACAGGGGCGGCCTCCCTAGGCGTTGGGTCCAAGGAGGCTCACCGGGTCGGGTCCTGGCCGCCCTGGCCCCTCATGCCCTGGGTGTGACTCTGGACACGTTCGGCACAGACGGCCCATCTTACCGGCTGTTTTCATCCTCACGTCACATCGGTTCCCCTCTGCTGTCCCCTCCGACCTCTTCCTGAAGGGAAGCGGGGCTGGGCCATGCCCCTGAGTCCCAAGTCCTCCTGGCCGTGTCCTGACGGCTTTGCAGCGTCTCCCAGCCCACACTGCTTGCTCCGAGTCCCAGCCACCCAGGGAAGGGCTGCTGGAGCGGGGCCCGAGGCTGCTGAACGAGGGGGGACAGCACGTGGGAGCAGCCGGTGCCCCCTCTCAGGACAAGGCGGCTGGACCGTCATGTGCTCTGCATGCCCCCCGCCCCGAGGCTCGGCCACCCTGGGGCTCCAGGCTGCTGGCACGCAGGGGCCGAGGCACCCAGCTGGGCAGAGGGGCTGGGTGTGACTCGACCCAACAAGCTGCAGGAACCGCCCCAGTGCCGCTCTCCTCTGCGACCTACACACAAGCTGTCTCCCCAGGAGCGCTGCCTGAGCAGACGCCGCAAACCAGACCAAGTCCGCACACGGGCAGTGCACCGCGCCCGCGCGTCCCCGAGTGCTCCTGCACACCCACCCCGGAGCCCGGGTCCCACGCCTCCCTCTCCCACACCCCGCGCCCGCAGCCCTGGCAAGGCAGGCGGTGCCCGTGCCCGGCATCTCCCTGCGGAACCCAGACGCTGCAGGCCAGCGCTCCGCTTCCCTCAGCCCGTGTCCCCGCGGCACCAAGCCCCCACACCTGACACGCATCGCAACGCCGTCCACACGCTCTCCACGCAAAGCAGAGGAAGCCCAGAGAGCTCAAGGTCACAGCGAGAAGGTGGTGGGCAAGGGGCCACACACATTGACTGGCTGCCTCCCACACGACCTGACCAGGGCCGGGGACGAACTGCAACCGAGGTACGTGCCCTTGATCGGAATCGAACCCGCGACTCACTGGTCCGTGGGCCGACGCTGTAACCGCTGAGCCCAGCTGGCCAGGGCTCGGCTGGCTTTCCCTGCCGAGGAGCCTGCAGACCTTTCCAGGGAGAGCGCAGTGTCCACGCAGGCCCCCTCCGGCTCCCGTGCCGGGCAATCCATTCTCCTCATTAAGCCTCAGCCTATTAATAACCACCATTTGTCTTAATTCAATAGAAAGATGACTGATCGTGTTTGCAGCGGGTCCATGAGCTCCGGAGGGTGACGGATGGGCCCTGCGGCAGGAAGCCTCCGGGAGAACCACGTGTGTGCGCTGGCTTGGAAGGGGCCGCCCTCCGTCTCACCGACCATTCTGAGGCAGGAAATAAATGCGCGTGTGTGTTTATGTGCATGTTCACACGTGTGTGTTTATGTGCATGTTCACACGTGTGTGTTTATGTGCACACATGTTTACACGTGTGCGTATGTGTGTTTACACATATGTTTACATGTGTGTTTATGTGCGTTCACATACGTGTTTACGGGCTATGTTTGCATGTGTGTTTACACGTGTGTTTACATGTGTGTTTATGTGTGTGTTTACGTGTGTGTGCAGTATCCTAAAGAATCAAGTGCAAAGCCAACATTTACCTTGATGTGTTTGTTCTATTTATTTATTTATTTATTTATTTATTTATTTTAATCCTCACCCGAGGATATGTTTCTATTTATCTTCAGACAGAGAGGGAGGGAAAGGGAGGGAGAGAGAGAGAGAAACATTGATGTGAGAGGGACACACTGACTGCCTGCCTCCCGCACGAGCCTGACCAGGGCTGGGGACGAACCACAACCGAGGTACATGCCGTGGCTGGAATCGAACCCGTGACTCATGGGGCCGTGGGCCGACGCTCTAACCGCTGAGCCACACGGGCCAGGGCGACGTGTTGGTTCTGAACCTTGGACCCAGGGTCGGAGGTGCACTTTGCTGACTTCCATGGAGGGAGCGTCAGTGGACATTTCTGCTCAGTCACTCGCTGCAAACCCACCCACTGTGATGTGGGCGAGCGGGTGGTGGTCTCCGCGCTGAGTGGAGCCCGGGTGCACGGTGACGGCCGACTCGCTGCCCGTCTGCCCCGATGCCCGCTCATGGGGGCAGCAGCTCGGACACACGTGCCCACCTGGGGGAGGCCCTGGAGCAGGACCCCTCCGCTCACCGATCCCCCATGCCCGTCAGGCACCTTGATGTCCTGCTAGGCCTTCCTGATGGGACGCCATGTCCATCCCCACAGCCTGCGGTGGTTTGCATCGTACACCCCGTGGTGGTTTGCATCGTGCACCCCGCGGTGGTTTGCTCGTGCACCCCACACCCGCAGACCCGAGCTGCCCTTCAGAAGCTCCCAGACCCTTCCCCAGGGCTCCCCCAGGGCTCCCCAGGACTCGCCGCTGTTGCCTCCTGGCGTGTGGTGGGTCGCTCCTTCCCCTCACGTGTTCTGTGCACCCAGCCTGGGCTTAGCGTTCCAGCAAGGACTCCCGGCCCTCGGCTTGCCCCGGCTCTGCCAGGGGTCAGGCTGCCCAGACCCCCTCGTCCATTCACCCTCACAAAGACAGAGCGAGCGAGGGTAAGAGCCGGCCATCCAAGCAAAGGCGGCCGCTCCTTTCTTTCCGGCCCCTCTCTGTGTCTCCGAGCCAGGCTCCACGCAGCACGGAGAGGCCGCGACACACACCCGTCCTTTGAAACAGCCTCCCAACACAGAATTACCGTGTCCCCTGTTTGAGCCACCGTCTCCAAACCCCAGCAAAGAGATCTAATCAATATGCTGTGAGGATGATGAAACACTGTTACCGGGGAAGCAACACACCATTAAGGAGATCAAAGGATAATACGGAGCCGAGGGAAGGAGTGAGCTCCCGAACCCGTGGGTCGATGGGAGCGCGTGTGGGCTGCTCCCGCAAGCGGGTCACACGTAAGTGGGCTCTCTTTTATGTAGCTTCTCTGCCATTTATGTCTCCAAAGATGAAGTCAAGAATTGTCATTAGTACTTTTTTTTTTTGCTGGCAGATGCTGTGATGCCTTCCTGCTGAGGACCCGGGGCTGGGCACGGCCGGGCACGGCTGGGCATGGCTGGGCACGGCCGTTCTGGGCTGTTCCCCCATCCCAGCGTTGACGCAGAGCCTTCCAGAATGGGGGGCACAGCCAGCCAGTTCCCGTGGGCACAACCGAAGCGGCTGCTCCCTGAATGGCCGGCGGGAAACTCGGTCCCGGGGGGGCAGTGAGTCCCTGGTGCCACCCTCTGCCCACGGCCAGGCCCGTGTGTGGGGGGGTTCATATTCAACCAGCAGAAATGCGCGGAGCCCAGTTCCGTCTGAATTCCAGATAGGCAGCCCGCAGTTGTTGTGCTGTCGGCGTGTTCCCAGCGTGCGGGAGGCAGACGCACACGAGAGCAGGATGGTGGCTCCCAGGTTCAGGCTCACGGTGACCTGCGCGTCGTCCGACAGCCCCACACGGTGCGCCGGTCCCGGTTCTGTTCTGTTTCTTCCTTGATTATTTCTTAAACTTTTTTTTTATTGATCTCAGAGAGAGAGGGGTCACAATCTGTCAGAACACTTGAATCTCAAACTCCAGGCTGTGTCGGGGTCACCTGGAGGCAGGGGGTCGGCACAGCTGTCCGCGCCCTGGTCTCTGCACCCGTGAAGGTGTGACCTCGCGTGGCAAGGAGACTCTGCAGGGTGGTGAAGGCGCGGGCCTTGAGGTGGGGAGATGGTCCAGGTGGGCTCCTGTGGAAGCCCCTCGGCAGGTCAGAGGACGAGGTGACGAGGAGACGGAGGTCACTCAGGTGCACATCGCTGGCTCTGAAGCTGGAAGGAGGGCCGTGGGCCAAGGCCCGGGGACGCCTCTGGGAGCCGGCAGACGCTGGGAACGGTCTCCCCGGAGCCACAGAAAGGCTTTGGCCAGGTGCACCCTGGCTCAGACTTCGGGCCCACAGAACTCGTGTGATCAGTGTGTGGCTTTCAGTCACCAGGCACGCTGGCATTTGTCCCAGCAGAGGCAGAAATGAGCACAGCCTCAGAGCACGGGCCGCGGCCCGCCGCAGGGCTGCAGAGTCCGTGGCTGCAGACGGCCGAGAGTCGGCATTTCTAACGAGCGCCTGGTGCTGCTGCTGCCGCTGGCCTGGGGTCTTGCTGTGGGGACTGCTTTCTGGGAGCCAGGCCCCCGATGGCAGGGCAGGAGAGGGCCCAGGGATGGCTCTCTGGCTGGCAGCTGCCCCCTAGGGTGGGGTTGAAGGGCCCACACTGCTCAGTAGGACAGCTGCCGAGGGCCCGGCCACGACGCCCAGTCCCTCCGGCGCCAGGAGCCTGCACTGGCTCAGGGACAGACGTGGACAGCGAGTCAGGGAGCGGGAGCACCTAGCCCAGGCCCGAGGACAGTGACCGTCGGTGTGAGGACCAGGACCTGGGTTCTTGGATCCGGAGACTGTGTCGGGCCAGCCGAGGAGCCGGGCTGCGGGTGAGCCAGGGAGAGGGCCCGGGGTCCGGTGCCGAGGGCCCGGGATGTCGGGGCCACACAGCAGCATGAAGCCGTGTGCAGAGGGAAGGCCTTGTGGTCCTGGCATCCCCGCCAGTAGCCTGGGCGCAGCGCAGCCGTGCACCGCAGACGAGCACGGTGCGGGAAGGGGCCGCGGGCTGTAAACACCGGAGCCCCCCGGGCAGTGAGCTGCGCAAGGCGGCACCGCAGGGGTGGAGACAGAGAGCCCACTCCGGGGTGCTGGTCCCCAACGCCACCCTCACAAGTGTGTGCCTGCAAGCTCGGGACAGAGGCAGAGAGCCTGGGCGGGCTGCAGCCTCATATGCCTCCTTCCCTCCCCGGCTCAGAGCTGCCGGCAGTGGGTTCATCCCCAGCCAGGGGCCCGCCCCCCCCTCCAGTCCAGCAGAAGCCTCTTTGAAGGGAAAATAGATTCCAGAATGATTGCTCACTGAGAGACATCCATCAGCCAGGTGTCCTCCATAAAGCTGAAATATCATGAAACCGCCAGCACGTGGCCTGGCGCTGGGCAGGGGCCATATTTCAGCGGAGATCACGGCCCGTGCAGAGCACAAGAGCCCATTTCTGATAAATGAGCCCCCGGTTCACACTGTTGCTTGCTTGTTGGAGAGAGTGGGACGGCCGTTCCATCAGCATTCTGGCTCCCGGGACGGCGGCGACGGCGGCGCCCGCACCCATCCGTCACAGGCTCAGCCGCCCGGGCTGTGCCAAGGGCCGGGCCTCCCCGCGCACCCCGGAGCCTCGCTCGGAATGCGCGTCAACCAGACAAATGACAGCCAGGAAGCTGGCGATCGCGGCCGCGGGCCGCCTGCCAGGCCCATCGCTCTCCTGCCCTCGGCCGTCCTGGGGTCCTCCTGGCAGGGGGGTGCTGCTGGCCTCAGTCCAGGTGGCCTGGACACACCTGTCGTCCGAGAGGAGACAGCCACGCCCAGCTGGGGCAGCGAGGGCACGGGGACGGGGGAGGGCAGCCGTGAGGAGAGCGCCGATGTCCCCTGTGCCACCCTGAATCTCTGCTGGGCTTGAATCACCTACAAGTCGGGGATCTCCACCTTGCCGGCCACCAGCGAAGGCTTTGGCCACTTGCCCAAAGTCACACTGGTGTCAGGTGGCAACTGAGGCCCAGGCCTAGGCTTCCTTCTCGAGCCCAGTGGCCAGAGCTTCAAGCACATGGTCATCGGCCGGCCTGGGCTGAGCCGTGCTGTGACGTCGCCAGATGGCTGGATGGAGGCGCAGTGGGCGTGGCAGAGCGGCACGCGCGGTCTCAGCGCCAGCCCTCCGTGGGGCACTCCCATCGAGTCCATTCTACAGGCCGGAAAACCGAGGGTCCGAGCAGAGGGCAAACTGGCCGAGGCCGTCACGGACAGGTCTGGCCTGGGCTGGGGCCTGGCCTGCTCGCAGAACTCTCCAGGGATTTCCCATGGAACCTGCCGCCGCCGGGCCAGCCGCTGCCCCCAGGTCCTGGCCTGCACCTGCAAATGGGCGTGGGCCGCGAGGCCCGGGGCCCCGGAGGCTGCCCTCCACAACGCTAGCTCTCACCTCTGGTTTCCAACGTGCTCTATAGACATCAATTAGGTATTGATTGATAAACGCACGTGTCCGGATCCTGGGAAATGGCGCCAGCCTCAGCGGCAACGCCTCGTTACAGTGAAAAACAGGCCTTTCAGGTTCGGTGATTTCTCTCCCGCGATGGCCCGGGGCCCGCCTGCTCCTGGCAGGAAATAAAAATAGACAAAGCAGGTTCGGGCGGAGACCTGAAGAAATTGGATTTTAAGTTTGGAAGAGAAATCAGACCCGTGGCAGGGGACAGGGGACCCTTGTGTGCCCAGCTGACCCTGGTCCTGTCTGGTCTGCGACCCCCTGCCCAGTGGGTCAGTTGGAGCTGCCATCCTTCAGTGGGGCACTGAGTGGGGTGGGCTGCGGCGTCCAGCCGAGCTCGGGGACCGGCCTGGCCATCCCACCTTCTCAGGCTACGCTGTGTGGGGGACTGTGGTCTGACGGTCTCCGGGATGGGGCGGGGTGGGCAGGTGTCACTGAACCGAAAGTCATCGGGGAGACGGGAGCAGGACTCCCCGGAGCCGTGATGGCAGGGACAGGAGTCCAGGGCGCCCGTGTCGAAGGAACAGGAAGTGAGTTGAGTTTCTGACCTTGCACATCGTCACGTGGGGGAAGGGAAGCTGGGGGAGCTCAGGCAGGTGTGCGTCGTCCTGGTAATTTCCGAAGGGCCGCTTTCGACGCGATAGGCGCGTAAGGGCAGCTGCTTTGCAGACGGGCCCTGCGGCTGGTGCAGCCTCTGGCTCGGGAAGCCTCCTGCCTGAGACGCAGCTCCGGGCAGCAAGCAGTGCGGGCAGGAGCCACCGGGCCCAGAGACTGAGCGCATGGCCCGGAATGGACGTCTCCGAGGCAAGACCCGCTGGCAGGCCGGCCTCCCACCTCCTGCGCCCCCCACCTGTGACCGCCCCGCCTCGGCATAAGGTCATCCTGAGGGCTGGGCAGAGGGCTGGCACGGACCTGGCCCCAAGGCCCCAGCACCTGGGAGAGAGATGCGCAGACAGAGGAGGAAACAAGCCCTCCAGCCGCATCAGCCGGGTTTGCTGGGCACAGGGGAAGTGAGGTGGAGGCCGCTCCTCTGCTCAGCCCCGTTCCCGGCAGTGGGGCGAGGCGGGGTGAGCCGATCCCGCTCAGGAGAAATTTCTAGCCGAGCCTGCAGGAGGAGAGCGTGGGACCCACAGCACCGTGTGCAAGCTGAAGGGGCAGAGGCTCTGCACCCCACGCGTCCCCCCTCCTGTCCCTCCTGGAAGTCGGGAGGTCCCCGCATCCCTGCTGGCTTGGCTGTGGGGGGTCTGGGGTGGGGGAGGCTCGTGTCTTTGCAGGCACCTGGTGGCTGGACTTCACCCCACGCACACACGCAGGAGCGCAGAGGCAGCCAGGGCAGTGGGCGCTCCCGGATCTGGGAGGGAGGAGGGCCGACCTCGAGGCCTCATCCAAACTCCCTGTCCAGATGCTGTGACACACAAGAATCCCAGCCACCGCAGTGGGTCCGGAGCTCGTAGAGTGTTGGTAGTATTTTTCACTGGCTGAAGTTCCATTTCACGTATTTTCCGGAACCTGTTTCACGGGGGCAAGTCCTGGTCCTCCTGTGCGTCGTGGGGTCTGTCTCCCTTCCCCTCCGCGTGGGCTTTGCTGTGCATGGTGCCCTGGGCTCCGCGGCCCGCCCTGCCGTCTCCTGGTTCGAGTCCGGCTGAGTCTGCTCCTCTGTGCTTTGCTCCTTCCAGGGCCCTTCACATGGCGGGTAGCAGCTCAGCTTGGCCTGATCTGGGCTGTGGAAGTCTGGGGAAGGGCCTGTTTGAGCACAGGGCGGGGCCTCGGGTTCGGGTGGATTTCTCTCCTCCCACACATCGCCCCGCCCCCAGCTCCGCGCCTGCTCCTGTGACCCCTCCTGAGTCCTGGCTTCCGGGTGATTTCCAGACCCACTGCCAGAGACCAGGAGAGGTGCGTGACAGCTAGCTCCCAGACTGAGTGTCGATCTTTCAGTGTCTTCTGGGTGAATGCCTGTAATAGCTTTTATATATATTTTACGTTAGATTATTATGTGCATGCAAATTCGTAATTTGTATTTCTTCCTGGTAAAAGAGAATAAAAACAAAACAACAGTGTTCACCTTTCACCAGGCAGGTGGCGGAAGGGGTGGCGAGTGGGTGTGACCCACGCACACTGCGGAGTTCAGGGAAAGCGGCCTCACTCCACATGCCCATCGGCGGGCCGAGGACCACACGTGTTCTGGGCCCAAAGCCCGGCTCCAGCCTCGGGTCCCCTGGGCTCTCTCTTGCTGGCGTCCCCGGAGAGCTCACCCCCCACACAGCCACACCTGTGAGCCCTGTGTTTACAAACAGCCTGTCTCCTGGAAATAAATCTTTGTGCTTTCCCCGGGAAATATAGTCTATAAATCACCGTGACATTTGAGATGGGGATCGCCTGCTCCTCTGCGGCCCCCCACGCGTGCCGAGTCTGGGCGGCCGCCAGTGCAGCCATGGGGGCGGAATGCAGGGCTGGGCGGTTAAAGGCAAAATCAGCGGCCTCTCCAGATGTCAGCTTTATCACCGCAGAAACGACCTTGCTGTGCAGTGTGTGTGTGTGTGTGGGTGACTCTGGGAAACCTTAAATGGGATCAGGTGCCTTACCCCTGTGTCCATCCCGGCCTCAGACTGCCACTGACCTCACCGGCCCCGAAGGCTCGCTTCATGTGTCCACTTCCCGGGTCTGGGCCCCAGCTGTTCTGTCAAACACCCGTGCAGATGCCATGAAGATGTTTCTACAGGTGATTAACATGTAGACGTTGCGTAAAGCAGATTACCTTCCGCAACAAGGGTGGGCCTCACCCAGTCAGTGGAAGGTTAAAAGAAGAGACCGAGGGCCCCTGAAGAGGACGGACTCTGCCTCCAGCCTGCCTCCGAGCTCCCGACGGCCACATCCACCCGGCTGGACTGCAGACGTGCCAGACCCACAGACACGTGACCAGATCTTCAAAATAAATCTTTCTGTGTGTGTGTGTGTGTGTCCGTCCTGCGGTCTGTTTCTCTGGAGAATCCTGACTAACACACACCATGGCACACCTCACATCCGCGAATATCGCGTAGAAGAATCGCTGGTGCCAATCACACGTTTGCAAAGAGATACCTAAGGAACGGCATCTACGTGGGTCACAGAAGGCCCTAGGACGCAAGACACAGAGGGAAGACAAAGCAACGAGAAGCCACAGTGACTGCCCCGCCTCTGCGGCCCCCTAACCGGCCGCCTGGTCCCCGGGCCGACCCCTGGGAGGCACCCCCGTGTCATGTCCTTCAGTGTGCCCACCACTCTCTGACATGCTGTGGGTCAACTGGCTGAACTGCCTCTCTGTTTCTCCGAGACATGTGATGACCCAGGGCCTGTCACCTGCTGGGTGCTCACTTCAATTTCTGCTGACATCCACGCAAATACATGCATTCTTGCCACGAGAGAGCTCGCTCAGGGGGTCAAAGTGCTTCAGGGTCTGAGTTTGTGGATCAGTCAGGTTGGGGTTCAAAGCCAGTTCATTGGACATTTGACCTCTCTGTGACTTGTTTTCCACGTACAGAGTGACCATGACATTGTCTACCATGTGACGTGACATGTAGTCTGTGACAGCACCTACCACGCTGGATGGGCCCAGGATTCAACTCGACTGTGATGATGGCACCCAGTGCAGAGCCCGGTGCGCAGTGGGCACCCGGGTGAAGGGCACCCAGTGCAGAGCCCGGTCGGTGTGCAGTGGGCACCCGGGTGAAGGGCACCCAGTGCAGAGCCCGGTGCGCAATGGGCACCCGGGTGAAGGGCACTCAGTGCAGAGCCCGGTGCACGGTGGGCACCCGGGTGAAGGGTGCACTGTGCCTGCACCCTGTTTAGAGCACTGTCCCCACCTTACAGCTGTTTGTATCAGACACCCTGTCCTCGGTCACAGTCACCATCATGAGCTCTCCGGGCACACCTGGCACACCACGCTTCAGCACGGATAAAAGCAGGGGAAGGGAGAAGAGAAGGGGAGGAAGAAGATCTCCAGGAGAACGGGGCCCTGTCATGAAACAAGAGACCATCACATCACAAGAGGCCGCCCCAGAGCTTGAAGCTACAGAAGCTACGCGGGCCTGTCACTCCTTCCAACGTCCTGGGAAATTCTCTCTCTCAGCCATCAGAGGACTGTGGATGAACCCGACATGAAGTGCGCATCAGAAGAAAGAGAGAACAATTAGCGTGACATCCCTACAGACAAGAAGGTGAACGGAAAGGCACGTCCATAAAAGATCAAAAACGTGACATCAATGTTTCAGAACCATCGGAAAGTTTTTACACATCAGTGCAAGGACCGGAGAGACTAGAATTAGAATCACAGCGATCAGGTGGCCGGATGGGGAGGACACAGAAAGTGCTCACAGGGCACCATCAGAAGTGGAAGGAAAAACAGCTTTCTTAGAAGAGACACAATGAGAAGGAAGACGAGAGGAGATTCCACCCCGGGTGATGCTCTCAGAGAAACGCAGACTGTACGGGAGGAAATGTTTTAGAAAGATTAGGAAAGACATTGACACCAGGTGATAAATGGGCAGACGGAGAAGAAGCTCCAACACGTGTATAATTGGAGATGGTGAGGCACCAAAACCAATAATTACAATAAACTTCCTAAAATGGGAGAACACTTAAAGTTAAACACCGGAAAGGACACACTCCATGTGGGAGAAAATTACCCAGAGTGGACAACACAAATCCATAGTCTAGTAAAACTATGGGGCTTTGGATTAGAAGGAAATTCTTTGAACACACATGCCAAAGAGAGGGAATCCTACAGAGGAAAGAAAATCTACCTTTTAAAAAAATACATGTTTTTATTGATTTTTTAGAGAGAGAGATAGAAACATCGATGTGAGAGAGAAGCATCAGTGGGCCGCCCCCTGCACGCCCCCTACCAGGGACCGAGCCCACAACCCGGGCATGTGCCCCGACCGGGAATCGAACCGGGACCTCTCAGTCCATGGGACGACGCTCAACCGCTGAGCCACACCGGCCGGGCTGAAAATCAAATTTTTTGACGGCACATCCTGACACCAGAAGAAAGCGGAGAGACTTCTGTTCTCAGAGAAAAGCACGAGCCCACCGTCCCGGCTGACTCATAAAAACGCAGAGAAAGCTGCCGCTGCGCCCCCCGAGGTGCCGGTCCAGGAGCCGCGGGACAGAGACGCCAGGAGGGCGGCGGGAAGGACGGCCCGGGGCGGCCAGGTGGGGCCACGTGCGGCCCGTAAGGAAGACGAGGAGGTGGGCGATGGCCGTGTGCTCTCGCCACGGACAATCTGGGCGACGGTGGAAACTCGGGGTGGGTACGCGAAAAGCAGAGTGAGTTGGCTGGTGACTTCATACGAAAACATATTTCTTCAAGTGGGTTGCTTTGGAGGGAGAGGAGATGGGGAAGGAGGCAGCATGCTGGGAACCCACGTCCGGGGAAGAGGTGATGACGGAAATACGAGGTATTCGTGGAAAGGTGTCCACAGAGCACACATACAAACCTGTCTAGATACCTAGAAATAATCCCGAGAAAGACAGAAAAGCAAAAATGAGCACACTGAACGCAGTGCACGGCAGGGGGAATACATGTGTGTGCGTGTGACATGCGTGTGACATGCATGTAATGTCGGTGCACGCCACATAGCTGTGACGGGATGAGCAGCACCTAGCGATCCTATTGCAAAATAACACAGAAAGATGGGCTTCGTGCAAATAAAAGAAGCATGACGTTCAGATCGACTAACGACACGAAACCCAGCACTGTGCTAGCGTGTAGCACGCAGCTTACCCAAAACAAAGATTGAAAAAGATTGAAAAGGCCTGGCCGGGAGGCTCAGCTGGTCAGAGCATGGTCCCCCACACCGAAAAGGCTGCGGGGTCCATCCCTGGTTGGGGCGCTTGTGGGACGCAGCTGGTTAGTGTTTCTCTTTCACATCAATGTTTCTCTCTCTCTCTAAAATCAATTAAAAAAAAAAAAAAAACAACCCAAAAAACCCATGTCCTCGGGTGAGGATTACAAAAAAATGTAAGAAAGGAAATACCGATAAAGATCCCAGGGAGAAAATGAAAATAGAAAGCCAACAAGCCTGTGTTGTATGCCTGCAAGTAATACGAAATAATATTGGATGTAAAAAAGGAAGGGCCCGGCCCGTTGCTCAGTGGTTAGAGCGTCGGCGGTCTGAGGGTTTGGTTCCGGTCAAGGGCATGCACTTGGGTTGCAGGTTCGGTCCTCAGCCCCAGTCAGAGTTGTGCAGGAGGCAGCCAATCAATGCGTCTCTCTCACATCGATGTTTCTCTCCCTCCCTCCCTCCCTTCCACTTTCTCTAAAAATCAGTGGAAAAATGTATCCTCGGGTGAGCATTAACAACAAGAAAGAAAGAAAGAAAGAAAAAAGCAAGCAGGAGGAGCAGCCGCGGTCCAACAAGGTCGACGTCCGACCCTGAGGCATCGGGAGATTTAGCAGGAGGGACGCTCATAATCCCTGGGCTCCAGTTCACCACGAGGAGACCAGAGTTATTGACAAACCGCACGGACCCAATGACAGAAGCCACTTTCAGAGAGTGGAATTCAGGGGACACAGGAGAAATGGACAGAGATGCACGTGTCCCGGAAGAATTCGCCACAGCTCTCTCAACCCACGTTAAATGACGTGGTCACACAGTGAGTGAGGGGACTTAAGGCCATGACCAGGGAGGCAGACCGGGGTCTGCTCCGAACTCTGAACTCTGGTGACTGAGAACACATCTCCTTTTAAAAGTACATGAGAACCACTCAGCCGGTGTGGCTCAGCGGACTGTACGCCATCCCAGGGACTGAGAGGTCCCGGCTCCATTCCCCGTCACGGCCGGCACACGCCCGGGGTGGGGGATCGATCCCCAGTAGGGGGCGTGCTGGAGGCAGCCGATCGATGTTTCTCTCTCACAGGGATGTTTCTATCTCTCTCTCCCTTCCTCTCTTTCTAAAAAAAATCTATAAAAACATATATATTTTTTAAAGTACATGAAAACCTCCCATACTGACCACATCTTATGCTGTAAAGAGAATCTTATTAATGTCAAAGCGCAGAGACAATCCACCCGCATTCTCTTACTGCAGAAATGCAACCAGAAATTAATTATAGCATGAACCAAACAAAAACGCCTGCCGGCCACACGTGCTATCTAACAACTTTTGGAAGAAAAGCGGAATATAGAATAAAATTACAGAACTTCCTAACAACAATATCATAAAATAAAATAAAAAATGTAAAAATCTGCCCGGCCAGTGTGGCTCAGTGGTTGAGCGTCGACCCATGCACTAAGAGGTCGCTGGTTCGATTCCTGGTCAGGGCACATGCCCAGGTTGTGGGCCCGATCCCCAGTGGGGGCATGCAGGAGGTGGCCAATTGATGTTCTCT
This sequence comes from Tadarida brasiliensis, assembly GCA_030848825.1. Lineage (NCBI taxonomy): Eukaryota > Metazoa > Chordata > Mammalia > Chiroptera > Molossidae > Tadarida > Tadarida brasiliensis. The sequence continues at coordinate 1,979,887 of CM061263.1, read as the reverse complement.
CTCATCGATATTCCTATCTCTCTCTCCCTCTCTTTTTCTCTCTCTCTAACATCAATAAAGAAAAAAAGTTTTTTTTTTATAAAGTAAAAATCCCCAGAAGACAGTTAAAGCAATGATTAAAGAACAACTTTAGCTTTAAATAAAAATATCAATAAAAATACAAATGCAAAAATAAATGGATACTGAACACAAAATGCTAGAAAAGAACAACAAAGTTGATGCAAAGGAAAAAGAAGAAACCGGAGAACTACAGAGTTAAGGCAAAGGTAGCAGAGGCAGTCCGTGCCCTCAGGGTCGGGGTCTCACACGGGTGTGGGCCAGCTGCAGCGACTCTGGGAGGCTGGCAGGGCGCACATCACAAATACTCAGACCCCATGAAGAAGACCTGGACGGCCATCAAATGCAGAAGAAGTTATTTTTGAAATGATAGGATTACTTTCTGAAATTGTATGCAGATAACATTGAATGCCAAGGTGAAATAAATCATTTCCTACAAAAATACCGAGTACCAAAATCGTCCCTATTCAAGAGAAAGTCTAAACAGGCCGATTCCCGTGGGAAAGGTACGGGCGGGAGCTAGGGGCGCTGACGCCTTCCGAACGCCGTTTCCGCAGGGAACCGCACCAGGTTTTAATTAGATCAGTGAATAGTAATGCTACTTCATTTCAGAGCGTGAGGAAGGATGGAAAACATCCAAATTCTTTCTATGAAGCAATTGAAGCTCCCATTACCTGACAGAACTTTTATTAAAAACAAAACAAAATACTGACCAATCTCACTATGACTCTAGACACACAAAAATCTTAGGTACAGTTGTTAGACAGAAGCGACCAGCATGTTACAAAATCACGCATCGTGACCAAGTGGTTGTTTTATCAGGAACGGGAGGTGGTTTAATATCAGAAAATATATGAATGCAATTCATCACATAAATAGAGCCAAGCAAACATATCTCGTTATTTCAAAAACAGAACAGACTTTTTACATAACTAAACACATTCTCCTTAAAAACACCCGATGAAATAGCAATTGCTGTGTCTGAAAGTTAGCGTATTACTCACCGGGCAAACACAAACAGGAAGGACCCAGGGATGCCCACATCTCTAACCGTTGAGAATTTCGTTGAAAGTACTAGACAATGCGATTAGACAAGAGAGAGAAATTAGAGGCACAGAAACTGAAAAAGAAGAGGAAAAATAAAACCATTTCTGTTTGCAGAGGATACAATTATGAATCTTGAAAATACCTCCAAATCAAAGCGAAAACGATTTAACAAAAAGAAAATGAGAATGTAATAAAGTGACATATTATAAAATCAACATGTAAAAATCAGTAAGGACCTGTGTTTCTGGGAAGACAGAGTGATTTTCCCTCCCCTACAACTAAAGACCATGGATGGTCTACGTGAAACAAACAGAATAAGTCTCTCAGAGGTGGAAAGGAGAGACAGACTTGGGACCCAAGGAATGTTAGGGGTGAGCTCCCTGGGTATTTTATTTATTTGTTTGCTTGTTTATTTATGTATTTATTTTAAAATATGTGTTCATTGAATTTAGAGAGAGAGAAAGAGAGAGGGAGAGAGAGCTAGAAACATCAATGAGAGAGAAACATCAATCCGCTGCCCCCTGCCCACCCCCTACCGGGGATCGAGCCTGCAACCCGGACACGTGCCCTGACTGGGAATCGAACCAGTGACCTCTTGGTGCACAGGAGGTTGCTCAGTCAGTTGAGCTACACTGGCCAGGCATGGGCATTCTATTTTTTACCTTGTATATCCTAGACTTGGAGCTAAAGAAGCAGGCAAGCTGGAAATGTGTTGGGTGCAAACAACCACCACCACAATGACCCCGGAAGCCTGCTCTCTGTAGCCAGAGGACAGGAAAGGCGTAGGCTTGTAAGAGGGAAGCTATTTGACAATAACCATCCTCCTCCAGGAAACACAGCAGAAAAATCCATGGCCCCACCCCACTCATATCAGTGAAGACACTCCCCACTCACACCCACTGGGGAGGAGTCCAGTGAAAAGGAAAGAGGGTCACCCTCACCCAGTGATGATGGGCGCTGTCCACCTGTGTCCGCAGAGACCATGTGGGAGTGGGGATCTGATCCCATCAGCAGATACAAGGAACCCTCCTTACTCTCGGGGTTCCAGGGGGTTGACCAGGGAATCCAGACTTTTTTTCCTTTATTCATTTTACAGAGAGAGGAAATGAGAGGAAGAGAGAGATAGAAACATCGATGAGAGAGAACATCGATTGGCCGCCTTCTTCATGTCTCCTACTGGGGATTTGGCCCACAACCTGGGCATGTGTCCTGACTGGGAATTGAACCAGCGACTTCTTGGTGCATGGGTTGATGCTCAACCACTGAGCCACACCGGCTGGACCAGACTTATTTATGTACCTCCACGTGGCAGAAATGAATAAAACTTGGGAGGAGGTGCCCCTCCCTTTCCCTCCCAGGGCCCTGTGGAAAGAACGAGGTGTGCCTCCAGCAGACCGACTCTGCAGCTAACACAGACTTAGTAAGACCAGTCTCATAACACAGTCATGTGCCACGTAAGGGCCCCTCTGTCAATGGCGGATTGTGTAGATGATGTGGTCCCGTAAGGTTACAATGCGCAATGAGCAAAATTTGCTTGTGATGCTGAAAGAGAAGGCTGCACCCAACTCAGTGTTCAATCACTGCTAGCTTTGGGTGCTTGGAATAGATCGGGGGGCTCAGCATGCTGTCCACCCCTGTGCTCACCTGTGGCTAGAGTTAGGGGAAGGATTGGGGGAGGGGAGCCTGGGAGCCCGCCCACCCCTGGACACACACACACACACACACACACACACACACACAGCCATGTGCACAAACTCAGTTCCCTCCTCTCAGTGTCTTTTTCTCTCTCTTTCCTCCCAGTCTTATTGCGCTCTCTCTCTCTCTCTCTCTCTCTCTCTCTCTCTCTCTCTCTCTCTTTGTCTCTCTCTCTTGCTGTGCCCCCTTTTTACTATTTCTCCTTTCAAGTTTTAACTCTCTGGGTCTCCTGCAATTTCTTCTCTCCTTTTGTCTCCCCTCCTTCCTCCCTCCCCCAACTTGTGTTGTCCTCTTACCGTGGCTCCCTCCACAGCCCATACACCTCATCTTTTCTATCTTTTATCTTGTATGTTTACTGTATCTATTCTCTGCTTAGATACACAAGTACTTACTGTTGTGTTACAGTTGCCTACAGTATCAGCACAGAGATGTGCCGCTGGGGCTGGGAGCCCAGGAGCAGTAGCCTACACCGTGGAAGGCAGATGTATAATGGGCTGCGTCACCTTGGTGAGTGTGTCTCTATCATGCTCACATGATGATGAAATCACATAATGATGTGTTTCTCAAAGCCTATCCCTGTTGTTAATTGGCAAATGAACGCACAACACACACACGTCCAGGTTTCAATAGCAAGTCACTCATTAGACCAACAATTGGGAAGATCAAACTGAATGGAAAAGATAATTGCTGGATGACAGGGATGTTAGAATGATCTGACAAAGATTTTAAAACATCCATGATAAAAATGCTTCAATGAGCAATTATGAGCACACTTAACCAAATGAAAAATTAAAGTATCAGCAAAGACATGGAATCTTAGTAAAGAGATGTAGATATAAAGAAAAAACAAATAGGAATTTTAGAACTGAAAAAAATACAACTAAAGCCCTGGCTGATGTGGCTCAGTGGTTGAGCGTCTCCTCATGCACCAAAAGGTTGTCAGTCCAATTCCTGGTCAGGGCACATCCCCGGGTTCCGAGTTTGATCCCCAGTGGGGCCATGCAGGAGGCAACCGATCTTTGTTTCTCTCTCTCTGTCTCCCACTTTCTCCTCCTCTGTCTCTGAAATCAATAAAAACATATTTTAAAAAAAGAAAAATGCAACTAAAATAAAAAGCACTGTGGATTGGATGGGTTCAACATCAGAATGGAGCAACAAACAGAAAAAAAAAAAATCAGTGACCTGGAAGATGGAACAAGAAACAACCCCATCACAACAACAGAGAGAAAGTCAACTAACCCCAGGGACCTGTGGGAATATAACAACTGTCTAAAGTTTGTGTCATTTTGTCCCCAAAGAGGAGGAGAAAGAGAGAGGAACTGAAGTGACTAAAATCTATCAAAATTGGCAAGATACACAAATCTACAGATTCAAGAAGCTCATGAAACTTCACACAGGATAATCCTAAAGAAATCTATGTCAAGGTACAATGTAATAAGCCCTGGCCAGTGTGGCTCAGTGGTTAGAGTGTTGGCCCACAGACCAAAGAGTTGTGGGTTCGATTCCTGGTCAAGGGGATGTACCTGGGTTGCAGGTTCAATCCTGGGTCTGATCAGGGCTGGGAAGGAGGCAGCCAATCAATGTGTCTCTCTCACGTGGATGTTTCTCCCTCTCTCCCTGCCTCCCTTCCATTCTCTAAAAATCAATGGAAAAAATATCCTCGGGTGAGGATTAACAACAACAACAAAAGATACATCATCATTACACTTCTAAAAGATAAACACAAAGGAAAACGTGGAAGGCAGTGAGGAACACAACAGCCTACCTGGAGGAGAAAACAATGTGAGTGACAGCAGATTTCTCACTGGGAACATGGAGGCCAGAAGGAAATGGTACGATATTTTTCAGGTGCCACAAAACAAACCTGTCAACTCCAATCCTATACTCAAGATAACCTTCAAGAGTGAAAATATCTTCTGAGAATGGAGAGAAAATCCAGAGGTCCTCAGATGAAGGAAAAACAAGAGAATCTGTCACCAGCAGACCCGGTTAACAGAAAGTCTCTGAACAGAAAGGAAATAAAAAAGGAAGGAACCTTCAAGCAGGAAGATGGAAGAAAGGTATGCATGGTTAACAAAAGTGTGGGTAAAAGCAGTCGACGTTTCTCCTCCTGGATCTTATAAATTACACTTGGTTGAAGCGAAAATTATAACCCTGTCTGATGTGGCTCTAAATACACGAGGAGACACATTTTAGGCAATTTTATTCTAAAGCGTGGAGGTGAAGGGTGGTAAAGAGAGGTCGGCTCTGTGCGCTCCACCCCAACTAGTAAAACCACGACACCGATAGACGGTGGTGAATTGTGCGTGTGGAGTTTACTACCCAGAAGAACAAAGTGGGAGGACTCTTCTACCGGTTTGTTTTTATTTTCCATTGTCATAAGCTACACATAACATAAAATTGACCATCTCAATCGTCTTCCCAAATGCAACTCTGTTCCCATTAGACACGCACTCCCCCAGCCCCTGGCACCACCATCTACTTTCTCTACGAGTGCCACTCCTCCAGGGACCCTACGGAAGTGGAATCTCACAGTGCTCGTCCTTTTGTGACTGGCTGAGCATGAAGTCCTCAGGGTTCATCCGTGTCGTAGCAGGTGAGGGTCCTTCCGTTTTAAGGCAGAATCGTATTCCATTGCACGGATGGACCACATCTGCTGTTGACCCATCGTCCACTGATGGGCACTCGGGTTGTTTCCTCCTCTCGACGACTGTGAATACGCTGCTACGAACATGGTGTGTGAATATCCGTCCAAGACCCTGCTTCTCATTCTTTCGGGTGTTTACCCAGAAGAGGGATCAGTGGACCGTACGGTAACTCTTTTTCCTTCCCGAGGAACCCCCACACTTTCTCATGGCGGCTGCACCCTTGCACATCCCCACCCACACGGCACAGCGTTTCCGACTCATCCACATCCTCGCCAGCACCTGTTACTTTTTGTTCCTCGTAGCAGCCACCGTAATGGGCACCAGAGAGCGTCACTGGGGTTCGCTTTGCGTTGCCCAGGTGATGAGTGATGTTGGAAGTCCATTGATGTGCCGGTTGGCATCTGGATACCTTCTTTGAAGACATGTCTATTCAAGTTAAATAATCATTTTAAAATCCATTTGGGTTTTGGTGGTTGTCGAGCCGTAGATCTCTGCTGACAAGTGCACACCTACTTTGCCGACCCCTGGATGTATATTCTGGACATTAACCCCTTGTCCGATACATGCCTTGCCAAGGCTTCCTCCTGGCCACCGCCTGGTCTCCCTGTTGGCGCACGCTGCCTGAGTGTGAGCACGTGTTTGTGGACATTACATTCAGGACTGTGCAGTAGCGGAGACCGATCGATGGAACAAAACGGAGAATCCATGCATAAGCACACATGCGTCCACTGGTTTCTGACAAGTGTGGAAAAGCAATTTAATGGAAGAAAGCCTTTTCAACAACGTGTCAGGGGACTCGGCCATCCACAGGTGGCAACCGAACCAAACCAAGCCCCCCGAAAACCCACTTTGATTCGATTCTCACACTTTATGCAAAAATTAACTGGAAATGAACCACAGATTTAGATGTCAGCTATAACGCCACCAAACGTACAGGAAACAGTGTCGGAGGAATTGTTGGGACCCAGGGCGGGGCGAGGAGTCCTCACACTTGACAGCAAAGCACAGGTCACTTGGGGAAAGTGGGTGAATCGGACCTGACCGAAATAACCCCTTTGCTCCTGAAAGAACTGTGAAGAGAGTGTGGACAGAAAAGCGCCCACATGGGAGGAAACCTTCGCCAACCACACACCTGACAAAGGACTAGCATCTCGAATACAGAAAGAACTCTCAAGACTAATAGTAAAGAAAACCCAGTTAGAAAACGGGCAAAGTCACAGAGATAGCTTTCGTGACAGACGGTGTTTATAAGGCAAACAAACATCTTTTCACTGTTCGCCACTGGGCAGACCCAGATGAAAAGCACAGCGAGGCCCCGGTGCACAGCTGTCAGAACGGGGACAGGCGAAGTGCCGACGGCCGGCAGGATGCAGGGAGCCTGGACCCCAGACACGCTGCTCAGAACCAGCGCCGCCTCCCCAGACACAGCGGGCGGTTTCTTAAAAGACAACATGGGTTCCTTTTATCTAACACTATTGAACCATCAAAGTCACATCAATGGACACCGGCTTGGTAGTGATGGGGGTGGCATCCAGGACAGCGGGTGTGCCTGGAAGGGGATGCCTGCTGGCGGAGACAGCCTGTGTCTCGAGGGTACCATTATCAGTACCCCAGCTCTTAGACTGTACCCTGCATTTGTACGTGGGCATATTGAGCATAGATTTTTGCAAGCTATTACCTTGGGGGGAAACTTGGTAAAGGGTACATGAGATCCCGCTGTACTATTTTCTACAACTTTATAGGAATCTATATTTACCTCAAAATAAAAAGTTCAGTTAAAAATACAAAGAGAGAGAATCAATAATTTCTAGGGATATAAACCTGTCACTGTGTAACAAATTACCCAAAGCTGGCCGACCTAAAGCAGAAAGCGTGATTGCAGTTTCTGGGGTCTGGAAGCAGGTGCCCTGGGCTCAGAGCCCCTCACAAGGCTGCAGTCAGGGCCACCTTGAGGCTTGACCGGGGCTGTGGGGCCCGCTGTCCGGGTCACTGCACATGGCTGCTGGCAGGCTCACCTCTTCCCCGCCTGTTGGCACGTTCTGCAGCAATTCCACGCCACGTGGGTCTCTCCGTAGGGCGACTTAGGACATGGCACCTGGCTTCCCTAGAGCGATGCAGCCAGGGCGACTGGTGGAGGGAGAGCGGGGGGAAGGCACCGTCTCTGGGTGACCCGACCTTCAACCACCTTCTCTGTGTTGTATTCATCAGGGTCCATCCCGTTCAAGAGAGAGGTTACAGAGAGTGTCCAGAGTCAGCTCGGAAGCAGCCCGCCACTGTGTACACACACACTCTCACACGCACTCTCATGTACTCACACTCACTCGCATACTCACACTCCCTCTCACACACACTCACTCTCATGTACTCACACTCACTCGCATACTCACATTCACTCTCACACACACTCACTCTCACGTACTCACACTCACTCGCATACTCACATTCACTCTCACACACACTCACTCTCATGTACTCACACTCACTCGCATACTCACATTCACTCTCACACACACTCACTCTCACGTACTCACACTCACTCGCATACTCACATTCACTCTCACACACACTCACTCTCATGTACTCACACTCACTCGCATACTCACACTCTCACTCACACACACTCTCTCATGTACTCACACTCACTCTCACACACATGCACTCACACATTCACATGTACTCACACACTCAAACTCACACACACACTCACTCTCACTCACAAACACACACACTGACAAACTCACTTACATTCACATGTATGCACACTCACAAACTCACTCACTCTCACTCACACACACAACCTCACATACATGCACTCACACACACACTCACACGTATTCACACTCACAAACTCACACATTCACAAACTCACACACTCACTCACACACTGTCATACACACTCACATACACACTCACATGCACACACTCACACTCTCACACATGCACACACATTCACACACACTTACACACACACATCTCCCAGCAATGAACTTGAAAGGAATGGTCCCAGGTTACGTGAGGTACACTGCAAAACCCTCTTTGAAGATGCTCGGCACAAGCGTGAACAAAAGGGAAGGCATACCATGTTCTTAGACAGACAGGCTTAAGCTAAGCTGTCTTAGGTTATTTAGTAAACTTAACATTATCTCCATACAATGCAACTTTTTCCCATGGTCTGAATGACTTGATTGTGTTTCATTAGGAAGAAGTAATTGGCAAGAACAGCTGAGCACGACCAGGTAAACCCCGAGACAGAACAACCGTAGGACAGCAGTGGCCACACCAAGTGTAGCGATAACACCTTCGACAAAAAGAGACTAAAAAACAACCATCAAAAAGAAACATGAGAAAAATTGGCAAAAGATATGAATGAATAATTCAATGGAAAATAAATTAAAGCGTGAAACGACGCTCAATCTCACTTGAAATGAGAAATGCCGATCTAAGCCACGCCGAGACCCCTTGGCCATCCGTGGCAGGTGAATCCGAGTCCGAGCGCGCCCTCTGCTGGGCACTGTGGGTGCACTGGCCCGTCCACGCGCTGTGCTGAGAACGCAGAGCGACTCATGGCTGCGTGTGACCTGTCCGCTCCTGGGATGCGTCCCGCAGGCACAGCGGCTGTGTCGGTTCCCCCAGTCACCTGCTGGTGTTTCCTCTCTTGGATTCTGTGTTTTCTAAATTTGCACCTTCACTGCACCTTACATAGGGGATCTCGTTGGCATTGAATTGGCACCAACAACCATCGGTTGACATTACGTAGACACGGTATTTATTAGATGCATACTTTAGAAAAGACGAGAAGAGAAAGGAGAGGAGGGTGAAGTGGGGAGCAGACCTTGTCAGCAGAGGCCTCGCCAGCCTGAGCCTCCCCAGCCTCGCTGTCCCTGCTCGGGAAGCCCACCTAGCTCCCGAAGAGGATGGGCTCGGTCACCTGGCGAGAGAAACGAGGCCCCATCCCGTCCACCCCGGAGAGGGCTCATCGCCGGCGCGGGGCTGAGCCTTCCCAGGCGGGTGCTGCTTTACTGAGTTGTGGAATCAAGGGTGAGGACAGGGCGGGATCTCCACCCCACACACTGGCCTTGGCAGCGGGAACAGCAAGCGCTGCGGAGGGTGAGTCGGGCTCTGGACTCATACCCTGCCCCTCCCCTTCTTGCTGCGTCATGGCCAGCGACAGATTTAACCTCCCTGTGCCTCAGGGAGCAGGGTGCGTGGGTGCAGCTCTGTGGCTGTGAACACCCAGCCCCAGCGTGTCCCTCCACTGTTCTTGTCTCACCAGACTGTCACTTTCGTTTTCAGTGGCATGCCAGTGTTCACGTACTGACTTCTTCCTGGGACTTTTATAGGGAATTGAAACGTGACACTTGGACATTTGAAACAGGAGCTCCCTGAAGTCCGACCTGGACAGGCGGCCATGGCAGAGGAGCGGAACCATGAGAAGGGTGG